>OX439038.1:78596948-79318288 GCA_949317995.1 Acholoe squamosa | reverse complement strand
TCCTGATGCATTTGGACAGGACTGGTAGGGCAATTGCTAGAGATGCATTTTGTTTATCATGATGACACTATGCGATTGATGCAGGATTAACATGGTGCACCAATGAAGTTCAGGAAAGGAGCATTTATGAGCTCTAATTAAGGCATCAGATGGCCATATAGGGTTGATAAAATATCATAATTCCTACCCAGAAACCCCAAACTAAAATCTGAAGTTAAACCAATTATCACATGATGTAAGGGTTTTGTCAGTCAAAATGGCTGCCCCCAAGACGCCAATCTCTGGTAGACCTTTGGGGGGAGAATACTGTAGCAGTGACAACATTATAAAAAGCACTACATTGTGGCTGCATTAATACTCACCCCTTAATATTACTTATTACGCTTTGGTTGTCATGATCAATGAATGTAGCCCTGCATCATAATGACAATGGTTCATTAGTCCGCAGGCATCATGCGGCCAGTTAAGGGTTCATTCCAACAATGCTCCAGTGTAATTAGCTCGCTTCTCACTGCTGGAGAACCTCTTAGTGGTTTGTTTTTGGAGGCCGATGGTAGCTGGAGGACCATTAGACTTGCAGACACTATGCAGGCTGGAGTCATAGAATATATACTGTTTGGGCATAAAATGTCATCATTGGGGGAAGCTGACTACAATCTGCAGGAGGCACTCTGCTAGTTTCTAATGCTCAGCCTCCACTAAATCTAGTCTGGGATTGAAATAAAATTGCTGGACAACCAGAAAAAAACCCTCATAAAAACAGCCCTGCTCTGGCATATTTTGGAACTACCAAATTCTAAGGATTTTTCCTTTTAAATACTCACATTAGAACCCCAAATCTATGAACTAATTCGTAAGAAAGATGATTTCCTTTGAACACTTTCAAATTACATTTTAGAGTGTAAGGTGAGTTTTGCATGATATTAGATTTAGTCACCAGCACTTCATTGGTGCATTGTGAAAACCAATGGTCATGATGCACTTCTACATTAAGTGAGGGATCCACTCCCACATATTTCTGGCAAATTACACTTGTGGGGAGAAAGTCTAAGAGCAGTGACAAATATTGAATCATTGTGATTTCTTTGAATCTTGTCGCATTCAGCCTGAACGTTGCTTGAACATTGTTGCTGGAAAATGTTTTCTCTGAGAACACACACACTCTGGTGCAAGTCACAAGTAATTTGTGGCAGTGGATTCACCACTTTAGGATCCCTTAAGTGCTGGCAGGACTTTAGTGGAGCATTATGCCAACCCTCCAGGAGTGTATCAACCATGTAGGGTCAACATGATGCTTGAATGGCAAGTAACTTGCCAGGACTGTATTCATTCAACATGATGACCAATGGGCATGATGCATTAATGCATTAGTAGCCTTAAAGGGTTAATGCTGAAGGTAGGGTGAGCAAGCTACTGCCATGTCACATTGAATTTAGAAAGACAAAGCTAAAAACCAAAAATTGAAATATCACAGCTCTTCAAAAGTCAGTTCTCTTATTGATGCATTATGGTGACCAAAGAGGATATATTTATGAATACAATCATTGTTCTTCACCTTTGACAGAGCTCGATTCAAGGTGTCTACACTGTCTTAGAAACTTGGGCAACAAAACATCTAATTATAACTAGAATAGAAAACACTAATTTTACTTTTAGACACCTCATAGGTAGGAATTTTACCTTACATAGGTGCTCCAGTCATGAAGCGTGCTTCAGCCTTCATTTATACAACATGATGGCCAATGAATATGACACACTGATGCATAAGCAGGACTTAGAGACTAAGCCGGTTCCCTAGGGGTGGCTAATGCATGGGTACAACATGGCCATTGGTTGGCATGATACATAAATGTAGTCCTGGCAGGTTTCCTGGTAAAAGTTTCATGGAAATTACCCGCCCACCACCACTACCAAGGCCAAACCCGAAAACTTATTCCAATCTGTCTGAGAAAGCTAACTACCCACTATTAGTTTGACTTAGTATCATGTCAATATTTGCATATTGAGACTGAGAATACTTAATGGTAATGGATTCATGAAGACAATCCTGGAGGGTTGGCATGATGTTCCAATGAGGTGCTGGCAAGCAGAGCGACAATTTGGATAAATGAGTTCATCCTATTTTTATAACTTTATCAACTTGTGACCTTAAACAATGGGTCTCCTGACAACCCACCCTCATGACAACCACTACTACCAAGGCCAGGCATAGAGAAAACTTATTGTTATTTGTCTGAGAAAGCTAACTACCCCATATTAGTTTCAAAGAGTGGTGTAGGTGTTTCACTTAGTATCATGTCACTACATGCAAATTCAGACTTAATGCTAGACGTTAGAGTGAATGCAGTAAAACTTTTATGACATGGGTGTTCTAGCTAGGCTTCGACGTCAACAGCTTCTTCTTTATTTACCAAGGTAGGTGTATCACCTGAGGGAGGTGATAAGCAAAGTCTCCTTTTTGTGTTGTTATAACTGCTGGTCCATTCCATGTAAATATAGCTTTGGGTAGTGGGAAGGTTTTGACCACTATATTCTTGTAAGTCGGGGCAGCTGCTGATTTAATCTCATCAAATTCATGTGGTATTGACCTCAGAGGTAGCCAGAAGTTGGAGTCTCCACAATATATTTTAAAATACACTGTGGGATTTGTGCGCTTGGCCAGGTTCTTTTTACCACAATGTGTCAGTGTGAATTTCTTAAGGTACTTCATAATTCTGTAGGCTGAGTAGATGGTCAGGGTGAATAGTATAGCAATTATCAGGGTGTGGGTTTCCTGAATTGTGAGGAAAGGGGTGTGGGGTTCCTCAGTAGGGGTAGTTTTAGTAGGATTATTTTTTGGGAGCAATTTGTGTAGGGCAGCTCAGTGACTAGTCTGAATGCTTTGGCTGTAGGCAGGTAGGTTACAGTCTCTCCTAGTCTGTATAGTTTGAGGAGTATGTATACTATAAAAATGTGAGCTAATATCCCTAAGATGAGTCCTAACCTTTGGAAAATCGGATGCTCTGTAACTCTATGTAGGTGTGATTCTACATAGCGTGTTTCCATTGCCTGATCAAGGTTGGAAGCATCATTTAATTTTTTTTTTGGCAAAGGGCTCTAAATTTAGTTGAGTAATATCATCCATGATTGGATTTTCCTGTAGTTTGTCTAGGTCTCAAGAAAGGTTTATTACTGGGAAGTTTGGAAGATATTCTCTATCATCTGGTTTGGTTTCAGAAATCTGGTTAAGTGCTGCCATAAATGGTAGATTAATTGTCTAAGTATGTAATGGAATGACAATGTTGAGTTACAGGGCAACCTTGTGTTTGGAAGAGAAAATTCTCCTACACTGATTGTGCACCCACAGGGTACACCTTTGATCGAGTAGGATTGAACTTTCTGAGTTTCAGACATTTTACCATGGCATTTGATAAAATAATGGGGTTCATTAGTAGTGACCCAATACTCATCTTCAGAAATGGAAATAGCATGGGTGGTAGGTGCTTGCAGTGGTGAAACTGTAAACTTGCAGTGTTCCTTAATCTGTTGAGCCTGGTTAGTAAAAATGGCTACAGGGCATGTAGGCCTGTGCTTATAAATTCTACCATTTACATCTCTGCATACTTTTACTGTAGTACCTTCTTCACATGCCTGCAAATCGGCTGAGTCCAGTTCAATGAACAATGATTTGTCGTAAGATACTGCTAGGAACTCAGTTGTGGTTTGCAATCTGGTGACTCCTCTAGTGGGGGTCTCCTGGGTATCTATAGGCATGAGTGCTGTAATCATTTGGTATAGTTTGAAAGTAGAGATGATAGATTGAATTATAATGTTCAGATGAATATAAATGTGGTGAGCTGAGTAGGTATATGAGGTCAGCTTCTGAGAATATTAGAAATCTAGATCGTTAATCGTGACTTGTGCTCCAGGGTTTGTAATCCTAAGTTTGTTGTTAATGTCAATTAGGTATCTAGCAAGGTCTGAGGATGGTACTATATCAGGGGTAAGGATTCCTGATGATAGCATTCTCAGAGCTGCATTGGTTCTTTGTAGTGATTGTACTGTGTTCATTCTTGCTGCTATCATGATTAATGCATCATTTAATACTTGCATTTTCTCCCTTTGAGATTTCTCATGTCTTGACTATGAGTCAAGAGACCTGGACATGGTAGAGGCCCATAGGTTGATAGGGTCACCTATGGTGTTGATAGTACTGTTCAGTACCTTTTTATCTTGGTTGTAAGTTTTGACAAATTTATTTTGTCTGTCTGTGATTCTTTTCAATGAGATTAGCTGCTTCTTGATCTTGTTTAGCAAATTTCCTTAATATATCGTCTATGTTTCTAAGTTGTCCCATGACTTGATTTACATCTTCTACTGTGGCTAGGCCTAGTACACCATGGAATAGGGGTGCTAGGAAACCCAATATGGCTTCTCTTTTGGCTTTGTCTAATGTGTTTATGGGTTAAGACAGAAACAATTTGATGGAGGTTAAAGTTTCATTTTTCTCCTTGTCTGCAATTTTCAGCAAGGTATCAAGCTCCTTGGCTTGCTGAATAATCTGACCAAAGGTATGATCTTGTAGAGTAGGACTGGTCAACTGGAGTATTATATCCCTTATGGATCCTTGGGTAACAGGTGCCTGAGGTATCTTGTAGGGGATAGCTAATAACAGTGTTGTGGTGGAATGTCCATTGACCAAAGGTTGAGGGCTAGGTTTGAATACTGCTCCTATATTTTGTCTCACCACAGGGGTATATCCTGAAGTGAGTGGTTGTATAGCATATATCAACAGCATAGTCAGCAGTATGGGTGCAACTCACAGTCTGCCCATGGTGCTGTGTAAAGCAAGAAGAAATCTTGCTGCTTAAAGTCTTGTCAAATTTGTAGTGTTTGGTGCCGGTAAAGTCTAAGTGTATGGTGTAACACTTTCAATGAAGTGGTTCAAACTGTACCTTTGCAAGATTGAGCTGTCTTGGCAATATGTCCGGTGAGTCTATAGAGATTGACCAGTAAATGGTAAGGTTAGGTTGTAGGTGAATTAGGTGTGTTCTTTATCCTGGTGCAGTCTCTCCTAGTGGAGAAGTGGGCTGGCTAATTCCCAAGTGGGGTCCTGTAGACTTGTGTTCCAGACTGTAGCTGGATGAAGACTAAGGGCTATGGTCCACAGTGCTTCTTATGTAGCCTACCCTACCCACATCCATTGTGGGCCTGGTATTGTTTCTCTGGAGTCAATGCATTTGATCTCCAGTGTCAGCAACTGTTGGGGTCTATTGTGTAGTGTGCGTACTGGAAATTAGCTCCTCCTGTCATCCAGGACAGTCATTGATGACCGTCTAGACAGTTGTCTGAGGGTGGCTTATAAGGTCAATTGATCTCTATAGACTGCTATGTTGGCATAGTGTGCTCTTTCATGTGGGGATTAGGCTTTAGACACTCCATTGTGTTACCCTTACTTTTCTGTATACTCATTGTCTGCTTTACTTGGAGGGTCCCAGTCTTTGACCATTCTGTGGTAATACTCTACTGATATTTCTACAAATTTGATGACTTATATATATAAAATCTGAATTCAGCCACTCATGCTTATGTGTGGTTGAAAAAAAAAGAGAAAAACTTTGAAAATCTAATGTTTTAGATATCTCAAATGATTCTTATTTCTTGATACTACACCACATTTAGATGTCTTTCTTAACATGTGGTGTGCAGGCCTAGGCTTAATAGGACCTATACCCGTGGTTTCCCTTGTGAGGGTGATTTCACTTTTGTTTCGCACAATTTTGTTGTAGTATTTGGCTTCATGTGGACTACACCTGTGTGCAAATTCATTGTTCCTGACAGCTATAACCTTTTTTAGTCTGTCTATGTGTACAGGTCTAGCCACCAGTAGGTTGATGTCCATGTTCTTGAGTTTGACACTTGTCAAACTAAGTCTATTTACTACAACATATGGTCCCATAAAAAGGGGTTGAATTTTCTTACACTCTGTGTTGGTTAGGATTCTTGGTATGTTGAGGTACACCATGTCTGTGACCTTGATTTCCTGGGGTGTAAGTTTCTTATCATATCTATTCTTCCTCTCCTTCTGTAGCTTGGCAACCCTTTGTATAGCTTTCCTCCTAGAGGTATCTTGATTTGTTATCATGTTGGCTACATGGTCTGTTACAGTGGATATGTCATCCTGTATACCCAACCCTAGGTCCATTGGGGTGGCTGGGTTTCTTCCATGGAGTAGGAAGAAAGGGGTGAATCCTGTGGTTTGGGATTCAGTGTTGTTGCAAAGGTTATGGGTTAAATAAATGAGTCCCAATAGCTTTGATGTTTTGAGCAGAATGCTCTGAGAGCTGTGCCAATGCTAGCATTGAAACTCTCCACTAGACCATTACTTTGGGGCCTGTAAGGAGATGAGAATGTGTGCTTGATTTTAAGGTGTTTAGTTAGCTTTGTGAACTTTGCACCTGTATAGCATGTTCCTTGTCCTTCCTTTGTTCCAAGCCAAGATTTGTACCTGAGATGGATGTGTGGGGAATCTGATCCAGCAGTTGATTTATATCTAGCACATGTTGTTTTATTCTTTCTTTTTCTTTCTCTTTTTCATCAATTTTTAGCCTATTTCGGGTCTTTTGTTGGGGGGGGGGTGTCACTCTTGTTTTGGTGTGTAGGCTCCTTTAGAGGGCCTGTTCTCACTTTGGTGGGAGTGGCAACCTTGTTCTTTAGAGGCACACTTTGCTTGTTGGCTCTCTTTTGTCTTTCAGAGTTCTTTGCCTTGTTTGATGCAGTGTCTTTTTGACATTTTTCCTGGCAGGTGGGGTTTTGGTAGGTTTGTTTCCTGTGGCCTTTTTTTACTAGACTAGTTTGTGATTGTGTGGGGGGGGGGTTTGGTGTGCCCTCCTGAATCATTTCTCTAGTCTTTGAGCGTGTGGTCATAGGACACAAGTTGTTTGTTGTTTCCTCTACCTGCATTGGTTCAAAGAATCATCATCATCTGAGTTAGGTGGAGGGAAGGGTGGCTCTTCAGCATCTGATTGAGTGATGATAATTCAATAGGCTCAAAATCATTCTCTGGAAAGAGCTGTGAGTATTCTCTCTCACAATGGCAAAACACATAGTATGTAGATTGTTTCAAGATACCCCTAATGGGTGTCTCTGGTCTTTAGGTGGTGTTGGGTGGATTATCCCTTTGAATGGTACCTTCTTTGGTGTTTTTGCAAACTTGGTTCTACTGGCTGCTCTGACTCTCCCTGGTGGGGGTGGAGGGTTAGTCATGGGTCCAGAATATGGGTATTCCCTTCTAGACATAGCATCTAGTGGTGTGTTATCATCACCTTTCATATGTTGGATGGTGAATGAAAATTGCTGTATGCCTAGAGCCCACCTGGCCCATCTATGTATGAGTCCTGTGTTGGTTAAAAGTGGGATTAGGGCTGCATGGTCTGTGTATAATTGGAAGTGTCTAGCTTCTAGGTAGTGTCTGAAGTGTAATACTTTATACACCACTCCCAGTAGTTCTCTCTCTGTGGTATTGTAATTTCTCTCATGTTTGGAGAGCGTTCTACATGCAAAGGCTATGTGTCTGAGCACTCCTTCATTATCTCTCTGTGAGAGTACAGCTCCTAAGATCACATTGGAAGCATCAGTTGCCAAACTGAACTCCTTCTCATAGTTGGGATACCTGAGAAGAGCATTAGTACAGAGGGTATGTTTTAATGCTTTGAAAGCATTATCAGCATCTTCTGTCCAGACAAATGGTTTGAGATGTGTCTGTAGGTTGTACAGCAGTCTAGCAATTTTGGCATAACCTTTGATAAACGTTTTGAAGTATTGGCATAGTCCTGTGAAGGATCTGACATTTTTGACTGACTTTGGTGTTGGAAAGGTTTTGATCGATTCTACCTTTGTGAGAGATGGTTGAAGTCCCATGGGTGTGACTCTCATTCCCAAGAAGTCTATTCTGTCTATGAAGTATTCATACTTTGATTTCTCTAATTTGAGTTTACCAACTCTTAAGCTGTTGAAAACATCTTCCAAGTTGTGGAAGTGTTGTTCGATGGATGGTGATAACACTAAGATGTCATCTAGGTATGCTAGGGCACATTTGTATTTGAGTTTGTTCAGAATCAATGTGACTAAAGCACATTCACTGAGAATCCCCTGTTTTACTAGCCTTTTACACTCTTCCCCTATTGCGGCCTGTTTTTCTGGTGTTTGTCTATAAGGCAGGAAATGGCATGGTACTGCTTCAGGTTTTATTTGTATAGAATGGATATACAGGTGTGTAGCACCAATGTCTCCGTCTTTTCTTACAAATATATCATATACCATATTTGGTCAGCAGTAATTTTAACCTACCATGCTGATCTTCTGATGTGAGCACAGATTTTGGTGGTAGATTCTTCCAACTCTGGCTCGAGGTCATGTGCCTCACTATGTATAGCTGCTATTTCAGAGTTTGATTGAGTTAGGCTCAGGGTCAGCATTTGTAGACTCACAGTCTGAGGCTGTACGGCTGAGGTGGATTGTTCAGTGGGTGGGGTAGTGTCTGACACCTGTTGGGGTTTTTCTAGATTAGATTCTTTGACTTCCTGAAATAGACCAATGGTGGCACCCTTTTTGATTTTATGTAGGTGCCTGCTGGTGTTGAGTAACACTAGGGGGTGTTTGTTATTTTCCCTGGGGGTTACTGCTGCTCTCTGAACTAGATATAGGGCATTGTTATTTCTCTGGAGATTGTCTACTACTCCAGTTTTGTCCTGCAGTGATTGAGTAGATATGACTTTTCCCAATACTGCAAGTTCAGAGAATGGAGGGATGGTAAAAATCCCTCACTGCCCTAATGGGTTTGGGAATTTGTTCAGGATCAACATTGAATTCAATTTGCGATTTTGTAGTGCTTAAGAAATCTGTGCTGAGATCAATGGGCTGTGTGAGGTTTGGGTATTACAGCACATTGGTATTGGAATCTAACACCTTGGATTCTTAACTTGAGCATAGCTGAAAGTCTAACATGACACACTGATCCATCTGCCAAATGGATCTTGATTTTTGACTTCCTTAATTGGATATGGAATCTCTTTTGGAGATCCATGAGGAAGGCTTGTCTGACACAGGTGATAGCGGCACCTGTATCGACCCAAACAGTGTACATCTGAAACATCATAAAGATTTGCATTGATACAGCCATTTTGAAGAAGTACAATAGAAAGCTTTGTACTCTCACCTGTATCCTTTGATGATGAATCTGGAGGGGTAATGTGTATCACTAATGGACGTGTCAGTCTGTTAGATGGTAGATTGGCACTAGCAATTGTCTCTGGGTGAATGTTTGTTAATCCTGAGTGATTGTTTGTGTTTGGGGTGTTACAGTGCACTGGCCCATCGGCACTGTGACATACTAGTTTTCCTGTTTCTGAGGGGTGGCTGTGATGTTGGCCACCAGAAGTTTGGATATTTGATCCATTAAATGAGGTGGTATGTGGAGGTTATCCTGTTGGTTTCCCTGGTAACCTCTTGTGTTTGGTTTGTAGTCCTCCTGGTGTGAGTTGGAACCCTGGTTGTATTGACCAGAGTCGGTCTAGTGACCAGAGTTGTTGGAACCCTGGTTGTTGTAGGATCCACCATTGTTGTTGTAGCGACCAGAGGTGTTGGGGCCCTGGTTGTTGTGGGAGCCATTGTTGTTGTAGGAACTGCTGTTATAGTTCCTATGTGGACTATGGCTCCTGCTGTTGGATCCTTGGTTGTATGATCTGCCATTACTTGGAGTTCTATCTCTCCTATCACTGTGTGAAGAGTTACCACTGTTGGAGTTGGATGAGTTGTTGTCCCTTCTACTGTTGTGTCCTCCCCTTGTTGTTGTTGTTGTTGCCCCCCCTACCTTTACCTCTATTGGAGCGGTAGTTGGGGTCATACTTATTTCCTCTATACCTGACAGTGAGGTCTTTGGAGACAGCCTTAGCCTCCTCCTGCCTTACATGAGCACTGGACATTAGGTTGACATCTTCATCCTCTGAACTACATGGAGAAAATATTCTTACTCACTTGAGTCTGTATCCAGACTCAGGCAATGTCGCCAAAATGAGTATGATTTGAGACTCCACCTGAGCCTGGGGTGATATGCGGGCAGAACCTGAGGCTGGACCAGCTGAGCCTGGGGTGATAATCTGGCTCTGCCTGAGTATCATCCACAGGGTCAGGCTGAGTCTCAAATCATACTCATTTTGGCGACATTGCCTGAGTCTGGATACAGACTCGAGTGAGTAAGAATATTTTCTCAGTGTAGTGGTGACTTCCTGGACCTTCCTCTTTGTAGTCTTTGGATTAGACTCCTCATCCCTTACTTTTCTGGATTTGTCTTGGGTCTCAGCCTATAGGGCTTCTACTAGGGCTTGGTGAAGGTGTCTATCTTCTTATTCTGAAGAGCTACAGAGATCCAAGGCTTCATGCCTTGGATGAATGTTCTAAAGAAGGTTTCATCTTTTAGGCGTTGTTGGGCATTACACACTTTTCTGTGATGGCATGCACAATCTGAAATAGGTTCATCTATCCTTTGTGCACGGAGTGCAGTTCTGGAGATAATATTGTCTTGGGTAGCAAAATACTCCTTTAGTTCATGTACTACATTGGTCCATGTCAACTTATCAGGTGTGGCACTTTCCTCGAAGGATTCAAACCAAGCCAATGCTTGCCCTTCAAGGTACTTGGGTAGATATGTTACCATTGTGTCACTGTCTGTTAATTTGTACTTGTCCTTCAAGTACTCTGGGAATTTGTGTTCAATAAATAGTGTTGTGGTAGTGGGTGAGAGAAAGTTATGGCTTTGGTTACCTCATCTTGCCTGATCTTCCTGTCGTCCTGTTGTTGTCTGTCTAGGAGCCTGGTCATTTTATCATCTTTGAATCCAGAGGCAGATGGTGTGAAGATAGGTGTGGTGGCAGGTGTGGGAGGTTGTGAAGGTTGAGCTGATGATAGTTTCAGGAGGTCTGCTATCTGTTGCCACTGCTCATCTAGGGCCTGGATAAATACAAATTAGGATATTCATGGCGCTGAATAAGGTTTTCAATCACACTGCTGCCAGCACCCAGCTGATACCCTAGGGATAAAAACACACAAACTGATTCAGTGAGGTCATAATTAATTATTGACTCTTGTCAACCATTTATTTTGATAGGCCAAGGTCACAACACCCAACACCTGAATAATTCTTGAATCAATCTCTGTTATCAGCTGAGTATTGGAATTGATAGATTTAGCTACAGACATTGATTGTCAGGCCTTTGTGTGAATTTTAACATGTCCATGCATTATAACCTTTTGTGGTACATTACATGATGGCTCTACTCACCAGGGCTGCATTAATGCACCATGCATGGCACACTCTCAAAGGTTTAGCATCCATATGTTAAAAAATCCCTTTGGGCCTTTAACCCTTGAAGAACCCCGATGCAGGTCTGCACCAATGTGAGCAGACTCACCAGCACTTCGTCAAAGCATCATTCCAACCCTCCGAGGGTGTCTCAAGCCCATGTAGGGTCGTCATAATGCATGAATCGTAGAATGCATCCCTGGTGAGTTACTTACCAGGGCTTCATTGGGCCAATGAAAAAATGATGTATTAATGCATTAGGGTGACGTACTAATGCATCAGCAGCCCTCAAAAGGGTTGAAATGTCTAAGAGGAAGAATAAAATTCCCTTTCACCTTGCAAAATAATAGGAAGCTCTATCAAATTTGAGGTCCTCATATTGCGTAGATCAGTGTAAGTTATTTCTAAGATATCAGCCAGCTTATCCCTTAGCCTGAGTTGCTCCCCACTGCAGTATACATGTGAGTTTTTCATGTCGCCCTATTGTGGCACTCAACCTTCTCCATTCACTCAATTATTCACCACAGAAAGTGTCCCTTTCTAACACTAGTGTCAAAGACAAACTTATCTCAATTGTGCTATCACTGATACATAATTTAGAACACAGAGGGATTATAAATAGACAGCAGATATTCCTTATGTATGTGTCTCTAGGTAATCCAATACGCAGTTCTGGTTTTTGGATATTTCAATTGTCCAGATGTATTTCACTACACTTTATGTACAAACAGATATGCTGTTTGTAGGTCAGAAGTTTTAATTCTTTCTTTACAATCATAACTAAGTCAAACTCATTTATGTGTCCTTACATATTCTGATAATATCATGATTTTGTACTCGTTATCCTTATCAAATCATGTCTTGGTGCAGCTTAATGCATAAGCAATGAAGCATGTGGAGCTTGAGGTCAATTTAGACTTTCTACAGATCCATCACAAAAGACTTGAAAAACTTCCCTCCTTTCTTTGCTCTCAAAAAAGGTTTTTTTTAAGTCTGTCAGAATCATCTTTATTTATAAACAGCTATTGGTTACATGAAATAGGGTGGTCTCTCCTCTAAGTTCATATTTATCTGCATGATACCAATACATTGCTGGTGAATAGACCGCCATCAATCCATTGGTGCATAAACAGTGATTCAACACTATAGAGTCGACATGCATCAATGGTATACCTGTAAATACTCTCAACAGTGTTACTACCCTTATAGGATTAATTCCCATTCCCTGGGAACATGTCTGCCTCCCCACTCTATACATTGTATGTTTTCCATATTTGCGGCAATTCATGAGGGCTGTTCATTCATCATACATGTATGTGCTACACTGGGATCACATCTCACCAACAACGTCATCAGTCTTCTCTTATTTCACAGTTACACCTCTGTCCACCCACTCCTCTTATACAGTGTCTGTCATATATGGTAAAAACAAGCCTATAAACTGCACGCATGTATATTATATATGTGGCACCTTTTAACTTTGAACGAAAATCTATGTAAGCTGCACCTGTGGTTTGAAAAGGTCAATCAGTTCAGGAAGAATCTATAAGCCAAAGTAGACTTCTTAGACATGGCTTAAATTCAGGGTTTTAGGTTATGTTGGTAAATATTGGTAACTGCCTGCTTCTCTACCTTCAGCAATGGCTATTGAGAAATATCCTCCTGCTCTCATCTCTCCTTTCTATCAATTACTAATCTGTCTTTGGCCTCTTAGGGTCACATACCATGATATTGTATCATACACAATTGATACATGTAATACAGCCTGCCATATCTCCTCTCCAAGACAACATTCATGAATAATGCCGCTCCTGTGGCGGTCGGTTATTACCTTCGACCACAGTCGATAGTTATAGTATATCCAACCATATCAAGATATTATTAGACACGTGCCGAGGCACCCGGTTGTAAGACCAGTTCTAAGTTATTTCTGTATTGTCACATGGATCCCTCCACTCTACTATAAAAGGGGAGTCTGGTCGTCTCCCTGGGTTCAGTCCCAGACTGGCCCTTTAGTACGGGGGAAATCCATCCAAGGTTGGGTCAACCTGGTTGGAGGAGTCCTACACTTGGAATAGGGGATGGTGGTGCTATTGGAAGGCAAGGTTGACCTTTATTTGACATCCACCCAGTTTCGGAACACCTTTTGAGCTGCGCTCTTGGTCAGTTGATCAACCATCTATCAACTGGGACACTAATTTCGATAGTGGTCGGGTATTAAACGATGATCTGTTGATGGAACACTAGACTTCACTTCATGAAGGCAGGAGACAGCTGGAGGTGCTGGATAAGAATACTGAGGACTCTCGGGTTAAAAGCCAGAAAGCTGAACTTCAACTGGAACAACTGAGACGAGAGACTCAATATGCAACTAGTCTAAATCAGCAAGCACACTTTGAATTTAATCCTGTCCAACAGGAAGTGGAAAGATTAAAAGAAGAATGTAAAAAGCTGCTGAAAGACAATCTTGATGTGAAGAAGATGGCCAATGAATGTCAAACTCTTCACAATAAAGTCGAGCGCATTTGTCAGTCTCGTCGAAAGAATTTCGAGCAGGCTTTGAATTGGCTAAGGGAGGCCAAGGAAGTGACTGATCTGACAAAAATGAAATTACGTGACTCAGAAGTCCAAAAATCAATTTTGTTAGATGATGTGCATCATATCCACCCTGTATGCTTGACATCTTTCCTGAATGCAGTAGTGTTAAGTTACTCACCAGGGCTGCATTCAAGTACCATGACAACCCGTTTGAATGATGCATTAAGACTGTATGAAACTCTTAAAGCCCTACAGGCAAGAAATTGTCACTGATATAAAACTTCCCCAGAAAGAAAGCAATAACATCTTTCTTGCAGGGTACTATTTATATTGGCACTGATAAATAATGGGTTCAGATTTGTCACAAAATGTTGGCATGGGTCATGACAGCCCTACCATGTATATGCTTTAGTCTCATCAACACTATTACTAATGAGTCCCAATGGCTAGAGAAGAGAGTGATTACTTAGAACTTGATCACTATTTTAGTAATTAGTGACTATATATTCAGTAAAGACTGATGGTAGGTGCATCATGAGATTCCATCATGACAAATAGTAGTCAATGACAAATCTATATCTTGACAACTTTCTGGGGGTGTATCAACCCAATAGGGTTGGCATGACGCATGATACCAGGGCTTGATACACCCCTGAAGGGTCGGTATGATGCACTGTTAACATCAGCAAGTTACTACCTAAGACTGCATAATTAATACATCATGGCAACAATTAAACATGAATTTTTAGGCCTTAAAGCATGTTTTAGAGACATCTAATTCTTAATCAAGAGGGCATTGATATTTTTAGAGGACATTCATTTCTCTACCTTCCGTGTTATGCTCTAAATGACCTTGCATACAAAAATACAATTTTACAATACATGATTAAGTTCTATAAATGTGAAGCCCATTCCAGCCTTTTGTTTCTGGAGGAAGCCAAACTGTACAAATGTAAGAACACTCCTTAACGCGCACTTGGTAAAAGTGCACGTTGATAAAATATTTCAACATGCCACACTAGAGATTATTAAGAGCCCAATAAAGAGCAGGTTTATTTGCACCAGCAAAGTGAGCATGTATCTAGACCTTTCAAACAGGCAAACATGTTTTTTTTTCTGTTTAATTCCTTTCAAATTTCTCAATGTCAGTCGACATTTCCTTCTTTTCACGCCCGTTTCTCATTGTGTGGGTTCTTGAATGTCTTCCACTTCCCATTTCTACTTCCTACCCTGATAAGCCATTAAAGAATACATATCATCATGATGTACGCATCCAGCAATGGCGTTTTTAAAAGTATCCAGTGCTGCATTGGTGCATCAAGCCAGAACCGTTGGGAGTGCATCAACCCTGTAGTGTTGGTATAATGCATGAATTCAGTACTGGCAAGTGACCAATAATATAATGCTATTTGCACTCAAAGGGTAAAAGTGTTAACAATTTCCAATTCCACCTGATTCTCTCACCTTTCACTCCTTTCAGCCACCTGTTACAAAGCTAAAGTCTTCCTCTGTCTCACACTGTGTCCAAAAGGTTTCCACTGACACAAGGGGAGGTGTAGACTCTCTAAGGGTATCCTCAGACAGCAACTAGTCCTGCCATTGACACTGGTGTTCTGGTGTTCATTTCAGGATTGGAGTCAGAATCTGTGATGTTTGGACACCAGTTGTGATCTCCCTCTTAGGCATTGTGTTCTGTCCCTCCATTGGTTTCTTCTTCTTTAGCTTTTTTGCTTGTTTCTTCCATCCTAGTTTTGGATGTAGATAGGGGGCACCAGTCTCATCACCCTGCTTTTTTGTCTGTAGTTAAGAGTTTATTTGCCCCATTAACAACTGGAATTTAACCAAACAGGCCTCTCCTTTTCAAATCCTGGATCTGCCATTGATGATTTCTTGCCTCCACCATTGCCTCAGTCATCCCTCCTGCCTTTCCTCCCTCTGCCCCTCTCACTGTACTCCATCTGTATCTCCTCCCCCTCCCCCTTCCTTCCTTCACTCACTCAGTCTACATAGGTCATCATGTCTTGAATTTCTTTTTCTGTGGGCTCGGATTGATTTTTTTCTGCTAACTCTCCATCTCTCCCTCTTCTCCTTCATTCATTAATTCGTTTGTCCTTTTCATTCACAATCCATGGTCACATATGAACTCAGTTGGCATGTTGATAGCTTTTACATCCCAGCCCAAAATCCTTTACCAGCAGGTGGCGCTCAGGTGGTGCAGTTTTCCTACTCCTGGGCACCATCCCAGTAAATATGGCATGGCTCTACATGGGAAAGGTAATCTTTACACTATAAAATTGCATATACCTCAGCACCTGTTGCGGAACCAACTATGTAATTTACTTGGGAAAGCAAACCAATTTGCAGCAGCGCTTCCCCACCATCAAGCTGCACCAGATTGGTAACCATCCAAATAAAATGCTAAACTCTCCTGAGGTTGGGCCAAAATTGATTAGGAAAAAGAGATTGAAATCTTAGACATTTGGGGACAGTGTAAATTATTAATAATAACTCTCTCAGAAAAAACGTTGTCTTTAAGCTTTGTTCTTTGAATATATATATATATATATATATATATATATATATATATATATATGCAACTTGCAGAAGCACCAGGGGTATGAAGGTCATGAAGTATGCTTAAAAACACTAGCAGTAGACATTGCATAAGCACTCATCTAGGGGAAATGTACAATTGATGAACACCCACTGGGGCTTGCTGATTTAGTACTGCTTTACAATGGTAAATCCCCAAACCTCACACTGAGTTCAGGAAGACTCTATACACTGCAGCAGGCCCCAGGGTTGGTCCATAAGTTGCAGCTTAAATGAATGGTACTCCTACCCTCCCTTATAGAGTGATGTTGCAGAGTCATGAAATGTCACATAGCAGTAGATAAATTTTGGCCAAACTTATGATAATGGACCATAAGTGAAGTTCATTTCAGTATTGTCATCTCGCCTGCCTCTGTCAGTTTTGCCTAATCTCTCCACTCCTGATACCAAACCCAAGCAAAGATTAGCAGGCATTGATGAGCGCATCATAGCAAAAAGATAAACCATTTATCAAACAAAAACTGTGAAAAGTTAAGCCAATATAAGCTGATGATGCTCAAGGTAAAAACATCAGCTTAACTTCTGTGAAAATAAGATATGACTTCTTATGTGTAGTGTTTATAGATGGAGGGGGTTGGTGGTGAGCATTATGAGCCTGCAGCAATAGGAAAGAGTTGATATCAGTTTTGTAGAAATGAATTCAAAATAGGTGCTGCCAATTTGGGATTGCAGAATAGCTACCCCTTTAAACCAAGCATCTAGCATTGAATGCTTCTCCCCTTGAGATGGCTGACATTACAATAACCTTTTTAAAAAGGTGGACTGCCCTCAAAGGGGGACTTCCCAATTCTCACAAGAGTAGTGACATGTGGTTAAATTAACTTTTCAACTAAATACATTTGGGACGAAATAGAATCAACCTTCTAGGCTGAATATTGATATTGCTATAATGCACAGAGTTGTGTTTAAGTACCTTATGCATATGCAATAAAGTAGTGTTATGGTATTGAATGGAAATATTACATTCCCCAGGTTTGTGAGCTCCACTCTCGAGAACCCCAAAGATCATTTTTGTAGATCCTTTAGGAAATAAAATTCCCAGCCTTTCCAATCATAATATTTATGCCTCCTTGAAATCTAAAACTCCATTTTGGAGACATTAAAAAGAGGTGCTGAACTTATTCATTTGCATTTTTCAAATTGAAAAGTAGTGAAGAGGATATAGTGAGCGCGGAATCTTATGTCATATTCAGGGATGTAAGTTTTCAGAATATTGTCTAATTTCAGAATTTTCAACGGTCAACATGGTTCTAGATAGATAAATAGATTTACCCTTCTTGGATCAACGTTTTCCAGTAGTTTACAATAAGGATCTCTTCAGAATTTCTCATACACCCTGACTTATGTGAATGCATATTGTGACCCAATTTAAAATATATGTCAGTACAATCATGCATTTTAGTAAATAGTCCACCATTGCAGTGATATGGTTTACCTAATATATATTCAATTGAGCTACACTGCAACATTAGAGTAGGATGGGCTTGAATAGGTCAAATTAGGATATGCAAGGCACTGAATAAGGTGTTCGCTCACACTGCTGCCAGGACCCAGCAGATGCCCTGGGGATAAAAACCCACAAACTGATGCTGTGAGGTCATAAATTATTATTGACTCTTGTCAACCATTAATTTTAATAGGCCAAAGTCACAACACCCAAAACCTGAATATTTCTTGAATCAATCTCTTTTGTGAGCTGTGTATTGGAATTGACAAGAGTTAACTACGGTCATTAAGTGTCATGCTTTTGTGTAAATTCAACACTTCCATTCTATAAAACAAATTGTTTGAAATTACATGATTGGTCGACTAGCCAGGGCTGCATTCGTGCTTCATACTGGCCCTATTGGCCTGACACATGCTCAAAGGGTTGACATAATGCCGTATATATATATATATATATATATATATATATATATATATATATATATATATATATCAGTCCTGTTTGTTACTCAGATCTCTGAGCTGCAGTATATGTGAGCTGCTCACTTCACCCCAATAGTGGCACCCGACCTTCTCAGTCTGCTTAATTATTCACCACACAAAGTGTCCCTTTCTAACACAGGAGTCAGAGACAAACTTAACCCTATTGTGCTAACACTGGTACATGATTGAGAACACAGAGGGATTTGTATAGACAGGGAGATACTCATGGCATATATGGCTTGTGGCAATCTGATAAGTCGGTCAGAAACTTCTTGAATATAAAAGGCTAACAGCCTCCTCTAGGCTTATATTTCTTTGTCTTCATGATATACCCATCAATCCATCAACAGTGGTTAAACACTATAGAATTGACATGACGCATGATTGCTGTACTTGCAAGTAGTCCCACCAGTGAAGTATTATATATTTCATAATTTGCTACCCTAATGACTCTGAATAGGATTAATTTCCATTCCCTGGGAATAAGTCTACCTCCCCACTAGATACATTGTATATCTTCCATACTTGTGACAATTAATCAGAGTTTTTCATTCATCATACACTGGTTTCACACATCTCACCACCACATGATCAGTCTTCTCTTATTTCACAGTCACACCTCTGTCCACCTACTCCTCCATCTCATATACTGTAAATCCATACCTAAAAGCTGCAATCATATATAAAGGCCGTACCTTCAACAAAACTATAACCGGCATCCTTGGTTTAAAAGTTTCAATCTTGCTTCTCTTCAGGAATGTTGACAGTTTAGCCTATAAATCAAAGTTCAGGAAGAATCGATAAGCCAAAGTAGACCTCTTAGACATGGCTTATATATAGGTAGGGTTTTAAGGTATGTTGGTGAATATTGGTAACCTCCTGCTACCTTCAACTCTGGCTGATGAGAAATGTCCTCCTGTTCTCAACTCTCCTTTATATCAATTAGGCCTACTCATCTAGCTTTTTACCTCTAAGGGTTGCATACACAATCGGTGGCATGATATGTGTGCCCAGAGATGCCACCTTTCCTAACTTTTTCGGAATTCTGATTTTTTTTGTAAGTATTTCCTATTGGAGGTTAAGAAAATAAGGCTAATATCCGAATTTTCAGAGATTAGTGGGTGGCATCTCAGGTGTGATGCAGCCTGCCATATCTACTCTCAAAGGCTACATCCATGCATGATGCCAATCGGATTGATAATGGTATCAGATGGTAAACATGATGCTCCAAAGCAGTGCTTGTGCATAGTGTCCCCAGCACTGCATTGATGCTTCATGGCGGTATATAAACTAAAATTACATACCCCTCAAGGGTTAACCTAGACCTCTTCCATCTTAGTAAGTCTGTAGATGCAGGGAGAGGGATCCTTCATGTATACCTTAATCAACTAGCCATCCATATACACTCTACTCAACCATGAACTGATGAAAGTCTCCCAACGCATGGCCAAATAGGTATACCCTTCTGGTAATTGTACATGTAAACACCAAAGGCTCAGAGAGTTCAAACAATCCTTAAGGGAACAGGAACTTGGTTTATGCACTTACTATTGAAGCGTTCTCATGACACATCATCTTTCTCAAGATGTGCAAGAAAATGACTAATGCTTGGTTCCCCTCCCATATATTCTAGACATGCTGATCAATGTTGAAATTTAATTCTAAATGAGTCTGCAGAGGCTTCGGCTGTCATGTTTAAGTCATGATTATTTGCTGCAGATGCCAATTTTAGCCCTTTATTGGCCACATGGTGTTTCCAGATTCAAGTTTGAATCAAAATACACCAATGAAAAACTGGTGAGTCTACTCACCAGCAATACCTTGGTGCATCATGCTGACTGCTTTAGAGTGCATCATGTCAACCCTGTATGGCTGACATGATGCTTGAATGCAGCAATGGCAAGTTACTCACCAGGGCTGCATTAAGGTACTATATGTCCCATGGGAATGAAGCTTTAATGCATAATGGAAAGTTCTTTAAGCACTGCAGGCAAAAAATTGTCATTTGATGTAAAATCATTTCCGTAGAATAAAAGCAATAAAATCTGTTTTGCAGGGTCCTATTTAAATTAGCACTGGTAAATAATGGGGTTTGATTTATCAAGATGTCGGCATGGCTCATGCCTATCCTGACATGAATTTAACGGTGGTGTAGTGCCATAATGTGCCATACTCATGATTCAGGGATGCACTTCTGGTGGTAATCCACTAGGGCTGCACCCCTGCATCATGTTGACCTTACATGTTAACAGGTATTTGAGTCTGTCTCTTCTTTCCTTTGCACTTTTGTCCTTTTTGTTTCATATTGCCATAATACCATCCTGACTGGACCCACGACATTGATTGTCCCAAATATTAGGTTTTGAATAGGATTGATCTTTTAATCAAAGAAGTTAATCTTTCAATTAGTGTTTACTCCTTCAATATAATTGCAGCCACCAGTTCCTTTCTCAGTTACTCTTTAAGGGTTATATGAAGTCTCATAACTAAACAGCTCTTTATTCTTGAATCATGATGCCCAGACCATAATATGTACAGCCCTTCAAGGTTTAATTTTCCTACCTAAACCCACCTCCCCATTCTATACATTGTGTTACTTCCATACTTGTGACAGTTTGTCAGGGCTGTTCATTGATAATACCAATACCTGCTACACCAAGGTCACACATCTCACCATCCACATGATCAGTCTTCTCTCATTTCATACACTCACACCTCTGTCCACCCACTCCTTCATCTCTGATGTGTAATATACCTTAAAACCTTCTGTATTAGCTTCACCTGTGTATAAAACATACCTCAGATATTTGAAAGATAATTTGCACTTAGGGCTAAACAATTTCAATTTTGGTACTGTTCTTTAGGGTTGAAACCCCCAATGATATGCAAAGACTTCCGAAAGACACTATAAGCCACAGTAGACCTCAGAAGCATTGCTTGTATGTGGCGGTTTATGATATACTGGTGAATATTGGTAACCCTCTGCTTCTCCACCTTCAACTTTGGCTAATGAGAAATGTTCTCCTCATCTCATTGTCTTCCTCCTTTCATTTCTCCTTTGTATCAATCACTCATCCATCTTTAACCTTTAGGGGTCGCATACTACACTATTTCATCAAGCGTATTGGCCGGCATGATGCAGAAATGTAGCCATGGCCAGTATGCTCCCCAAGACCATATAGACAGAGGTTCAAGAGGATAGTTACTACCTTAGGGAGATTTTGCAAGGTGAAGTAGAGTGAAATATCCCTTAGTTAGAAACAAAAGTATTTAAAGCAGTACGTTCTAGGCATTATAGGCCTTTAAATGGGTTAACCTACCCCTCCTCCATCTTACTAAAATTGACGTGTAAATGCAGGAAGAGGGATGCTTCATATGTAGCTCAAGCAGTTGGTCATCCATATACACTTTATTCAACCAGGAAAACTGATTAGGAATTGTCCCCCCATGCAGCTCATATTCAAACATATATTCATCTGATATACACATTCACCCCTAAGTGTGAAGAGTTCAGCAAACCTTAAAAGAAGTATTGATTTGGTTCCCCATTAAATTTGCACTTGACACCTTATTATTCTTCAGAAACATTTATGACCAAGAAAAAGCTTTATGGTTCTTTCCTCTCCCATATATTCCCAACATGCTAATAAATGTTGAAATGTAATTCTAGATGAGTCTACCGAGGCTTCCCCTGTCATATTTAAGTCATGGATATTTGTCAGAGATGCCATCTCTAGCCCTTCAAACATAGTAGAATGCAGCTGGGTCCATATCCCTTAATTAGCATACTAATTATACAAATGCCATGCATTGGTGCATATCAGGGGATGAATCAAACCTGTATGGCTTGAATACAGTACTTGCACAGGAATGTATCAAAATGACTAGTGGACATGAGGCTTTAAGTCATTATTTGGCCCTTACTGTGCGCAACAGGCAAGAAATTGTTGTCGTCGTAAAATTAAATTCTGCACCGAGAAGAATACAATTTGTCTTGCAAGCTATTATTTATTTTGACACTGCTAAATAATGGATTCAGATTTGTCAAGACGTCTGAATGGCTCATGCTTGCCCTGACATGGATTTAATAGTGGCGTAGTGCTTTAATGCAGTATGGTCTTTTGTTGTTTCGATGCATGAAAGCATGAAAGAAGTGTCTAAAATGTATATTATTCCATGGTAATTACATTTTCAAAGCATTTTGGGTGCCCAAATTGGATAATCTGAATGCTTTTATCACAGGATAGAGGCACTGAGTTCATACCTGAATGTTGACAGTATTCTTTTTCTATAGCAATCTCATTTGTGACAGCAGCTCAGCTGTAGCTTTGACAGTGGTTCATACCGAAAAAGCTCAGCATGGGTGGGATAAGAACCAGCAATCTTCTCATCCAAAGTACAAGGTAAAAGCACTTGGCTTCACCTCATGCTTTTATCTAGCCCTTAAGTCAACTTGTGCATTCATAATCATCATATATTCTATTACCATGTTGTGGATTGGCCACTAGACCCTGCCAATGGCTGAGCTTGTTGCCAGCAAGCGGTTATAAGCTGGTTATTCATGACTAGGCTGATTTGACACCCTGGTACTGGTACCGCCCAAATAGGTTGAGTGGTAAAACTATTGCCATAATGCAATTGAAGTGGGAAACAAGAGAATAACATTTCATGGCACTGGTATTTAAATCAATTCATGGTATTGGCATTATGTGTGGAAACCATGTTCCTACATTATAATGGTGGACAAGCTCACTGTTAAAATGCATGCACTATACAAATTCTTATTGAATACTGATTCCAAGCACTTTGTTTCACACCTTCCTAAAATGTAGCGGATCAGTAATAAAACCTGGTGCAATATTCAGATGATTGACTTGCACCCTGCACCCAGATTAGAATTGATATTGGATGGACTTATCTTAGAATCACTATCAGCTTTTGATATCAAAATTGTGCTCCAACACCATAACCTAAAACAAAGGAAGGAGAGGGTAAATGGGAGAGGAATAGAGGTTTATTGGTTTGAAGTAGGGGTGGAGATGGCATTTACAAAAGCAAACCAATTTACACAGAATAGCATCACTGCTCATCATCAGACTGCACCGGCGTCTAATAAAACAAAAAACAGTGAACCTTTATATTTGCTTCTCACATGAGAAATTCTGTCTTATCTGTCCACTCTCCAGTGAACTCAAACACGAATTAGCACAACGTCATGCATCATAGCATAAAAATAAACCATTAAGCAGGGGGATTAAAAAGATAAGTGAGAAGTTGAGCCAATTTAAGCTGGTGCTCAAAGATAAACATCTGCCCATCAACTTTGAAAATATAAGATGGGCATCAATGAGGTTCAATTTATCTTTAATCTCCATTAGATCTTAGCCAATTGAAAGACTTATGTTTCGTTTCTTGAATATGATGCTCATGTTAAAGGTTCCCTGTGCCTCTCAGTACTATAAAATATGCTAAAACACAGCTTCCTTTTTCAGGCCTATCATGAGTCCATGCAATTGGCTTCTAGTGATTATAGACGCACAAATTAGGCTACACCTTTAAGGTCGGAAAAAGGCCCAAGAAAAGAATGGTGACAGTTAAGTCTGCCGCAGCAGCCAAAGAAGTTATGGCTTCACTTCAAATCCTTTCCAGGGCCCAAGGGGTACCCCACTGAGAAAAGAAAACGTTACTCACTTGAGTCTAGATCCAGACTCAGGCAATGTCGCCAAAACGAGTATCATTTGAGACTCACCCTGATCCTTGCATGATACTCAGGCAGATCCTGAGGCTGATCCTTGGTGAGCTCTGGCTTTGCCTGAGTATCATGCAAGGATCAGGGTGAGTCTCCATTGCCTGAGTCAAACTCAAGTGAGTAACTTTTTTCTCAGTGTTGAAGATCAATCAGCCCAGACTGACCCTGTCAGGTTATGAACAATATTGTTTTGATGACCTCTAAATTTAAAGGGTTGAAAATCTCAAAACACCAAACAGCTACTCGAAATCAGTATTCAAAGTCCTGTAATTGACCTTCAATTTGGTGTGTGGTTTCTGGCCAACCTTTTAATCATTGTGATCTGCATTGTGTCATCATATGGATCTTCTGTAAATGTTCTTTTGTTTAAATCTGATAACTGGAGCAATGTCAGTTAAATTAGTTGGTTATCACGTTCAATCTAATTGGGATACTTTTAACTCTGAACCAATGTAATGTTAAAAATAATAAGAGGGTAACCACTCCTCTCTCAAATACTGTAATTTCTTATGGTTTAGGGCTTTATGCCAATCTTAACTCCTCAGGATTAGTCTTGGATTACTTCTCTTTGTTATTGAGCTACTATTCATTGTCGCTTTAACACCAAGCTGCTACCCACTGAGCTACTCACGTCTCCCTAAGAGTGGCACTCGACACTCTCCATCTGCTTAATTATTCACCACACAAAATGGATTTTTCTGACACTGGAGATTTAGACCATAGAAGTACATTCCTGGTTTAACTTGGTTGTGTGGTTTGAGGTTTTGATAGTTTGTGATTAAAGACTCCTTTGGTCATCAGTGTATTGTTTATGTGGATGTCTAATCTGAGTGCCTAAATGTCCTGCCTTTCCTGCTGAGTGGTGTCATTACTGGTAAGCTGAGGTTTACATTTGCAAGATGAAAAAAGCACATTCTAACATACCCACATCAGCGGGGATGAAGGTGTCTGTGCAAAAAGATTATGACCAATATTTTCCTTTCATGACCTCTAATTTTAAAGTGTTGAAAATCTTAAAACACCCACTTAAAATCACTATATAAGGTCCTGTTATGGACCTTCAGTTTTTATGTGGTTTCAGGCCAATCTAACACCTTTTGATCTTTCCGATCCGTATTCTGCAAATTCTTCAACTGGAGGAATGGCAGCTAAATAGGATTGTTTTCAAATCAATGGGTTATTTTTTTAGCCAATGTACCGTTGCAATTTAAGGGGTAATCAGTGATTTCTTGCCCTCCATCAGAATATTTTAATTTCTTATGGTTAAGCTAAGCCACAAAACTTTCAGTGAGGATATGTCTTGGATTACTTCTCTTTGTTATTAAAATGCTCGTCATTGTCACTTTTACCATGAGTTGCTCCCCACTGCAGTGGCGCTCGACCTTCTCCATCTGCTCAATTATTCACCACACAAAATAGACATTTCTGACATTGGAGTCAATGGCAAAGTTGACCTGGTTGTACAATGCATAAGGAAGGATTTAGACCACAGATGTACATGTATTCCTGGTTTATCTGGGTTTTGAAGTTTAGGAATTTGATAGTTTGTGATTTTAGACACATGTCATCAGTGTATTTATGGGCGTGTCTAAGTCTGTGTGTTTAAATTTTCCGCCTTCTCTGCTGGGTGGTCATCACTTGTAAGATGACTTGTTATCATTTTTAATTAGATTAGAAAAAAAAACACACACACAAAAGCAAACAATCTAACATACCCACATCAGCATTGATGAAAGTGACTTCTCAAAAAAAAAAATCCCAAAATGCTCCTTTATATAGGTTTGTATAAGAAAGTATGTGTCTGTGTAACCTAAAAATCCTTGCAATAAGGGAAAGCATTGAAGACTTTCATCTACATCAGACAAAAAGACACTGTAAAAACTAACAAAAGCTTTTAGTAAATGACATGTAGAGGATGGGAGCTGCGCACTGCAGCAATCCCTTTACATAGGGTGAACTAATTAAACCTTGATCTCAACGTGCAATGAGACACCCTTGACAAACAAAGCTAAACAAATGTCTTTGACAGTTGAATGGTAATCACTTAAAGGTAACACAGTGCATTAGGCTATTATTAACCCTTGAGGCTGATTGTGAATTCATGCATCATGGCTATTGGTTGCTATAATGTATGAATGCAACATAATGCATCAATGAAGTGATACTATACTTGCCAGCACTTCATGATCCGATCCAGGATTCACTCCCTAGCTAGTCCTTTCAAGGACCCATGAGTACCCTGGGGATCAATCAGCCCAAACCCACCCTACCAGGTTATGACCTGTAACTTTGATTTGCTGAAAATCTGAAAACGTGCAACAGCTACTTGAAATCAGTATTTAACGTTCTAGGATGGACCTTCAATTTTATATGTGGTTTCTGGTAAATTCAGTAACTCTTTTTAATCATTGTAATTTGCATTCTGTCAACATGGGGAGTTTCCACAAATATCCTTTGGTTTAAATCCTAACTGATGGAATGTCATTCCAATGGGTTGGTTATCAAATCCATTTTGAATGTTTTTTTTTAAACCAATATACATTGCAATTAAAGGTTAACAGTGATTTACTGCCCTCTCTGAGAATACTTAATTTTCTTACGGCCCAAACTAAGCCACAAGGGGTTTGAGTAAGAATTAGGCTTGGATTACTTGGCTACTCGTTGTTGCTTTAAACCTGAGTGACCCCTCACTGCAGTATATGTGAGGTGCCCACATTGCCCTAATAGTGGTGCTTGACCTTCTCTATTTGCTCAATTATTCACCGCACAAAGTGGCCCTTTCTAACATCAGAGTAATAGACAAAGTTGACATGGTTGTACTGATACATATTTAGGAGGAATTTGGACCACAGAACTGGGCCACAGAAGTACAGTACTGGTTTATATGGGTTTTGTAGTTTGAAGTTTAGTAGTTTGTGATTTTAGACACCAATTGCCATCAATGTATTGTTTGTAATACGGGTGTATAGGTCTGGGTATTTACATTTCCCGCCTTTTCTGCTGGTTGGTGTCATCACTATAAGCTGAGATGTTTTTGGTTGATATTTGTTTAAAAAAACACAATAATCTAACATACAGTCAAGACCTGGCGAGGCCGACAAAGGGGGCCCCTGGAGTTTTAACTCCAGGGGTAATTATAAATGACAAGATGGGGTGAATCCACAAATGCCCCATGGTCAGTTTTATCACCTCCAGGGTCCCATTTCCACCATAAATGAGGTCTGTAAACCTGTGATCTTGAATTGTGTTAATTTAGTGTGAGCTGCTCCTAAATGACCATTTCAATAAGACATTTAAATGGTGTGAGGTGATGGTATCTGATGTTAAAGAGTTAGCACTCTTATTAGAGGATTACAACCCTTAGTGGCAGGGCTTGCCAAATTCTTAGGTCTTGACTATACCCACATCGCCATGATGCACCTATGCACGAGTAACCCTCCTGGAAAATAAAAATAAACAGTCTGTTTAGAGAATCTGCTGAATGTTTCCTCTCCTGAGTGGTTGAGAGAAATCTTATTGCTGCAGGAGACTTGTACTTTGGAATTCAATCTAATACAAGAGCTTCTCTGATTTGGGTATGAGAGTACATCTTTGAGTATAATGGATGGCATGTTGCTTGATTATATGGAACAAGAAATAAATGGATATGTCATGACGTGTGACTGATATCAAACAATAACATCGTTGAATGTTATTGTTTGATATCAGGCACACGTCATGACATATCCATTAACTACTTATTTTATTACACGATTGATCAATAGATAATCAATACAATATCAATAAATTCAATTTGAAAAAAGGATCCATGCCGGGACCGGGACTCGATGTGCTACTGACAGCTCCATACCTTCTATAGAGGCAAAAGGTAGACCAGGCCGGGATACGAACCCCTGTACCTAACATTCTGAGCGCGACTTGCTGACCACTAGACTATCATCACACACACCTCAGCACCCGGCAGCTGCTGGTTTGGTTTGATCGTGTCCAGCAGCACCGTATGTCCTTGTGTATAGGCCTGGTCAATTTGCCACTTAGTGTGGAGGTTTAGGTAGTAGGTAGTACTAATACAAGCCTGGGCTCATAAAAGGGGAAATATGGTATCACGCTGTCAAGGATATGGGTGTAATCTTAACTTATTTCTACTGCTGCTATTCTCATCAGTCCCTGTGGCACAATGGATAAGGAGCTGGTTTCTGATCAGGAGGCTATGGGTACAACCCCTGCTCTTGGCAATAGAATTCTCGTAGGTTTTAACATGTGACATATGATATGTAAGGCGTGCCTGTTATCCATGGATAACAGCACTGGGTGCCTGTTATCCATGGATAACAGCACACCTTACAAAGGTCATGATGCATGCATCATGGCATGCAAAATCTACAGGTATCAGAATGGGAATATCCACAAAAAGAACCCAAAATCACAAAGGTTGTGTAATAAGCTCAAATATCAAATCACTATGCATGAGATCTTTCTATTTAGACTGTATTTCATTTTGCCCTATGCTGAGGATATTTCAGTAAAGAAACTGCAGAAAAGGCTGTAAATTGTATCAGTCTGCTCTTGTTTTGCAACCAGGTTTGATCTTGAAACTACTTTCCCACCAATTCATAACAGAAAAAATTGCCATGCTACCATCCCTTTCCACACATTAGCATTATACAACCTCACTTCTTTCAGGGTTTACTAAATGCATTTTTACCCATACACATGGTACTGGCGTGGCCACAGAGTGTATCCATGACTGCCCGGTTCCTATTGATGTCCTGGCACTGTGTGAACCAAACTGCCTATAGATGGCACCACCATCACTGGCCACGGGTTATTGGATTTCCCTATTTGTAATCTTACAACGCAGGCGTGGGGGCCACGTGGGGGACATTTGTCAGTTGAAATAGTTTCTTCTCCTTCTCCTCCCCATCTACTCCTAGCTTAAACAATTGGCTTGCAGAGTGAGGGGCCAGGGGGATGACACCCCCCTACCTTTGATCAAGCTTGGGGATGCCAAACCTAAAGGTTGAAACCAAAAGAGGTCTAATATAGCCCATGCCCCCTTTTTGATCCCCCCCGCCCACTGTCAGCTGCTTCTCCCCTCTCCCCTCTTCACCATTTCTGTTTCGGGGTGGGGGTACACACCTTGGTATTGCAGAAAGATATGATATGATATCATCGACTATTCACAGCGCACACTTTATCAATACAGCTGCAATAAAAAAATTCATGACTCATGACTCGCCCTTCCCTCCCCAGCAAATTGTCGTGAGTCCTTGTCAACCTGTGTGAAGTGGCTCACACATGTCGCTAGATGGAACACGACGTCGTTATAGCACAAGATCACCAGGGATAGCAATTGCTATGCCACATGAGTCTAACACACAGTGGCAAAAGATTGCTGGGTCTCATCTCTCATCTCCTCACCCTTTCCCCAACAATATAACGCTGTGATTTAGCCAAGCCCCATGTGGCTACCCCAAGCATTGATTTACGGGACTGAGGACAAGTTACATTCCACATGAACCCTTCCTAAAAGAAGGGGTTTGACTTTGTGGCAATGTTGAGGCCCTTTGGATGAACGGATACTCAAATAACCATATCTCATTTGACTTTAATTCAATCCTTATTTTGTTTGTGTTTTCTTTTAAGAAAAGGGTAAGAAAATTTCCCATTAACCCCAATGCCTAGCAATCAAAGGCAGTTGGGTATGTCCTAGAAAAGGGCTTTCTGCTCCCGAATTATGCTTGCATTCTGAGCCTTTTCAATGATTTTACTACTAGTATTCAGGGCCGTCAGTCCCTTATCGTGATTCAGAAAAGCCAGATATGCTAGAAAGTTGAATCCCCCATATATTGCCAAAGTGGCCCTGTTGAAATCTTATAGTATGGTTTGGTGTAACATATTATAGGGAGTGTGTGTAGTAGAAAAATGAATGGCCCACATTACATTAATTTTCATTCCTAAAAAAGAACCTGACATATCTAATCCCAATCCTGTCTGGAAATGTTGATAAACAGGGGAAATGTACCTTTGCAATGCCCCTGGCAGTTGTACTTTTTCAGAAAATAAATTCTAACGTTCACAGCTGTGCCCCTTTTGAAAACACCAAACCATCCAACCTATAGATATATTCTGACAGCATGGAAATATTGTGTTTCAAAAAAGAAACCCAGCCCAATGTGATATACAATACTTTTGTTGCTACTAGTGCCAGGCACAAGAAATGTCAATTTGAATATTAGAGATGAAAATACTCTTTGATTTCCGACTTCTTCAGTGCAATTTTATCAGCATAGGGTAGAAGGAAACTCAGAGTTTATGGAAAGGTCTCATGCGTAGTAATTTTATATTTGAGCATATCATTGATTATACATGAAGATGCTCTCATCCCTGGATCAGAACAGTTCTTAGATGTAATCCCCAGGCGCAGGATTGATGTATGTCTTTCAACGACTTGGGGGGGGGGGATTAACCGGCCGACTTTCAAAACAGATTCTTATTTTCTGCAGAGCCTCCTTTACTGCTTGTGAGGTCTCCATGTTGAACGCCTGGTTGCACGTTACAATCTGTGGTTTCCCCTTACTAATCCATGTAGCACAGCTTTCTCCAACTGGGGGGACATGGGAGGTACCACATCCGTAACAATATCCTTCTGACATTGAGGGATATTTTAGAGGAGAACAATGTTGAAGCCCTTTGGATGAACGAATACTCAAATAACCATTTCATTCGACTTTAATTCAATCCTTATTTTGTTTGTGTTTTCTTTTAAGAAAAGGGTAAGGAAATTTCCCATTAACCTCAATACCTAGCTATCAAAGGCAGTTGGACATGTCCTAAAAGGGCTTTCTGCTCTCGAATTATGCATGCCTTCTGGGCCTTTTCAATGATTGTACTACTATTATTCAGGGCCGTCTCTTCGGGCTGGAGATAAGAGGATGAGTAAATGAGGAGCCTGACAGTCCCTTATCGTGATTCAGAAAAGCCAGATATGCATAGCCGGGCCCTTTTTGAAAACACCAAACTATCTAACCTATAGATATATTCCGACAGCAAGGAATATATCTATCAGGAGAGGTATGAATCTGAAGACTTTCAAAACAGACTGTTTTTTTTTAAATATTTGTGATTCCATCATATAACGTAATAAGGGCTGCTTTCCTGGGAGACTGAATAGTTTCTAGATATTTGACTCTGTAAAGGCTCAATTCAATACAGTTGATAGTTCAATAATAGTGGCCATAATGCACCAATACAGCCTAGCCATACAGACCTTACAGGATCTAGTGTATCATGCCTATTTTCTGTCATAATGAATATATCAACCATGTAGGCTAACATGATGCTTGATGGCTTCCATAGAGCTCTTAAAAGGGTCTGTATCTCCTCTTTCATATCCCCTCTGATGTGTGTGGTGCACATATGCATGGGCACCAGCACATTCCTCTGTGAAATTGTGTAATATAGTTTTTGCCATGAATATGACCGTAGCTGTCGAAATGGCATTGACCATCTATTACTCGCTTACTCATGCTGCATGAATGCAGTCTCTTCGCCTGGGTGGCATTCATAGCAATCCATGGGCAATATGTATTAATGCACTACCAGCCTGGAAAGGGTTATTTGCCTGCTGCAATAGTTTGTCCTTAGATGACCCATTCACCTGTCAAAGACACACACCTGTTTGTCCAAGGTACCTCATTCTACCTTTAGGGTTATTAGTTCACACTCTCAGAAAAGTCATTATAAAATTATTGCAGCTGCACTGCACAGCTCGCATCCCAACAGAAACAGGTCATTTTACTTATACAAATGCTTTTGTTACTTTTGTTCAAGGTATTTTGTTTCTGGTGTGGGCAGGTCAGATTTTCTTTTTTGTCTTTTTACACTGAAATAACATTGACAGATAAATCTTGCCAGGTTTGTCATGTGTATAAGGATGCTATAATTATTGCCCTAAATATTGCTTTTAAAAACTTTAACTATATATATATATATATATATATATATATATATATATATATATATATATATATATATATATATACATATATCTATATAGCTCAGAGGAAGAGCAGCCGCTTCGAAGTTGGAGGGCCCCGGGTTCGAGTCCCGGTTTCTCCAAGAACATATTCACCGACCTCTACATATATATATATATATATATATATATATATATATATATATAAGGACAAGTGATTCGAATTAGGACAAGTTTCTTAATATCTACGGCTGTTATTGCATCCTTTCTAGCCCAGTGGGCACACAACATTGCATCAACATTGACAGCTGGTTGATATTGTGTTGATATTAATGTTGTCAACCAGCACTATTTCAACATCGAATCAACAGTTAACATCAACATTGAAATATTGTTGTGAATTCAACTTTGATTCAACATTGATTTGTCAATGTTGAATCAACAATATTGATTTCAATGTTGATTCAACATTGACATGTCAACGAAGAATCCCCTAACAACTATCAACATTGTTTCAACATTGACACAACGTTGAATCAATGTTGTATCAACATAGAGATACAAACATTGAATCAACGCTGATGGTTAGATGGTTAATTATGTTGTTTCAACTCTCAAATTCAACTTTATTTCAACCCTGAATCAACCGTTGATATGCAAAGATCGCAAACATTGTTTCAACACTGAATCAGCGTTGATGTGCCCAGTTGGCTTTTGGATAGACCAAATTGAAATTTTGTAAATATCCACTCAGTTCCAAATCCTAAGTAACCTAAATTTTGCACTTATAACCATTTGGCACTTAGTATAGTTTGTGCTTATACAAGACCAGCCCTAGTTTATAGAAATAATTTTTAGGTTGCCAAAAGAATCCGGCTCAAAAGAAAACAAAGAAATTAAGTCTGAAATATGCATTCAAGCCATAGTAGAATGACTGAATGGCTCTAGGAAGCCCTACCCTGACCTACCCACCCCGCCCCCAATTTTGACTAAGTTGTTCAAAAGAAGACCTTGCAGTTCTATGCATTAAAGGGCTAAGGACCTGCTGTTATCTTGGTGTCTGTCTCAAAAGGATCAGTGCTATAGCAATTTACTTGGTGTGGTCCAAGTGCTTTTTAAGTCCTTAGCTATCTTGACCCTTGGCACCTAGGAGCAGGTTGCTGTTAAAGAAGTAATGATACTTCATTTAGATAAAGGAAGATGGGAATCAGGGTTTTCTCACAAACCAGAATGACAAATACTTAACCTTTTAAGGGCCGCTGATACTGTAGTGCTACATGTCCATTGGTCGGCATGATGTATCAATGAAGTGCTGGCAGGTCTGCCAAGGCTACATTCAAGCAGGCTTCCCTAGCCCACTTAAAAGGGTCTATATCTCCTCTTTACTCTCCCCTCAGGATGTGTGTGGTGCACATATGCATGGGCACTGACACATTCCTATGTGAAATTGTATAATGTAGTTCTCGCCATGAATATGACCTTAGCTGTCGAAATGGCATTAAACATCTATTACTCACTCACTGCATTCAAGCATCATGCTGACACCATAGGGTTGATGCACTTCTAGAAGGTCAGTATGATGCCCCAATGAAGTATCTATGCATCATGACCAATGGGCATGATGCATTCACTGCTGCATCAACCACCCTTGAAGGTATTTTGTAAGGGGTCAGAGGGCAAAGTGCTACATTAACCTTTGACATGACAGTCAAGTGGTATTTGAAGAAACCCTAAGCCAACCCTGCATCATCTACCGGATAGGGCACTTAGAAGTCATATGAAGCGGCAATCTATGAACGCTATTCGGTTTGGAACTGAATCTTAATGCATCAACTCACCCATTCATACTCATGACCTCTTGGTCCACGTCATGAGGTCCACTTCTGGTGGCAGTGGGTCTTATTTCTGTTTACCCTCCTCATAATAGAAAGTAATCACTTCTCATCACCTCGCACCAAGAGGGAGTGTGAGTAGTATATCATGAGCAGTGTGATCTCGAGAATTACTCAGGAATTTCTCGAGTCCCGACATGTGAATACAACAAGAATAGAGAACATGATTTTCCCTGGAAATTTCAACACTTCATAACATCTTATACCAGAGAAAGTTCTCTAGTCTAGATCTCGAGAATGGCTCAGGATTTTCTCAGGAAATACTCTGGAATTTCTCGGGAAGTACTCGGGATATTCCCAGGAACTGGACATGTTTTTTTTTCTTGAGTATAAGATGTTCTGGCATGTCCAAATTTCCGGAGATAATCACGTTCTCTTGCCCAAGTTGTGAACGTTCACAACTCAAGTCCTTTTCAGTGGGATCCCCGGGTACATTTTTACCAATCTTATCCAATAGAAACATAAGTTTTACTTCTGGACTTTCATTGACTTATTCAGATGGAGGTCGCAGGGGCATGTACTGATACTATCCAACAAATCCACTTATGAATGTGTTATAACACTGCTGGGCAAAGTCAGAGTGCATTATCCTGAATGCTGCATTCTGGCTGGCTGATTGACCGTGCATTATCTAGATGGATAATGCACTCCTGGCAAAGGAGGTTACATTCATCTTACCTTTAAACTTCACAATTGATATTCATGTGTTGTCAGGTGGCTGATGGATGATTTTTGTCTGTGTTATAATGGGAATAATGCACTTAGTCATGGCTGTGGGAGTGCTTTAGACTGTATTGAGACATCGAGGGGCCTTATAGGCTATACATAGTCAATGATACTGTAATAGATATCATATTTTCAATCCCCAGATAATCAGGACCCAAAAGAAGTGTTATGCTAAATGAATCTTTGATTTATTGTTTATTAAGGGATGCATCTTAATGTCCTCTTGCCAAAGAATATTCAGAACGCCTGTTGTTTTTCTATTCTTATAGATCCCCATTACAGTATTTGACATTTTTATTCTAAGGCACAAACAATTGCATCCTTTCCTTTCGCACATAAGGGACTACTAGTTCATGGTACTGTTATGGCCAACTTGTTAGGTTCTCACTATGATTTAAAGGACAGCAGTCGTAGTCTGTTACGAAATGGCCTCCTGGACAGATTGCTTCATAGACAATTCTGACTAATAAGCATGATGCATTGATGTGCTATAACAACCGTAAAGGGTTAACTACATTTTCTGAACTCCCTTGTGTGTCCACAAAAAAATCTCATTAACCCACCTATTTACAGACACACATAATTGACACAGGTATCACAAGACATTAACCATAAGGCGGTCACCCAGTTTGAGGCATAACTCGGTCAGCTAAATCACGTGACATGCTTAATATGATAGACCTACACTAAAAAGAAATGGTGTCAAAGTAACAATGAAATCCTTGTCCAAAAGATGCCAGAGATCTATTGTTATTTTTTACAGAGATTCCTTGTACCACAGTGTGTACTGTAGGCCTACTGCTCCACTGTATAAACTACACTGATTGATTGCAATGCAATTATTGTGGTGCATTGTTCAGTTTCATGAGAATCCTTGGTGGATTCAACAGTTATTTCTTAGAGTGTAATTGATACATCTTTGCAACCTGTGAGCATCATCACCCAGTGTGGGCGTTCTGCTTTGTCAGACAGGTGTTCATAACACCGAGGAACGTCATACATTTGGTGTACTTTCCCTAACACCCACTTTGATTTAAGATAGATTCCAGTAAAAAAAATGAACTGAAGAGATAAAAAGGATGTCAGTACATTTTCAAGCACATTTTAACCTAGCGAAACACACTCACTAGCTTTTCGCTGTAAACAGGTCAAATTATTCCTCCCCCAATGGTTGAAAAAATTCCCCCCACCCGTCAAGGCATGAGAACATTTTGCCCCTCAACTGTTGTTAATAATAATCACACCCTCAAACAAGTATACATAGGATTTTTAAGATGGAGTTTACAACGGCAGTGCCATGTTTCTAGGTTGTTTTCTTTAGTTTAACATCTATTTGAGGATGAACATTTACAGTATGTCACCTCCCCTACAGCATCAAGATCTTGTTTAACCCTTCAAAAGGTGCTGATGCATTAATGCATCATGCCGACTATACGTGATTTAGATCTATACACAAACACCCGGAGGCCTGGCATGGTGATCCATTGATAATACTGGCAAGTCTGCCCACCAGCACTTCATTGGTGCATCATGACGAACAATAAACATGATGCACTCCTGCATCAGCGGCCCGTAAAGGGTTATAATCTCTAACAAGTTAATAATCATTTAATGTCAGGTGAAACTAGATTAAATGGGTGAATTTAAAGGCTCGCCTTCTCTCTCTCACTAATTTTTCTCCTCATTTATCACTCACTTAGGGAGTGATCATTTTTTAACAACAGGGGGGTGGTAGTGGATTTGGGGGTGGGAAATTTCAGACCCCTCTTAGGGGGGGAACGGAAAATTTGTCTCCCTTAGGACAGAAATTAGCGTTAGTAGAATTACCTGAATCCTTTCACAAGTCGTATCTGGAGAGTTTTACCTGAATGGCGATGACTCTAAGTTAAGGTTATTGTGTTTAAGAGTGCTTAAGAATTGGCAGTGATTGATTTTTTTAGCCTTGTAGATTTAAACCCCTTTAAGGGCAGCATGGTGCCTACAGGTTCATGATCGTAATGTAATCTTTACAGGTTTACATTGAATGCATTATGACAACCCTCTAGGCTTGATATGAGTATTACTGAAGGGCCGCCATGATGCAGAATTGGTATACTAACACACACAAGTCATGAATTATCCATTAACTACCTTTTTTATTACACGAAAACAATAAATAATCAATAGAATATCAATAAATTCAATAAAAGATTCGTTCACCTCCATGCCAGGACTGGGACTCTACATGCTACTGACTGCTCCATATCTTCTATGAAGCCAAAAAGGTGGACCCGGCTGGGACCCGATTGCCTATGCTTGCAGTTTGCAGTGCGACTCGTTGACCAATATATTATCGATACACACACCTTGGCACCCGGCAGCTGCTGGCTTGGTTTGAACACGTCCAGCAGTACCGTGTGTTAAGGCCTGTTCAATTTTCCACTTAGTAAGGAGGTTTAGGTAGTAGGTAGTACTAATACAAACCCAGGCTTTTACAAGGGGAAATATGGTATGTTGCTGTCTTAGCTATAGTGTTCTCCTAACCAAATTCTACTGCAGCTATTCTCGTCAGTCCCTGTGGTGCAATGCATAGGGAGTTTGATTTGGGATCAGTAGAGTGCAGGTTCGACCCCTACCTCTGGCAATTAAAATTTTGTAGGTTTTAACATGTAACATATGACATGTAAGGTGTGCATGTTATACATAGATAACCTCACTGGGTGCCTTTTATCCTTGGATAACCACACACCTTACAAAAGTCATGATGCATGCATCATGCCATGCAATATCGACAGGTATGTGCATGGAAATATCCAGGAAAAGCACTCAGAATCACAGAAATCGTGTAATAAGCAGTAATATATCATCCACACTGGAAGTGTTTAAGAAATATCCATGATGTGCATTTAATACCTAGCTTGTTGCTGATATTACAGTTGTCTGGTACAAACTATTTGACCTGGGGAAGGAGGTCATTACTGAGGAGTCGCTCACTCCATCATAGACTGAGTATCATAAAGCAGCTCACAGAGCAGTACACATATTGTGCATCCCTTTAAACCCGCTAATGCATTAATGCATCATTCCCATTGGTCTTCATGATGCATCATAAAAAGGCTGGCAGTGCTCTGCTGCACGATAGAAGTGACCTTGAGTGCATTATAGGAATACAGTGCATGGCTTAGCAAGGTCACCATAGCTTAATTCCTTAATTCCTCTAGATATACGTTGACTGGGTGCTTGATTGATTGGAATGAAATGTAAAATGTTTTATAAAGACAATAGACAACTCCTTCTTCACATCTTAACTGTCTGTTGTCCTATAATGCACTCAGATGCATTATCTAATGAATGCATCATATCAACCCTTTGGGATTAATATACTCACTGAGTAGCATGAAGCACCAATGAAGTGCTGGTGAGTCTGTTCGCCAGCACTTCATTGGTACATCAAGGTGAACAATCGGCATGATGAAGTCCTGAATTGGCGGCCCTTGAAGGACTAATTAGGTAGCCCTGATTACATTTACATTATTCCTGTGTAATCAACTCACCCAAACAATGCTGCTCTAGACTGCTGCATGTATATACATGAGTAACAAGGAAACTTATGGTGCAGGACTCCTTCATGGTAATAAATAGCAAGAAAGAGCTACTTTTAGTTTTATTGTGGACTACTCTTCACTAGTTTTTAACCTTAATGTAGTGACCATGATCTGTTGAAGATCCAGGCGTTTGATGAAGAGAGAACAAGCCCATCTTTTATAGCCAACGTATTTTGACCAAAATAGAGGCCTAAAAGAGGGAATAAACCCTTAACTATACAGACAAAAATGTAAGGGATGGGCCATCCCCGTATCTCAATCTGCCAGCACTTCATTGCTGCATCATGGTGACCGATTGGCATGATGCACTCCTGCATTATGGACCATGATACACCTGCAGCATAACTACTTTCATGCTTAAAATTGACCACATGGGTTTGACGACTTAACTTTACCAGGCTCCTACCATCCAGCCCGACATACTATTGAACTGGTATCAATAGCTGCTGGCCGAGGAAGTGTCTTTAAATGTGCACTGAAATTGAATTGAATTTAAAGATCCAATCCCAGCTAAAATTCTGTCATTTTCCAGTCATGTCATATTTCTATGGGATATTTGTTCCTATAAATATTCCCCAACTTTTAAAGACATATTCAGGGTGTGTCAGGGTGAAATATGTACATGTATTGTAATATTTTTTTACTGTAGGTCGACACTAAAACTGCTGGATAACATTCCAGTCCATAGCTATACAGGCAATGTTTTGGTAGACTGCATGGGTGGGTGCTTTCTCAAGTATGTAGAAGCGATGGGTGCCCAGAGGGTCGTGAACACTGTTCAAACTCTATTTCTGGGTGGACTCTGCAAGCTAATACAGACTGTCTAGCATTTACAGGCAAACTGATATATCAATGAAATTCTCTTTTTTCTGCATTAGTCACATTGGAAATGGCCTGGAAATGTGGGTACTTAGCAGTGTGTAAAAGAACATTTTACATTTACAAATTGCATTTTCCATACGTTTATAGGGTCCCATATTTAGAAATTTAGTTTGTTCTAGTACCACCAGGACACAATTCCATAGAGTTAATGGCGTGGTAGAGCCATTACCTCATGCATAAGCTCAGTCCATACGGTAGGTAGAGGCACTGTCCCAGTCCAGTGATTGATTTAGGGTAAATATAGACGACTTTTATGTATGTATACATTTCATAATCAGGGTAATTTATCCCTGACTCGACCACTATACCTAATGGTACCTTATGGCAACGACTGAGACAGACTCATATGAAATAACAACATTGTTATTGATACAGGTATCCATAATAAGGTAATAATTTACACACCTCACTTACATTATTGAATACCTATATCTTGTACATTATGTGAACGGTGAAACATTACACACTCTACATACACAATTTCAGAAGACCAACCTTTTTTCACCCCAGCCCTCTCAAAATTGTACCTCTCAACTTCCATTCCAAATCTTTTTTGATTCTTAACATCATATCTAAACCCTTCCAAGTTGCTATATGACTTAAGGTTGATAGAAATGTGGATCATTTTAAGTCAGTTTCGTGAATCTATTGTCACCTGCTTAATAGCGCTCTAAGTCAACTGCCCACTGGACCATGACTCAACCACTAGAGATATACTGGCAAGACCGTTGAAATAATATATTGCATATAGATCTAAATATATCAAAAGATACCTTACCATTTCTCTTAGGACATGTGTGTTGAGTGGGAAAAGGTCTTGCAGAATTATACCTCTATACTATGGATGAAGGGTTTAACTATTTGACAAATGAATGATCTTTATATCTTATATTGCCTCTCTTGTATGAAATGTTGAACATTGGTAAATCAAAATTGATGAACCAGTTGTTAACATAGATTCACTTGCAGCCTATTAAAGTGACATGATATAAATTTGCTGCTGTGATAACACATGAAATAACCTATGCCCAGACCTTAACAAGCCAGATTGACATGTGACATATCTTGCCTCAGGTATTACACAAATTATAGATTTTGTAATATATTACAAGCTCTCAATGGTAAGAAAGGCTTTACTTCAAAATGTATAAAACACTGTTGCATTGACTGCCAATGTCATTCTATGGGAACCACCTTGTCAAAGACAATTCTGTAGGGTCTATGGACTTTCAGTGGTCGAGTCAGGGGCGCTTTACCTTGCATAGCACTGGGCTAAATACAACTCAAGTGGGTGATTCTGGACCATGGGCAGGGAGTGCAAGGTCGTCAGGTGGCCTGGTTTATCTAGAGTACAGCAGTGGGGTCTTAGGTTTCCCGCCATAGAGAAGAATGATCCTACATCTAAGTGTCTTCTATCTATACACTTAATGTCCTCTCACATCAAAATAACATATGCCATGTGTCAGGGAAGCAGGTTACATTAGCTAAGGTTCCATCAGCCAATCACTTTCTAGATGGGCATTTTAACTGAAATTGCATCTTTAAAGATCCAATCCCAGCTAAAATTCTGTCATTTTCCAGTCATGTCATATTTCTATGGGATATTTGTTCCTATAAATATTCCCCAACTTTTAAAGACATATTCAGGGTGTGTCAGGGTGAAATATGTACATGTATTGTAATATTTTTTTACTGTAGGTCGACACTAAAACTGCTGGATAACATTCCAGTCCATAGCTATACAGGCAATGTTTTGGTAGACTGCATGGGTGGGTGCTTTCTCAAGTATGTAGAAGCGATGGGTGCCCAGAGGGTCGTGAACACTGTTCAAACTCTATTTCTGGGTGGACTCTGCAAGCTAATACAGACTGTCTAGCATTTACAGGCAAACTGATATATCAATGAAATTCTCTTTTTTCTGCATTAGTCACATTGGAAATGGCCTGGAAATGTGGGTACTTAGCAGTGTGTAAAAGAACATTTTACATTTACAAATTGCATTTTCCATACGTTTATAGGGTCCCATATTTAGAAATTTAGTTTGTTCTAGTACCACCAGGACACAATTCCATAGAGTTAATGGCGTGGTAGAGCCATTACCTCATGCATAAGCTCAGTCCATACGGTAGGTAGAGGCACTGTCCCAGTCCAGTGATTGATTTAGGGTAAATATAGACGACTTTTATGTATGTATACATTTCATAATCAGGGTAATTTATCCCTGACTCGACCACTATACCTAATGGTACCTTATGGCAACGACTGAGACAGACTCATATGAAATAACAACATTGTTATTGATACAGGTATCCATAATAAGGTAATAATTTACACACCTCACTTACATTATTGAATACCTATATCTTGTACATTATGTGAACGGTGAAACATTACACACTCTACATACACAATTTCAGAAGACCAACCTTTTTTCACCCCAGCCCTCTCAAAATTGTACCTCTCAACTTCCATTCCAAATCTTTTTTGATTCTTAACATCATATCTAAACCCTTCCAAGTTGCTATATGACTTAAGGTTGATAGAAATGTGGATCATTTTAAGTCAGTTTCGTGAATCTATTGTCACCTGCTTAATAGCGCTCTAAGTCAACTGCCCACTGGACCATGACTCAACCACTAGAGATATACTGGCAAGACCGTTGAAATAATATATTGCATATAGATCTAAATATATCAAAAGATACCTTACCATTTCTCTTAGGACATGTGTGTTGAGTGGGAAAAGGTCTTGCAGAATTATACCTCTATACTATGGATGAAGGGTTTAACTATTTGACAAATGAATGATCTTTATATCTTATATTGCCTCTCTTGTATGAAATGTTGAACATTGGTAAATCAAAATTGATGAACCAGTTGTTAACATAGATTCACTTGCAGCCTATTAAAGTGACATGATATAAATTTGCTGCTGTGATAACACATGAAATAACCTATGCCCAGACCTTAACAAGCCAGATTGACATGTGACATATCTTGCCTCAGGTATTACACAAATTATAGATTTTGTAATATATTACAAGCTCTCAATGGTAAGAAAGGCTTTACTTCAAAATGTATAAAACACTGTTGCATTGACTGCCAATGTCATTCTATGGGAACCACCTTGTCAAAGACAATTCTGTAGGGTCTATGGACTTTCAGTGGTCGAGTCAGGGGCGCTTTACCTTGCATAGCACTGGGCTAAATACAACTCAAGTGGGTAATTCTGGACCATGGGCAGGGAGTGCAAGGTCGTCAGGTGGCCTGGTTTATCTAGAGTACAGCAGTGGGGTCTTAGGTTTCCCGCCATAGAGAAGAATGATCCTACATCTAAGTGTCTTCTATCTATACACTTAATGTCCTCTCACATCAAAATAACATATGCCATGTGTCAGGGAAGCAGGTTACATTAGCTAAGGTTCCATCAGCCAATCACTTTCTAGATGGGCATTTTAACTGAAATTGCATCTTTAATAAATCTTAACATCTAAGCCGTTAATACATAGTCATACCCAAATTGTATACAAAATACCCGGTAACAACATATACATACAAGACAAATGTGTTTGGTGTAGTTGGATAAGCAGGGAAATTAGGCTGTGAGATACCATGAGGTTCCCATGAATACAGTTCATACATAGACTATTACAGTAGAGAAAATGATAACAACATACCACTGATGGAGAATAAAAGGATTAAAGGGGGTGGTGGGTGGGGAGGGGGTGCTCTAGATACCTACATATGCCACAACAGAAAATAAGTATAAAGGCAGCAGGTTTGAAGCAGCCATTGAGGTCCACCTTTGATGGATAAATACCAGGATGTCCCCAATATGGCAAAAGGATGCAGCAAGCAGCAGTTGGCTTTGTTGTTGAAGCCATTGGTGTTGTACAGCACTAAACCATCAAGGGCTGCTGATGCAGGAACGCCTCATGCCAATCGGTCGATATGATGCACGAATGAAGTGCAGGCAATCTTCATTCAGGCATCATGCTGTACCACTAGGAGTGTTTCAAACCCACACGGTCAACATGATGCATGAATGCAGTCCTGGTGAGTCACTCGCCAGGGCTGCATTCATGCATCATGACGACCAAAGCACTAGTGCACTATCGGCCTTTAAAGGTCCTCTATATTTGGAGTGGGTGGATGTTTGCCATGTCCAGCACGTCCCAGACAGGTCCTAAGATGCTCGTATCCAGGCAGTGCTTATTGACTCTGCGTCAACAAGAAGACAGTCTCATACTGGTCATTACAGATGTTAGCACTTTGACCCTTTAAGGGCCGCTGATGCAGGAGTGCATCATGCCCATTGGTAGTCATGATGCGTGAATTCAGCTTTTGCAAGTAACTTGGTAGGGCTACATTTAAGCATCATGCTGAAAAAGTTCGATACACTCCCAGAGTGTTGGAATGAAGCTGGCGAGCAGACTAAAGAATCACAAAGATAATAGGAATTCAAGTTCAAAATATTTAAGAATGTAATGATACATTCACATTATCATCAGTTGAACCTTAGCAGAAAACCCACAATCTTTATCAACATCTGAATGCCTTGAAAGGTTTCTCTTTCTTGCTGCATTTGTCTATATCAACTTAGCTGGATCAATTATCAGCCAATGAAATAATCTATCATCACTATTTACTGTGATTTTTTTGCAGGCAAATATATAGTGCCCATCTGATACTGTCATCAACGATAACTTCTGGTAACCAGCTAGTCCAGAGAGGCTTGGCCTACATAATAAGAGGAGTTGATCTGTTTCATGCATAAAGTGAGCAAGGTAAACATAGGTGTGCACGTTTGACATCTAGACAATCATTAGTTAGGGAGTAGGGCCTACTCAAGCATTGTGAAGCTGTAATCAAGTAGCTACAAACAAAAGAAAAGTGGCCGAGGGAGCCTCTCCTCCCCTCCCTCAGCCAGAATGTCCGGGATATTAAGCAGCTTTAACATGCACCCATTAGACATCCTGCAACCACGGTATAGCTGTTATACACATAAAACCTGACCATAGAAGCAGCCCATGCATTCTAGTGTCCCTACTCATGGTTTGGTAAATTACCTTGTGTCATGCTGGGCATTGTAGTAAACCATGGAACAAAGACACGGACTGTTGGGCGGGAATGCTTTAGGGAAGTTGAAACGACCCTTCAGCAGTACATCAGTAGTAACAACTTATTGTGCTGTACTGTAAAATAAACAAAAGGACAAAAGATATCGGATTAATCTACAACATTATACTCTCCAGTTTAAGACAGAGAACTGATGAGATTCATGCACGGTTATGTTAGCATATTCCACATTGTTTGCCGGTATGTGGAGGCAACTGTGTGTTTTAAAAGTACTAAGCTATTGGAAATCAAGACTACCAGACTTAACATGTATTAAGGGCTGTTCATTGTGTCCAGTTTCATGTTCTTTTGCCATTATAATGCAGAGCTGATGAGTCGAGTCCCCAGCGGTGCACTGGTGCACCGAGCCTTTAAAAGTGTGTCTAATTAAGGGTTGATTCCACTGTGTTGGTCGTGTCCATTTTATGCTAATCCAACTGATATTTGGTAGAGTAAATGTATGGAATAATTGTTGGAATAGCAGACAATTGACCCGACGGATGCAGTGGGATGGGCCCTTTTAAGTGCTGGTTCCACAGGCATAAAATTGGTCGGAATAGTCCTAATCCGATGATTTATAATATATCAAAAGTATAGAAAAAAATCGGTCGGATAAGTGCTCATACTACCGATTTACTCCTGTGGAACCAGCGCTTTAAAGCGGGATTCCCCTGGCCTGAAATCCAACCGACTGATGCTCATCCGGCGAATTTTGATATAGTAATAAGTATGACATCAGACGGTCATACTACACACGACCAATGCAGTGGAATACCCACTCAAAATGTGTGAATGTAGTCCCTGAATACCCACTCAAAATGTGTGAATGTAGTCCTGGCGAGTCAGCCAACAGCGCTCCAGTCATGCATTAATGGAGAGAATGCATTAGATTTTTATGTTACCTTTAAAGGGGTATACGTTATGGTAGTTTTAGGAGGGTTAACACAGGAATGGTTCCTGTCTTAAGCAGGAAAGGCTGGGCCTGTACACCACACCACTGACCACGACTACATTTTTTTTGAGTTCCAAAGCTGTGAAATGGAATCTACAGAGAATAGAAGATGGGTGATTGTCACGCCCAGCATGCCATACCATACACCATAGGGTCATACACTCCCTTTACCTGCCACTCATAGATTCACACCCCCCGCCTGTGGGTCACATACTGTCTGAGTCACTCTTTGTCTGCTTTGAGCTGCTCCACAGACTCTAAGCAGTTTATGAGACAGGCGGCCAGCAAGGAGCAGGAGGCCGGCATACCTGCATGGCCGCTGCAATCTCTGGGCAGTGCTGGGAATACCAGTGAAACTTTTTATGTTATGGCTTTTTGTGTGTTGCTGTCAGAGCTTGACTAATAAGGTTGGGGAGGGAGGGAGGTTGGGCCGGTCGGAGTGGTGGTGGCAGTGGGGGGGCAGAGTGTCATCCATAGGGAAGGAGAGGGGATGGATACCAAAGTGGCCTATTTAAGTGCCCGGGAGCTTTTAGATTCAATGCCCATTAACATGGGCCCTTATTCAAAACTGGTGCTTCATTAAATACTTTTTAGTGCTTTTTAGTTTTAAAAAGTTTGTTAGTTATTTCCTTCTCAAGGATTCTGTTTATTTTAAAGCATGTTCATTGTGTAATTTTATGGCTGAGGGCATTATACTTCCCCGAAACAAGAGAATTATAAAAGAATTTGTTTTATGAAAAGACATATGTTCAAGGTAGAAAAAGATGCGATTATAAGGAAGAATGGAATCTGATGTGTATAGATGGAAATGTCTGCTGAAGAATGTCATAGGTGCTAACACATTTACATGGGAAAGGCAAACAACACAAAACCAGACCAGGAGCTGCCGTGGAATAGATTTACTTGGATTATACATGCAGACTTTTTACTGACCATGTTTTACTTTGTCCACAGGAGAGCTGCTTCCTCCCACTTATAGGCTTATAATACTGCAGTAGGGGATATCTGAATCTTTTTACCATGCTAGCAATTTTAACCCGTTACAGGCAGCATGGTGCTTCCAGGTTCATGTGTCTTCGCTGCCATGATGCACCAATGCAGTGCTGGTGAGGCTACCCAACAACACTGCATTGGTGCATCATGATAACCGTTGAGGCTGTGTTAACCCAGCTTATGATTGGCATGATGCATGAATGTGGCTTCCATGGACTGCATCTGTGCATCAGGACAACTATCTAGTATAGTACATTCAGGTATTTGGTCTTTAAAAGGTAAAACATAACTCTCTTATTATATAGAGACACGTCTTTTTACATATTCATTACTCTCAGCCTTCTAAGTGGATTTCTTATAACAGATAGCTCTATGTTTCTGAGATAAGGAAAACAGAATACGACCTTGATTTTGTCTTTGACAAATATTTTGCCCAGTTCTCATGCTTAACAGATTCTTCATGATTCCCAGACATTTGTTGTACAACCAATGAAGTATAGATTTAGTAGTATGTGAAAATCAGAAAAAATTGTTTCCCTGAGCAATGAACTGATGAACTGATGAGGCAGGCCAGGGTTCATCCTTTCAGGATTGCTAATGCATTAATGCATCATGCTCATTTGTCGGCATGATGCACCAACGAAGTTCTGGTGAGACTGCGCGCCAGCATCATGCTAACCCTCCATGGGTGTATCAATCCCTGAGGGTTGGCATGATGCATGAATGCATGCATATTTGGTCAATGGGCACCACTTGTCAGGATTTGGTCTGTATAGGACCAAAAAATAGATATGATAGAATATGTGAAAACAAATAGGGGTGTATACTACTGTCATTGGACAATAATATCCATATATGGGGGTAGGTTAAATATGAAAACTGAAGAGAAGGGAGGCTATAAAATGGGGGGTGAGAAATTCTTCTCACGCCCTACAATTGTGCAGAATTACACCTGTTTTTACCATGCCACATTATTTTTACCTTCAATTTCGTGAATGGTAATTCAAATAGACACCTTACCCTATTTTATGAACTATAGAACACCTACATTATCTCTGATTTCCTTCATGTTCTAGTCTTAGAGAAAATGATATGAAGTATTCCTAGGGCATGAGACGAATCTCCTGGGCGTGAGACGAATCCCATGGGCATGAGACGATTCTCCCTCTCATTATATAGGTATATCTCTAGACTGTGCGAAAAGTAGGAAAACGCCATTCACAGGTATTATTCCTTTTATATATAGGTACTTAACCATCATAAAGAGGATAGTTAGGTATGAAAAAACTGGTAGGTATAATGCTTGCAAAAAGAGGGCATGAGACGAATCTCTCGGGCGTGAGATGAATCTCCCTCCCACTATATAGGTATATCTCTGGCCAGGGTGGTAGTAGGAAAACACCATTCACAGATATTGTTGGTGTTGTAAATAGGTACTTAGGGAACATAAGAAGGATAGTTACATATAAAAAGCCTAACAGTTATATATGCATATATGTACAGGTAGGGCATGAGACAAATCTCCCCCTCATCCTACACCACCATACATCAATCCATCTGAGCTGTTCTGTGCTGGACCCAGGCTCCCAATTTGTTAAGCCCATACAGGTAGAGGTTTAGGATGAAGAAGTCATATTCCATTAGTCCATGTAGTGCAATTATATTATAGCTGGGACCTTATTTTAGGTGACGAATCTCCTCGAAAATTAACCAAACACATTTTTGCTTACAGCATATTAATAAATTAGTCTATACATGCTCAAATGGTCTTAAAATAATCCTAATCTAATAGCCAACATACCTAGAAATGTAAATCTGCCCTCCTGACTTTTATTTCTTTTTTTATTCATCCCCATATGTGCATTTTAAGGGTGGTTTATGGCTGCTTACTCCTAAAATATGCCTCTGATATATGTAAAACCAGGGCTCCCCACACAGCTCTAAACCAGGGCTATACGAATAAATAATAATAAAAAACATATGTTCCAGTTGTTTGGGTCCTCATGATGCCTACAGGTCCATGATGCCTTGGTCATCATGATGCACTCATGAAGCACTGGCCAGTCCACGCATCAGCACTGCATTTGTGCATCGTGCCGACACTTCACAAGTGTATCAACCTGCTAGGGTTAGCGCAATGCATAGATTATACCAATGAATTTGCCTAACACACTTGCCATAGATGCCTGTTTATAAATACTTATTTTAAAAAGGGCACTTTTTATACTGTTTTAATGCATAAAATGCTCTGTATCCCTGGCACTTTGGAACAGTCTTATTTGAGACCCTGACACTTAAACAGGCCATTACGGAAAGTAGTGTAGCCCTTTAAGAATTCAAGCTAAAGGTCAATGTATCCCCTATTAAAGCACTCCCATTTCCTCATTTCTCTGCACTGTACACAAATTGGCGCCAAGTCTCTCCTGAGCTGCAAAATGTCGCCTGCTCTGAACAGGTTGCCATGGTTACTGGAGAAATTTCAAATCTATTTCAATATACTTAGTAATAAAGAATAATGGGCTATTGTGTGTTTCACATCTTATCCTGTGCAATATGTACTGCACCTAGGGTGAAGAATAGATAATAATCTTTTTCCAGTGCTTAAGGCTGTTTTCAATATCCCTATACCCATAACACTTTTTGACAAAACACAGTTTACCTGTTAATTTTTAATCACAATCAATGGTAGTGTAGGGGTATGGTTTTTGTATTATAATATTACACTCATAACGTTCATGTACCCGTGGGACTCAGACCCAAGTCTCTGGGTGTGATGGGGCAGTCTGAATGGCAGGTGGCATTACACCAGGGGGCCTTCCACTCGTCTGTTACACATCATGTGACGGGTCTGAGTTTCGTGGGCTTTTCCCATATATAAGGGCAGTTTCTATAGTAGTTCTCCAGTAGTGGTCCTACCACTGCTCAGCACCCTTCTACTGTTAGGGAGTGGTTATTATTTATCAACGGGGGGGGGGGGGGTGGTGGGTTTGAGGGGGGGCGTAAAATTTTCAGACCCCTCATGAGGGGGGAGGCTAAAAAAATTTTGACCCCTCTTGAGGGGGGGCTAAAAAAATTCACCCTCTTTTTAGCAAAAAAGCCCGCGCCCTACTATAGATCAAAGAGGGGCGCGAAAACTCTCCGCGCCTCTGGCGCAGGGGGGGCGCAAAAAATTTTGACTGCCGTCGAGGGGGGGCGTAAAAATTTTTCACGCATCCTCGCGAAAACCCACCACCCCCCCATGTTGATAAATAATGACCACTCCCTGACCTACAGGTAACCAAATGCCATCCGACATGTAGTCTCTATAGGCTGTGATTGTATGTAACTAAGATCAGAATAAAACACTAGGTTGCCTACCCAGAAACTTCTTCTCTTTTCATTATGATTTGACATCTAACCAAAAAGACAAACCACTACAGTAGTAAAACACGCCAAACCGTACCGGTTTATTTGAGCCACTACGGTCTGTGTTTTGATTTCAGCTATCTTCATTTGTTGTACACAAACATCCGTCCACCTTCCCTCTGTATACACCGGACACCACCAGGGGGCACCCCTAGGTGTTGATGTCACGTGACCACTTCCGGTCAGTTGGCAGCAGGGTCTTAGGCAGGTGTAGATGTACTTCCGGTTTAAGATCACCTTTGCGTGCAGGTGCTGTTCCCTAGCTAACCTCACTCCTGCTCTGCTCCTTTAAACTTTTAAGGACCGTTGATGCAGGAGTGCATCATGCCCATTGATCAGCATGATGCAATAATGAAGTTCTGGCAAGTCTGCTGGGCAGCACTTCATTGGAGCATCATGCCGACCCTCCTGGAGAGTATCACCCCTATAGGGTTGGCCTGGAGGGTCTTGCCAAAAGAAGACGAGGAAAAACTTCTCTAATTTTTTTCTCCAGAGAGTACTGAGGTAACCGTGTATGGCCTAACACGTTTTCATAGTGTTGACAAACGAATTACAGTAGAATGCATGGAAAACTCTTTTTGAGAAGTATAATATGCACGTTTCTTCTAAACGATTATCCAAACAATCTTTTATATATACAAAAACTTGCACATTCTCTTTTTGGGTTCCCGTTTCCTTTTTGGCAAGACCCTGCTAACTAGTAACTCACCAGGGCTACATTTAGGCATGATGACAACAAATGTGCATAATGCATTAATGCACTATACGGCCCTTAAAGGGTTAACCCATTCATGGTCGCTAGTGCAAGAATGCATCATCACCTTAGTGCAAGAAGGTTGTAACTGAATTATTCACGTTTTGCAGGAGAGGCAAATAGAAGTGTTCCAATGATATCATATAGCACCAAGTTGATACAACAAAATTGTATTAGGGCCTGTATACATAGGCTGACATATCATAGGCAGAGCTTCAGTACTTTCAGGGTAGGTAGATGAGGTCAATACACTTTTTCCAAGATTTCAGTTACAACCAGCCCTCCACGAGGCAATGCTGTAGAGTTTTGAGAAGTGAATTTTGAAATGTTTAAAATGTGGCCCCTGAACTACAAAATTTGATGACTGAGCAATTAACTGGATAAGGAAATGTACAGAAGTGGTATGTTTGTTTATCGAATACAACTCATGCTAACTTACCTACCCTTTAAAGTCTGCTACTGCATACATGCTTCCTACCCATTGGTCATCATCAGAGACAAATACAGCCCTCGCAAGGAACTTGACAGTGCTGCATTCATTTATGCATCATGCTGAGCCTACAGAATTGATGCAGGCAATCCTGAAGGGTCAGCATGATGCATGAATAATATATGCACTAATGATCCTTACACTGCAAAAATGGTGTTTAGATCTTAAACATGTTTAGGTCTAAACAAGTTTAAAAACTAAACGTATAGGTCAGTTAGGTGTCTCACCGACGACACATTTAGGAAATGAACACTTTTATTCTAACTACATAAACATTTACGCTAAACATGTTTAGATGTTTAGAGTTGAGACAGTTGAATAATAGGTGTTTAGATTTAAACATCAATATGTTTAGATACTTGGATGTTGAATCCACACCAGGTAGCAGCACTACCTTTGACTGGACTATCTGCACACAGTTATAATCAATTGTTATGACAAATGTCCCCAAATCCCATGTTTATCATGGTTTCATTTGATAGAATGTCATGTGAATAGAAAGGGCAATAGAAAATTGACTAGATTCACCTCATGCCACCATCATTACCATAAAATAATCAATAAACTCCATGACTGACACCTATTTGATGTTATTCTGGAATAGATAAGGCAATGTCCTTCCTGCCAAGTTGTTGTACTTTTTCAAGTCTCTCATTCTGATGTAGTGTGTAATATTTGTACACATATCTAGCTGTGGCTGACATCTTTGGAGACTTTGACAAGTAAATACCTGCTGATGCCCCCCCCCAGTAAATGAGGAAAAAAACAAAATATATCTCTGTTTTTTAATGCATACATGTCTGCAAACCTTAACTCTCCATCAAATCATTTAAACATCTAAACACAAAAATTCATAAACACAAAAATTCATATATCTAAACACAAAAGTTTTAACCTAAACACCTACATTTCTAAACACTTGAGCTAAGCACATTGTTTGGCTAAACATGTTTAGTAAATTAATGTGTTAACAAAAACGTTGCAAGAAAATGTTTAGAATTGTGTTTAGGATCTAAACACCATTTTTGCAGTGTAGGGGACTTAAGAGCCCCATCAGCCCATCACGGCTATCAGAGATGTTATGTGAAACCCTAGCTCAGCTCAGTGATGGGTTCTGCTGTGTGACAGGAGACTGTCAGAGGCCCCTGACAGACATTGTGTCCTGTGGAGACCAGATCAAAAGGAAAAACCCCCAACAGAATGATGAATGATCTTGTAACAATAGGACTTAGACCCTTGAAGGGCTGCATAGTGATTTCATGAATTATCCCAGTCTGTCCTTAAAGGTGCGCGAATGCATTCTTGGTGAGTTGTTTTGTCATGCATGAATGCGGCCCTGCTGGGTAACCGACTCTGCAAGCTTCATCCAATACTGAAATGCCTGCATGATGCACCAATGCAGTGCTGGCAAGTGTTGTCACGAATGCTATGTTGATGTATCGTGACAACCAAGCAACATGAACCAAGAAGCATCATGTGGCTCTCAGCCCTTTAATTGCAGGAGTGCATCATGCCCATTGATCAGCATGATGCACAAATGAACTGCTGGCGAGCAGTCTCGCCAGCATTTCATTGGAGCATCATGCCGACCCTCTGAGCTCTGGGAGAGTATCAACCACTTGAGGTTGGCATGATGCCTGAATATAGCCTTGACAAGTTGCTTGCCAGTTGCATCAAGACAAGCAATAGGCATGAGGCATTAATGCATCAGCGGCATTTAAAGGATTAACAATAGGGTTGTCAGCTGGAAGACAAGGAGGGTCCCATTGTCTTCTCATCCATACTTGCCTCAGGGGAGTGCCTGACAGTGTGAGCAATTAGTAGACACGACATCAAGAGTCATCTTGGTGTTTATCTTCACGGCTCTATGCACTTTATCATGTTGCCCGGTGATATGGTGTCTGTTGATCAAAAGGATACATATTAACCAAATCTGCTGTAAATCACCTGCTGTCATGGCTGACAAACTGGCTTCTCTCTAGCCTTAGGGAATTGATGGGTGTTATGACACTGGTTGTATACTTGCACCTATCTGTGCAGTGATCTGTGTGTGTGTTCCATATCTAGTGGTGCTCAAAGAGGTGGTGAAAACCTTTGTTAAGCCGCACTACATAGGGTTTGGTACAATGGGGTTGGGTGGCCCTGGGGGAGGGGCACTCAGCCTAGGGCACTATAAAAAGGAATTGGGGCTGTCAATAAGGCATGGGGAAAGGGGGGGGGGTGCAGATATGAACTAATGGAAAATCAGGGTATCTTTGGTGGCTGTTATAACGTATACAGTGACTGATTAATACTCACATAAGGACTGTGAAATTCCCTTATATCATTGACAAAGAGCCTGAAAATGGTGTCCCTTCTCTAGACTTCATGGTTCAGACTTGGGTTCTCTGTCCTTGGTTATATTGTTAAGTGACACCACAAAGGGGTTTGGAAGTGGCTTCCAAGGTGGCGTACTTTAAGGATGGTCTCTATCACTCTCTCTCCATTTGAATGTTACTGTACTTTGACTCATTAGACAAAGGACAATAGGAAATGAAGTCCTTGTCTGGGCTTTAGCAACCCGTACTTACATATTTGATTAACAGTTCTGAGACGAGGCTGACAAGAAAATCCAGACTTGGAACATAGCCTGTACTCAAATGTATCAACATGGATATATCTCTAGACAGCAAGAGAAGCATACCCAGGGCCATTTCTGACCCTGCTTGCCTGTGATCAGTGGACCATAACCACTGATATTACTGTTTCTGTGTTACTGAGGTGTGACAACAGCCACCATACACCTATCTACACCTACTGTACACCCTAGTATCAGCAGGGAATCCAAATTTAAACATGGTTTTATTACATAAAATGATACATATGCAAATATCTTCTTGTAGAAAATTCTGTGCTCTTTTACATAGACTACACATTTTCTTTAGGAAAGTTGATGCAAAAATCGGAAATTTACAAGTTTAAGTGATATGTTCTGTCAGTTTTCACCATCATGTAGTAATTAATGTGCACTTTATTAGAGATATATTCATCACATCAAGATGATATGTTGCATGCTGACTGAAAGAAAAATACTCTTTCAGCTGATGCTAATATGAAAATTGCCTATGCATGGCTAGAAAAGGCCATGACTTTGAAATTGAGTCCAGCTTTAGAAAAGGTGCAGTCTTCAACCTGGAGCTTAATTCAAAACATCCTGGGATAGCAACCCCAGTGATCTTAGTGTAGGCACATATCATAAGACCTGGCCGGTCTACCCTATCTAATGCAGTGGTTGCAGGCCTGTCAAGAATAGCAAGTCCTGGGATCACTTCACTATTCCTTTTCCAGCACTAACATCACTGCAATCTTAGTGAAAGAATTGCATAGTGGTTTCACCTGAGTACAAGAGCACTTACAGGGTACACTCCTGATCAAACGAGTGGATAGCCTGCTGCATGCATATAGAGGGGAGGGAGGACGTTTGCTGAGTGTCCTTGAGGGCTCTTAGTCTTAGGGCTACTCATGAATTAAGTGCACTGTAAGGTAATTCTTCCCTTCTCTCTCTTTGTCCTGGGGGGCACAATGCTTTCAATAGGCAAGCATAAATCATACATTCATGGGAACAACTCTTGAATACTGTACGGGGGTCAACTGCGGGGGTCAACTGCATGCTGTGCTCTTTTGTTAGCAAATATGGGGAAGGGGAACGATGGTATAAACACTGTTGTGAAGAAGAGTGGCTCCACAGCTATTCCTTTAATTTCGGACTCTTACCCCTGTGCCCAGTCAGTACTTCTTGAAATGGTGTAGGAGGGCTGAGGCTAAGATCGATGCGATCTTAGTGCTAGCTAGGAAATGTGAATGCAGTCTAATCTTAAGATTGCCTAATAGGATAAGTTAGAATAATTCCTAAGATCGCTGAGGTTGCGATCCCAGGATGTTTTGAATTAACCTCCTGATTAAGTGCTCAGAACAATGAATGGTTATTGGTTGTTGATAAAGGAAAGGAAGGAGGAGACAGAAGGGAGGAGGGAGAGAGGTGGCAGGGGCAGGACAGACAGAGGCAAGAAAGGAGGGACAGATAAAAGGAGGGAAATCAGGAAGGGACAAAGGAAGGAATCAAGCACATACATAAACAGACAAAGGAACTAATAAGTCTTAATAAAATGATATAGCTGTTGAGTGTTACTGATAGAAATGAAAGTGAGAACTGGTGGATGTAAAGCTGGAGGGAACAGAGCCTGTAGAAGGTATACACTGCATCAGGGGTTAGAATTAATTGAAGTGGCTTTAGGACAATTTTAACTGCTAACAAGGTAGAAGCATGATGATACAATAGAAGTATACACCCACATATGAGCTCTACCCTTGACCTTGAGTGAATAAGCCTGAGAGCTTCACCTGTGTCCTGGAAAAGGTTCAGATTGCTAACTCTAATCCTTGTAACCTCCTTGTATAAGCCGCAATCTGAGTTGAGGGTCATGTGATAAGCAGCACCAAGGGTCTGAGATGGTTGTTGTGGTTTATTAGTGGATTTTAGGGTGTATTAAGCGTATGCTCAAAGGAGATACTACACACTGACACAACATCTATGACAGCTATTCAGCTAACAATACCCAAATAATGAGGATATCAATGGAGCTGGGAATGAGGCCCAGGGGAACACTCAAGTTGTTCTTACTACACTAATGAGCATCATGTGAGTAATACTACGGGGCTGCTCAATAGTAACGAGGGGCTCATTGAACACCATGACATGCCATTTTAAGAGAAGAATGTTGCCTGCTCTGTGACTAGGGAGGAAAGGCAATCTTAGTACTGTGGCACAATCGGCTGATAGTTGCAGATGGGAAAAAGTCCAGGCTTGACTAAATTGTATCCTGAGTTGATGATTTGTAATTATTTGGTACCTGTCGTGTCCTTGAGAATCTTTCATCCAGGTATTCTATTTATACCACATGAGACATATTCCCCCATGAATACTCAGCGACATGGAGTGAGGGGCATGCTATCTCTCTGTTATCTCTTATTAATAATAGACCAAATTGGAGATCAGGTGTGGCTTATGGGAGCAATATTGAAACTGGGAATGTGGCTATAGGCAGGATATCTTTGCTATTGTTATAACTAATACTCAATTATTACAGTAGGCCAGGAGTACAGCTTAGAGCTCATTCAAAACTTGCTGTCCATAGATAAATGCAGCTTATATGCTAAGGGCCTTATGCTGGTAGCATGTTATCTCTATAGAAGTACCCCCCTTCTCTCTGCCTCTATTACTCCTATCTGTATGCACATTGAATGACAAGTCAGCCTTTGACTAAGACAGTGAGAGGTGCTAGGTAGCAACTTTTTCTCTGTAAGGAATAACCCCCTTCCCCCTGCCTGTATTACTCCCCTTTAAGGAATAGCACCCCCCCCCTTCCCTCCTGCCTGTATAACCTCTATGTGTATTCGCCCTGAGCAGCTCAAAGAGCACCTCTCATGGAGAACATTAAAACATCGTTAGTGCCTGTCTGTACCGCCAGGTGGCACTCATCCCAGGGAACAAAAGGTGTCTGCCTCCCTTGCAATCAGGTACCACAGACCAATAGCCATTTACTGGCTGCGTGTTGCATTAATAGTCAGTGGTCGACATGATGAACTGAGGCCTGGAAGGGGTAGATATTTAACGATTGAATAATCCATTGTTTCCATTGGTTTGCATGATGCATGTCTGCAGCCAAGGGGCTTAACGTGGTGGCATTGGTACCGTGATGTCTCACTATGCCCAAGGAACATGAAACGTTAGCCATCTTGTGACCCATAAGGGAACACTAATCAGTAATGTTCTCACCACAGCACCTCCGCTCAATTGGCAGATATTAGGGCCTATGTGAAAGAGAATACGCTAGAAATAGGCCTTGGTAGCCTCGTCAGAGGTTTTATGTACCTGGCAGTGTCAGGGTCATTATCACAGAAGGGTGATTGGATAGAAAAGACCATCCCATCCAGAATAATTTATCATCAATTATGAATACGCTAGTTGATAATATCCTAGGAATTGGTAAAGTTGCATAGTTGATTGTAGAATGATACGGTTTTTCATCTGTCAATTTCATCTTTGATTATTTAAAGCCAGATGCTAGATAACCTGAAACATAATTAATGAAATATGTCCTTATTGACTCTAGATATCAGTAAGGCAGTAGTTAGACCCTGGACCCCTTAAGGGCCACTGATGCATCGATCCATCATGTTGATCCTACGGGCCGGTAACTTCTTTCTGAGGTGCTCCATTGAAGTGCTGGAAAGCAGACTCACAACCACTTCATTGGTGCATCATGACAACCAATGACCCTTAAAGCGTGTCACATAAACTATTTGGTATAGAGAACCAAAGCAGTCCTTGAGTCTCAAGTGGAATTGTCTGGAACGTCTATTCTCCTTCCAAGTTGAAAGTCCATTCCGGTCTGTCCCTCAAAGTAGAACTCTAGTAATGAAACACTTCAAAAGGGATTCAGCTAAAGACTTGAAAACTTGAGTCTCTGTTTACTTTCCTAAAAACATCTCATATTCAGGTGTCCTGATTTGAAAATGTAACAGTGTCCTAGTTTGAGACTATTTGTTTCATGACAATCACTTTGATGATGAGAATTCAGAGGGACTTGGCCTTGGGAAGGGCTTATGACTGTAAACTCTGTTAATAGAGACCTGTTCTTGTTTCATCTCATAGATGGTACTTTAGTCTCATTCTATGGATACAATTACTGTATTGGAAAAGCAGCATTGAAAATACAGGGGAAAGGTGGGGTAGACAGGGATGTCCACTCGCCAATCACAGAGGACAGAGGGCACGAACCCCTGCTCCCCAAAAGAGATAAAAAAATGAAGTAGTCTACTTTGCACCTTAAAAATCACAGTAAACCAATGTGTCAGTGTGAGAGGTAAAATGGGGGCCTTGGTGAGTGAGAAATAATACACCAAAGAACACGTTTTAATACAAATCCCATATAATACAAGACTACGCTCAAGATAAAATGACTAGCTGCTTTGGACAGACAACTGTTAAATACCTGTCCAGATTTGAGAATAGATATATCCAATGAAACAATGCATTAAGTCATGTGAAATAACACAACGTAAAACTCATCAGCCCCAAAGGATTGGAATGATGTATAAATTTAGGCAGGGCTACATTTGTATATTATGCCAACCGAGGTCAAATTTCCATAATGCAATCTCATCTCCTTTTCTTTTATTATTCCCACAGGCTGATGCCCAAGTGAATATCTAAACCAAAAAGGTAACACACTCCTCTAAGAAGCCGCCCGCTGGAACTCCCTCGCCCTCACCCAACTCCTGCTACTAGAGGGCACCTCAGTTAACATCCGCAACTGGCAGCAGCAGCTATCACACCACCTATCACAGGTTAGTGTTCTCAGCAAATATATTAGTTGCCACTTTGAGGGTTCCATATTGTTTTTATCATGTAGCGCTGGAAGTAATTCTCCAACATTGCATCTTGGTGATAGAAGAAGGTGGTGATAATCCCTCTCGCTATGACACTCACAAAATAGATATCAGCTTAGATTAGTGGTGGATTTATATGGGGGCACAGGTGTGAACAATCTCTTTTTTTTTGTGTGTATAGTTGATCTACTTATTTTGGACCCAAAATAATCCTCTTTTTGGGCAGCTCCCTCTCCTTTTCCAAATCCTGAATCTGCCACTGGTATCTGTAGCAGGTCCTACTTAGTGTTAAGTATTTCACATGCATGCATAAATACTTCATTATTATGATTTTACACTGACAAAGATCAAGTAAGAACAACATGTTCATAAATGTTTGTTTTATTACAGTCCCGAAATGCTCAGTTAGTGTTTACAACTCTTAATTGACCTAGATTTTACTTTCCACTTTTCACAATTATTTTCTAGAAAAAAGTGATATTTTCAATATTGCACACGGTGGACTGCATCATTGCCATTACTCCGCTCTATCTTTAGACAAACGATGCCCCTACTCTTGGTTAGAGTTACTGTTCCTGTTACATAGTGACTGATACAATTGCAGGGCAAGCTCTGTCAATGTTCCAGTGAATAAGATTGAATGTCAAGTCAGTTAACAGAGGAGGTTGGTGGTGAGGCCTTACATCCCTCACCTAATGACACATATGTTGGCATTGACCTGTCATTCACTACATCAGTCCCTATAGCACTTCTCGCTGTCCTATTGTGTAACACTTTCACGCGATGTGCACCTAGCCTTGATTAGTCTGCACATATCACTCTGCTGCAGGCAGAGCAGACAGTCATGTGTATAAGGAGGAGGAGAAAGTAACGAAAACCAGTTTTTGGATATTTATTTCAACATTGATGCCCAATGATGGCCAACTGAATTACCATTAAGCTTATATATTGTGCTTCTCTATAGATATTCATATCTTTTTCACATTTCAGTCTTTCAACTCTTTATAAATCAAACTCAAATATTTTGATCCGATCTAAAAAGAATGCTTTTGTTTTATCTGGAATCTTTGGGGATATAATTATTAGTTCAGGGAAGGAGGCATTGTCACCTTGAGAACTTGTTCTGGATGTGCAAACCCAGATTATGTGCTGGTGTGGCACTATCAGTTTATGTATCTATGTCAGGATAATAGCAAATGACATTTGGTAGTAATGGAGGAGACCTGTTATAAGCAACCAGCAGTAATAGGACAGGAACTACATATAGGAAGCCTACTTACAGCCAGATTAGAAACTGTACAACGGCCATAACCACCTATAGAGGCCCAAGAGTTCAGACTCCACAGAGTCTACAGATGTTATGTTGGAGAAACTTATCTGACAAGGCCAGGCATCTGATATGATTGTCATAGTATTGATATTACTGTTATGTTATTCTTCTTAATGCATGTGCATAATTAATCGGTTTGCTAGGCACTAGTAGCAGTACAAAAGGTAAGAGCTGCTTAGGACATCAATGCTATGTACAACAATACTATATTTTACACATGCACTGATATATAACATCAGGATATCTGATTCCCTTTAATGCTTCTGCTTTTTTCAATGATTATCACAACACTAGGATGTCTAGATCCACATTTAAAACTATGCCTTGTAGGATGAGTCTTCCCACATAGTAATATATATCATGCTTCCTTCACTATGTGAAATTAATCAGGGACAAATCGGGGAATCTGACAGCAATGGGGGGAGGAGTTACGCTAATATTCATGCTCGTGTTTATTAAACAAAAACTTACATATAAGTAATGTGGTGGTTTCCGTTGTTTAACAAAAAATGTAATATAATAAGGATTGTAGAAACACCATATTTAAACTAGCAAGTTCAAATTCATGAGCGTAGTTACAATCGGGCATAAGGAAGTAGCTCGTATTCAGATGAGAGGCACATATATCAAAATCAAGTACCAAAGTGTATTCATGAAAATAGATGAAACAAAGTAGGAATGTTAGTGATTGAATCAATGCCCCCTTATTTCCATATTACTGGGTCTCCTCAGAAAAATGTTGATGTTAAGAACATAAGCATGCCTGCTTAATGACTCTGTGCTTAATCTATTTTGCAATGTGCTCCTCTGCAGCCTCTCTTGAGATTAATTTCTACACTTTGTAGGAAAGTTGCAAGAATTTAAAGACTGACAAGTTTCCATTGAATTACTTATAATAGCGGATAGTCTGGATGCATTATGTGGCCAGCAAAGGCTTATGGGTTCATGGAATTAGAATAATCCAATTAATAGTGGTCATTAATCAACAACATGTTCAACAAGCAGATTCACCTCATGCTCATAGAAGGTGTCTTTCCCAACAAAAGGATCCACAGCAATAAGAACATGCTTGGAAAACCTGGTTATGCCCTATGGTGCTTTAAGACTTAAGGGGTAAATGATGCCCCAAGTCTTAATTCATTTATCCAAACCTCCAATACAGTGCTGGCAGCCAAATTAACAGGACTGCATTGGAGTTTCATGTTTACCCTTAGATAGTAATCATAATACACAAGGTCCAAGTTACCCCTCGCGCCCGCTCCTGCGCTGATTACTGCCCTGTGCAGGAGCAGGGTGGGTCTCCCTAACTAGGCCTCAATTCTGAGTCAATGGGAGAGAACTTCATAGCCTATTTTGAATGGCTAATTTTAGGAATTTTGGCTTAAAAAATTAATGAGAGGGTCCTTATGCACACTTTGTTGGCAGGTGTGTAAATAAACTCATTATGACTAGGGTAGATTAACCTAAAGACGACCGTTCCTGTGCAGGTTGTCAATAAGGGAAATGTGACATGATCTGCGAAAAGGGGGCTTAGTGCAGAGGGTTCTAAGACCCCTTCTTCCAGTCCAACCCACAAATGTGGTAGCTAATATCTTTGAGTCTAATGATATTGTAAATCTCATCAAAATAGAAGTGGTATTTCCAACCTTGCATTATAGAGGCTTTGCAATAGACATTAAATATGGACTATAATAATCCATTCCTTAATTTTATCATCACACTCTCAGTATCAAATAGTAATAACCATAGCATTACAGTTAAGATTGAAATGTATGCATCAGAACATAATCCAGTGAAGATTTCTATCCCAAACTATTCTGGCCATGAGTCCTATACAGAAGGTATTTAACATATCTGCACTTTTTCCTTATGCTGTCATTTAGCAAAGATATTTACCTATGCCTAGAGTCAAAATGTTGTATATGTGGGCCCTTTTCATCTTCAAATTATCGAACCAAAGTTGAAGAATTCTGATAAAAATCTTTCAAACATGGGAACTTTCTTTTTTTTTCATCACAAATGAAGATTCTGTAATGACCCTGCCTGTGCATCAAAAAGTAGAAATACATCCCAGTCTTCCAACTGTGTCTATTCATTGAACTCATTCTCCACACATATCACAACAAATGTTCATCTACCAACCAATATGTTAGGTCATATCTATCCCACAGATTATTTTTTCTTTGCATTTTACATGATTCAATTTCTTGTTAAAATATCATTCTATCTTGGTCCAATTAAAGGTATAAATCCTTGTTTCTAACAGAATGACAAAGTGCTAAGGCTGCTTCTGGAGGCCAGAACTCAGAGTTAAAGGTCGTCTGACTCAGGGGCAACCACTGAGGAGCCGATGTCTCCATCTGCTGCTGTCTCTGCAGGGCCCTCTGATGGTCAGCAACTGGAACCAGGTGGAGGTGATATATTCACCTATTAAAGATAAATAAAAGCAAAAGTGTGTGGGAATTGCATATATGATGTTACACAAAGCAGCAATCTTGGTTATGTCACTTGATGCATGCAGGTGTTTGCTAGGCCCTAGTAACAGTACAAAAGATGAGAGCTATACTATACAATTGGTTTCACACTTTTTGACATTAGCAGTGAACCTAAATTTTACGCCAAGGTCTTCTAAGACAAATTTCATAGATAAACAAGAGGTTTTTCTGACCCTTGTCACCCAATATGGGTGAACCCAATGTAGACCTCAATATTTGATTAAAGAGAGCTATCACAGTTTAATACTGCTCTTTATATGTACCACGTTGGCTTGGGTTGATTTTTGCTTGAGTTGATAATGGGAGAAGTGAGTGATAATGGGGATTGCTCAATCGGGGTTAGTCCATGCAAATTGATCTGTGCTTCATCAACAGATTAATTCCAAAATTTAAATTTTTATCTGTTTGTCTCATCTCATGAAAACTCAAGCATTGTCAGATCACTGCACACAGCTGGGCTAACTAGAATAGTTCTAAATCGGGGAGCTGCACAGAGCTTCATGATGATACATAGGACTAAAAGTCAAACTTTAGATGAATTATGATTGCCAAAAGCTTTTCCAATTTTAGCACTGTCACATAGAGCATACTTTCATCTAGCACTAGCAGCACACTGCCATTGTGAACTCTCTAGTATGGTTTCTAATGGAGTTTTGACTGATAGCTTGACAATTTTTATTTTCTCATTCACAAGTATTCTTCACAAAACCCTCTATATACTACATAGGGTCTATAGGTATGAGGGGTGAACAGGTTTCACGATTACTGTTCAATACACCTTGAGGTGTAGATTCTTTACTATTAAAACAAATTAAGCTGGCACTATAATTACAGGTTCTTTGGCTAGAAGCAGCACTCGAGGTATTATCAGAAGTTCACATTGAAATGGAGGGAGCGGATGGAAGTATGTTACTTTGCTAAGCCAGAGAAGAATATTGTGACTATAAATAACAGACAAGTGGAGAATCTAAATTCATAATCAAACATCTTTCTCATTAGACTTTAGTTGTTTGTTGTATACTGAGAGCTTCCTGATATGACCTTCATTATAATCTATACTTTGACCTCTCTCTCACCCCATAGCTTTGAGAATTCATCTTATAGTTCCTTTATAAGTGCAGCTAAAATACCTGCCTAGCGCTTTTCGGCAAGCAGCTTTTTAATATGTCGTCCAAAATGATAGAAGAAAAGAGTGAATGTCTGATCAAACATGAGCCAGTCCCATGATGCGCTTGTGCATTGGAATGTTAAATGGGTCCATGAATACTAGCATTATTCATAGCATAGAATTATAGCACAGACATAAAAAATACTTATCACTTTAAGATACGGCACCAATGTATTGCAGATTAACAGTGCATTGCATTGAAGCACTGCATTGATTAGATCAACCCAGCATGGGCATTTGCTGAATATGTGGCATTTCAAGGGTTAGTTCCAGACCAGACTGGTAAATCAGATTTGTGGTCTGGGCTACCTCCATGCCATTTAGATCCCCTCATCACATGCTCAGCCATCATAATGATAGCATATGACAATCCTTGTCTATTCCTCTGCATCTAAATCCTCGTCCAACCTACTACTTCAGAACTATGAAATTTGCCGGTTACATTCTTATGGTTGATGGTGCTGTTTTTTATCTCTGCCTATCTTAAACCACACTCCCCTTTTCTCATCCATGTTCAATTCAGTATCATCAATGATATAATATTATTATCTGTATACAATTACCCAGGTGCCAAGATCCGAGATCAGATGCCTAAATTCCATTGATTGATTCTCTCATCACCATCATTTTGCACACACTCTGTCAGATCACACATTCCCAATGTCTGTGGTGTTACTCACGGTATGTAATAAGAATCTGAACTGTTCCCTCAGAGCACCTCGATCCTTAAATCTGTTAAATTGTTGACTTACAACTAAACTTTTCAGACAATGTTTTTACATTGAAGAAAACTACACTCAAATTTGCAATGTTTCATTGTTTTGAGAGGATCAATATTTTTTGTCAAATGGTACCTGCTGTCAACCTCTTAGTGCATCTCTCCTGCTGCATTTAGAGCAAAATCTTGACTAGCACAGAACGTTTTTTAGAGAATAGACAGCGATTATCTTCACCCAGCGACAGTCTCTAAGTGTATTATAGAAAAACAGACAGTCAAGATGTGAAGAAAGAGTTGCCTATTGTCTTTATAAAACATTTACCATTACCTAGAGACAGTTAAGCACCCAATCAATGGCTTTTGATTTGTATATGTGACATTGCTAAGTTGTGCACTGTACTCCTATAATGCACTCAAGGTCACTTCTATAGTGCGGCAGAGAACAGCTCGTCATTTAATAAGGTGTATTGAAGTGCTAAAGGATATAAAACATATGAACAGTGTATTGAGAGCCATCTGTGGGTGTAAATAGGCTCCTTTAGTCCGGTTAAAGATGTATACTCAGGGGGAGGCAATGTCAATGGTGTCACAATGCTTTTACAGTGGAGTCACATTACATGAAATGTGATACTTGTTAGGAGTATTTGCTGTGGCTGTGGACTAACATCAAGACATGTGGGGTTCTAAGAAGAGCAGTGTTTAAAAACATCCGATGCCTTGAAGCGCATGAGTTCATGATGTTTTTGATATAAATACTGTTCAATGTAATTAGGACACTGCTCCATGTTCCATTGTTATGATATCGCTTTTCTGTTATTAGTGACTAGATGCTTTCTAATAAAAAAGACGAAGTGTGATTTGTGCATCATTGATCACTCTCTTTCAATAAATTGATTACTAAATTCTGATAATTGGTGATTGCATTCTTAAATATCTTAATCAGTATACATCTAGAAATTATGGTAGTGCCATCAAATATGGAATAGATTAAGTTACAATCACCATACGGTCCAATCCAAGACCGGGAATGGCAGTGAATATCTGAGAGAATGCCAGGTAGAGGCATCTTTGAGACCATTGAAGCTTACATCATTGCTCATTGCATTTCAAGGCATTATACTGCACATATCTAGGACTAAGATACCATACTGATAGTCATTAACAAATACAGCAGACACTCCCCAAAAAGTTGCAATTCTTGAACTCTTTGCAGCCCTGGCAGAGAGGGATATCAAGGTCCTTCAGAATCTTTCTCTGGACATCCACAGGAGTCAAACCATGACACGTGATAGAAGTGCACCACGACTAGACAGACAACTTGCTTGCCACCTCAGTTTTCAACATTTTGACACACGGACTTTACGAAGATCCTCAACGATTGAGCGGCTTGATCCTATTGTCCTTAATGAGGAGACAAGCCCTGGTTCTGCTGACGCTACTGAAACCAGCTCTGATTCGAAAGACTTCTCCAGGACATCTTTCCACCTTTGTTCAGATAAAATATGATGCTGATGATGATGTTTTTTCTTTTTGCAGAGCCAGTGGATTTCGTTAACAGTGATATTCTATCACCAGGTCCAGCCGCTGCTGGGTTCAATATCGGACCACACACTCAGGTTGACTTTGAGGTTGACAGCTCAATTAGCCCAGAGGACAGTGACAGTCGAGCCACAGTATATAGAGTTGCAACTGGCTAATGCATGTGACAAAATGCTGGTTCTCTAATTTGTGCATAGACCCATTTTGTTCCTTGTTGTTTGTGTCCCTCCTTCTTTCTTTCATTCCTGTCTTCCCTCTGTCTCTACTGCCCCCTCCATCATTCTCCCTCCTCGCTTCTCTCTTCCTCTTTCCATTCCCCTGTCTCCCCAATAATGCCCTCTAGCTGTTAATTTACAGTTGCCTTGTGAGTAGGCTAAAACAACATATCATGAGCATCACCTTGAGTTCTCTTCCATAAATCATTGTATGTCAGATAGTGAGAGCTGTTAATGAGTCAGGGACTAATCAATATTTCTCCATAAAACTATCTCTCTAATGGTAGTAGGAGGGGGAAAATGAGTGGGGGGGGGCAAATTAGCAAATTAGATAAAGGCATTAGAGGGGCTAATTTTATAGCAGATAGATTAGCAGAACAACGCTCCCGTCTATCAATAACCAATCACCATTCATTGTTCAAGCACTTAATCAAATATTCAACCAAGGAATCCATTTCCTGTTGTTTGTCTACTGAGTCAAATTACACTAATATATACAGATGGAGGGTGAGACCATACTTAAGGGAAGCCACTTCCAAACCCCTTTGTGTTGTAACTCAGCGATAGAAACAAGATGGAGTCCTGAGCTGGACTGGATGCTTGTATACTCAGGGGGCACTGACTATTTTATTGTAGATACAAACTGTGAAATTACAACCCCCTTTGGCCATTTGACAGCCCTCGATCTTTGGCACTAATATAAGCAAACATCACAGTCTTGAAATGGGTATATAAAATATGTAGCTGAATCAATCAGCATATAGATATCACAGGCACCTTGATTTTAAACTTTCCATCAATCACCATCTGCCCTACCCAACTTTCCCAACGCCTTATTGGCAGCCACAGGTCCTTGTAGTCAGTACCACTCTTGGTACCCAAAGCTAGATTCAGTGCAGTACAAATTAACAAAGTCTGTCATAACCTCTTTCAGCACCACTAGATATGGCAATGAAACACACAGATCACTGCTCAGATAGGTATAGGTATACATCCAGGGTCATTACACTCATTAATTCCCTACGGCCAGAGAGAAGCCAGGTTGACAGCAGTGACAGTTGATTTACACCAGATTTAGTTAATATGCATCCTTTTGATCAAATGTCGCCATATCACCAGGCAACATGATAAAGTGCATAGAGCCGTGAAGATAAATACCAAGACAATCTTGATGCCGTGTCTACTATTTGCTAACACTGTCAGGCACTCCCCTGAGACAAGTATGGATGAGAAGACAATAACACCCTCTGTGTCTTCCAGTTGACAACCCTATTGTTAAAGACTCTTTAAACCTTCAAGGACTGCCAATGCATGAGTGACTCATGCCAATTAATGTAAAAGAAACGTAAATAAAAAACATTTTTATTTAGTTGAAAATTGGTTGAAGAAGCAAACGTTTTTATATGGTTGAAAATTGGTTGAAAAAACATTTTCAAATGCTTTTTCAACGTCAAAATAATGTGTTTAAAAACGTTTTTTACCCAAGCCAAATAAAAATGTTTGCAAACGTTAAAAAACACTTTTTTGCCAAGTGGGAACCATTTTGGAGTTGCATAGTTCAACCTGTAGGGTTGGCATGAATGCAATTCTGGTAATTTATTCAAGACGGCTGCATTTATATGTATTGACAATCAGTGCGCCTGATGCATGAATAAAGTATCAGCACGAAAAGATTAAGCTGCACATGATGCCTCAAGGTTCATATCCCTTAGTTCTCACGATGCACCAATGCATTGCTGGTGCCAACACTTGCCAGCACTGCATCGATACATCATGCAGACACTTCAGGGTTGTATGAAGCTAATAGAGTTGGCATGATGGGGGACCAAACATGGAGCTAGATACCTGACAGGGATGCAATCATGCACCATAGTATGATATACCATTTTATTATTCCATAAATTCTAACATATTATTGTATTAATCAAAGAATATCTATGAAATTAATACATAGGTTGGTTCTAAGAGCTATAAGAGCGCTCAAACTTTATATAAGAGCGTTCATGCCCCACTGCACACCAGCCACAGTCAGTTAGACAGAGTTTATGACATCAAAGGCTCCGACCTAATGGTTCACTGCACAATATAATAAGAATAAGGGTCTCAGTGTGCGACCTCATGGTCCAATGCACAAATTAATAACTTGTAAGTGAATGCAACTGGCCGTCACGGGTGCCTGAGCACCGCTGACGCCGTCATGAGTGTCTGAGCACTCTAATAACTGAACAATGGGTTACATAAGCACGACGCCATAACCGTTCGGTTGCTCTAGCGTCGCTCCTGAGCAAGCTAGGTCAAATATCAAAGCATTTATGGAAAGCCCATAATTAGACGGTCAAAATGAGCCCAAGATCAAGGCGGAACTCCCATTATTAAGGAAGTTATGCTATGAAGACTGAAAAGAGCTCCGAGTTCCCTACAGACAAACCGGCGGGAGTTACGCGCCTATCTAACAAACATCATAAACTTGGCATATTCAACTCCGCGCATGCGCAAAATGGCGGTTATAAACGCATAAACGACCGAGTTATGAGGGTCTGAAGTTGCAGAACCGACCAAGACAATGGGGGACACAGTGGCGCCCATGGGGGTCCTTTGTCCCCCTGTGACACATGAAAGACTCCCCTCAAACAATTGTAGAGTTAGGCAGATGCTGCTGGCTCCAGTCAGTCTGGAGGTGCTTTTCCAAGATTTGCTACAAATAGCCTGTCTGCACCTCCAGGAGGACAGAACACCAAGAACCACTCCAGAGGTAACATCTCCAGTCATCTCATGCTACCTGCTATACCACTGCACTATGGTGAAACTATGCTAGACAGGCATGGGTTTCCATCATTAGTGGCCAGAGGCTATCTTCCCCAAGACATCCACCAGAGGGTAAAGTTATTCATCATTACATTATTCCTCTAAGCAGCAGGCCAGGAGCTAGGTGTGGGAACCCACCTAGAACTATGCTGGACATTGTATTATTATTACCTCACAGGTGGAGTGGAACTGAACATTGTACTTTATAAATTACTGTATGTTTACTGTATGTACAAATTACCTACATACTAACTACTGTATGATTGATATTTCTTACATGTTGCCTAAAGCTGAATAAACCAGTGACAACTGGAAATAACACTATTTTATATGAGCCTGATGTATTTACTCCATACACCACTAGTCATATGATATTTCTCATATGACAACTTGATCATGCCAAGTACTAGTATGACAAAGTGGTGGAGAACATCCTACTAAGATCCCATCTCTCACAGGCTCATAAAAAATTAAAGCTGGTAACACAACTAAGAACAATCATACACACAGTAAAACCCACTCCACCCACCCAGTGACCTTGACCTTGACACCATGCACACCAAGGTCACCAGTGAGATCTCCCACATACCAGTGAGATCTCCCACACATCAGTGAGATCTCCCACACATCAGTGAGATCTCCCACACATCAATGAGATCTCCCACACATCAGTGAGATCCCACACACATCAATGAGATCTCCCACACATCAATGAGATCTCTCACACAACAGTAAGATCTCCCATATATCAGTGAGGTCTCCCAGAACGTCAGTGAGGTCTCCCAAACGTCAGTGAGGTCTCCCAAACGTCAGTGAGGTCTCCCAAACGTCAGTGAGGTCTCCCAAACATCAGTGAGGTCTCCCACACGTCAGTGAGGTCTCCCACACGTCAGTGAGGTCTCCCACACGTCAGTGAGGTCTCCCACACATCAGTGAGGTCTCCCACAAGTCAGTGAGGTCTCCCACACGTCAGAGAGGTCTCCCACACGTCAGTGAGGTCTCCCACACGTCAGTGAGGTCTCCCACACGTCAGTGAGGTCCACCACACACATCAAGGCCTTATCAGTCAAGCTGGCAGAACAACACACAAAGACCTTACGTAGTCAGGGGCCTGTTGAAGAGGTCTCCCTCCCACCTAGATCTAGGAGGCCCACAGGAGGCAAACCAGCCTCCAATACAGCAGACCCACACTCAGTAGACCCCACACCTCCCACCCTGTCTACTCAGGGAACAACCAGCTCTCAGGGATCCAACTTTTCCCAGGGATCTCTACAGGACGCCCAACTCACGCTATCTACCTCAGGGGAAGAAGGATCTGCCTCAGGGGGTGGATCCACACCCTCATCTAGATCCTCCACCCCAGCTCCAGCCTTTGACAGCCACTCCTCCAGAGACACCTCCCCCACACCCTCCATCATGGACACCGATGAAGGCCCCCAACCTAATCAGACAGCTGAGAAGATAAGGGCCTATGAGAAGGCCATCCAAGACGCAGTTACTGCCCTAGAGACCAACAAGTCCCAGCAGGAGGAAAGGGAGAGGATCCTCAACCAACAACTGGCAGAGAGGAATGCAGCAATAGATGCTCAACAGAAGGCCATGGAAGATCAGCGGAAGTCCCTAGATAGACAACAACAACAGATAGCAGATCTCATGAAGATGGTATCATCCCAGACCCCACAACCTCCCACACCTGCCATCACACCTGTTGTCACACCATCTGCCTCTGGATCCAAGGATGACATCATAATCTCCATGGTGTCCAACATGACCAAACTCATAGACAGAAAACAACAGGATGACAGAAAGATCAGGCTACATGAGGTAACAAAACCCAAAACCTTTTCACACCCATCACCACTCATGTCAACAGCATTATTTATTGATCACAAATTCCCAGAATATCTGAAGGATAAGTACAAAGTAACAGACAGTGACACCATGGTAACATATTTACCCAAGTACCTCGAAGGACAAGCACTAGCTTGGTTTGAATCCTTCAGGGAGAGTGCCACACCTGATATGTTGACATGGACCAATGTAGTGAATAAATTAAAAGAGTATTTTGCTACTCGAGACAATATAATCTCAAGGACTGCACTCCGTGCACAAAAGGTAGATGAACCTGTCCTAGACTATGCATGCCATCTCAGGAAGGTGTGTAATGCCCAACGCCAAAGCGATGAAATCCTAAGCAAGGCATTCACCCAAGGCATGAGGCCCTGGATCTCTGTGGCTCTTGAGAACAAGAAAATAGACTCTTTTGACCAAGCCCTAGACCTAGCCTTAGAGGTTGAGACCCAAGAAAGATCTAGGAAGGTAAGGGATGCAGAGTCAAACCCACAGCCTACTAAGAAAAAGGTCCAGGAAATCAGCACTAGTGCAGATGAAGATGTTAACCTAATGTCTAGTGCCCATGTAAGGCAACAGGAAGCTAAGGTTACATCAAGAGACCCTACCGGTAGATATAGAGGGAACAATTATGACCCCAACTACCAATCCAATAGAGGTAGAGGTAGAGGGGGCAACAACAACAACCGGGGAGGTCACAACAGTAGGAAAGACAACAACTCTTCCAACTCCAACAATGGTAACTCTTCTTACAGTGATAGGAGAGACAGAACCCCAAGTAATGGCAGATCCTATAATAATCAAGGATCCAACAGTAAGAGCCATAGTCCACATAGGAACTACAACTCTGGATCCTACAACAACTCTGGATCCTACAACAACAGCCAGGGTTCAAACAACTCTGGATCCTATAATCAAGGATCCAACAGTAGGAGCCAGAGTCCACATAGGAACTACAACAGTGGATCCTACAACAACAATGGCACCTACAACAACCAGAGATCCAACAACTCCGGTCAATACAGCAACTCTGGTCAATATAACCAGGGTTCCAACTCGCGCCAGGAGGATTACAAACCTGACACAAGAGGTTACCAGGGGAACCAACACAGTAACCCCCAAATACCACCTCATGTAATGGATCAAATCTCCAAGCTCCTGGTGGCAAGCATCTCAACCACCCCACAGAACCAGGAAAACTAGGATGTCACAGTGCCGATGGGCCAGTGCACTGTGACACCCCAAATACAAACAATCAATCAGGATTAACAAAGATCCAACCAGAGACAATTGCTAGTGCCAATCTACCATCTAACAGACAGAGACGTCCATCAGTGATACACATCACCCCACCAGATTCATCATCAAAGGATACAGGTGAGAGTACCAAGCTTTCTATTGTACTACTTCAAAATGGCTGTATCAATGCAAATCTATATGATGTTTCAGATGTGCAATGTTTGGTTGATACAGGTGCTACTATCACCTGTGTCAGACAATCATTCCTCATGGATCTCCAAAAGAGATTCCATATCCAACTGAGGAAATCTAAAATCAACATCCACTTGGCAGATGGATCGGTGTGTCATGTTAGACATTCAGCTATGCTGAACTTTAGAATCCAAGGTGTCAGATTCCAATACCAATTTGCTGTAATTCCCAACCTCACACAGCCCGTTGTTCTCGGCACAGATTTCTTAAGCACTACAAAATCTCAAATTGAATTTAATGTTGATCCTGAACAAATTCTCAAACCCATTAGGGCAGTGAGGGATTTTACCATCCCTCCATTCTCTGAACTTGCAGTTTTGGGTAAGGTCACATCTACTCAATCACTGCAAGGCAAAACTGGAGTAGTAGATAACCTCCAAAGAAATAACAATGCCCCATATCTAGTTCAAAGGGCAGCAGTAACCCCCAGGGAAAATAACAAACATCCCCTAGTGTTACTCAACACCAGCAGGCGCCCACATAAAATCAAAAAGGGTGCCATCATAGCTCTATTTCAGGAAGTCAAGGAATCTGATTTAGAAAAACCTCAACAGGTGTCAGACACTACCACACACACTGATCAATCCATCTCAGCCATACGGCCTGAGGATGTAACTCAATTCAGTGACACAGACTCAGACTGTGAGTCCACATATGCTGACCCTGAACCCAACTCAATCAGACTCTCTGAAATAGCTGCTATACATAGTGAGGCACATGACCTCGAGCCAGAATTGGAAGAGAATGTTCCACCAAAATCTGTGCTCACATCCAAAGATCAGCATGATAGATTAAGATCACTGCTGACCAAGTATGATGATGTATTTGTAGGAAAAGATGGAGACATTGGTGCCACACACCTGTATACACACTCAATACATGTAAAACCTGAGGCAGTACCATGTCATTTCCTACCATATAGACAAACACCAGAGAAACAGGCCGCAATAGGGGAAGAGTGTGAAAGGCTAGTACAACAGGGCATTCTGAGAGAATGTGCTGAAGGCCCCTGGGCTTCCAGATCCTTTTTAGTACAAAAATCATCGGGAGGCCATAGGCTCGTCACAGATTTTCGTTATTTGAACCAGAACACGATAAATCAAGCCTTATCTACACCCCGAGCCGATGACACTCTGGACATGATAGGGTCACTCAGACCAAGAGTATTCAGTAAGCTAGATGCCCAACAGGGATTTTTTCAAATTCCTATAAGACAGGAGGACCAGCATAAAACCGCATTCATAGCAAATGACAAAAAATATGTCTATGAAAGGATGCCGATGGGTTTAGCGACGGCACCGGCGGGATTCTGCCATCTAGTCACATTAATTCTGAACAAACTCAAGTACAAATGTGCCCTACCATACCTAGATGACATATTGGTATTATCACCATCAATCGAACAACACTTCCATGACCTGGAAGATGTGTTCAAAAGCCTAAGAGTTGGTAAACTCAAACTGAAGAAATCAAAATGTGAATACTTCATAGACAGAATAGACTTCTTGGGAATGAGAGTGACACCCATGGGACTGCAACCATCTCCCACAAAGGTGGAATCAATCAAAACCTTCCCAACACCAAAATCAGTCAAAAATGTCCGATCCTTCACAGGCCTATGCCAATACTTCAAAAAGTTTATCAAAGGTTATGCCCAAATTGCTAGACCATTGTATGATCTACAGACACATCTCAAAGCATTTGTCTGGACAGAGGATGCAGATAATGCTTTCAAAACTTTAAAGCATGCCCTCTGTACCAATGCTCTTCTCAGATATCCAAACTATGAGAAAGAGTTCAGTTTGGCAACTGATGCTTCCAATGTGAGTTTAGGAGCTGTACTCTCACAGAGAGATAATGAAGGAGTGCTCAGACCAGTAGCCTTTGCAGGTAGAACCCTCTCCAAACATGAGAGAAATTACAATACCACAGAGAGAGAACTACTGGGAGTAGTGTATGGAGTATTACACTTCAGACACTATCTAGAGACCAGACACTTCCAATTATACACAGACCATGCAGCCCTAATCCCACTGCTAACCAATACAGGACTCACACATAGATGGGCCAGATGGGCTCTAGACATACAACAATTTTCATTCACCATCCAACACGTGAAAGGTGATGATAACACACCACCAGATGCTATGTCTAGAAGAGAATACCCAGATTCTGGACCCATGACTAACCCTCCACCCCCACCAAGGAGAGTTAGAGCAGCCAGTAGAACCAAGTTTGCAAAAGTAACAAAGAAAGTACCATTCAAAAGGGATGATCCACCCAACACCATCGAAAGGCCAGAGACACCCATTAGGGGTATCTTAAAACAATCTACACATTATGTGTTTTGCCACTGTGAGAGAGAATACTCACAACTCTTTCCAGATAATGACTTCGAGCCTATTGAATTCTCATCACTCAATCAGATGCTGAAGGCAACTCCTAAGGAGCCACCCTTCACCCCACCTGACTCAGACAATGAAGATTCAGAAGACACAATATATGCTATTACTCAAGCAACTTCTAAATCAGTCAGATTCTTTGAACCAATGCAGGGAGAGGAAACATAAAACCATTTGTGTCCTATGACCACACGCTCAAAGACTAGAGAAATGATTCAGGAGGGCACACCAAAACCCCCCACACAATCACAAACTATTCCGAATGAGAAAAAGGTCACAGGAAACAAACCTACCAAAACCCCACCTGCCAGGAAAAATGTCACAAAAGACACTGCATCTACTAAATCAAGGAACTCTGAGACAAGGAAGAATGACAAAAAGCAAATTGTGCCTTTAAAGAAAAAGGTTGCCACTCCCACCAAGGCGAGAATAGGCCCTCCAAAGGAGCCTACACACCAAAACAAGAGTGACACACCCCAACAAAAGGCACAAGATAGGCCAATAGTCGATGAAAAAGAAAAAGAAAGAGACAGGATAAAACAACATGTGCTAGATATAAATCAACTACTGGATCAGATTCCCGACACATCCATCTCAGGTACGAACCTTGGCTTGGAACAAAGGAAGGACAAGGAACTATTCCCCCTCATACAATATCTTGAGGATGGGACCTTGCCTGCACCAAAAGCACAAGGAAATAGAATCATCAACCAAGGCCAGACATACACCTTGGTAAATGGTACATTAGTCCATATATGCCCCATAAATTGGAGAAAAACCAATACTGTACCACTTCATATTGTTATACCACAGCAATGGGTAACAAGTACACTACAGTATTTCCATGACTCACCTACTGGCGGCCATCTTGGTTCAAGTAGGATGCTGTCAGCACTCCGACCTAGGGTATATTGGAAGTCTATGCTAGCAGACACAACAAAATATGTTTCCACCTGCCACACATGCCTCACAGCAAAAAGGCAAGTACACTCACACAAAACACCAATGACAGTGAGAGAGTACATGACTTCACCAATGAAGTTCCTAAACCTAGACACGGTGGGGCCACTTCCCACAACTGCCAGGGGAAACAAACATATACAAGTCTGCATAGATTATGCTACCAGATATGCAACAGCTTGGGCTACTACTGACTTAAAAGCTGAAACAACAGCAGCAGAGTTCTACAAGAACATAATTTGTCATCATGGAACACCAGCCACTCTTCAAACAGACAATGGAACATGTTATACAGGTGCAAAGTTCACAAAGTTAACTAAACACCTCAAGATCAAACATAAATTCTCCTCACCATACAGGCCACAATCAAATGGGCTTGTAGAGAGATTCAATGCTAGCATCGGCACAGCGCTCAGAGCATTCTGCTCAAAGCACCAAAACAATTGGGATTCATTTATTGAACCCATAACCTTTGCATTAAATAACACAGAATCCCAAACCACAGGATTCACCCCTTTCTTCCTACTCCATGGAAGAAACCCAGCCACCCCAATGGACTTAGGGCTGGGAATACAGGAAGACATATCCACCGTAGCAGACCATGTAGCCAACATGATAACAAATCAGGATACCTCTAGGAGGAAAGCTATAGAAAGGGTCGCCAAGCTACAAAAGGAAAGGAAGGATAGATATGATAAGAAACTTACACCACAGGAAATCAAGGTCACCGACATGGTGTACCTAAACATACCAAGAATCCTGACCAACACAGAGTGTAAGAAACTTCAACCCCTTTTTATGGGACCATATGTTGTAGTAGACAGACCTAGTTTGACAAGTGCCAAACTCAAAAACTTGGACACCAATCTATTGGTGGCCAGACCAGTGCACATAGACAGACTGAAAAAGGTTGTGGCTGTCAGAAACAATGAATTTTCACACAGGCTTATTCCACATGAGGCCAAATACTACAGCAAAATTGTAAGGAACAAAAATGATATCACCCTTACAAGAGAAACCACAGGCATAGGCCCTATCAAGCCTAGGCCTGCACACCACATACTAAGAAAAACATCTAGGTGTGGTGCAGTTTCAAGAAATTAGAAACAAGATTGAGATACCAAAAGAACATAAGATTTTCAAAATGTATTACAAATTCTCTTCATCCACACATAAGACATGTGTGACTGATAATGAATTACTTATATGTATATAAAGCCAATCAAATTTGTAAATATATCAGTAGGTTATTGCCTCTGAAAGGGTCAAAGACTGGGACCCCCCAAGTAAAGCAGACATGAAGTCTAAGAAGAGTAAGGGTAACACAATGGAGTGTCTAAAGCCTAATCCCCACATGAAAGAGCGCGCTATGCCAACACAGCAGTCTATAGAGATCAATTGACCTTATAAGCTACCCTCAGACAACTGTCTAGACGGTCATGAATGGCTGTCCTGGATGACAGGAGGAGCTAATTACCAGTACACAGACTACACAATAGACCCCACAGTTAGCAGACACTGGAGATTAATGCATTGTCTCCAGAGAAACAATACCAGGCCCACAATGGATATGGGTAGGGTAGGCTACATAAGAAGCACTGTGGACCATAGCCCACCATCAGTCTTCATCCAGCTGCAGTCTGGAACTCAAGTCTACAGGACCCCACTTGGGAATTAGCCAGCCCACTTCTCCATTAGGAGAGACTGCACTAGGATAAAGAACACACCTACTTCACCTTCAACCTGACCTTACCATTTACTGGTCAATCTCTATAGACTCACCGGACATATTGCCAAGACAGCTCAATCCTGCAAAGGTACAGTTTGAACCACTTCATTTAAAGTGTTGCACCATACACTTAGACTTTACCAGCACCCAAATCGCTACAAATTTGACAAGACTTTAAACAGCAAACTTGCTTTACACGAGCACCATGGGGAGACTGAGAGTTTCACCCATACTGCTAACTATGCTGTTATTATATACTATAAAACCACTTACTGCAGGTTATACACCTGTGGTGAGACAAAACATAGGAGTAGTATTCAAACCTAGCCCTCAACCATTGGTCAATGGACATACAACCACAACACTGTTGTTAGCTATTCCCTACAAGATACCTCGGGCACCCGTTACCCAAGGATCCATAAGGGATAGAATACTCCAGTTGACCACTCCTACTCTACAAGATCATACCTCTGGCCAAATTATCCAACAAGCTAAGGAGCTAGACACCTTGCTGGAAATTGCAGACAAGGAGATAAATGAAACACTAGCCTCCATCAAATTGTTCTTATCCAACCCCATAAACACATTGGACAAGGCCAAAAGAGAGGCCATACTGGGTTTTCTAGCACCCCTGTTTCGCGGTGTGCTAGGTCTAGCCACAGTAGAAGATGTAAACCAAGTAATGGGACAGCTCAAGAACATAGATGAAATACTAAGAAAATTTGCTAAACAGGACCAGGAAGCAGCTAATCTCATTGAAAAGATCACAGACAGACAAGATAAGTTTGTTAATGCATACATCCAAGATAAGAAGGTACTGGACAGCACAATCAACACCATAGGTGACACCGTCAACCTGTGGGCCTCTAACATGTCCAGGTCACTTGACTCATATTCAAGGCACGAGAAAACCCAAAGGGAAAAAATGCAAGTATTAAATGATGCACTAATTATCATAGCAGCAAGAATGAATACAGTTCAATCACTGCAAAGGACAAACGCAGCCCTGAGGATGCTATCATCAGGGATCCTAACCCCTGATATAGTTCCACCCTCAGACCTTGCTAGATACTTAATTGACATTATTAACAAACTTAGGATCACACACCCTGGAGCACAAGTCGCAATTAATGACTTAGATTTCTATTATTCGCAGAAGCTGACCTCATACACTTACTCAGCTCACCATATATATATTCATCTGGACATTATAATACAATCTACCACCTCAACCTTCAAACTGTACCAAATGATTACATCACCCATGCCTATAGACACACAGGAGACCCCCACCAGAGGAGTCACCAAATTACAAACCACAACTGAGTTTCTAGCAGTATCTTACGACGAATCATTATTCATCGAATTGGACTCAGCAGATATGCAGGCATGTGAAGGTACTACAGTAAAGGTATGCAGAGATGTAAATGGTAGAATCTATAAACACAGGCCTACATGCCCTGTAGCCATTTTTACTAACCAGGCTCAACAGATTAAGGATCATTGCAAGTTTACAGTTTCACCACTGCAAACACCTACCACCCATGCTATTTCCATTTCTGAAGATGAGTATCTGGTCACTACTAATGAACCCCATTACTTTATCAACTGCCATGGTAAAACGTCTGAAACTCGAAAAGCCCAGTCCTACTCACTCATAGGTGTACCCTGTGGGTGCACAATCAGTGTAGGAGAATTTTCTCTTCCAAACACAAGGTTGCCCTGTAACTCAACCTTATCATTTCATTACATTCTCAAGACAATTAATTTACCATTCATGGCAGCACTTAACAAAATTTCTGAAACCAAACCAGATGAAAGAGAGAATCTTCCAAATTTCCCAGTAGTAAACCTTTCTAGAACCTTAGAAAAACTACAGGAAAATCCAATCATGGATGATATTACTCAACTAAATTTAGAGCCCTTTGCCAAAACAGTATTAAAAGATGCCTCCAACCTTAATAAGGAAATGGAAACGCGCTACGAGGAATCATACCTACGTCGAGTTACAGAGCATCCAATCTTCCAAAGCTTAGCACTCATCCTAGGGATATCAGCTCACATTTTTATAGTATACATACTACTCAAATTATACAGACTAGGAGGGACTGTAGCCTACCTGCCTACAGCCAAAGCATTCAGACTAGTCACCGAGCTGCCCCTACACAAATTGCTCCCAGATAAGAATCCTACCAAATTAACCCCTACAGAGGAAACCCACACCCCTTTCCTCACAATTCAGGAAACCCACACCCTGATAATTGCTATATTATTCACCCTGACCATCTACTCAGCCTACAGAATAATGAAGTACCTTAAGAAATTTGCACAGACACACTGTGGCAAGAAAAATGTGGCCAAGCGCACAAATCCCACAATATATTTTAAAATATATTGCGGAGACTCAAACTTCGCGCTACCCCTGAGGCCAATACCACATGAATTTGATGAGATTAAATCAGCAGCTGCCCCGACCTATAAGGATATAGTGGTTAAAACCTTCCCACTACCTAAGGCTATATTTACCTGGAATGGACCAGCAGTTATAACAACACAGAGAGGAGAATTTGCTTATCACCTCCCTCAGGTGATACACCTACCTTGGCGCACTAGGTTCAGTACCATACCAGCCCTTAAAAACAAAGGACTGTACTACTCCATGCTTCTCCAGAATGATTGTGGCACCAGCCCGGTGACCATGACAGCACTGGAAAATACAACAGATATAATTATTGACGAACAACAGGAGGAGACCGCAAGGTCAAACATGCAGACTATTGCTAATTTTCTAAACCACCAGCCCTCCCCGGTGACTGTGGAAACAGCCTAGACTGCCCACAGCCTAGGCTGCCCCCAGTCCACCACCAGGAGACAACACATCAGAGACAGTATTCAGAACTTTTCGGACAATTTGCCGGCCCTGAAAAGGGCCTTTGGGATGGCGGGTTTTTACACCCTAGGTTTCAGTCAGTCGGGATCCTACCACAGATCCTCGGGTTCAACATCAATGGGAGAGTCCGAGTCCGAGTCCGAGCCATACATATGGCCGTGATCCTGCTCCCACTCAACGAGCCGGGCCTCCAGCATCCCCAGTCCATACTCGGCAGCCGTGGATGGATCCCCGGATGCCGCAAGATCGAGGAGGGACGCCGCCAACAGATAATCCCATAGTACTCGCTCCCGCGGCCCGAAGTTATAGTCCATAGGCCAGAAACCCATATTACCCAAGGCCCTAGTCAGAAGGGCCACAGTGGCCCCCCGACGCAAGGCTGAGCCTAAGAAATAGTGGCAGGAGTAATTACAGATCAACACATCACCATGCTTAATGATCTCCTTGAAATTCCTCACTATGTAACCATAATGGATGGTCTAGTTAGCCTCCACCAGGGCCCTAACTGGACTCCCCACCTCCATCACCTGGGGGACAGGCAAAGCAAAAAGAGCTTGTAGATGGGCCATGGTGCTACAGCAGTGATTTCCAGAGAGGAACTGATACTCCAATACCAGCCACACACTCCTTAAATGGACACACACACACCCCCCCCCGACCCTGAACTGTCCACTGACACCAAGCTAGGCACTCACACAGACACATGCCAGAATCTGGCACCTAACACCTCAAGTGCCACCACTGCATGAGCACACCAGGGAGGAGACTCACATCTCACTCCTGACACACCTCCACTGTCAATGAAATTATCAAAGTATTAGAAAAAAAAAAAAAAAAATATATACACAGCCACTTGTTGATGTATAATATGAAAATCTATGGTATTCTCACAAAATCGATGATTAATGCGCGCATGTACGCGCAGAATTGCGAAATTGCAAATTTCAAATTGTAAATTGTACAAATCTAACATTAATATACATGAATGCAGGTAGATAACTAAGACAGTTTTTGTACCCACTAGCACTTGTATACTATGCCAAGGTTTACTTAAAGTAACACACTTTAGGTATCCAAGAAAATTGTTGGAAAAATGAATGAAAAAAAAAAAAATTTGTTGAGAAAATTGTTGACATAAAACATGTTTACTTAAGATACTCACCAAATAAATCTCTTTCAGGGACACATACTCAAAAGGCTAGGGGAAAAAGTCAATTAAGCAGCGGCCCACTGCCGAAATTGCCAATTAATACACCCATATAGCAAAATCAATGAGTAACTCAGAGACAAACAAGCCTATTGTACATGAAGTACTTTGTTTTTCCGGCCCTCGGAAAAATTTGTCTCAAATCCCAAAAATTGAATAGTGTAATCTAGATTGTACGTTTGTACCCAATTTGCACACAAAATTGTATGTTTGCACACCAGATTGTACGCTTGTACCCAATTCGCACACTAAAATTGTATGTTTGCACACCAGATTGTACGCTTGTACCCAATTTGCACACAAAAATTGTATGTTTGCACACTAGATTGTAAGTTTGTATCCAATTTACATTTGAATTGTATGTTGCACATTATACTGTATGTCTGTACCCAATTCATACACTGAAGTCAGATTTTTAGAAAATCAACATTTCTATGTGTATCCAAGCTGTACGCAAAATTATATATGTACATACAGAAACTACCAATTGAACGCAAAATTATATATTGGCATACTAAAACTGTCAAATGTACGCAAAAATTATATATTTGTACACCAAAAATTGCCAAAAGCACGCGAAATTATATATTTGCACACTAAAATTGCCAAATATACGCGAAATTATATATTTGCACACTAAAATTGCCAAATATACGCGAAATTGTATATTTGCACACTAAAATTGCCAAATGTACGCGAAATTATATATTTGCACACTAAAATTGCCAAATATACGCGAAAATTATATATTTGCACACTTAAATTGCCAGATGTACGCAAAAATTATATATTTGCATACTGAAATTGTCAATTGAACGCAATTACACGCGAAATTGTAAATTTGCACACTAAAATTGTCATTTATGTCCAATTTGCACGCTAAATTGAACATTGAATGCCAAAATCGCACACTATTTGCCAAATTGTATGTTGTACATAAAAATGGAAAATTGTACCCAAAATTGATGTTACATAAGCAAATAAGCTCAGGTATGGTAAGATATAGAAACTCGGAAATGTACTTATACCCAGGAGAAAATTGTTTATACTGACAAAGCTCTACCACAAAAATTGCATTTGAAGCACTCCCCATCACTTCAAATCCTCTTACAAACAGTATATAACTCCAAAATAAGGTAAAAATTGTATAAATTGTACATTCCCTCGGCGAAATGACGGAGTTTCGCATTCTCTCGGGGGAGAGGGAGTATTCTATGATATACCATTTTATTATTCCATAAATTCTAACATATTATTGTATTAATCAAAGAATATCTATGAAATTAATACATAGGTTGGTTCTAAGAGCTATAAGAGCGCTCAAACTTTATATAAGAGCGTTCATGCCCCACTGCACACCAGCCACAGTCAGTTAGACAGAGTTTATGACATCAAAGGCTCCGACCTAATGGTTCACTGCACAATATAATAAGAATAAGGGTCTCAGTGTGCGACCTCATGGTCCAATGCACAAATTAATAACTTGTAAGTGAATGCAACCGGCCGTCACGGGTGCCTGAGCACCGCTGACGCCGTCATGAGTGTCTGAGCACTCTAATAACTGAACAATGGGTTACATAAGCACGACGCCATAACCGTTTGGTCGCTCTAGCGTCGCTCCTGAGCAAGCTAGGTCAAATATCAAAGCATTTATGGAAAGCCCATAATTAGACGGTCAAAATGAGCCCAAGATCAAGGCGGAACTCCCATTATTAAGGAAGTTATGCCATGGAGACTGAAAGGAGCTCCGAGTTCCCTACAGACAAACCGGCGGGAGTTACGCGCCTATCCAACAAGCATTATAAACTTGGCATATTCAACTCCGCGCATGCGCAAAATGGCGGTTATAAACGCATAAACGACCGAGTTATGAGGGTCTGAAGTTGCAGAACCGACCAAGACAATGGGGGACACAGCGGCGCCCATGGGGGTCCTTTGTCCCCCTGTGACACATGAAAGACTCCCCTCAAACAATTGTAGAGTTAGGCAGATGCTGCTGGCTCCAGTCAGTCTGGAGGTGCTTTTCCAAGATTTGCTACAAATAGCCTGTCTGCACCTCCAGGAGGACAGAACACCAAGAACCACTCCAGAGGTAACATCTCCAGTCATCTCCTGCTACCTGCTATACCACTGCACTATGGTGAAACTATGCTAGACAGGCATGGGTTTCCATCATTAGTGGCCAGAGGCTATCTTCCCCAAGACATCCACCAGAGGGTAAAGTTATTCATCATTACATTATTCCTCTAAGCAGCAGGCCAGGAGCTAGGTGTGGGAACCCACCTAGAACTATGCTGGACATTGTATTATTATTACCTCACAGGTGGAGTGGAACTGAACATTGTACTTTATAAATTACTGTATGTTTACTGTATGTACAAATTACCTACATACTAACTACTGTATGATTGATATTTCTTACATGTTGCCTAAAGCTGAATAAACCAGTGACAACTGGAAATAACACTATTTTATATGAGCCTGATGTATTTACTCCATACACCACTAGTCATATGATATTTCTCATATGACAACTTGATCATGCCAAGTACTATTATGACAATAGCAACAAACTTGCAAAATCCCTTTGCAGCCCTTGAAGGGTCTAAATCCTATTGTTAAAAGATCATTCCTCATTCTGTTGGGGGTTGTTCCTTTTGATGTGGTCACCACAGGACACGATGTCTGTCTGGGGCTTCTGACAGTCTCCTGTCACACAGCAGAGCACATCAATGAGCTGGGCCAGGGTTTCAGATAACATCTCTGAACTGATATCTGTGCTGATAGGGCTCAGAGGCGGATTTAGACAGGGTGTGGGTGTGTGTGCCCCCCTTGGTCCCTTAGCTTAAACTTTATTTGATTATTTTGGACCCCAAAAAATCCTCAAAAATGGGGTGTGTACCCCTCCTTTTGGGCTGCGCCCCCTCCTTTTCTAAATCCATGATCTGCCACTGCGGCCCATTAGTTCTTTAAAGGCTATAAGTGCACATGTGCATTCATGCATCAATCCTGTAGGGCTAGCATGATGTATGAATGCAGTACTGTTCAGTTCCTTAAAGGGGCTCCACATTAGGAGTGCCTTATAAGCCTCACCCACACATGAGCTGAGAGAATGATTTGCTTACAAAGTCTATGTAAAACCCTTGTATAAGCTGCAACCTGAAGTTAGGGTCATCTGAAATAAGCCACACCAAGGGTCTTTATTGCATGGCTTATATGCAGGGTTGTATGGTATATTAAGTATGTCATCAAAGGAGATGCACCATATCTCTAATACATACAGGTCTATACAACACTGATAGACTCTAGTTAATACAGACCACCTCAAAAGGACAAACAGCTACTCAGCTAACAATACTCAAGTAATAACAAAGTCAATTGAGCTGGGAATCAGCCCCATGGGAATGCTGAAGTTGCTGATACTACACTAATGAGCGTCACATGAGTAATACTACGGGGCCACCCAATAGTAAGAAGGGGCTCATTGAATGCCACTACATGCCATTTTAAGAGAGAAATGTTGTCTGCTCTGTCACTAGGGATGCTAGGCAGCCTTGGTACTGTGGCATACTAGCCTGATAATGGCGTCACCATCCTTGATGATTTGCAATTATTTTGGTACCTGTCATGTCCTTGAGAATCTCATCCTCTCTCCACTGTAAAACCATGTGTATAAGCCGCAGTGAATAGACTGTTTCAGATTATAGGTGTGGCTTATGATTTCAACCTAAACAAAGGTGGGGCTTATAGGCAGTGTTAAGACACTAACTGGACTAAAACAACTATCGCATGAAACCATGTGTGGCTTATAGCTTCCTCTAATGCTTGGATATGGCGTACAGTGACACAAGGGTGTGGCTTTTTTGTAAGGTTCATGGTAGTAGAAAATTGGGGCAATTGTACGTTCATTAACAAATAACAAGATATTCCTCCAGTTTATTTTTATTAATATTGAATGATGAGTGTGACTCTTACTAAGAAAATAAAAGGTGCTAGGTAACATGTTATCCCTAGAACAAATAGCCCCCCGTCCCCCTTCCTGTATTACTCCTATATTTGTATTCACATTGGATAATGAGTAAGACTCTTACTAAGATGTGCTTACTATCATGTTATCCCTATAAGGAATAGTCCCCCTTCCTCCTGCCTGTATTACTTTCTATATTTATACTAGGATAAGTTTGTGGAAGTTGGTCTTTTTGCATGAGAACTGGTTTTGTTTATGGAACCAGCAATTAGTTAAGAATTGGTTTAAGATAAGCTTTTTCCTTTTGAGACTTGAGCATAGACTTTACTTTAGGGACTTTTTCTGCTGGCCAGACTACACTCCTGTCTGATCCGTTTAATTAAACAAGTCATCACTAGCCATGAGCAAGACTACTGACTGGTCTGAGGATGGTAAGGTGGTTGTCATCATATATGTATTGGGTAATTTAATTATGGGTAAATCTAGAATAGGACCTGCAACCGAACAATATGGCTGACAAGGTTCCTAGAGGTTTAAGGATTGTTTACATGAATACACGCAGCACGAAGGGTAAGCTCACTAAGATTAAGGAATGCTTTAGAGGAAGTATTGATATTTTTTGTATTAATGAGAGTTGGCTTAATGAAAACATTGAAGACGTAAATATTAAGTGGATTGGTAACACAGTCTTTAGAATTGACAGGAATGCTAACAAGAGTGGAGGTTTAGTCACATACGTATGTAATGAGTTGGCTAGTTATACTAACACAATCACAGACCACACTTTTATCAATGCTGATATAGAATTCAAATCCTATATATAAATAAACCTATGGTTAAAAGCAAATATATATTAAATATATATAGGCCTCCTGATGGAGATTATGGGCAGTTTTTCAATAAATTGGATAATGTCATCAGTGCCCTTAATATACAAGATGAAGATTTATGGATTGGTGGCGATTTTAATGTGGATTATAACAAAAAAGATGAGAATAAATGTAAAAGGCTCATTACCTTCTCTGAGGATTATCATTTACAAATTCTGATAAATAGCACTACCAGACCAAATGATAATGGTGGAACTGTTTTTGATAATATTTTAACCAACACCTGTAATGTAGCTTTTAACAAGCCACTGCCAATATTAATAAGTGACCACCTTCCTGTTCTGGCTGTTAAAAAAAAAACAGCTCAAAAAATGGTAGAGACAGAATTTGTAGGAAGGAGTTTTAGGAAATATTGTAAATTGGATTTAGAAGAAGCTATTTTGTATCATGACTGGCGGGCTTTCTACAGGGAACCCAACCCAAATAGACAATGGGAAGAAATTGTGAATCTTATTACAGAATACCTGGATGAAGTATGTCCAGTTAGGAGTTTTAAATTTAAACATCGAGATGTTGAGTGGATAACACCTGAGATTAGGGAAGTAATCAAAGAGAGGCAGGAAAGGTTGAAGGAATTTTTGAACAACGGTACAGCCGGAGGCCTGGAAGTAGTTAAACAACTCAGGACCAGGATCAGCCACATGATTGATCAATCAAAAAGGGACTGTCTAGATGAAGCATATGACATCAAAGGTGATGTGCACAGGGAGTTTGGGCAACGAATATCATGACTAATTAACCCCCAAGAGACTGGTGCTTCCGCAGATTTTATACATCATAAGACGAAGAAGGTTATGCAGGGCAACATTGCAGCTGATTATTTTAATTCTTTTTTTTGCGAATATAGGATTAGAAATGTCTCAAAACATGAATTTTAATATCAATGATTTTATCAATGTGGAATACGATATTGAAACTCCTTGCTCTGATCTTAAAATTGACATTGACATAGTGGATAAGTTGGTTAATAACATCAATGTTCATAAGTCTAGTGGAATAGAAGGCATTAATGCGAGAGTACTTAAAGATGCATTGCAGGCCCTGGTCCCCCTGTTACTGAGTATATTTAGAAACTCTATAGATAGAGGTATTTTACCTGATAAATGGGCAATAAGCATGGTGGTCCCAATACCTAAAGCAGGTGACCACAAAAGCATTAGCAACTGGTGTCCCATCAATCTATTACCAATACCAGGCAGGTTGCTAGAAAAAATCATGCATGGGCATATACTACAACACCTACATAATAATAACCTGTTAACTGGATGCCAATATGGTTTCAGGCCATCACTTGGAACTAATGATACTCTTTTTGATTTTACCTCTTATATTTACAATGAACTAGATGATGGTAAGAATCTTAGCCTGTGTTATGTTGATGGGTCAAAAGCATTCGACAGTGTACATCATTCAATATTATTAAACAAATGTGAATCTATGAAATTGGATGAAAACACCCTCAAATGGTTGAAATCATATCTTAGCAATAGACGCCAGGTATTCTTGTTGAATAATACACGGTCTAATGAATGTAAAGTCAGCTACGGCGTGCTACAGGGAAGCTCCTTAGAGCCTCTAATGTTTATAATTTTTGTTAATGATTTTCCCCAGAAAGTATTAGAATCAAAAGTTTATATGTAGTGCTAATAACATCCAAGAGTCTGGAGCCATATTAAAACGTGATGTTCATAGGACGCATATGTGGTGCAAGCAGAATTGCTTGACAATCAATAGTAAAAAAAAAACAGGTTATGAGAATTAATAGAAACAAGATCCCCCCTGATACACCAAAATTAAATATCCAAATTGAGAACACCACACTGAAAGAGGTAACTGAATATAAATATTTAGGTGCTATTATTGACTCAAATTTTACTTTTAAGCCCCATGTACAAAAATTGAACAAAACCCTAAACCATAAATTATACCTCCTTGCCAGGATTAGAAAATTTTTAACAGAAGTAAAGGCTATTCTCCTCTACAAGCAAATGATTGGCCCATATGCTGACTATGCCAGTTTTTTAGTGGATTGTGCCACACAGGATTTATTACAAAAAAAACCAACATCTCCAGAACAGGGGCCTGAGGATCTGAAGATATGGAAACATGTATGAGAGGTGCTCAGCGACTGAGCTGCATGATTATTTTAATATGTGTACACTTGATAGTAGAAGGCTCACACAACTATTATGTCATATGTATAAAATTTCTAAAACCCACGGTCATCAGATTGAGCAAGACAGGAGGAGAACTAGGGCTGATCATAAGATCAAATTTGATGTTAAAAGGTTCAATTAAAAGAATATGCAAAAAAGTCCAATGTATAGAGGCAACTGGGAATGGGAAGTGCTACACTATGATAATCAAACTAAACACACTAAAGAGCAATTTAAACTAAGTATTAAAGGTATTAGGCATAGGCCTGTGTTAATATGACCCATTGTGGACTGGTGCTCGGACACTATGGCAACAAGTTTCTGTGTATATTAATTTCTGATCACTCAACTTAACAAACGATAGTCGACCGGTGCTCGGACACTATGATAATATGCTTGAGTCCATATAAATCTTGTCATTCAGCTCAGTAAACTAGTGGGCCGGTGCTCGGACACGTGAGCTATAGACAACATACTACCGTACATATATATATATCACAGTCACTGACATATTGATATTAAAAGTCAACCCAAACCACTAAAGGAGTGGGGTAGAACTGGTGCTCGGGCTCCCCTACCTTTATCATATATGTACCATGGATTACACCTGATTTTAGGCAATATGTTAAATAAGACAGTACACCAACAACTCTTTTCATTCCTATTATAGTGCTAAGAAGCCCCAACCCACCCCCCTGTCTTGCTCTGACTGTTGTTATTGTTGCTTATGTGACTGTGCCTCCAGTTATGTAGTCTAACTTATTTGTATTTTATACTCTACTTTTATATAAACATACCAAGATGGCGGACGTTGATCTGTACTAGGTGAAGGAGCCAAATGCTGCGTGAATATATTAATTATGCTACGTAATAACGAGAGGATAATCCCCTCATACACTTTATGATAAGATGACCATGTTAGATAGGGAAGGGGGGAGGACTGTATAATACTTATGACAACCACCTAAATTCTAGGTTTGTATTTTTCTTTTATTTTCATTTCTTTTCTGTATTCACATATATGTAACTGCTAGGATCAGATACATGTTAATTATTATATGATAGATACGTGTTAAGGAACGCAGCAGACATATCCATACATTAGCTAAGTATGGTGTATACTAAAGCATGACACTCTGGACTGATGATCAGACGAGTGAATTGCCACTGAATATGTATATATGCACCAGAATGCACTACTATAATTATAGGCCTCTTACTTGTGAACATACACCATACACATTAAACGTGCTGATTGAAACAGCCGAGAAACCAAGATGGCGGAGGAGCTTGAACAAGACGTATCGCTTGGATTTTTATTTCTTCAATTTATAAGGTATTTACTTAAAAAAATGGTGGAAACCCTGGTATAAACGTCATATATAACAAATATAGATGCACACGGTGATTCTATGGGCTAGATAAGAAGGCACTCGGCCTACGGCCTCGTGCTTCTTATCTCCCCTAGAATGACCTATAATGCACCTCTATTCGTTATATATGCCCTTACTAAAGTATGACACTCTGGACTGATGATCAGACGAGTGAATTGCCACTGAATATGTATATATGCACCAGAATGCACTACTATAATTTTGGCCTCTTATTTGTGAACATACACCACACACATTAAATGTGCTGATTGAAACAGCGATGCATACATAATGGATATATTAGAGCATATATAGCACATGATTATAAATTTATAATGCATTGGGCAAAATTCACAAATATATTGATTGTACTAATAGCAATGGCTATATATTTACAAGTAAAATTATCCCTGAGGCATGGCCGAGCCAATATTGCTTCTGAAATTCATGTATTTGTAAGTCAAGCAATAAAAACCTTTAAAATTGAATTGATATTAAAGGGGATTGTCTTCATCTAAGCTTTACAATAGGAACTTTTATTCTCAACATGAAATAAAGCCATGTTTTCCGTGCCTGTATTACTTCTATTTGTATTCACTCTGAGCAGCTCAAAGAACACCTCTCATGGAGAACATTAAAACATCGTTAGTGCCTGTCTGTACCGCCAGGTGGCACTCATCCCAGGGAACAAAAGGGGCCTGCCTCCCATGTCAATCAGGTATCATGCAGTGTTAACCATTTAATGGGTGCATGATGCATTAATGGTTCATGCCGGGTGGTCAGCATGATGCACGAATACAGCCCTGGCGAGTAACTTGCCAGTGCTGTATTCACACCTCGTGTGTTATACAATGGGTGCAATGCATTATGCATGCGCAGTAGTTCAATATATACACATTTTGGGGCTGCTGATGTAGGAGCGCATCATGCCTATTGTTCGGCATAGTGCACAAACAAAGTGCTGGCAAGTCTGCTTGCCATCTTTTCATTGTAGCATAATGCTGAACCTCCAAATGTGTATCAACCCCCAGAGGGGTAAAGAAAAACCTACATGGGTGGTTGAACTACTACGACCGCTCTACCAAATTATATTCTCCTGATTACATAGAGACATCTGGAGGAATGTCTGATCCAAGTATGATCAGAGCATGCCTCCCAACAAATCGCCACTGATTTCCAGACTGTAAGTTTTATTCTATTGAGCTGCTGAGCTTCATCTATGCATCGTCGTAGTTCAACCACTGGTGTAGGTCTGGTACATAGTGTGTTTTTTCTTTATGGCCCATTTTGTCGTCAGTTATAGCAAAATGTTCTACTCGTCATGCTGCATCCATGTATTTATATGGCGCTAGAGATTTATAATCTAAAGAAGCTGTGATGTGACACACCAATGAGCTACTGGTGGCTAGTGAGTACATTAAACCCGCCTAAAACTCAGTGTCAAGCTTATATGAGGGATTTTGACACTGTAGAACAGTACTCTTAACTTAAATGGCGTCACATACGTTATAAAGATAAAAGGAACCAGGTCAGTCCTTGAGTCTCAACTTCTATTCTCCTTTCCAGTTGAAAGCCCATTCCTGTCTGTCCCTAAGTGTAGAACTCTTGTAATGGAATACTTTAAAAGGGAGTCGTTTGAAGACTCATTCTATGAGTCTCTGTTTTCTTTTCTAGACATGTCTCATATTCAAATGTTCTAGATTGAAACTATTTGTTTCTTGACAACCACTCTGCTGGTGAGAATCCAGAGGGGCCTGGTACTGCCACCTGGGACTTCTTGTAAAAACTACACTGGTTCATTACAGTATGACTACTGTGGTTCACTATATGTTCAGTTTTATGAAGATCCCTGGTAGATTCAACAGTTATTTTTTACAGTGCACCTGTTGTTCTTTCATCTCATAGACTAAGGTACTTTCCTGTTCCTCTCATCATAAATGCAATCAGTGCTGCATTGGACAATCACCATTTAAAATATAGGGAAAGAGTGGGTTGGACAGGAGTTCTCACTTCCCCTATCATAGAGTTCAGAGATCCCAAATATGTCTCCCCCCGCCCAGAGAAAAGCACATCATTTTCCAACTTTACAACTCACTTAAATTCTATGCGTCAGTAGGATAAGGGAAATGGGCACCTGGGTCAGGGATATGTGCCACAGAGGAATATCTTTCTTACAAATCCTATATGACCATGCATCCATATCAGCACCCTGAAATCAGAAATTCAAAGTAGCTAGGGCCAATGCAGTATTACTTCCTACACCCTGAGATACCTTTCAAAAACTAAGCCTTAGCTCCTAGGGTTGGGGTGATGCAGGAATGTACTATTGGTGAGATAATCTTGAGGGCTAGATTTCAGCATTATGGTGAAAGTCCAAAGTTCTAAGAGCGCTTGATATGTAAACTCAAACTAGAAAAAAGACCTCTTGTAATACAATCTCGAAACCTTTTCTTTTCTTATTCACACAATCTGGTGCCGATGTGAATGTACCCACCCTAAAAGGTAATAATCCCCTTCATGAAGTGGCTCACTGGAACTCCCTCCCCCCTCAACCAACTCCTGCTACTCGAGGTACCTCAGTCAATATCCGCAACCTGAAGCAGCAGATGCCGCTCCATCTAGTGCAGGTTAGTGGTACTAGCATATATTAACTGCCACTTTCCAGCTCCCATATTGTTTTTTTTTTATTTTCTAGTGCTGACAGTTGTTGTCGTGATAGTGGAAGATGGTAATAATCTCTTGTTGCCCCAGCTGACACTCTGTACAATAGAAATCACTTACGTACAGTTGACCAAGTCCAATGTAAATGATGCAGGTCTGAAGTGAGCAGACACAGGACGAGCAGACACAGGACAAGCAGACACGGGACAGATATTTTTTCTATTATGTGCCTATCATTACCACATATTTTGAACATATGGGACAAATATGGTACTGTGAAATAAGCTCTGTCTCTGAACCTATCAGATAATTAGATTCAGGTTTGTAGTGTCCAGAGTTTTGAATGAATTTATTATCATGTCCCGTGTCTGCTCTGTGTCTTACAACCACGATATTTTATCCAATCTATCATTAGACACACAATGGCCCTACTCTTAGTTAGGGTTACTGTTCCTGTTACATAGTGACTGATATAATCACGGGGCAAGCCCTCTCGATGTTACAGTGATTAAGATTGATGGTCAACTTGGTTAACAAAGGAGGTCGGTGGTGAGGCCTTACATCCCTCACCTAATGACAGATATGTTGGCATTGACCTGTATCGACTACCAATACTCTATAGCACTTCTAGATGTCACCCTAGCTGTGTAACATGTTCACACTGTGTGCTCCTAGCCTTGATTAGATTAGTCTGCAGATATCACTCTGCTGTAGCCACTGCAGATAGTCATCTGTAAAATTAGGAGGAGAAAGTAACGAAAATCAGAGTTTTGATATCTATATCAACAACTCAATTATTATCATGTTGATGCCCAATAATGACCAGGAGAGCATTTCATAACATGGTGCGACTGAACACAGCCACTATGACTTAAAACCTTTGAAATTTGAGTGAGTGACCATACACTGAAAACATGAAAGATCCGAAACTAGTCAGTGGTGACTACTTTAGGTCCTCGAGTTGAAGATACCTAAAATTACAACTTTAGGTAGCAAGGCGATAGCGATGAATCTGCCCAGATAAACAAACAAGATGGATACCTTCCTGGACCCTTAATAGATGCCCATCGTTCTCAAGCTATGGCTCTTCTTTGCAGTGCCGCAAGGGAAATTCAGTTCTACAAAGCTAAACCAATGTGTAGCTTAGTGCTAATGGCTGAGGCTCGGAAGGTGACCGTTTAACCATTTAAAGGCCATATCTATATACTAGGTTTCATGTGTGGCTTCTGTTCCTTTAGGCTTGTGATTCCTTAGGGATTTGCCCATAATTGTCTTAATGTCAGCATCATTTGCTGTACCATCCTGACCCGTGAGATTGTATCAATCCCATAGGGTCTCAACATGATCCATGAATTTACAATAATGAAGTTACTCAATGTGGCAATTTTCATGCAGAAATGTTGTCCAAATTGCATAGTGCATTCAAGCACTATACAAACATTAAGTGGTGAAAGGAGACACAGTCCAAGTACATGTGTACAGAAACCTTTACAATAAGAAGTATGAAATCAGAAGGCATAGCTGTTTCCTAAAGTAAACCTTACACCTACTTTAATTCTTCGTCTTGTGAAAACCCTTTTTCTTCATAGACTGTGCTTCCCATTGATCCATGCATACTGCATAAAGGTCTAAGATATTGGATACTTTTGTGTCACAAAAGAAATTATCTCATCCTAATTACAACTTATTCAGCAGCTGACCATAAATGAATTTTAGCTTGTTATTTAGCATCAAATCATGGCTACACTATACCTTTGTATTACCTACTTAAAAGGTAGCAAAAGATAAAACAACCTACATTGTCTTCAGGGCTGTAGACATTTGATGGTGCAAAATCATTGACATCAAAACCATTTGAAATAAAATTAAAAAGATGTACTTTACTGTAATATGCTTAGGTGTTCTGTTCTTATCGTTCTCATTTTTACATGTTGGCAAATATCAAAGCTAATCTTTGTACAAACAATTGTCCTTCGAGATTTCATAACATTTATAAACCCCTTCTATGTAGAAATATTGATCAAAGAGGACCCTGTTCTGCTTTATCACCAGCTTTGTTCGTGTCTTTTTGCTTTGCAGGAGGAATTTTATTATGAGCTCATTGTTAGATTTACATCAACCGCAGTCCTCTTATGCCACCCTCATAGGTCTTCTGTAATAAATATGCTGCTTTCTTGATCAGCCCAAATAAAAAGAAGGTGTGTTTCCAGTTACATGAACTGCAATGCAAAGGTTGGTAGGTCAGATTTATTTTCTTTATTATTATTATTTTTTATTTGGGGGATGGGGATGGGAGAGATGTCTTACTCCTGTTCAAAAAGCTATGTGTACCTAGGGTCCCCCAGACCCCCCCTGGACCCCTCTATTTTATATTATGACTTAGGGGGAGTGTGATTTATCAAATTAAAGCTGTCCCCCTTATGTTTAAAGGGAGATTTAATATATTGTATAGCTAGGAGATTTAAGATGCGTCTTATTTATATAAGATGCATCTTATATGTGGGAGATTACGATATAGTCAAAGGGAAGAGCAAAAAAAAAGACTGCTTCATAGGACCGGGGCATAACAATTTTCGCACATCTCTGGCCACCCAAATTCTGAGCTAAAAAACGTCTGTGATTCAAGTAATTATGATAGCATGGCCTAAGCCAAATGAATCAAAAGGTGTGTATTATGAACACTGGAGGGTATTGCTCCTATGGTAAATAGAGCTGTCAGTATGTGCACTCTTTTCAAAACAAGTCACGCTCTGCTTCACCATTCAACTTGCACTCACCACATTTGTCTGAAAAGTGGTCTGCCATTTTTGTACCTCTATTGGTATTGCTACTATGGTCTTGTTCAAAAAGAAAAAAAAAGAAAAAAATCAGCCCTGTTTTGCTAGGGTTGGTCGGGTAACTCGTCACAAACCTTCTTTTTGGCCTCACTTCAGAGGAAGTGGCGCAGTGTACATTCCTGCATTGATAGTTACTCTCAATGTCTTTTTGTTACTGGCATCATTCATAGAACATGTTCTCAAGGCTTCAGGGTGAAATCAAGCCCATATTCGTTATATATCAAGCTCATACCTTTTTTTGAGGATCATCCCATCTTTTACGCAGTGTAGGCGTTAGTCCAAGGTGTAACTGACTCCTATATGCTATGTGCTCATACAAAGCCTTACACCACTGCTGTTTAAGTGATATTTTTGTTGAGCCTGCAATTCTCCCTCTACTCCTCTGTCGCTAGTGACGCATTTAAATAGGTGGTGGTTTTTCCTACTTGCTACTATCATTTGTTTCACTTTCTTCAGTCCCGCCTGGCTAAGGGGAACTACTAGGAGCTTCTGGTTTGCTGAGATATGCAGAATCAATGGAAGTCTTCCTTTTTTCCCTCTTATCATTGTCTTCTTTCTTAAGCTGTAAAAAACAGCCACAAGAGGCAATGAGTGATTTTTCTGCTCCACTTCCTTTTCTATGTGAGCAAATGACCTTTTGTTTATGCTTCAAGACATTTCCATTTACTTCACCTTCTACTATAATGAACTCCTGTTTCTATAAAACACTGCTATGTTGTTGAAACAAAAAATGCTTTGAAGAACTTGTACTTCTACAAGTAAACAATTTTCTCATTTTGCTGTTGGTGAGCTGTACAAAATTAAACTAAGCGCTGGTGTCTATGTAATTTGGATGGAACAGTAATACTTTTCTATATTGCTTTAAAATATATAAAAGGGACAGAGCAAATGTCTTTGTATTCTCATGCAGGAGAAAGAAGCCTATCAACACGTATGGAGGTAACTTACAGTCAGATTTATCAATGGAGATCAATCCACTAAATTATGCAGCACCTTGGCACAGGTATCATAAGAATCTCTAATTCAGTGCTATCGGAAAATTTGCTGTTCTTAGGTGTCATTGTATGCGATCTCAGGCATGCTTGTGTTGTCAAAAAGATGTTTTTGTTTACTAAATCAAGCTGATCAAATAAATGTAAACAGAACTATATGTAAACACACTACCTGTTGTACCCTCAAATCTAATGTTTACAACTTTAAATCTCATATTTATTTTTTAGGACTGTCAACAGCCTAAACCTAAAACATTGCATGGGTGACATTTCATCAGAATACTCCAGAAAATCGTGTAGTGGAGCCTCCACTATAGTTATTTCACAGAGATTTCTTGCTCCACAGTGTGTACTGCAGTGCTCCACTCTAGAAACCACTACTTCACCACAATGCAATTACAAGAGAGAGTTTCATAAATTACAAGTGGTAGTAATATTCAAAGAGGATAAATATGCCAGGCCATTTATCCATTATACTTGTCTGTTTCAGATCAGATCATCTTCTGTTGCCTTAAGGCCCTCCCCAAGTCTCCTGAGGGATGTGTGTTTATATAAGTACATGCTCCATCTGTTTGCTGTAAGCTCTTCCCTGTCAGATATTACACTGCCTGCGGCCTGCTTTATCTATCATTATCTTTACTAGACCTATGTTGATGATGCTCTGTATGGACTTGTGATGAGCTGCAAATAGACTGGTACATAAGCTTGTCTAGGACCCCCAGGTAGTGGATATATATATATATATATATATATATATATATATATATATATATATATATATATGATTCTATGATAGGCAATATATGATCCCGGACATACAAAACCTATATTATTGGGTTGGTCATTGCATCTATACCTTGAATATTGTTATAATTCAATACATTATCGGATGGTATCTATAGGGATTGAGCTGGGTATTGAAGGGCAGACCTATCAGATTAAGAACTATAATAGCCAATATCAAAATAATCTATTCAAACGATCTATAGCACAATCCATTAATGTAACCATAACCATGCAGTGTTGCTAATTGGCTGTATTAAACAGGGTAACTGACACTAAACTATAATGTGCATGCAGTACCATACATTATATTAAGTTAGCATATGTCATTTACACTCTACATCCATAACTATAGGCGATGCACTATTACATTACTGAAACCCATAATGAAAATAGACTTCCCATTAGCAGGGTGCTCACCAATACATCTATAAATCAGCATATGACCATGATAAGATCTATGCAAGTCAACTATGATAGAAAGCTCAACATCTCCCACTATATGTGAAATGTGAATTTTATGTTTTAGACCTTCAGCTGCAATAAAACTAATTACCATATCAGTGATGTGTATCAAATGGGATAAAAGCTTAATGCTACCACAGCCTGGCAATGTTCGATGAGGTATTTTAAATTATATAGTTAAACCCTGATTAAAACCAGCCGGTAGTGGCAGCTTATTGTTGTCATCAATTCAGGGCACTCATTAAAAGCATGTGCTGCTATCAAATCCTTTTTGTGTGGTATACCACAACCTTCCTATTTTCCCATCGAAATCTGAAGAAATACTAGTATACTAGTTGATTAATTCTCAGAAATATACCCAGGATGTGAGGGTCTGTGATGAAAGTAATACTCTCCATAGAAAGTGAGTAACATTAATAGTCAGGCTTTTGTACAATCAATCCATCTGTAACAAATTTTGTGAATAATAAATTGTATGATATATTTGTAATTCCACGAACCAGTGAAAATAAAAACCCTGGCAACATACTGGAGCCAGCCACTCCTGTGTGTCCAAAAGATTCTTCGACTCGGTGGCCAGCAGTCATGAGAACCTCAAAACGGGGGAGTGTAGGGGCCAGCTCTGTCTGTAAGTCCATGGCGGTAGGCCATCTGCCCCGTTCCGGTTGCACCAGCCCTCAGGGGCTGGTCAGCCGCTATAAGCTGTCCCCCTTGTGTATTATACCCATCCAGATGTAGGTGGAAGGTAGAGAATGTCAGACGAGGAAGTGGCTCAGCGGTAGAGCTTCCGCCTGCAGGTTGGAGGCTCCTGGGTTCAACTCCCGGTTTCTCCAGGATGTTTTCTGCTGACCTCTACATTTATATACTAGGTTTCATGTGTGGCTTCTGTTTCTTTAGGTTGTGATTCCTTAGGGATTTGCTCATAATTGTCTTAATGTCATCATCATTTGCTGTACCATCCTGACCCGTGAGATTGTATCAATCCCCTAGGGTCTTAACATGATCCATGAATGTACAATAATAAAGTTACTCAATGTGGCCATTTTCATGCAGAAATGTTGTCCAAATTGCATAGTGCATTCAAGCACTTTACAAACATTAAGTGGTGAAAGGAGACACAGTGCAAGTACATGTGTACAGGAACCTTTACAATAAGAAGTATGAAATCAGAAGGCATAGCTGTTTCCTAAAGTAAACCTTACACATACTTTAATTCTTCGTCTTGTGAAAACCCTTTTTCTTCATAGACTGTGCTTCCCATTGATCCATGCATACTGCATAAAGATATTGGATACTTTTGTGTTCACAAAAGAAATTATCTCATCCTAATTACAACTTATTCAGCAGCTGACCATAAATGAATTTTAGCTTCAAGTCATGGCTACACCATACCTTTGTATATTCTACTTAAAAGGTAGCAAAAGATAAAACAACCTACATTGTCTTCAGGGCTGTAGACATTTGATGGTGCAAAATCATTGACATCAAAAACCTTTGAAATAAATTAAAAAGATGTACTTTACTGTAATATGCTTAGGTGTTCAGTTCTTATCGTTCTCAATTTTACATGTTGGCAAATATCAAAGCTAATCTTTGTACAAACAATGGTTCTTCGAGATTTCATAACATTTATAAACCCCTTCTATGTAGAAATATTGATCAAAGAGGACCCTGTTCTGCTTTATCACCAGCTTTGTTTGTGTTCTTTTTGCTTTGCAGGAGGAATTTTATTATGAGCTCATAGTTAGATTTACAGCAACCGCAGTCTTCCTATGCCACCCTCATACGTCTTCTGTAATGAATATGCTGCTTTCTTGATCAGGCCAAAAAAAGAAGGTGAGTTTCCAGTTACATGAACTGCAATGCAAGGGTTGGTAGGTCAGATTTCTTTTTTTTTTTATTATTATTTTTTATTTGGAGGGTGGGGATGGGAGAGATGTCTTACTCCTGTTCAAAAAGCTATGTGTACCTAGGGCCCCCCAGACCCCCCTGGACCCCTCTATGTCATATTATGACTTAGGGGGAGTGTAATATATCAAATTAAAGCTCTTGGTGTCCCCTTTACGTATACAGGGAGATTTAATATATTGTATAGCTACGAGATTTAAGATGTGTCTTATTTATATAAGATGCGTCTTATATGCGGGAGATTATGAAATAGTTAAAGGGGAGAGCATAAAAACAAGACTGCTTCCTAGGGCCGGGGCATAAGAAATTTCTAGCCACCCAAATTCTGAGCTAAAAAAGTCTGTGTTCCAAGTAATTATGATGTCATGGCCTAAGCCAAATAAATAAAAAAGTGTATTATCAACACTCAAGGGTGTTGCTCCTATGGTAATTAGAGCTGTCAGTATGTGCACTCTTTTCAAAACAAGTCACGCTCTGCTTCAACTTGCACTCACCACATTTGTCTGAAAAGTCACATGCCTTGTTTAAAATAGAGATAGCTGTGCTACCAGGTACCTACTCATGTCACACACTCTGTACTATACTATACTGACTGACTTCTCCCAACTATAGGTACCTACTCAAATCACCCTTTTCTAGCACCATACTAGCATGACCATTTGTGAACAACACAAGTGAAAAGTTATCACTACATGGAAAGCCAGTTCTGCAGAAAAGGCACTTCTTTGCCAGTACTACCTTTTCCCATAGGAGCAACACCTTCTGGCATACTGGCTTAATCAGCAGTTAGACATCTTTCCAAAAAGTGGTCTGCCATTTTATTACCTCTATTGGTATTGCTACTATGGTCTTGTCAAAAAAAAAGAAAGAAAAAATCAGCCCTGTTTTGCTCGGGTTGGTTGGGTAACCGAAAAACAAAACTTTTTTTTGCCTCACTTCAGAGGAAGTGGCGTAGTGTATTCCTGCTTTGATAGTTACTCTCAATGTCTTTATGTTACTGGCATCATTTATAGAATATATTTTCAAGGCACCAAGATGAAATAGAGCTCATACTCTTTATATATCAAGCTCATACCTTTTTTTGAGGATCATCCCATCTTTTACGCAGTGTAGGCGTTAGTCCAAGGTGTAACTGACTCCTATATGCTATGTGCTCATACAAAGCCTTACACCACTGCTGTTTAAGTGATATTCTTGTTGAGCCTGCAATTCTCCCTCTACTCCTCTGTCGCATTTAAATAGGTGGTGGTTTTTCCTACTTGCTACTATCATTTGTTTCACTTTCTCCAGTCCCGCCTGGCTAAGGGGAACTACTAGGAGTTTCTGGTTTGCTGAGATATGCAGAATCAATGGAAGTCTTCCTTTTTTCCCGCTTATCATTGTCTTCTTTCTTTTGCTGTAAAGAACAGCCACAAGAGGCAATGAGTGATTTTTCTGCTCCACTTCCTTTTCTATGTGAGCAAATGACCTTTTGTTTATGCTTCAAGACATTTCCATTTACTTCACCTTCTACTATAATGAACTCCCGTTTCTTTTAAACACTGCTATGTTGTTGAACCAAAAGTGCTTTGAAGAACTTGTCCTTCTACAAGTAAACAATTTTCTCATTTTGCTGTTGGTGAGCTGTACAAAATTAAACTAAGCGCTGGTGTCTATGTAATTTGGATGGAACAGTAATACTTTTCTATATTGCTTAAGAATATATAAAAGGGACAGAGCAAATGTTTTTGTATTCTCATGCAGGAAAAAGAGACCTATCAACTCATATTTCATCACTTTCAATGAAGGTAAATATAAGTCAATAAATTGGAGGTAACTTACAGTCAGATTTATCAATGGAGATTAATCCACTAAATCATGCAGCACCTGGGCACAGGTATCATAAGAATCTATAATTCAGTGCTATCTGAAAGTTGCCAAAGACCCATTACTTGAGGCTCCACCACAGGATTTTTGCAGAGAATCGGAGCTTTCTCACAAAAATGGGACACAAACACAGGCTAAAGTGTAGTGTTTGTTATCATTGCAATGTAGAAAGTGTATGTTTGCTTTTCTTAGGTGTCATTGTATGCGATCTCAGGCATGCTTGTGTTGTTAAAAAGATGTTTTTGTTCACTAAATCAAGCTGATGTTATGTAAATATTGCAGACCGTCACATTGGGGAGTCTCTGAAATGAAATATCAGACAGGTTTGATTTTGACAGGACAAGACCTGCAATTTAAGCTTGTTGTAAGACTGCTGTGTTGTTCTTTATATTGTACTGTGTTATTGTTTATACACCAGAAGAGGGTCTAAGTCTCAGGTTTGGAATAAATGTAAACAGAACTATATGTAAACACACTACCTGTTGTACCCTCAAATCTTATGTTTACAACTTTAAATCTCATATTTATTTTTAGGACTGTCAACAGCCTAAACCTAAGACATTGCATGGAATACTTCAGTAAATCGCGTAGTGGAGCCTCCACTATAGTTATTTCACAAAGATTTCTTGCTCCACAGTGTGTACTGCAGTGCTCCACTGTAGAAACCACTACTTCACCACAATGCAATTACAAGAGAGAGTTTCATAAATTACAAGTGGTAGTAACATTCAAAGAGGATAAATATGCCTGGCCATTTATCCATTATACTTGTCTGTTTCAGATCAGACCTTAAGGCCCTCCCCAAGTCTCCTGAGAGATGTGTTTTTATATAAGTACATGTATTTATGTATGCTCCATCTGTTTGCTGTCAACTCCTCCCTGTCAGATGTTACACTGCCTGCTGCCTGCTTTATCTATCATTATCTTTACTAGACCTATGTTGATGATGCTCTGTATGGACTTGTGATGAGCTGCAAATAGACTGGTACATAAGCTTGTCTAGGACCCCCAGGTAGTGGATGTATATATGATTCTATAATAGGCAATATATGATCCCGGACATACAAAACCTATATTGTTGGGTTGATCATTGCATCTGTACCTTGAATATAGTTATGATTCAATACATTTTTGGATGGTATCTATGCGGATTGAGCTGGGTATTGAGGGGCAGACCTATCAGATTAAGAACTATAATAGCCAATATCAAAATAATCTATTCAAACCATCTATAGCACAATCCATTAATGTAACCATAACCATGCAGTGTTGCTAATTGGCTGTATTAAACAGGGTAACTGACACTAAACTATAAAGTGCATGCAGTACCATACATTATACCAAGTTAGCATATGCCATTTACACTCTACATCCATAACTATAGGCGTTGCACTATTACATTACTGAAACCCATAATGAAAATAGACTACCCATTAGCAGGGTGCTCACCAATACATCTATACATCAGCATATGACCATGATAAGATCTATGCAAGTCAAGTATGATAGAGAACTCAACAACTCCCTATGTGAAATGTGAATTTTATGCTTTAGACCTTCAGCTGCAATAAAACTAATCACCATATCAGTGATGTGTATCAAATGGGATAAAAGCTTAATGCTACTACAGCCTGGCAATGTGTGATGAAGTATTTTAAATTATATAGTTAAACCCTGATTAAAACCAGCCGGTAGTGGCAGCTTATTGTTGTCATCAATTCAGGGCACTCATTAAAAGCATGTGCTGCTATCAAATCCTTTTTGTGTGGTATACCATAACCTTCCTATTTTCCCATCGAAATCTGAAGAAATACTATATTTATATAGGATACTAGTTGATTAATTCCCAGAGAAATACCCAGGATGTGAGGGTCTGTGATGAAAGCAGTACTCTCTATAGAAAGTGAGTAACATTAATAGCCAGACTTTTGTACAATCAATCCATCTGTAACAAATTTTGTGAATAATAAATTGTATGATACATTTGTATTTCCACGAACCAGTGAAAATAAAAACTCTGGTAACATATCAAGTAACTACCAAATACAAATCAAGGATGGTAAACAATCCCATTTTGCCTCCTTCTCAGACAGCACATTGAAAATAAGATTCCTTATAGTCATTCGAGCTGCCAAACGGAAGACAGTATATCCTTGTTAATGGTCTTAATGCCTCATGGCTGTAAACTGATAGGAACACTTTTAGCAGACAATCTCACTGTTGGCTTTATCAAGGGAATGTCCTTAGAATGATATTTGAGATTTACAGAGGGAAGGATGATGACAAACAGCAGCTAAATTCAATAACATTAATGAACATAAACTAGTGACAATTCAAAAAAGGACATAGTGATATGTCGCATAATTTCTATAAAAAAGCCGATACCTCAAATATGAGACATACGTTTTAGAATGATGTATGAAGGGGGAGGAGGGGCATAGCAACATGAATAGATATTGATTCTGTTTCAGGTCATGCCACATTACTCAATAGTAATTAGTATAATTAGGTAAAGCAGACTCATTTTGATGGCACCAGAAGGGAGGCAGAGAGGGTTAACAAAGGAAAGTGAGAAAAAAGAAAGAAGTAAAACACCAACAACCGAACTATAAGTAAAAAAACATGTTAAAGAAAAACACACTTACAATTTTGATGAAGGGGATGTATCAATTGGGAAGTAAAACGTGTTTGCCCCATGGAGCCAGTTCAAACTAAAGTACCCTTACATACTGCAAAGTATACTATCACCTAAACCTTTCATATGAGATCATCTGATTTTCCTGCAGAAGATTGATACACTTTAGTATAGAAAACATGGGCAGTAGGGAGCCCTTAGTAGCATGATACAAAAACCTTCTCACTTTACACATTGAACAATCATTGTTCACCATCAGCAGCCCTAGGCCTGATTCCCAGGGGTTGGATGAATGTTACCTGCAAAGTTTCTCTGATCTGTACAGAGCATGTGTCTCTGTGATACAGAGGCATTAAATGTTAAAGGGTCTTATAGTGCTTTAAAGCAAAATGCCAATTTGCTTAGGTGATGCAAGCCTGAATGATAACTTCAATGGAAATTGGACGTTTGACAAGATAGGCATGGCTTTGACATGAAGCTTGACGGCAGTTGTTAATCAATGGTGCTTTTTGAGGGACATAAAACTGAAGACGTTTTATCACCCAGGCCCACATGGGTAACAAGGGATGAATCTGCCCAGATACACAAACAAGATGGATACTTTTCAAGACCCTTAATGGAAGCCTATTGTTTTTGAGCCATGTGTCGCCTTTGCCAATAAAAAACAACCCACGCCTTAGGGAGGAAGTCCATTCTGTAAAGTCAAACCGGTGTGAGGCTTACAGCTAATGGCCCTACTCTGGGAGATAGGCATTAACCATTTAAAAGCCACATGTATGATGCCTTCTGGTCCAAGTTGAACTGAAAGATGAACTTAATCAGGAGAGTGTTGCTCCTATAGTAAAAGGAAGAAGTAGTATATACATGCCAACTGAGCGCAATGGATTAGCTACTAACTAGGTCATGACCTACTGGTAGACCGGAAGTGACCTAGTTTTAACCAATCAGAGGGCTGGATTTGACAGGAAGTGACGTCATAAGGTCATGACCTAGTTTTTTCGACCAATCAGAGAGCTGGATTCCATTTGACCTAGTGACCTGACCTAGTTACATAAATTAAAAGAATTGTGCAATACCTAGAGCTGACCTACTTGCAAACCGGAAGTGACCTACTAACCTACTTGCAAAAACGTATGACCTACGTATGAGGGTGTATTGTGCAATCCTTGAAAGAAATTACACAATAACCATGACTCATTTTCTGATGCAATGTTCCTATGAATTTACGCAATACTTATGACTCATTATTTTGATATGAGATTAAATGCAACAAAGACACAACTCAGTTTTTTAATTCAATCTTTTTATTTTTTCTTCCTATCAGAGTACATGCTAGGTATGAATCATTATAATCAGATATGCTTTGCAAGCAGAGTACATGGATATTATATGGAAAATGAATTCTTGTTGCAGTACCAACTGCACCCTGTCTTGGCTGGAGTAGGACTTTGACTACGGTCCTCTAAGGCCCGCATTCTCTCCATTAAATCCTTCAAGGCCTTTCTTCCTATGTCGTTCTCCTCCAGGGCTACCACTTTGTCCATTAACTCGGCCATGATCATGAGAATCTTGTCTATTACTTCCGCCGTGCTCTGAAGCCCGTCTATCACGTCCAGTTCACGTTTAACTTTTCCTTTCACCAAAAGATTGCTCACGTCTGCTTTGACTGCTACTTCTTCTGGACTCATCTCGAAATTCATTGCCTCTTCTTCTCTCTTTTTCTCAGGAAGGGCCTGACTATTTTGTCAATTAAGTTGAAGGGGACCTGAGAAAACCTTTTCACAGTGTGGTGTGGATCCTTGGTCCGACATGTTTCTATGAGGAAGTTAATGCAGTGGGCTCCACACGTTTTAGCGTAAAAGTTTTGCACTTGTTTTCTGCTGAACGACCCGTGACCATCTGACGACTTTTGCATGAACCTCTGGTGATATATAGTAAATGGAGGTAAGCCATAGGGATCAAAGTAGAATACATTCCCGTTATGAGAAACGTAAAATGCCACCCAGTGCTGACCAGGTTTAGAGCTTGGATCTGTGTTACTGACGAAACATGTAGAGGGAATTGGTTTTTTAGGACATTGATTACTGGCAAAAGTTCCCAGGTAGAAACGCCTTGTGTGTGGATGGTTTCCCAGTGCACCTGTTATGTCTGAAGTTCTCATTTTTTTTCTCAGTTCATGTGGTAGTCTGTGACAGGAAGACAGTCAGCCGTTAGTTGGATGTTGTTGTCGTAGAAGGAACACAAGACGGCAGATATGGCATGAGTAGTCGGGGCGGCAAACCTAAGGGAAATGCCCAGCTTTCCTTGCTTGATGAGATTTATACGACTGTCTTCAGGTGCTCTGTCTGGGGTGAGGTCGAAAACAAAGAAGGAATATCCATCTTTGAAATCTTCCAAAGTTATGCCACAGTCTTGCCCCAAAGCCGACAGCCCACTGTCTATGAACATTTGACTGTAGGCTCTGATGCAGTTGCCTGTTTCGAAGTCGGTCTTCAACTCAAACTTTTGATCGTCATATCTCACGCATATTTCCTTCACGTTAAAATGCCTGCAGTTGAAAGGATTTTCTGTCTTAGTCCCAGCAGCTGCTGTTTCCTTTATCATACACAAGACTATCCTGGTGGGGATCTGAGTAGTGTCAGGTTGAGTCCAACTGTAGTCTTGTGAGCCGCCGTCCAAAGTGTGTTTAGTTACTTTACACCTGGCTATGTGATAGTTGAAAGGGCCCCAATGTGGATTCCTGACACTACTGACGTGAGTTTTCACCACCTCGTCGTCGACACATTTTTGGAGAAGTGTCATTTCAGCTTTGGTGATTTTGACCCAGTAGTTTTGATCGGCTGCTTGCATCATGTAGTAATTGGGCTGATTTTTTTCGAATATGAACTTGATTTCACAGTTCGGAGGGAGCACCTTGCACTGTTTAATTAAATCCAGGTGCGGCTTCATTACTAAGGCATGTTTGTTGCGGGCACTGAACTCTGCTCTCCGTGCCGTCCATCCAGCATTTTCGCCCGCTCTGGCTTCCATGTGACCACAGGTGTCTTTCATGTACTTTTGACACCCTTTCAACCGAGTCTCTTTGTCTTCTTTGTTGCAACAAATTGTGTCCAAAATGTAGGCCTTGAGACCATAGTCTTCATTGTTGCCGGTGACTTTCTCCCCATTTATCAGCAACTGACAGGAAGCAAAGAGAGCGTGTGCCAAGTTGTTGACTGGAGCAGCTTCTATGCCTACGGCAAGGTGAGTTGTTCCGTCTGCCGCCACGGCTTCCAGTTCCATGTACAGCTCAGTTTCTGAGAGGTCTGTGTACAGGTTGCTTGGTTCGAAGGTGAAGTCAAATGATTCAGTGTGTGGAGTCAGGGCATTGTTGGTAGTTTTGGTTATTTTTTGACACTTTAATATGTCCTTTTGAGTGACAGGCAAGGCGTGTAGGTCTAGTTCACCTACTGCACATACCTGACCCTTGGGATGAAGGAGACTCATGACTAGAACAAGGTCCTTCCTCTAGCTTGTCCTCTACCTCTGCCGCGTTGCCCCTTACGTCCTCCGCGCTTGCCGGTTGCTCGTCATTTGACTGGAGGAGGTTCAGATGTACCTTTTATGTATCCTTGAGCAGAAGAAGCAGCCCTTTTGAGTAAGTTCTTCCCTGTTGCTTTACTTCTCCTAACTACACTTTTCTTGAAGCCTTTTCCTGATACCACGTCGGACAAGACTCCAGCTCCTGTAGTAAGCAAGGCTTTGCCTGCAGATTTGGCAGCTGAGCGTCCTATTTTACTTAAGAGGGGAACAGCTCCTCTCAGTAAACCACCTATTAACGAACCAAGTCCGTGCCCTCTTTGTCTGCCCCTGCCACCGTACGCTGGTAAAGCACCGTTCCCAAACTGTGATTTTCTGTAGTATTCAGCGTACTGACCCCTAGGGGCCAGGTATGGAGGTGTTCCATAGTAGTGAAGCATGGTAATATACTCCTATCCTTGAAGAGGTCTGAAGGCAAGTACCACCGACACTGATCTGCTTTCAAATGGTATCGGTTCCCCAGTCTTGTCTCTTAAGTATATCCCTATCTGTCTGAAGGTGGTTTTAGTGACTGGCAGATATATCAAGTTCTGGAAACTTATGGTCTGCATGTCACCGTTGTAGCGATTTATGTTGATTTGCCTCAGAAGGGGTGCTTTAGAGTCACCCACAAGACTGTGCTTGACTATGTCAGAGTACACGAAAGCACATCGACTTTTGTACTGAAGGTCTACCACGTAGGGGCTTTGTGTTTTTCCACTTAGGAAAACACTTCCGTCGAAACCTAATTGTTTCCCTAAGTTTTCTGGGAGTTGCATGACCACACCAGGAGGCAAGGAAACTACACTTTTCATTGTGTATTTGTTGTAGTGGAACACGGTGGCTTTGTTGTTTTTCCTGTGGTTTCTTAGTTTTCTCACCAACATGCTCTGTAGTTTATTTATGGTCCTGTTCAAGTATCCTATCAACTCTGAGTTGCTTTCCAGGTTCACACCTTCTAAGGCAAACATATTGTAGATACTACCTTCCTTGAAGTAATACTTAGACAGGTATCTGCTAATTTCCTTGAAGCGTGTACATATTTTCACAGCCTGTAACTGACTGGGAGAGAGAGGAGAAACATTAGCAGAGTCTGTGAAGACGGCCTTTTCTTCAAAAAAAGAAAGAGACCTTTTTTCCCTGTCATCCATAGACATCACTTCAGCCACAGCCGACGATATTTCCCTTTTCTCTCTGCCTGCCGTGTCACGCTCCCCCTCAGCCTCCTCCTCTTCCTTTTCCTCCTTCTCTGGCGTGGGTTGGTTAGAAGTGAATCCTCCAGATGGCGTCTCAGTCGCAGCAGCAGGAGTTGGTGGACTTTCACTTTCAGGACCAGCAGGAGGAATGGTTTCAGTCGATCCCACAGGGTTGACATGACGTAGGTTTTTTGTTATTTTTACTCCTCTCTTCAAAGCAGATTGGGCTGATAAATTTGATGTAGAGCTTGAAGCTCTACTGAAGACACTATGGGCTCCTGGTTTTTCCAGAGGAAAAAATTCTCTTCTGCGTTTGTTCAATAAAGCTACTACAGAGCGGAGGTTGTTTGTCAGGTCGTTTTCTCCCTGTACCAAGAGAATGGGTTCTTCTTTGACGTTGTACCACGTGGTAGGACAGGTTATTTCTTGAAGAGCACACTCTAACTGAGTAGGAGAGTTAATGTATTCTGCCAAAATTGTATTGTAACTAGTTAAAGTGTTGTCAGGAAAAACGTTCATAGATGAGTTACTAGGTAAAGTTAAGGTAAACGCCATTTGTTTATGTTCTTGACAGGTTCCCAAGAGTTAAACTTGTCTCCATAACCCTTCCACTTGATCAAGGCTTCTCTTTTCTTGCCTTTTCCTCTGTATTTCACTATTTTTTCTATGTTGTAGCGTCTTCCGTGACGGACTTGCACCTTCTGAACTTCAGGTTCGTAGAAGCTTCCTTTTATCTCTTCTCCAAGGAGATCTTTCAGGTTGTACCCTTTGGGCGAAATGTTGTCGACTGTGTATATTTCCTCAGTCCAGTTAGGTTCGTACCCTCTGTTAAATGTTTTCTTTGTTTTCAACATTCGCACTTGATTTTTTCTCTTCAACTGAAGGACAGGAACTTTTTTCTTTTGAGGTTGATCGTACAACCTGTAGAACAAGACTTCAGAGTTGTCTTTATTTATGTCTGAAGGGGCAGCTCCTAAGGATTTGTGGTAAGTCAAATTGTAGGACTTAACCAAGTCGGGCAGCAAGTCAACCCATTTGTAGTTATTTATTGAAATGAGAGAAACATCTCCACATTTTTCCTTGTAAAGTAGAGTTGAACCTTTCGGCTAAGGCACACTTCACGTCGTCGTTCTCTCCTGTGAAAAAATTGATTTTTTGATCTTCACAGTGTTTTTTGAAAATTTTGTTGACAAACTCTTTGCCCTTGTCAGTTTGAATTTGTTGAGGTTTTCTTTCTTTGCTCATTTTTTTGAAAGCCTCTGTCACGTCATCAGCTCTCTTACTTTTCACAGGTTGTCCAAAACCATACCTTGAAAAAACATCTATTCCCGCTAGAATGTACTGGTATCCTTTGTTTTCCTTTGAAAATTCTCGCATGTCTATGAGGTCAAGTTGCCACTGTTTGTCTATCCCCCATGTTTGTGTTTTTCTTCTTGGAAATCTTCTCTTGTAAGGTTTGTGTCTGGTGTAAGCGTCTACATCTTCCAAAGCTTGTTCTATGTTTTTTTTCTTTGTTTTCTTGAAGTGATGACGTTGAAGTTTAGATACACTGGTGAAACTTCCAGGTTGTTCAGGATCTGTGTAAAACCTGAGGACATCTTTTTTCAAAGCCTTGTGCGCCATATAAACTTACGTCCAGTTCCTTTTTGACTTACTTTCCTCTTCTTTATAGGGGAAGCTCTTTTCAAGGGACTGGCAGCAAAGGAAGGACTGTGCCCTGCAAAAGCCGACTTGTTTTTGACAAATTTTAAGGTGGGGTTCAGCCTTTTAACTGCTCTCATGAAAACCTGGCTTCCTTTAGGTTGGTCCTTTTTCAAAGACTTTGGTCGGGCAGCAAAAGCTAACAAATCTGTTATGTCAGTTCCAGGCACACGTTCCCCGTTAACATATATTTCTCCGTCTCTGTTCCAATTCAAAATTTCACTTCCGTGACGAGATAATTCTCTGTAGAGATTTTTAGCAGTCGTTCTGTAACTTGCGGGTATTCTTTCTTTTATGTCGGCGTCCATACCCTCTGTGTTGTCTCTTGCACGAGGTTTAAATCCTTCCTCCCCTTTGAATTTGTCTACACTGTCTCTGTCTGAATCGTCAGGAAGTGGTGGATCGTCTCTAGTCTCTGTGAAAGTGTGGTCATCGTCGTCGCCGTCGTCGGTGTCTTCTAAAGAATTGTTTACACCCCTAGCTACTGCTGCTGCTCCTGCAGGGCCTTGTCCTACTGCTCGACCAGGATAGGGACCTTCCCTACGTTGTCCTAAGGCCTTGGCTTTTTTAGTTAAAATTCCCGACTTTATCATAAGTTGATTGTACTGCCTTAACTTTTCCTTCAGTTTGAGGTTAGGAGAGTTAAGCACCTCATGTGCTTTACTTTGAAGGTGGTTCAGGACTTGAACCAGGCTGGAATCAGGAGTTAAACCTTCTCTTAAAAGTTGAGTGCTGTAGTACTGGTCTTGAACACTAGGTCCAGGCTGGGGAGGAGAGGAAGGACTAACAAAAGAAGGGTTTTTTTCTCGGGGAACAAGATCCGCCCTTACGAGGGCCATCCTTGAATAAGACATGATTTTTTATCGACGTGCTCCTATGAGACCTGTTATCAGGGGTAAGGCGAGACCCAAAATGGTTCCCAAAAATCCACCCTTTTGCTCAAAGGTTTTCCTCTTCTGCTTAACGGTAGCCTTGTGCCTTGTGACTGACTTGAGTTCTTTCTTGTAGGGTGATAAACGTTTGACTGCGTCGGACTCGTTACGCAACAGGTTTTTGTTCATTACGTTGACGCCAATTTGACTCATCAACCTAATGACCTCATCGCTGAGACCTTTGATAATGTGGGAACACTCTGCCGAGGAACACTTGGATATGTGTTTCAACAAGTGGTAATGTTTCCTTATTGTTTTAAATTTTCCTCCAGAAGGAGATCTTTTGGTCACCATTCTATCTTTTTCTTTTCGAAGCTGAAGCTTGAGGAATGAAAACCAAGGTGTTCCAAGGAGTTGTTATGCTGTTTCTTACCCTAAGCTCGTTAGGTGTGCTCTGCTTAAAGTCCAATAGAATGTATGAAGGTTTCTCTTTGGTTTCTGAGTTATATACCTCCGTCAAAAAGGATTTCTGTCCTGGAAAGGCCTGTTTGCTAATGTGCCCTATCTGACTCATGTCTCTAGGGTTTTTAAAAACAACTAGGTAGTGTGCATTTAAGCTCAAGGTTCTGAAGGCAGGATTGTTGAAAAACAAGTTTTGAGTAATAAAAATTACACTTAAACTGCGATGGTGAGAGCCCACAGTGAAAAGTTTCATTATGGTGGGAACGTACTCGAGATCCATGAGATCGTCTATTACGACCAGTCCATGTTTAGTCACGTCTCTTTCATCCTCGAACAAAAAGTCTTCTAAAAGAAGACCTTTGTTGAACTTAACCCCCAACTTCACCATTTCGTCGAATCCATCTTGCCATTGACTGTAGCAGTAGTATATGTCGTGTATTTTTGGAGTAACAAGCTTGTCTACACCTTTAATCAACTTGAAAACAAGTTGACTTTTTCCACAAGAAGTAGGTCCAGCTATGATCATTGTGAAGGGGCTTTGTAGACGTGGGTCAAAAATGATCTCCTTTTCCTTGTGATCCATGTTGGACGATATCTTAAACCAAAGTGACCAAAGGAGCAACCTCGTCCTCTTTTAAACCAGTTGAACCCTTGTTCAAACCTTCCACGTAAAGAGCTACATCAGAAAGTCCCATGTTGTATAGACTGGCTATAAGGCAGCTTGGATGAGATATTTCTCTATATTTCCAAACCATCAGAACTTCGAAAACAGGATTTGTGACACCTTTTTTCCCTGGAACAGGGGTGGATATGAGGTTAAGTTCGTGGTCGCTCAATCCAAGTTGAGTTCCCAGTTTCCTCCAGTCAAGCATTTTGAACTTGTCTGCCAGGTTGACGAACAAAGTATCAACTTTCCACTGTTCTGGAGGAATTTCACAATGGTCCACTACGTTGTAATATCCCATGTGCCATCTACAATAATCAGTTAGATCGTAACGACCTATGTCACTTAATGCATGTCTCAATACCATCCACTTGCAACGCACGTTCTTTCTGCTCCATGAAATAAGCATTTCTCTCCCCATAGAACGAAGAGACGGTATTTTTTCCATGTAATCCATTAAACTTAGTCTAAGTCCTAAGTAAACCCCTAATCGAGGGTAGTCTTTTTCAGATATTTTTTCACTGACCTTGAATAACAACTCGTCCGAAAGGTGAAACTCCATAGCAACCAAATAAAAGGTGATCAGCAAGTAAGGTAGGCAGGTAGGAAGGCAGGTAGGTTATGACAGGCTAGAAAGCATACAGTTAACTTATATAGGGTAGGGTAGGGTAGGGTAGGGTAGGTGGGTAGGTGGTTTAGAAGGTGGGTGGGTGGGTGGGTGGGTTAGGTGGGTTATTTGGGCGGCCAGCCCGGGCCAACAAGCCCCAAACCCCCCATACTTGAGGGGTGCCCCCACCCCCCCACCCCATAGTTTTTTAAACCCACCCCCACCCTTTTTTACCCTACCCTACCCTACCCTATATTATCCTACCCTATTCTATCCTATTCTATATATCTCTCCCATTCCCTTCCCCCTGTTTAGGTAAGCATGTTACATCGTTCTTCGTTCGTTTAAATTTGTTATGACGTTGAGTGTAAAGCGAGCTGATTGTGGTGAAAACAGTGAGTAAGGGAGATAAGCTGGGTGCACCACATAGCCAGATAAAACCAAACTTTTTCTTTCTCCTCTACACTGAAACGATCCAGGGACGATGATGGGATGTGAAATATGGGGCAGGAGGAAAACAAAGTTTTGGTTTCTAAGCACTCAGCTAGAAGTTCCAAAATAGACATGAAGAAATGAAGACGCTGGTTAAGTAGGCGGGGATTTTCTTTGGCGTAATGCTCTTCTGCCGCTTTCAATGCTTCCAAATGGAAGGGGTTTTTCAGTGGGCCCTTTCCCTTTCTTCCATGCTTCAGGGCATAACCCAAGGTTTCCACCGCTGAAAATTTCGACAAGTTATGACTCAAAACCATTTTCCTCAAGGTTTTTCTGTCTTTGGATGTAAAACTTGATTGCACTGAAGAAAAAACTAAGTATAATTTTTTCCGGTGAAGAACACATTCTTTCAAGTATTTGCACACGTACCTGAAACAAATTGAAGAGCAACATATAATTTCATTTCTTTCCCTCACGTATGTCAGAACTTGAGTGTCGTCGGGGTGACGTTGTTCTAATACACGCTGCAGGGAGTAACGCGACATAGTAGGGCGAAGGTTGTTGTGTCAAATAACGATGGTTTAGTCCCCGTTTAACCTTTATAGGAAACCTGTCAGTCTTTCCTTATCGCACTTTCCTGAAATGATTTATTGCTCAAGGACGAAACAAACGTCAGGGTCAGTGCCTGAGCGTTTTGAAAAGAGGGGAAAACATGTGGAAGGGTGGGTTTGGCCCAGGGGCCTTACCCGGAGGATCATCGTTTATTTTTGTTCAGTTTTATTAGGAGGACCAAAAATTAGATACGGGGTAGGCTGTTACCACCTTCAGCTGACCTTTTTCATGGGAGGTAGTTATTTCAGTTATAACTCTCACAACATGACAGCATCCATGGTAATTGTGTCCAATCTCTGTCCTGAATCCTCTTTCATAGAAAATTTTTGAACCTAAAGAGTGTGTAATTTTGTCTGGGTGAAGTAAAGTGGCTTTAATTAAAGCCTTCACCATAGTAGAATCGATGAAAACTGAATTACCAGGCCCTCCCCCCAAAGGTTGATCCCTTAGAAAAAAGGGTTTTTGTCTGTCTGAAATGAATTTCTTTGAACTTCCAGAGGAAATGGAATGTCTAGACATCAAGTGTACCATGGCACCATGTCCCAAAAGAACACCTGAAAAAAAACTTTCCCCATTTTCTGAGATAAGCTTTTTCACAGAGGGTCCACTAGGAACCAATGCAGTGGTTTGGTTGTGCAAAAAGCATTGTTTGAAGTTACAGTTAGGAGGGATGTAAAGATCCCTGTTCAAATTTTCAGGACAGAATTTCCACACAGCCCACACCTTACCTTCTTCTACGCCCCTCCTGATGTCTGAAATAAACACCTCCTGACGCCTTTTGTGACCTACGGTCAAAGACAAAGGCAAAGGACAAAAGTTAGCCATGTCTGCTTGAGAGAAGCTAGTTCTGATAAATGACGAATGGTCTGCGTTAATCACAGAATGGTAACAACAAGATTCGTTTTACAAGCCTCACCCTGAACGTTGACTGAGCGTTATCACGTTTTTTTTATTTGAGTTAAGCTTTTTACTTTTTTCCAAAACAACACTGACTAAGTGTAAAACATACTATGAATGGAAAAGCACGGTTATCTACGACTCATGGACGTGGTTGTACGTTATCTGAACGACAAGGGAACGTCCCAGCTTCGTATCAGGATAGTTACTATAAAGTAGGCTTGAGCTGCTCGATCTTCATCAAACCTTTTCTGACGTTTGTCTGCTGTTCGCCGTCCTGCTCCTGCACCTTCCAGCCCTGCCACCCTTTCATCTTCAAGGAGAACAATGCCTGGTCGCATGAAGACGGGACTTAGTGTCAGGAGAGGAGGAGCTAAAAAACTGGCTCCACTAACTTTTACTACTTCTAAACAGACAGTGGAAAAGGCGTCGGGCATCGCCCCTCCTCCTACCTCTCCAGCCTCACCTGATAAACCACCTGCAACTCCTGCTCGGCTTCCAACTGAAGTGCCTGATGCAGGAGAACAGGAAGCCGCTCTTGCAGCTCTTCATGGCGAAATCACTGATTTCCTGGATCGCGTTCGGGATCGCTCTCCTCAGGAAGCTGGCGACGGCGATTTTGACATCAGGGAATACATCAATCCCCCGGCACCTTTGAACTACCAACCCCCCACTGAAGCACCTACGTCCGCCTCTTACTCGCCCGTGACTCCGGAGGAACCTTCTCCCCAGGTCAGTCCAATAAAGGTTATAGACCTTACAACCTCATCACCGGCAGTCAAACCCATAGAAGTGGTGGACTTAACACAAGGGACACCTTCACCTGCTCACCGCGGGGGGTATTCGCAGGTAGAGGTTATAGATTTGACCGGCCCTTCTCCTCTGTACTCTCTCCCGGTTCCGGTAGAGGAGCTGCTTCTTAAAAGCCCGCCGGAAAAAAGAAACTGTTCCAGTGAGAGAGAAGGGGAGCCTAAGAAAAAAAGACAGAAGCGCGCCTACCACAAGAAAACCCCTGTCTCTACCCCTGCTTCAGTTTCCTCAGCGACTTCATCCTATGGTGCCGAGCCAATTGGTTCTGTCCCAGGTGTTCCTTCTTCTAAAGACAAGTCACACAGGCAAAAGTTTGGGGAGGGCACTGCCCCCAGTTCTTCCAGTAAGCTTGTGGGCTTTAGGTCAGTGCCTTTGGTGGCAAAAAAGTGGCCTGCTCGATTTGGTTTCCAAGAAAAGTCACCTGCCCCCGACCAAGTTTTTTATCCGGAAGGGGACAACAACGCCTGCATAGAAATATACAGGGAACCTAGCATCAGGGGAGTATGCTTGAGAACCTACCTGGACAAACCTTACGAGCGGTGCTTAAACCTAGAGGCGCTTGAATTCAGGAACTTAGTGGACCAGATAGAGTGCATCCTAGGAAAGTACAAGGAGTTACACCGCCTAGCTGCCCTTGGAGAGAGGAAGGTGGATAATCTTTTGTTGTCCTTGAACCAAGACTGCACCGACCCCAGTGGAGGCCGGGCTATGATCCTGGTAAACTTGTACAAGGGAACTCCTAAAGTTCACATAGGAACAACCAGCTACGTGGAGGAAATGAACGCCTCGGTGTCTTCCAGCTTCAGAATGCCCCCCTCAGCCACACACTGCGGACACACTGTGTCCCCCTTCATTCTGGAGGACATAAAATCACGAGTTGGTCCCTTCCTAGACGAAACGACCGATTTCTACTCTGGGTAAGTGGTCAACTTTGTATAGTGTCTGGTCAACAGCTCCTTGTTCAGTGCTTTTACATTATCATGTATATCAGCTAATTTGTAGTTAGATTTAGATGTACTCCGTCTTTAGTCAACATAGCCCAGCGTAGGTTTAAGTTCCATATGTACTCCATGTATACTTAGGTTAGGTTTAAGTTTTAAGTTTGTATATTGAACATAAAATGAAACAAGAAAAAGAAACCTTAAAAAAATGCCGCCCAAAAAGGTAAAACAACTTTACACCGTCAACTGTCCAATGTGTAACACCCCTAGACCTCCACGTTTGGTCACTGTAGAGAACAGTGGAAAAACTTTATGTAACTCAGATTCTTGTAGAAGAGAAACTTTTTCCGACAGCTTAGAACTTCCAAAAGAAATAGAAAAAAATTCTTTGCATAAAAGCAGTTACCGTGACAACTTCAAGTCCATAGCTTCAGGTTTGGCTGTGCTTGGTAAGCTTCAGTCCATTTTCAACGTCAGAATGACAAGTTTCAACAAAGACTTGGGAGCCAAACAGGTAATAGAGGCGCTTACCTCTATTCATAGAAATCAAGTTATGGCTTACAAAGTGGCTGTCTCTTTTGGAAGGTTGTTGTCTTCCTCTAAGGAGGAAGAAGAAGAGAAAGTCATGTACTTTCATGCTTCTGCCAACAACTCGTCTTTGTTCTATGACAGTGAAAGTCATAGAGACCCTTACATTTTTATAAGGGACGACAAAGACTTTGCAGAGTGTTTAGATTTAATAGAAAACAACATTAAAGAAGACACTCAAAGACCCTCTACTAAATGGAGTGTAATAGGCAACGTGAACGCCAACATCACACTCATAAGGGCTACGGGAGGAGAATATCTTTTAGGTAAAATGAAAACTGTTCCACCAGGTTTAAGACAAAGAGGAATGCAACACTTTCACAGAGACCCTAAAACCAAAAGGGCGTACAAGGACAACTTGTGTTTCTTTAGATGTCTGTCTTTCTTCCTGTATGAATCTTTAGAAAAAACTCAAGAGCTTTTCCTTGAAGCCTATCCAGGGGTGAACAAGGAGACTTTTGAGGGTGTTAACATAAGAGATTTAGACAGGTTAGAAAAAATGTTTGAAGTTAACATAAGAATTTTTTACCTTCCCTCTTTTGGTAAAAGAAAGGGGCGACCTAAAATTATAAGGTCAAACATGTGTTCATCCAAAAAAATCATGAACTTGAACTTACACAGAAACCATGTAAGTTTAATAACTAACATGGGACTGTATGGTAAAATGTACCCCTGTGAAAAGTGTCATAAAGTTTTCACTCGTAGCTTCCTTTTGAAACAACACAATGGGGTGAAAAAAGATTGCACCAAAGTCAGCTTCAGGTACAAAGGTGGAGCATACAATCCATCCAAAACAGTTTTTCAAGTTCTAGAGGAACTGGGAATAGTTTGTTCACCTGAGAAAAAAATATACCCCTATAAAATTGTTTTTGACTTTGAAAGCTATTTCGTCCAACCTGAAAATTTGTCCCCAGAAAATGCTAACACTGTGATAGAAAAAACTCACATACCCCTTTCTGCCAGTGTAGCTTCTGATTTTCCTGGGCATACAGAACCAGTGTGTTTTGTCAGAAATTCCAACAGGGACGACGATCCTTTGGTTAAAAATGTGTTGGAACACATAAACAACTTGGGGCAGTTGATAGGAGAACAGGTGAAAGAGAATTTTAGAGATGTTTTAGACGAACTAGACTCTCTAGAAGAAAAACAAAAGGAACTAGAACATAAAGCTAGCAAAGTTTTTCCAGCAAAGAACAAAAAAAATCCAAAAAAAAAAATATCCCATGTTCTTGAAGTGAAGGAAAAACTTCTTACCTACATAGAAAGAGTCCCTGTTCTAGGTTTCAACTCTGGAAAGTATGACATTAATTTGATAAAAAAGGAATTTCATTCTTTTTTTATAGACACAGACAAGACAGAAATGAAAACCATAAAAAAATGCAACAAGTACATAGCAGTGTACACAGACCATCTTCTTTTCCTTGACATGTTTAACTATTTGGCACCAGGTTATTCCTACGCAAACTACCTGAAAGCCTTTCTAAAAGGGAAAGCTGAAAAAGGTTTTTTTCCCTACGAGTGGATGGACAACATAAGAAAACTGAACAACAAAGCTCTTCCTCCACGCCACTGCTTCTACAGTTCTTTGTCGGGTGGTGGAATAAGCAAAGAAGATTATCTTGAATGTAAAAAGGTCTGGACAGAAAACAAAATGAAAACTATGAAGGACTACTTGATATATTACAACAACCTGGATGTTAAACCCTTTGTTTTAGCCATAAACGAGCACACAAAATTTTTTATAGATCGTGGGGTAGACATGTTCAAAGACGGTTTAACTTTGCCAGGTTTAACCTTGAAGTTTCTTTTTAACAACACTGCACCTAATGCCACTCCTTACATTCTTTTTGGTGAGAAAGAAAAGGATGTTCACTCCTTGCTCAGACGCAACTTAGTAGGGGGTCCCTCTATTATTTTTCACAGACATCACAAAAGTGGAGAAACAAGAATAAGACAAAAAAAATACGGGTCACAAAGCAAAGTATGCAGACACATAGTAGGGGTAGATGCTAACAGCTTGTACCTCAAGTGCATGGGTGAAGAGCACTGCACAGGTTATTATGTGGTGCGCAGGAAAGAAAACGATTTTCAAGCTGTCTGCAGTCAACAAATTAGCTACTCAGCCACAGAATGGTTGCGATACAAAACTGTGACAGACAAAGTGAAGATATTACACCAATACAACTACGGGGAAGTAGTATTGGGTTCAAGGAAAATAAAAGTGGACGGTTATGATCCAGCTTCAAAAAAAGTATACCAGTTTCACGGGTGCTACTGGCATGGTCACATATGTCACCTCACTAAATCAGTTTTGAGAGACCCCAATGGAAAGGCATGGTTAGAAGAAAAAAACCAAAATACCATTTTGACTACCCTATATCTTCAGTCGTTAGGTTACCAAGTAGAGGAAAAGTATGAGTGTATGTGGTTGAAAGAAAAAACTGAAAACTTGTGCAGAGAAACAAAAAGTGAATGGGAAATTAAAAGACCGTTGTGCCAAGGCAGAAAAAGTCAGGATGAAATACTGAGAGGGGTTTCTAAAGGAACAACTTTTGGACTTATCCAGGTAGACATAGAAACACCTGAATCCTTGAAAGAAAAATTCAGTGAAATGACACCTATTTTCAAAAACTGTTTAGTAGGAAAAAAAGACGTAGGTGAACATATGAAACGTTACCTGGAAGCAGCAGGTAAGCTAAAACAACCGCAACGCCAACTTATAGGCAGCTACCACGCAGAGGGAATTTTGTTGGGAACTCCTCTCTTGAAGTGGTACCTGGAGAAAAGTTTGGTAGTTACGACAGTACACCTTCTCGTAGAATACACACCAGAACAGACTTTTTTACCCTTCATGGACGAAGTGACCAAAGCTAGGAGGAAGGGAGATGAAAATATAGACTGTAAGATTTTGTCAGATCTGTACAAACTTTTGGGAAATGGTTCATACGGAAAAACCATATGCAACAAACAAAACTTTGTTCAAACAAAGTATCTTCACCCCTCTAAGGCAAGACGTTTGGCCATGCACTGGTCAGTGCAAGATGTGCAAGACATAAGTGACAACACGGTAGAACTGTCCTGTTTGCCCACCTCCATCACCTACGACCTCCCAGTTCAAATAGGGTTCATGGTATACCAATATGCCAAACTTAAAATGTTGGCTTTCTATTACGACTTTCTCCTTGAATACATAGACGAGAAAGATTTTGAAATGTGTGAAATGGACACTGACAGTTTTTACTTTGCTTTAAGTGCAGAGAAAATAGAAGACGTAATTATTCCTGAAAAACGTGAAGCTTTCTTCAGAGAACGTCACAAATGGTTGCCCTCTGAATCATGTGACAACAGTCACCACAGAGAGACCTATGTTCAGACCAAAGTTTTGGGTGAGCTGTGGCTGCCTCAACCATGCTGTAAGAGCCGTCTGGCGTTTGACAAGAGAACCCCCGGGTTATTCAAAGTGGAGTGGGAAGGTGATGAAATGACTGCCTTGAACTCCAAATGTTACATAGGAACAGGAGTAAATGTGCCCGTTAAAATGAGTTGCAAAGGTGTAATTCAAAAAACAAAACCCCCTGACCACTGACAAGTACAAAGAAGTACTGGACAGTGAAAATGTTGTCACGGTAGTCAACAAAGGATTTAAAGTAGTTAACCACAGCGTTACGACCTTCTCTCAAAGGAAACAAGGTCTAACCTATCAGTGCATAAAGAGACAAGTATGTGAAGACGGTGTAAGCACCCTACCCCTTTCTATATAAAAAATGGTTTCTTTTTCTAGTTTCACTTCCAGTTGTACATTTCGTTGAAAGAAAAAATTTTAAACAAATTGTTCAAATGAACAAATTTCCTTCATAGAAAACAGTGTTAAAATGGAAAATGTTCATTTGAAAAATTGTTCAAACGAACATTTGTTCAAATCAACATTTTTTTCCCATAGAAAACAGTGTTAAAATGGAAAATGTTCATTTGAACAATTGTTCAAACGAACATTTGTTCAAATGAACATTTTTTCCCATAGAAAACAGTGTTAAAATGGAAAATGTTCATTTGAACAATTGTTCAAACGAACATTTGTTCAAATGAACATTTTTTTCCATAGAAAACAGTGTTAAAATGGAAAATGTTCATTTGAACAATTGTTCAAACGAACATTTGTTCAAATGAACATTTTTTTTCCATAGAAAACAGTGTTAAACTGGAAAATATTTTTTGTTCAAATGAACATTTTTCAAATAAAAAACAAAGGTAAAAAAATGTGTACTGTATCATGAAAAAAAACTAATAAAAAAGTAAGAAAAGTGAACTGTATCACCCAAAAAATAAAAAAAACTTTTCACAAAAGTGAACGCTGTACATGTTCACGACAAAAATAAAAAATCCGGCGCTGAAGAAATTAAGTTGGAACAGAAAAAAAAGTGGTACCAGATTTCTTAACTCATAGCGTCACGTTCACCAGATTATTAGTATCTGGTTAGATTTCAGCAACCATTTTAACATGGAAAGTTTAGAAGCTATGCTTGTGGAGCAAACCACAGAAACTCCACCTTATGACTATTACATGCGTCCAGTTTTACAAAGTGTTGCTTCATATAATCAAGCTTCTTCTATAACACCTGACAATGATATAAGTTCTGTAGCATGTGGATGTTCAGAGAATTTCTTTTGGGAAATAATACCTGGAGAAAACATTGGTTATTTTAGAGGAGCTGAACCAGACACTGTTGACCACTGTATAACTAGTGTTAAAATGTACAAATATTTCTCTTCAGCTTTTTGGGACGCCTACAGAAACTGCATGTACTATTGTCGAGTGAAAAAAGTTAACTTGATAATGCATGATTGGTGTATAGGAGTATATCAATTGCACACTGAACCTGGCTGCCCAAGACACTACACAAGGTACACTTTAGGAAGTGTAAGAAAGTTTGCTCTTACTCTCCAAGAGTTAGAATGTAATCCCATAGTAGGAGTGTTTTGTCAGTGTAATTGTAAACTGGAAGTATCTGCTATTGCTAAAACTATTTGTTTCACATGTCTGCAGGTCTCACTAGAACTTCATGCCTTAAGTATACCTGGAGTGAAAAATCATTTCTCCTTTGAGGTAAACTTTAAGGATGGTTTTTTATCTGGTCTTTTACCTGGACCCAAAAACAGTCAAACTTACTTCCTGGCCCAGGCTTTGTTCGAGCATGCTATATCTAACATAGCCAAACTTAACAGTTATTGTTTCCACAACACATGGAAAACTAGTCTCACTGGTCAAAGCTGGTATCAAGCAAGTAAATTCACACACAACAAATGTTTTTGTAGTATATGTGCACGCCCCGGAAATGGAAAATCTGTCTTCATCTGTAAATATTGTGTCTAATAAAAAATATAATCTGTTATGTGAAATAAATGAGTTGTGTTTTATTTTAATGCATGAAATGAAGAGACATAACAAAATGAGTCATAAGTATTGCGTAAATCCATAAAAGTATTGCATCAGAACATTGTGTAAATTCTTACAAGCATTGCGCAATGCACCCTCATACGTAGGTCATACGTTTTTGCAAGTAGGTTAGTAGGTCACTTCCGGTTTGCAAGTAGGTCAGCTCTAGGTATTGCACAATTCTTTTAATTTATGTAACTAGGTCAGGTCACTAGGTCAAATGGAATCCAGCTCTCTGATTGGTCGAAAAAACTAGGTCATGACCTTATCACGTCACTTCCTGTCAAATCCAGCCCTCTGATTGGCTGAAACTAGGTCACTTCCGGTCTACCAGTAGGTCATGACCTAGTTAGTAGCTAATCCATTGCGCTCAGTTTGCATGTATATACTACTGGAAGAGCTGACTAAAATGCCCTTGTTTCTAGTCCTTTCTTTTCATGTAGCTATAACTTATCCCTTTTGTTGCTCACAAGTGGTCATTCAAGTACAGTGCTAAAATAGGGGGATTTGAGTAGGTACCTAGTTGGGAGAACTCAGTCAGTATTATAATAATAATAATAATAATAATAATAATAATAATAATAATAATAATAATAATAATAATAATAATAATAATAATAATAATAATAATAATAATAATAATAATAATAATAATAATAATAATAATAATAATAATAATAATAATAATAATAATAATAATAATAATAATAATAATAATAATAATAATAATAATAATAATAATAATAATAATTATATATATATATATATATATAGATAGCCGTGTCCTGAGGAAACCTTCCACCTTATTGCAACATTGTGGCTGCCTTGCACTAACCCTTCTTTGACATCTGTTACTTTCCACCCAACAAACTCTACCCATACAGACATCTTGGAAGAGTTTGCACATAAATGGCATTTTCCAAAGAATCACATCAAAACATTGAAAATTATATTTCAAACATGTTTAGACAAACACACATTAGGTCTTTTGTGTTGGCCCTAAGATAGTAATTAAGTGAAATTCCTTCCCACAAACATCAAATGTACTTTCACTTTCAGACTTCTTGTCATGATAGAACATCTTTTAAAAACACTTCGATCTCACAGCCCCTCAAAAGGGTTATTGTTATCTTCACATTGTGCGGCCATTAGTAGTATACTTCACACCTCGCTGAAAAGAATTCCTCCTAAGTATACCATGTTTGACGGCAAAGGCTTGAGAACAATGGGCATCCAATAAGGGTCCAGATAAGTAGCTATCTTGTTTGTGTAGCTTGGTCAGTTCATCCTGAAACCTTCAATCATGACTTCAAGTTGACTCCTTTTGTCTTGATGCACCAATCAATCAGGCACGTGTACCCAGCAGTACATTATTGGTGCATCATACAGCAGGCTGTTGCAAAAACATTTGGAAACAGTTTTGTCGGAGGTGGTATTCCCAAAATGGAACTGACTGACCTCAGGGAATCAATTCCCTGTTGGGTTGCCAAAAGATAATTGGTCATAGAAGTAGTTTAGGAGTGGTCAGGAACTGGTGAATGCTTCCTAATCGAGAACCAATTCCCAGGCAGTTCCTTTCTCCAATTTCCTGGCCTTTCAACTATAGGAAGCATTCAGGTGGAATTAATCATGGAACCAGTTCCTCAACTTTTTGCAATGCAATTCAGAGTAAGTCAATTCCATTACAGTATAAGGTGGGAATTGGTCTCCCTGTGTGGAGAGTCGGGAGGAACTGGAAGATGCATTAGTTACAGTAAGAATTGAATTCCAAATCTTTTCGCAACAGCCTCCAGGCCTTTCAATACTGCATCAGCCCTGTTGGGTTAGCATGATGGATCCTATGTGAATGCAATTTCTTACCAGTTTAGGTAAATGCAACTTATGACTAAAATGTTCTGAAAGGCTTAATACCCTGTTACTCAAGAGACACATTGGAGCGACAGTTTATCCAACGCTTGGGAATCAGGGCTGCTAAAGGCAATGATTAGTAAATGTGCAAAGTGAAACATGTTTACTACCATGAACTGTCTCCATGAGGAAAGCACTTGCTAATAATTCAGAATTGGTTGATTTTCCTTCTCTGTCTTCAATATATTTTCCTTTTTTTCATACTTTTATCTTCCCTATTTCTTTTACCATTACTTCTAAAATATTTTGATAATGTGCTTTTACTTATATGCAACCTACCAAGTTAAAGAAGTAACGATGATGCATGACGTCCCTTCTTCCATTATCAATCACTATTCAATGCCCATTATGCTATTGAATGTAGCCACCTTTTTCCCACCCCCCTCTTTAAGCCTTCCTACTGGTGAGATTGTCTGCTTAATGTATACATATCAATTTACAACTGACAGGCATTTCGACCATAAACAAGGGAAATATGTATATATAGTGCTTTCCATTTGGCAGCTCTGATGACCATAAGTAATCTTACCTATAAATATTAATGCGTTGTCTGAGGAGGAGGAAATTAATGTTTAAATAGGCAATTTACTATACTTGACAGTGAAAGAGGGGTTCTATATAAGACTATGCTTACATAATGTCAACAACCATGGGCATTTACTAAATCCTACATATATAGTATGACTATTAAAGACAATTAATCTACTTACTAAAACCCGATTACAACCTGCTGTTATGGCTGTCCTGAATGTTACTGCACCTTATTAGGATTAATGTAATCTGATGCTCCAAATCAATGTTAATACTGAAATAGTGATTTACGTTGATACGCTAGCTCCAGTATGGTTACACACCCACATCGCTGCTCTAGTTCATCTTGTTCCTAGAATGCTCTTTGTACATAGCTGCTCTGAATCATAGAATTTCCATGACGTTTATATATCTGGAAATTGTCGGGTTGATATTGATTTACAGGAATCATATCATTTGGCCATGTGTATTTACTCATTAAAGAGAAATTATACCATGTCTTATTAATGAGTCTGCTGTCTGTTTTCACTATTTCTTTCAACCATAGGGTTTCAATATTATACAATACTAGTGTAACATTCATTTCACTGCATCAACATCAATATAAACTGTTGTCACACATGGGTTCATATCCCTTTATATTCAGCCTAGTGACTGACAGGTGTATAATTTGGCACTAATTATCTGCCTTAGATACGGCGAGAGATTGTTTCTAGCCTTGTTGAATAATAATAATAAAAATAATATATATATATATATATATATATATATATATATATATATATATATATATATATATCCGTGTCCTGAGGAAACCTTCCACCTTATTGCAACCTTGTGACTGCCTTGCACTAACCCTTCTTTGACATCTGTTACTTTCCACCCAACAAACTCTACCCATACAGACATCTTGGAAGAGTTTACACATATATGGCATTTTCCAAAGAATCATATCAAAACATTGAAAATTATATTTCAAACATGTTTAGACAAACACATATTAGGTCTTTTGTGTTGGCCCTAAGATAGTAATTAAGTGAAATTCCTTCCCACAAACATCAAATGTACTTTCACTTTTAGACTTCTTGTCATGATAGAAAATCTTTTCAAAACACTTCGATCTCACAGCCCCTCAATAGGGTTATTGTTATCTTCACATTGTGCGGCCATTAGTAGTATACTTCACACCTCGCTGAAAAGAATTCCTCCTAAGTATACCATGTTTGACGGCAAAGGCTTGAGAACAATGGGCATCCAATAAGGGTCCAGAAAGGTACCAATCTTGTTTGTGTAGCTTGGTCAGTTCATCCTGAAACCTTCAATCATGACTTCAAGTTGACTCCTTTTGTTTTGATGTACCAATCAATCAGGTACGTGTACCCGGCAGTACATCATTGATGCATCATACAGCAGGCTGTTGCAAAAACATTTGGAAACGGTTTTGTCTGAGGTGGTATTCCCAAAATGGAACTGACTGACCTCAGGGAATCAATTCCCTGTTGGGTTGCCAAAAGATAATTGGTCATAGAAGTAATTTAGGAGTGGTCAGGAACTGGTGAATGCTTCCTAATTAAAAACCAATTCCCAGGCAGTTCCTTTCTCCAATTTCCTGGTTTTTCGACTATAGGAAGCATTCAGGTGGAATTAATCATGGAACCAGTTCCTCAACTTTTTGCAATGCAGTCTAATCAGAGTAAGTCAATTCCATTACAGTATAAGGTGGGCATTGGTCTCCCTGGGTGGAGAGTCCGGAGGAACTGGAAGATGCATTAGTTACAGTGAGAATTGAATTCCAAATCTTTTCGCAACAGCCTCCAGGCCTTTCAATACTGCATCAGCCCTGTTGGGTTAGCATGATGGATCCTATATGAATGTAATTTCTTACCAGTTTAGGTAAATGCAACTTATGACTAAAATGTTCTGAAAGGCTTAATACCCTGTAACTCAAGAGACACATTGGAGCGACAGTTTATCCAACGCTTGGGAATCAGGGCTGCTAATGGCAATGATTGTTTAATGTGCAAAGTGAAACATGTTTACTACCATGAACTGACTCCATGAGGAAAACACTTGCTAATAATTCAGAATTGGTTAATTTTTCCTTCTCTGTCTTCAATATATTTTCTTTTTTTTTCATACTTTTATCTTCCCTATTTCTTTTACCATTACTTCTAAACTATATTGACAATGTGCTTTTACTTATATGCAACCTACCAAGTTAAAGAAGTAACGATGATGCATAACGTCCCTTCTTCCTTTATCAATCACTATTCAATGCCCATTATGCTATTGAATGTAGCCACTTTTTTCCCACCCCCCTCTTTAAGCCTTCCTACTGGTGAGATTGTCTGCTTAATGTATACATATCAATTTACAACTGACAGGCATTTCGACCATAAACAAGGGAAATATGTATATATAGTGCTTTCCATTTGGCAGCTCTGATGACCATAAGTAATTTTAACTATAAATATTAATGCGTTGTCTGAGGAGGAGGAAATTAATGTTTAAATAGGCAATTCACTATGCTTGACAGTGAAAGAGGGGTTCTATATGCGACTATGCTTACATAATGTCAACAACCATGGGCATTTACTAAATCCTACATATATAGTATGACTATTAAAGACAATTAATCTACTTACTAAAACCCGATTGCAACCTGCTGGTAATAGCTGTCCTGAATGTTACTGCACCGTATTAGGATTAATGTAATCTGATGCTCCAAATCAATGTTAATACTGAAATAGTGATTTACGTTGATACGCTAGCTCCAGTATGGTTACACACCCACATAGCTGCTCTAACTCATATTGTTCCTAGTATGCTCTTTGTACATAGCTGCTCTGAATCATAGAATTTCCATGACGTATATATATCTGGAAATTGTCGGGTTGATATTGATTTACAGGAATCATATCATTTGGCCATGTGTATTTACTCATTAAAGAGAATTTATACCATGTCTTATTAATGAGTCTGCTGTCTGTTTTCACTATTTCTTTTAACCATAGGGTTTCAATATTATACAATACTAGTATAACATTCATTTCACTGCATCAACATCAATATAAACTGTTGTCACACATGGGTTCATATCCCTTTATATTCATCCTAGTGACTGACAGGTGTAATAATAATAATAATAATAATAATAATAATAATAATAATAATAATAATAACAACACCAACAACAACAACAACAACAACAACAACAACAACAACAACAATAATAATAATAATAATAATAATAATAATAATAATAATAATAATAATAATAATAATAATAATAATAATAATAATAATAATAATAATAATAATAATAATAATAATAATAATAATAATAATAATGATGATGATGATGATGATGATGATGATGATGATGATGATGATGATGATGATGATGATGATGATGATGATGATGATGATGATGATGATGATGATGATGATGATGATGATGATGATGATGATGATGATGATGATGATGATGATGATGATGATGATGATGATGATGATGATGATGATGATGATGATGATGATGATGATGATGATGATGATGATGATGATGATGATGATGATGATGATGATGATGATGATGATGATGATGATGATGATGATAATGTATATGTTTCATGATTAACTGCCATGATTAACTGCATGATTAACTGCAATATGGTATGACCCTCTTTTCACTCAACTCAAATCATTTAGCAAATCAAAACGCCAGACACATCTTGGTCTTAGGGGAAATAGCCATTAGCTGTGCCAAGATATAACTATGAAGGTCTATACAGGCAATAACCTTTATATTCAGTGTCAGCTTTCCCACATGTGTAGGTTTAATTGGCTGTTCATTATTACCGCACCATTGTGCAAATATGTACCATTGTCCTCTATTGTACAGGTCCCTCAATGTTTTCTCCAATTTAGCAATCCATCATACTGCTGACTCTGTCTCCTTGTACCTACAGTGAGTACCTCAGAGCAGCTCTTATTGGATTCAGGCATGGGGGGGGGGCGGGTATTTCATTCAATCAAAGTTATGAAGGCAGTACCCATTCCAAAATACGGTACTCATCATCCCCTCTGAAGATAAAAAGTTGGAAAATATTTAACTAATTCAATTTTGTACATTGTTTACTGCCTAGAACTCTGTATGAAACCACTGTGGGGTGCAACCACGGGCGTGGACTGGTTACCAGATTTAGTCTTGTGTAGGTGTTATCCATATGCTATAGTAAGGGTGAGAAAGTAAAGGGAACAGTGCTGCCCTCTGGTGCCTTTATTTGCTATGCACAGACCTTGATTACAGAGGTGAGTGGTGACTTTGCCAAAGTAACCACTCACCTCTGTAATCAAGGTCTGTGCATAGCAAATAAAGGCACCAGAGGGCAGCACTGTTCCCTTTACTTTCTCACCCTTACTATAGCATATGGATAACACCTACACAGACTAAATCTGGTAACCAGTCCACGCCCATGGGTGCAACACTAAAATAAACTAAACTAAATTGAGCTGTTTGACCTTTCCAAAAAATCCAAGATGGCTGCCATCAGCCATAGATGTCCCCAAATAGGCATTTCCTGACTTAAGCATCATATAAAACCACTTTGAGATGCAAAATATAAATAAAATACACTTTGTAGACATACTTTAGACTCTCTTAAAAATCCAAGATGGCTGTCATCAGCCATAGATGTCCTCACAAAGGCATCGCCTCATGTGAAAACTAGTCTGATTACTTCAAGTACAGAGGAATCAAACAAGCATAGATGTTATTGAATTATGGGTCATGGCCCCCAATATATCTCTAAAATCTACTTTGAAGAATTTAGATGAGTCCAGGTCCTGTATAGTTGCAGGGTAATATAGGTAGTTGGCCACCATAAGCTACAGATATCCCCACATAGGCCATACATCATAGGAAACATGCATGAAACCACTCAAAAGTTAAGGCTAAAGAAGGAAAGACAGCAGAGTGCTTTATGTTGAGTGTTGAACTTGTAATCAAAGGTGACCATTCAGGACCCAAGTTTTCCTGATGCATGTCATTGATTGAACAATTGAATAATAAACAATTTTAGTAACCAAGCTGCTTCTGAAGCAGGATAAACAAAGTGCCCTGGGTTAGAGTTTATGGTTGATTTTCAGTTTACACCGATAAAGATATCCCCAGGAAATGAGAGCCACTATAGAGCATTTCCAGGAAGGGGTCTAGTCCTATGTCTGTCTGACATAGTCTAACCCAGCAGAGTGTTCCTGTGGCAGATGCATGGCAGGCTCAGGAGAGCTGGACTGGAGATGTCACTGAGGTGGTTCTCTGGATACTGACTGGATGGAAGGTAGCGTTGAGCTTAAATATCCAACCCTAGCATCCTTCCTCGAGACTAGCTTGAGCCAACAGCAACTGCCACTGCTATTGTACATTAGTGCTGAGTCTTTCATGTCCATGGGGGTACATAGGATGCCCCAATCATCAGTGCGGCGCCCCTATTGTCCCGCTCGGTTTGGCATGTTCAGTGTCCCGTAACTCAACGTTTATGCAACTGCCCACTTGTAACTGCACATGTTGGGAGAGGTATGTGTCAGCTTTCTGTACCCTGCTGCGCATGTGCACACATTGTGCCGGTTTGTCTGTGGCGCACCAAGAGCTTAAAACACTCTTGGTGGCCTAGCTTCCTTAATAATGGGACTTTTGACACCGGATTAAAACCATGAGATACGTCATGTCCGGGCCCATCTAGGCCATGTCCAATATTTGGGCCATGACATCCGTGAGACAGCGTTAACGCAGCTGAAATTTCACAACGTCGTCACCTCTATAGCTTATTGTTAGTGTATGGTGTTCAGCGGCCTATGACGGCGGTCTGACTTGTCTTCAAACAATTATATACACTATTGTTCATGGTCAGTGGACCATGAGGTTGGACATTTTGGTCCTTGAACAATTATATACACTATTGTCTATGGTTAGTGAACCATGAAGTCGGTTGCTTTGGTCCTTTACATTATATATTTACATAGCTGGTGATCAGTGGACTGTGAATGCTCATATGGAGTTATATGTATTAATGCCTTATCTTATATGCATTAATACAATCATATGTTACAATTTATGGCATTGTTAAAGTGTATACTATACATCAGTAACATTCTCTATTCATATGTGGTGCTAAAATGTATCTTTACATACTCCAAGCACTCTTTTCGCATAAACCAGACACATCTACAATTAAAAAGAAATGCTGCAAACACTATACAAGGTGGTAGGTTGATACTATGAAAATATAACTTTGACTATCCAGTAATATCTGTAACCATCAGTAACATTCCTGGAACGTTACTGGTCATGGTGTGCATTGAAAATCACTTATACCTAGCAAATTAGAGTCAGCCATGAGTGAGTCAGGGTGACCATTGGTTAAACCATTTTGCATCTGAATGCAAGGGGTGAGGATGTGTGAGATATGCATGAGCTTTACACATCTCTCACCCATCCTCACTCAAGTGACCCTAGTGAACAGGGTGAGTCGGGGTTTAGATGTGTCAGTCCTGAGTCAGAGCCTTCTTGATGCTCACACGAGGTGTGAGGATGTGTGAGTTGTGTGTGAGATTTCCTCCACCTCTCACCCATCTTCACTCAAGTGTCTCCAATGATTAGGTGGTTGAGGTTTAGATGTGACAATCCTGTGTGAGAGCCTTGAAGATTCTCACACAAGGTGTTGGAAAGTGTGAGGTGTTTGTGGGAGGTAGAACACAAGTCACGCATACCAACGCAAATCAAGCCAATGAGTGAGCTCTCTACAATACATCAGGTACCATCTGGCACAACCTTACACATGTGACAACAAATAACTTATTCATTTTCCACTATAGGTGACATATAGATCATTCTGGTTTTACTATACATACTATTTAACATTGTGTGAGGCACATGCCAGTTTACTTTATTGCATTATTAGTTATTTAGCCTAGTTGCCAAGTCATATTATCACATAGAAGGGTAGTCTTCACAAAAAAACCTTTACACTCTCCAGAACATTCAGTCCCTACAATGTAACAAATTACCACCAAATAATTGATACTGTAGCGATCTTGTGTATGGCAGGGGAGTAGCAGTAGATCTATAGAATAGGTCTGTAGCCTATACTATAGTATAGGCATGGTAGTGCTACGACAGTGTTGGGGATGGGGGAGGGGTGAGGGGTGAGGGGGATTTTTGTGGGTTTAGGGAAGGGGCAAATTCTTTTTTGACCTTTAGACTGATAGCGGGTAACTACCCAGCAAATTGTCGTGAGTCCTCGTCAACCTGTGTGAAGTGGCTCACACATGTCGCTAGATGGAACACGATGTCGTTATAGCACAAGATCACCGGGAATAGCCATGGTGGTGATCACATGGCCTCACTGCAGATGAAAATCTTGGTGATCACTCACACTCACTAGGGATGGCGATGTTGGTTATCACTCACCTCGCTAGACAATACACGCATGTCGTCATAGCACAGGTTTACCACGGATGGCCAGGATCGTGATCACTCACACTCACCAGGGATGGCGGCATGGGTGATCACTCATCTCGCTAGCCGAAACGCACACCTCGTCATAGCGCAGGTTCACCACGGATGGCGAGGACCGTGATCACTCACACTCACCAGGGATGGCGGCGTGGGTGATCACTCACCTCGCTAGCCGAAATGCACACCTCGTCATAGTGCAGGTTCACCAGGGATGGCGAGGATCGTGATCACTCACACTCACCAGGGATGGCGGCGTGGGTGATCACTCACCTCGCTAGCCCAAACGCACACCTTGTCATAGCGCAGGTTCACCACGGATGGCGAGGATCGTGATCACTCACACTCACCAGGGATGGCGGCGTGGGTGATCACTCACCTCGCTAGCCCAAACACACACCTCATCATAGCGCAGGTTCACCACGGATGGCGAGGATCGTGATCACTCACACTCACCAGGGATGGCAGCGTGGGTAATCACTCACCTCGCTAGCCCAAACGCACGCCTCATCATAGCGCAGGTTCACCACGGATGGCAAGGATCGTGATCACTCACACTCACCAGGGATGGCGGCGTGGGTGATCACTCATCTCGCTAGATGAAACGCACATCTCGTCATAGCGCAGGTTCACCACAGATGGCGAGGATCGTGATCACTCACACTCACCAGGGATGGCGGCGTGGGTGATCACTCACCTTGCTAGATGAAACGCACACCTCGTCATAGCGCAGGTTCACCACGGATGGCGAGGATCGTGATCACTCACACTCACCAGGGATGGCGGCGTGGGTGATCACTCACCTTGTTAGCTAAAACGGGCACCTTGTCATAGCCAAGGTTCACCATGGATGGCAAGGATCCTGATCACCCACTCTCGCCAGGGATGGTGACATTGGTGATCACTCACCTCGCTAGATGAAACGTGCACCTCGTAAGTTCACCATAGATGGCAAGGATGGTGATCAACCATGCTCACCAGGAATGGCGACACAGGTGGTCACCAGCTAGCACATGTGTCCAGTCTCAACACTATTTGCAATGCTTGTGTACATTCAGACTTAGGAATCACATAGCCTATATGGGGTCATGATACTGAGGATCACCTCTTCCCACTTGGCAAAAGAAGTTATCCTCATCTTTGCAAACATGAGGAAGATCTTGAATGCAATAACATTTCTAAACATGTCTTTCGTTAAAATCATGTGTTTTTTTTCACTTATACTGAATGCTTAGATTTTTTTTTTTAGATTAAACATTTTGATAAAATTAAAACTTTGCCAAGTGTGTAACTATGTAATGACATATTGCAAAACATGGTGAAACCACTATAAGATACACAGAGCCTCTTTTCACCAAATATGACTACATCTCTTTTTGTCCCTGTCATGAAACTGAAGCAACAGTTGCTGGAAAATCATATATATTCAATTTTTATTACAAAAACAGTAACTGATTAACGTTTTTTGACATATTAATAAAAGCTTATAAGTCATGTCTACCTAGAAACATAGAGGCACCGTTGGTCTCCTTAACTGTGTCATAACTTTTTGCATGGAAATGTTTTAAATCCACCATTAAGGATAAGTATTATGTATGACCAGCACTGTCTCACGGTCACCTTACCCAGCTACTATAGCTAACAGACTATGCTTTGCATCAAAGAGCTAGATGTCTAATAGCTTATTGAATCTACATTTTAACCTAAAAATAAGCCACTCTTTACACATATAAAGTATATGCTAGCACCCACAATATTAAATCAGGTGCTACACCAATCAAAACACTTAGTTCAGCGTAGCTATCAATCACCAAGTAACATCAGAATCAGTAGTACATGTCAATTACAGTATGATTTAGGTATTTTGAGCATAGGTGATTTCAAAATCAAATGCATCATACTGTTTCCATAGATATACTTAGATATTCCATAGTTATCCATAGATAACAAACTGGATGAATGAAAACATGAATAACAACCAAAACAGGTGTGAAATCATAGACATATCTCTTTTTTTAAAATTTTACTTCCAAATAGTGCCAGTCAATTATTAGCAATCAATGGTATATTACATTTTAAAGGATAAGACAACCCTCATTTCATAATACCTTAATTTGTTAGTCTTTACACTGAATAAGATATTTTTGCATACTCATCAGCCCATCATATGCTGCATTGCTTACGCAGGGGGTCTGTTGCAAAACATGTTTGTAATTGTATGAGTAAAGTGTCTATATATGACTTAATCATTTAGGATAACTCAGTTGGTCTAATTATTACTACTTATAAAAGGGAATATGCAAGCAATATTCACAGACATCTATTAGCACCATTAATCTAAAGAACAGCTTATACTTCATTGTATCCACTGGGGTGCATTTAGTCTTCTGTGACATCATAGGCTGCATCAGAAATACCTGCTCTCTGCTCTTACATTAGCTGATGGACTGATGACTATGCCAGAATATCTTTATTCATTACAAAGACTAACAAATGAAAACATCATGAACATAGAGTGGTCTTTTCTTTTAAACCAAATCACTCATATGTGCAATATCAATGTGAACATAATTTCTTACCCTCAGTCTCCTCAGGCTGTATTTAATTATCATCATCCTGAAATAGGTCTTCAGACAAACCAAAATACAACCGACAATTCCTGCAGAGTCATGATCAGTTTAAGTGTATTTTTTTTTAGACAAAAGGATTCTGATCATGTTTGCTGCCTTCAGCCAAACATGAAAGGATATATATGAAAAGTTTATCAACAGTTTTATTTTTGTCTAGGGATCTATTACTTTACTACTGATATCTAATGGATAATTTAAAGGTTTCAACAATCCGGCCCACCCTTGTTAGCCTTTCGATGAATGAAATTAGCAGTCTGCTTCAAAATCCTGTCATCTAAATTGCTTGATTTTGATCAGAATTTAGTACATTGAATTCTTGGTTTGGGATGTTCTTGGTTGCTTTTCTGAGGGCACTGTTCTCTTTTCGCACACGGGCAGCCTCTTTAGCATTGGCACGCTGCCTGGTTGCAAAACCTTCTTTATCATTTTCCCTCACCGTTTCCCTCAGAAGATTTTTTTATGTCTCTTAAGTCTCTCGTTTGAACGATTGATTACACTTTGCATTTCTGCATTTTGTCGCTTTTCAGCTTCAAGGCTAAAGGGATTATCAAATATGTTTGCTCTCAGGCATGCAGCTCTCATAAGAAGCTTTGCATGCTGAGTTCCCCTGAATCTGTGTTTCCGTTTGTCACTACAGGCACTGGTCACACCTGCCCAATTAAATTCAGCTTGCAGTTCTACAGTCATTAGTCTATCAATCATCTCTTTGATCATTGTTGACCATTTCTGGCTTCCTGTAGCATAGATAGGTTTTTCCCTGCCCCAGCGGACAGCAACCTCCTCTAGAATATTTGGGTTGACTTCAAAGTGCAAATCTTGTACATCAAATTGTTCTTTAGTCGAGCTGATTGTGGGTTCAAAACCGCTATCAGCTATGTCGGGGATACCTTGTGGGTTGACCATTACCTGTGGGAAAGGGCAGGCATCAGTTGCACCACCTTTTTCTGGTGGAGCACCAATCTCCTCTAATACAGGTGTGTCCTTGTATTTTTTATACATCACTGCGTTACACCATTCTTGTAGTGTCTCTACTTTTTGCACACGAGTTTCAATATTGGTAAGCTGGGTATTTAGCTGTTCCAGTTTTACTGAAAAATTCCCCATGGACTTAGCCATCATCTTAACTCTTCTTCTACCAATCACGCATTTTTGCGAGTTACTGCTGCTTTACCGGACGCGCATTTTTGCGAGTTACTCACCGATTTTTGACGATTTTTCACCCCTTATAACTTCTTTAAAAATTGGTCAAATCTCACGATTTTTTCAGGAGTTGTCCTATGGTAGTTCCTCTCTGGACAGCCCAAACCATTTAGCTCTCTGCATATTTCCCTCTAGATGGTATGCAGGTGAAAATGGATGAGTTTTATTTTTTTGTGCCATGATTTGAGCAATATTAATGGGGGAAAATTGAAAAAAATGAAAAATATTATCAATTTTGTGTCAAAAAGTGACTAAGGGTAATTTTCCATGAGGAAAACGTTGGTGACAAAATCAAGAGTATATTCTGATGTATTCTGGGTAAAATCCTGGTTGCCATGGCAACAAAAGGCAACAAAATGACTAGATATCACAATTTTTGTTTCTTTTGGTTGCCATGGCAACAGGAAAACACCATTTTTGTAAATACCTTTCTGATAAAAAAATCTGATAATTCTTAAAAAGCATCTATGATTTGCAATTTATTTCATATCGATAGATGCATTTTTAACTGAAATATTTCAGTTTGAACATTGGTAGTATTGCAATAATTGTTACATCTGCATGCCATACTTGTCATACCATATCTCTTCAATTAAGGCCTAATCCAGCTAATACAAGTCTCACACATTTTGATTATTAGGGACAGCATAGTCCTTCATAAGTTCACTTATAATTGGAATATCTAGAAAATTCTTTCGGTTTCTTAAAGCTTACATCATATTCTATTCATAAAATTCCTATCCAAATAAAGCTTAAAATTATTTGGTTCTGGTAGACTTATTTTTATGTAGAATGTGGTAGAAGAAGAGTTAATGCTGTCTGAGAAGGAATTTAATGCCATTTGTAGGGTTCCGCACCATTCGCCCGTTGCTGATTTCTGAAGTCTTGCCCGGCTGCCTCTCGGCCCCTCCTCTTGGCTGCAAAACTTTCCTCCTTTCCACTGAAACACACATATATATCATATACACATACTGTAAAGGAAAACTGATATGCTAATATTGTTCATAACTAAGGTATAAATATTGATGACATATACAATGAGACCATCCTATCTGAAATCTTTTTTTCAGTGCTAAAGATTTGTTTTAGTACTTTCATAGCCCCAATCCTTATTAAATACTGGTGCTTATTTAAGACCCTTGTGATTAAAAGGATCACTGCACAACAGTTTGTGATACCGCCATGACAAGTTTGAATTTTTCTTGCCTCAAAATGCCTAAGTTGTGTGATAAATGCCAAATGTCATACCATGGGAATAGGAGTGCTTGTCCCACTATATACTAGGGGGGCATTGCCAAAGGATCATACAACAGGGTCGTAAGGCCTATGGTCTCAAAAGCAAGTTGACAACACTGTGCTTCTGACAGCTGGAGGCAAGATGTCGGGGAGGGTGCAGGGATTTGCAGTGGTGTAACATAACCATTTACCAGAGGGAGGTACACTAGCCAGAAGCAAGACTGAGCCACCTTGGTATGTTGGGCAGTGATAGACTATTGTGGACAGAGGCTGTGTCTACTGTGGAAATGATATAATTACTAACCTGTGTCTGGTATTACAGAGAGTAAGTGGGGGGATGCAGGAGGTCTCAGTGGTGGACAGGGGCCATCTGCTGGTGTTGGAAGTGGGGTGAGTTGGGTTGGGGGTGTCGCAATGCTGATGGCTGACTGCATGCAAGGGACAGAGTATGGTGGGGTTTAGAGGGCCCGGAGGTAGGTAAGGACAGGGTAATTACCTTGTGTTCTGTTTGTTTGGGGGGGGGGGCAACTTTCATTCTTGAAGAACACTACATCATAGGTAAGGGTCATTTGACAGCTATGTTAATGTGATGCCCATAGGATACTCCCAAACATGGCACTGTACTTTCTATGTCCTGAGCACTCATCATTAATTTGACACTAAAAGATCCTAGGGAAATACAGACTCTAGGCTATGGACCCTTCAGACTGGAAATAATCCAACCCCTTTTCCTACTCTGAGCGAACGTTTCCTTGAATACAGGATCTGGTTTTCAGCTTGCAGTTCTAGCTCAAACCCATATACCCTCTGTAGTAAAAGCCAATAGGTCCAAGGACCATTGGCTTAATAAATATATATATGCTATTACATATTATGTATTAGCTTTCTGCCACTCAATATAAAACATATGTATACAGTAACATATTAGATATTTTCAAAGAGTTTTTGTGATACTTGCTGCGCCTAGGTTAAGTACATCCTGTGTTCAACCCTGCAAAAATATGAGCCAGCTACAACCTAGAACCGCTAACATTGCCTTGTTCAATATTTTGCAGTCGTTTTTGTGTGTGTGGGAGGGTCTAACCTTCTTACTGAAGGTTTGGTAAATTTTAGAATTGTTTTCAGGCCTTAGATTTTAATAAACCACTTGTCAAAGTTATGTGCAATTCAAATGAATTCTCCCCCTTTTAATCAGATATTCTTATTTAATGCAAAATTACCTCATTTATGATTAAATACCTAATTGTCTTTAGGCAAAATTATAATGTCTTAATCTCACCAAATTAGTAGATTCATCTTCATTGGTACCATCTCCAATTTTATCAGCTGATCCTGCTTCCTTTAAAAATATAAAACAGAAACTATGATAAGATTTAATCACAGGTAACTATAACTCATCATTTTTGACTTTATGAGCAAAATAGACCATAGAACTAATGTCAAATTTAGTTTAAAATGTCTACCATGATTATAATAAATTTATAAAGCATTTTTCAAACGTTTCAATATGATTTGGACAAAAACGTTTTGAACTGAAACATATAGAAACGTTTCTTTACGTTCTAGATGAAAATGTTTGCATCCAGAACATTTAAAAACGTTTTTAAACCTTCTAGATACAAATGTTTTTCATCAAAACCAAAGAGGAACGTTACTGAACATTTTCAAAAGTTTGTCGTTCACTGGGTAGAATCATTGATGCGGACCTCCACATGTAGATGCGGACTTTAACCTGTTTCTGTTCAAGATGTGGAAATAAAAAATCCCATATAAAGGCTGTGGAGGGGGTAAGGGGCACTCTGTATCCTGATTTAAGGCAAAAAAGTAGGTATATTGAGACAAAAGGGTCCATATGTGTAAAGAAATTCAAAAACTAGACATCCTGTTATGGGGGGGGTGGACGTCAGGGGGAGAGGGAGGAATGGAATAAGTGAAACGTGGAACATTATGGAACAACACATCAAAAGTGAACTATTGTATGGTATGGAGATAGATTTCAAAACTATTGCTTAATTGAAGCATCATGATGTCCCATCCTTAAAGCATAATGTGATAGGACATTATATCTGAAGGCTATAAGTATATTATACCCTGTATTAATTCTTAGATATTCCACCCAATTCAACCAGTGGGCTACACAAAATACCTCATTAACTCAAAATTGCAATATGTTTTCATAGCCATTACTAGTATACGGGTGTACCTTTTACCATGTTGATCTACAAATACATATATGGTGAAACAGCCTCCTGATGCATGACATGAATTCCAAGCAGGTATGGGGAATGTTATGAAGGGAATAGTTACCTAATTGTGGTCGAAATTATGTAAGCATTTTATTTGATTTTCAGTAGAAGATTTTGAAAACAGCACTTGCTGGATATTGAAGTGTGCCGGTGTTGGAAGTAGCAAAAGATATGAGAGATGGATTCATGTAATTTGACAGTGCTGATTCCGAATCTAGTATGTGTATCTTTGTATCTAGCTCAGGTCAAATTGAAGGTCAAACGTCACAAGCTGGAATTTAGATATGAACAGTAGGAGGACCTTCTGTCATTCTTGAACACTAGAATTACAGTTGCATTGTAACATTTGATGTTTGATTTGACCTAATCTCGACCTAGATATGGAAATATGCACCCCAGGTTCACAATCAGCACCTTCAAATTACCCAGATACATCTCTCATATGTTATGCTGCTCTCAACAGTAGCACTTTTTGAAATATTGACATTAATTTTAGAGCTATGTGGTTGTGCCATGACAGAAACAAAATATTGATTGAATAACTTTTCATGTCTTTTTTTTTTACATTTACTTACATGATGAGCTGAATGTCTTCGATACAGAGAATTCCTAGATGGTCCTTTTCTATCAGCTTGATTCAGTTGAAGTGGCCCGAACGTTCGATGAGCTTTGTGAAAAGTAAGGGTTATAGGTAGTGTGACACAACATTTTGAGCAAAATTACATCAGTAAATAGTAGTTTATATACAGACAGGGAGGTGAAATTATGTCATAACAAAAAGGATTGCACAAGAAGATGAATACATGCCTGGAAGATGCCTAAAAGGATGAAATAGTCAAAAAAGTCTTTTCAGGACTCTATTATAGGCTGTGTCACTCAATGCTACCTTATGCAGTAAAGCCTTAACCACTCAATGTTCTATTGACCAACAAAAGTTGAACATGGAGAGTGGTTATTTTTGACATATTTCTATTCTCAAGCTTTTCACTGCTGTAATCTTAAGGGGGGAATCTTTCACCTTTTCTTAGCTATAATTTGTATTAATTTAATCACAGGAAAGTATCAGATTTGGAAGGCAATGAATTTGATCATGGATATTATTCTAAAATGGGAGAAAGATCAAGGAAGACCAGAAAAGAGGTTGATAACTATTAATTGCACAAATTTCAAATATGTAGGGGATAAAATGGGCAATAGGTAATGGTAATAGGTGCAATTAGCCAGTCAGGCATGGGGCACACAACAAGGCATGGGGCAGACAGCAAGACATGGGGCAGACAGTCAGGATTGAGGCAGAGATCAAGGCATGGGGCTGACATTCAGACATGCAGAAGACAGTCAGGCATGGGACTGACAGCCAGGACTGGGGCAGACAGCCAAGCATGGGGCAGACAGTCAGCCAAGCATGGGGCAGACAGTCAGGCTTGGGGCAGACAGTCAGGTATGGGCCACAGTCAGGCATTTCAGCTATGGGGCAGACAGTCAGGCATTGGGCAGACAGCCATTCATGGGGCAGACCATCAGGCATCGGGCAGACAGCAAGACAGTGACACATTTCAGGCTTGGGGCAGACAGTCAGGCATGGGACAGACAGTAAGTCAGGAATGGGGCAGACAGTCAGGCATCGAGCAGACAGTCAGGCATTGGGAAGACAGCCAGCCATGGGACAGACAGTCAGGCATGGGGAAGACAGTCAGGCATCAGGCAGACAACAAGGCAGGGGGCAGACAGCAAGACAGGGGGCAGACAGTCAGGAATGAGGCAGAAAGTCAGGCATGGGGCTGACATTCAGGCATGCAGAAGACAGTCAGGCATGGGACAGACAGTCAGGCATGGGGCAGGCAGTCAGGCATAGGCCAGGCAGGTGGTAACTAAATAAGGAAAGGTGACAGGTTCTATGATTGACAAATGATGTAAAGGCAAGTACTGGATGGACAAATAATGTGCATGAACAGTAGTACAGATGGATAATATACAGATAACTATAGCCAGATAGATATGTAAACCTGAGCTTCATATGGAGGGAGATTGTAAATATATCTATAGCTCCAGCAACTAGCATGTAAGTGGTGTAGTGTCTTATACTGGTGTCTATAGGACACACAGATAACTTACTGGTGTCTATAGGACACGCAGATAACTTACTGGTGTCTATAGGACACGCAGATAACTTACTGGTGTCTGTAGGACATGCAGATAAGCTACTGGTGTCTATAGGGCATGCAGATGGGCTGCAGATGTTTACATGATGCACAGATAAGCTACAGTGGACTTTAGGATGCACAGATAAGCTACAGGTGCTATAATATGTTGTACAGATATGCTGAAGGTGCCTTTAGGACGGACAGATGAGCCACAGGTCAATATAGAACAGCTGATAGTATAATATAGGTGCCTATAGAATGGACAGATAGCTTAAAGTACAGGTGTATATGACAGAGAGATAAGCTACAAGTTTATTTAGAGTGTATATATATATATATATATATATATATATATATATATATATATATATATATATATATATATATAAGCTAATGGGGCCCACATGACAGACAGATGACATACTGGGGAGAAGGAGTGAGAGTAGTAGGAGGAAAGGGGAGAGAAAGGGTTAGTGCTCCTATACATGTAATATTGGCTTGGTGTAAATGGGCAGCATTGTGATAGCCATACCTTGAGTAGGGCTCTAGGCCTGCCCACCCCTTGTACTTACAGCTATATTTAGTGGTCAGTCCAGTAAGAGTGTATAAGCCATGTTTCTATAGTTAAATGATGTGTTTGTGAACACAATGAGTGGACACAGAGATCCCCCTTTAGCCTCAAATATAAAATAAAACCATAGTGTTGTAGATTTAAATACAATAGTAGAGAATAGTCCTGTGAGACATGGCGCGGCGACTTGTAATCTTGTGTCTAGTTTCAGTTGTTGAGACAGATAGGGCATACTATCATCTGGGCTTCTGGTAGTATATAGCACACATTCAACCTGAACTACCCACTGCAGCTAAGTACTAATAGTTTGTAGACTGTCCATTCTGCATGCACCTCACTCAGCTGCCACAGGGACCTGTCTTATTCAATGTTCAATGCCATAGTCAACAGGTGTGTCATTATGAGTGTACACTGTCTCAGATTGCCAGGAGCCTGCTCTGCCCCCCCCGCCCCCCCCCCCCCCACACACACACCCAACTGCCAATCACTTGTAATAGTCTGTACCTGTCATGGGCCAGTGGTCAGCAAACCGGCCAGATCACTCCACCTCTCTGTAGAGGGGGAGCACAGTGTAAGTACCCCGGTGTACATTCATGTTTTCAGTGTTCCACAAAATCGTTTATACAATGAAAGGAGTAATCAAATTAATCTTTCAATAGTAGATACATATTCTGAGATAGCATTATTTCAATGTAAACTAAAAATTTTACACAGAAAAGAATGTAGCAGTTCCACAAGGTGGCCTTACACTTCAACCTCCTCCGATTTACAAAACTGCACATATGGCAACACACACTTTAGCACTGATTTCTCCATAGAGATCTTTGACAGTGAATACTTTGTTCAAATACAGAAAATATGATCCAATTGTACCATAACCCACTGAGATAAAACCTGTACTACATATATATAGTAGTTTCAAAACGAACAATTCTTAAACAAAGGCTACAGGGATGCATTTCTGAATCTTAAAATGCTGTAATGCTAATCTGCCATAGGGCTCCAAATGATGAAATGTCTTATCTGCGAATAAAATCAAAAGTATGAGATATATTCTAAAAAATTCCTTCACTGATAAGTAAAGTACACACACTGTTGTTATTACATTAGAATAGTGAGCAGGAATAGTCCATAGCAGAGGAGCCACAAACAAAAATAGATTGCAAGGCCTCCCTATTCCTTACACCGTGGCGACTGTGAACCATACACTAGTCTACTCATCTCACGAGTAGTACTCACTAGTCGCCGCGCTAATAAATGTGGTTATTGTTATAGTATGGATAGGACATTGTGCCACTAATTTGAATGGATTTGTGTAATGTGGCACATGTATGAACAACAGTGCTTACTGCTATAGTTGTTGCTAATTATAAACAGTATCAAACAAGGGTCATTGTAGTACATATGGCAGTACCTTGTGTGCACAGGGATCGAATTTATACAAAAATACCTAAAAATTCTAAATGTAATCATTGCATGTATATACTATCTTCATTATACAAATGTAGTACACTTGTAAACTTGAATTCAATGGAAATGTAGGGAAACATTGTATACTCACATATTGCCTCTTGGTTTCAGGTTTCACTGCTGGCTGGCATAAGGTGAAATGGGATTGAGAACTGAGGGTGTGCAGTGTGGTCACGCTTGGGTAGACACTGTACACTGTAGTCTCTCAAACCTGCACTGTGGGGACAGTGATTACAGTAATGGCTTTACTATAATCAACATATAGGGTTGAGGATTGATTGATTGATTGATTTGTGTTTTACAGCACTTTAGCGGCACTAAGTGGCTATCCCTTGCTTCACAGGTTGATAATTTAACAGAGGAATGTGTCAGTGCCCGGGCATATGTGCACCACACACATCCTGAGGGGATAGGAAAGAGGAGATATAGACCCTTTCAAGTGGGCTAGGGAAGCCCGATAGGGTTGAGGAGCTTTAGGTATCTCCATAGTAGCCACTGTCATTGTCACTGATGTACCAGGAAGAGTTTCAATGTACTTTAAAGTAGGATTCAATTTTTGATAAAGGCCTCTACAGAAACAAATATCACTGGCTGTAGTTCACCTCATCGAAATCATTTCTCATGGCTGGCTGAAATTATGTGTTTGTAAATACTGTGAATAACCATGTATATATGCTGCACCCACATTTAAGACACACCCAGAATTTGGGGGAATAGTTGCATAGTTTAGTACTGTTGAACACCCACCTTTTAATTTGAAAATGTTATATGTGCCTTTGAAGGGCTTTGGTTTGTGTATAGTAGGAATCTAGTACAGTAAAATTCCTTTACAACGAACTGCTTGGGACAAGCACAAACGTTTGTTGTAAATAAATTTCGTTGTAACCAAAACGGCCATTGTAGACACTTCTAATGGCCCCAGGAGTCATTGAATTGATGCTAGAATACCCTATAATGCTGTTATAAATAAGTACAAAGAACAAGAGGAGCAGGGGCCCACACCCCCCCCCCCCCTTCCCCATCACCAGGCTATGGCTGTACACAGGGGCAGGTAGGCAGGGCTCTTAGATATTAGCTCAAAAATTGACTTTTTTATTCAGTTTTCCATAAGAAAAACTGTTTGTTCACGTTAAAAATTGTTATAAACGAATTGATTTGATGTAGAAATACAAATATAGAATATAGAAATATATAGAATTGAATTGGTCAGAAGGTATATGTTTGTTATAACCGAAAATTCGTTATATCAGGATTCGTGATAAAGGAATTTTACTGGCGTCCATTACATTCAAACTACCCTAAGAGAAGCACATTATCAAGGAACCAAGAAGAGCCATCAAATATTTTCGGGAACACTATCTACATGTTGCATTGTGAATGACTTGTTTTTTAAAGCATTTTATTTTCTTTGATTTACACTTCTATATAATAACCAAAAATCTATGGTGTATGAAAGTATCAACTGCACCACTGCACAAGCTTTTGATAACCATAAAGTGGTTTCCAACCATCAGTGACTAGCAGGGACTGACAATTCATCATGCAGCTAGTGAGAACAATGTTGGCGGCAGTGGTGATGAGTCGCCATTCTGAGTGAGAGATGTATGGGTTTAGCACTTAGTCTTAGTCATATAGTGAGTGAGATCCATGTTGGCGATGGTGGTGATAAGTCGTCATTCTGAGTATGAGTTGACTGGGAGTGGCACATACTGACGCAGTGAGTGAGATCATGTTGGCGATGGTGTTAATATGTCGCTGTTCTGAGTGAGAATTGACGGGGAGTGGCATATGCTCACACACTGAGAGAGATTCATGTGGCGATGGTGGTGATAAGTCATCATTCTGAGTGAGAGGTGACTGGCAATGGCACATACTCACACAGTGAGTGACATCCATGTTGGCGATGGTGTTGATATGTCGCCGTTCTGAGTGAGAATTGACGGGGAGTGGCACATGCTCACACACTGAGAGAGATTCATGTGGCGATGGTGGTGATAAGTCGTCATTCTGAGTGAGAGGTGACTGGCAATGGCACATACTCACATAGTGAGTGACATCCATGTTGGCGATGGTGTTGATAAGTCGCCATTCTGAGTGAGAGTTGACAGCCAGTGGCACATACTCATGCAGTGAGTGAGATCATGTTGGCGATGGTGTTGATAAGTCGCCATACTTTGTGAGAGATGACAAGGGGTTGCACATACTCACATGGTGAGTGAGATCCATCTTGGCGACTGTGGTGATAAATCGCCATGCCATGTGAGACTGACACACAGTGGCGAAAGATGACAGAGTGAGTTATCACTCATAAAGGAGTCTCCATTGATGGCCAATCATGGCCACAGATGACGACAATTTGCTGGGTAGCCTAAGGTGTGATCATTTTTAACCTGTTTTAAGTGAAAAATTCAGCACATTACTATAGGTTAAAAGGGCACATTCGCACATAATTTCTACCCCTTTGGGGGAAAATTGACCCTAGAGAAGGGGGCCAGAATTTTTTTTGGCGCATCTGTGCTCAAACCCACCAGCTCCCCCCTCCTGTTGTTAAAAATATGGCCATGACAACCACAGAAAAAGATAAATACACAAAACTTTATGATAAACAAACCATTGTAATTGTGTCCCATAAAGATGCATAAGGCCCAACTGATGCCATGCAAGAGCGGGGATAGGGGGGAGGTTACGCTCGGCATGACGAGCTTAATTTTCCATATACCTTTAGTCTTGCAAAATTGGCAACACACATGATGAGGAATGAGGGAGGGGGGGCGTCAAAAATGGTAAAAAAAAAAAGCATGATGTCATTAGTACACATCCCCTGTATATTGGACATGGAATCCATGGAGTTGACAAAATGTAGCCATTCTTTGTTATGCCATGTCTTGCAGGTTTCCAAGAAGACCGTAAGGTGTGCCTTATATGCAAGGCAATATGGTGTATTCACATTATAAAGGTTAGTTTGATTTGTCTATGGAACATAGCACTGAAGTGGAAGAATCTAGATTTTATGCAGTGAAGTGGCAATGTATGCCTATGCTCTGTGTTGGATAGGAAAATAGAGTGGACAGAAAATCACATGATAGCATATACCTATGAAAAAAAATGGTAGAAATATTGATTATTAAGGTAAAATATACTTCTTAATGCGAGATAATAGGGGTTTCTACACAAGGGAGGTTAGACAGGGAATTCTCACTCCACCTGACACATGTTCACACATGGTTACACATCCTCATACAGGGACACCATAACAGACTCTAAGTGTGTGGTGTGATACTACATGCTGCTCTCTGATTGGTCGTTGAGTATGGTGTGATTCTATCCTCCTCTCTGATTGGTCTATGTTCAAATGTCAAAGTTCTTTGTTTATGATAGTAGCAGTTACACCAAGCAGCCTGAGGAGAGGTGACATATTGAGGTAGGTAGTCCTCTAAATTATTTTATCAAGTTTTGCAGCTGAGTCATTTCTTGAGTACACATACAGTATTGGCCAACCTGCCTCTGTTACCATTACATGTATGTCTGATCTAATCTGACTCTTTTCTATTGAAACAGGTCCAAAAAGGAAGAGACGTCTTGTAACTACAATACAACTAGCACACACTGAAGAGGAAGATACCAGTGAATGACATTGCGGAAGGAGGACAAATGGAGGGAGTACCTTATTGATGTTTCAATTGTTAATTAATAATGTAAGGCATATATTGGAACCCTCCCCACAACCCCACCCCACTCACCCCTCAGGCCACTCACCCACACCCCCACCCCCTATCCTGAGGCATTCTCACGCAAATCAACCAAATAGTGTTAGTTTGAGCCTGTGTGCGTCTAACACCTGGTGTTAGTTTGAGTAACTTTGAATTTAATACACGGTGTCAGGTTGAGTCACTCTAGGTTTAACACCTGGTGTTAACTTGGGTTAGTTTTGAGTCTAACACCTTCCTCACACTGTGTACATGTTTCTAACACCTAGTGTGGGCCCCTATCTCAAGCTCACACAAGCTGACACGAATTTGCTGGGTATGTACCTGGCACATATATATATATATATATATATATATATATATATATATATATATATATATATAGTAATCAACTTTACCTATGTACCCATTTCATATGACCTATCGGAAAGTGAGGGCACCCTTGTTCACCTCACCACCCACACAAACCCTGAGGCCAACACAGTAACCAATGGAGATTGACGGCTTATACAGGCCATAAAAGTCCTAAATTGTGTTTTCTCCTTCTTTCTTCTTTCTCTATTCCATTACCAAGTAGAGCACAGGTCCATGATGGAGGGACTATTCTTACAGGGCAGTCAGGCACATTAACATCAAGGGCTAGGGCTTTTCATGGTATACTGAAAAAAACAGGAAAGCTACTTGCACATAGAAACTGTTTAAATGGTACTATACTCAATCTGAGAATATAAAATCCCATAAAGCCCTCCGGGTTAGCCCCCTACATAGTTCAAATTATGGTGAGCTTCTGAAATAGGGCTAATAGTGCCCTGATGTAGTCATTTTTGATATATCGATGTTACCTCAGGTACTTTGGGATGCATGAATACTCCCAGGAACAAAGGTTAAAATGACCATTTTCGCTTCAAAGAACCGTGTCTACTTTCAAATTTTTTTTTTCTACCTCATAATTAGAACTAATAAATATGGAGCTTAGCCACTTCAAGCTATGGAAACTGCCAAATGGAAAATGAAAATGAAGTATGGAATAGAATTTAGGTTTGCTTAACAACATGATGGCCAACTAGTGAGTAATGATATTCTGATAATAAAAGCTTAGGTATCAGTATGCTCATAAACATCTGGCTATCTACAGCAAACATCATTTTAAGTCAACACATAACACAATTGCTGCCATTCAAATCCCAGGTGTCCAGAGGTGGATAAATTATTGCCATTGCCTCTTGGACTTTGTGTGGGAGTATATGTCTCCTTGGTATAAGGTGTCAGTGTAGGAAACACACAAACAGGATGGATGTCTTTCAGGAAATTGTTGTATTACACATCCCAGACCCTAGGGGGAACAAGTTGTAAGAACTCTGATGCATGTGAAGCATTCAGCCTGTGCCCTACTTTTATAGCTAACACATTAATGAGACAGCTTGGGACATCAGTGCATGCAATAATTTCTGAATGAGAAACATACATTTTGTGGCCTCAATCAAATCATAACAAGTGTCACAAATTGGGGTTTCAATTTCAAATTAAATTTCACACCATATGACTGTTAAATACTTGTAAATCGTCACAGTACAAAAACAGGCAGATAAGGCGACACTTTGCATCTCGCTCACCAATCCAGTATACCAACCTGATTATCATGTCATTTGACAAGGTAGATTCACAATGGTGTGTATCTGAAGACCCATAACAGGAGCACATGTTCAATTTGCCCCTTTACTTCACACCATCACAAATTTCTTTTATGATGGTCTGTCAGAATAGATTTCTATTAGAAAATAGACTATTTTGCCTGATTAAAATCAGAAGGGGGCTATCACTCATATAATTTTTATCTTGCAAAATATCACTGAATCTGCTTTAGACCAGATTCTTATTCCTGTTTGTTTTTCATTTGGAAGGTGATAGATGGCTTTTTATGGGGAGGCCTGTATTCAGTAGGCACTAGCACGGGTCTATATCAGTCACACCCAGTCATCCTGATACCTAACCTAGCTAGACAGGGAGTACTTTATAATGGTGGTGGGTAAGAGGGAGTGAGCCCCAGGGGTCAAGGGTGGAGAGACCAATTGAGGGCAGCTTAATGTATTGATCACTCATTGACCATTGAGTAAAGGCAATAGACACACAATACTGATGATAACTTCCTTTAGACCTCCCCTGAAGAATTCAGAGGCAATAAAGGTATTGATGATCTTTACCAAGCTGAGAAAAATGCAATGGGTTTCATTTTTGATTGCTTTCCTGATTTTTATTTTTGTATAGTTTGTCAACTTTTCTTGCCCCTCATGGAATTTCTGGCCAATAATCAATAGACAAGGTTGCCTTACTTATATACTCTTGCTTCCCTTCAATATGTAAATAGATGAGTAACTGCAGCTAATACATGTAGATTCTGCCCTATTTGGTGAATAGCACATCCACCTGTTCATCCACAACATTGATTAAAGGGTCATGGTGGTTATTTCTGTCACTCTTTTTGCTGCCGAGCAGATGATTTATTTCAACAGAAAACTTTCTCTGATGTCATAATCATAAATCGTTTGTGTGTCTTAACGAGCCCCGTTCCTATCCTGTCCATTGAGCCTGTGTCTGTACATGCCTTCAGAAGGTCAAGTACTGAGAGTTAAAAAGACAAGGTTTGACCATGATACCTGAGTCATACAGATGTACAATGACTATGGTACTGCAAGGTGTCGGGATTATTTCCCTCTAGGAGGATGTGGCATGGAGAGAAAAAGATTCTTGAATAGTATCGTGTTGCATACGTTTTCCTTGTTCTTTTTCATTGTTTTACACCAAGTGGAAAATTTCTTTAAAAAATTGACCTAGCCTTTTGAATCAGTATTCAAAACTGGTCTGCTGATGTTGATTAATATTGATTCAGCACTGAAATGATTGCAAAGAAATGTTTTAGATTTAAGTTTTGTCAATTCTATAAGAGTATTTATGTGTGCCTGCCGAGATCTGATTACAATGGCTGATCCATTTTAAAATCAATGGGTATTGTTTGAGTAATAACAGCTTAAGATCACTTGAACAGTTTGGTTCCAAAATGCAACAAATCCATTCCAGATTTTAAGCCAATACGCATGTTTGAAGTGTTCCCCTTGAGTGAATTTATTGCTACCATGATAAAATCTTCACTATATCAACTCTAGATAGCCCAAAAGTATATTTTTCAAAGAAAATGTTTTCTTTAATACATTTAACTATTTCTAACATGTAGGCCTTTGCAATGATTGCCTCTTTCATTTTTTAAAAGATGGCGTTCATTGCATTTTGGAAACAAACTCTTCACTTTCAACCTCCTCATTTTACTTAATCCCCTTATCAGGAAAACACAGACTAGGCTCAGTTGCACCAACCTTTCTGTTAAAAGCCTTATCTCCTGTCTTGGTATATTCTTTTGTGGAATAAATAATGAACCTATTAAAAGCACTGAATACAGTTGCCATCCTTGATCGACCTCTAGAACATTTTGCATAAAAATCAGTTCTAATCTTTGAGATAGAGTTTAATATTTAGGCTGATATCGATGATTAAATCTCAGTGTGCAATTTACCTTTAGTAGTTGATGATATGCAAAATATTATTTTCTTTTACTCCTAGCAGGCCATAAGTTCCAGATTGATGTATCCTTCTTGCAGCATCTAGTGATTTAAAGTGAGTACAGAATAGAGGACTATATAGGCAGTACTAACGTTCTAAGTTGAGAACACCAACCCATGATGTGCATGCTATTGCAAACATGAATATGCTTGAAGATAGGGTATATGCCCATCAACTGGTGGAAGGTTACAAAAGATCGAAGTTTAACAAATATTGAGATTTTCGTAACCTAAATACCAGATCCTGGAGAGCACCAATGCTAAAAATGGTAACTATATTGTAATAAACATTGGCCGGCGGCTCGGTGGCGGCCACCGAGGCTCGGTGGCCGGTTCCCGCGGTGACCGCTAGGTGGCGCGTCGGCGGTGACGTCACAGCCTTGTGACGTCACCGTCGGCGGCCGGGGGCTATAAAACGCGGTGTCCGGTGGTTTTATAGCAGACGCGATCAGACACTCAGGTGGCCTACGTGTAAGCTATCTTAAGGGAGTTCGGTGGCTAGTCCTAGTTCACGAACAGAGTGGCGTCTCTAAGCAAGAATAAGTACAAGTACAAGTATCAGTATAAGCAAGTAACTGATGACCAGTGACTGTTAGTCCTTAAGGCTCCTAAGAAATAAAACAACAACAACGGCTGTAACTTTATATTCCATTCTTTATATATGGTGTTGACTCTGGTTATTACTATATATATATATATATATATATATATATATATATATATATATATATATATATATGAGGAGTGTTACATATGCAGTAGCACATGCCTGGAATGATTCGGACCCAGAGGATAGAGCACCTGAGACATTGGGAAAGTTTAAAGTAGAGGTTAAGAAATTCCTGACCTTGAATGAACTAAAATTGCAAGTTGTCTCTGCCCTCTCCTCCTCTTCACTCCCTATAACCAGACAAGACCTTGATAATATTGCCTATTGTTATGGCTGTTTATACATAGATCCCCGATTAAGATTTGTTGTATTAACTCATTTTGTTCATCATAATGGATTTCATCTAAAAAGCGCTATAACCATGTATAATTATGTGAAAATGGCTACTCCCACGGATAATTACATAATAGTGTAAAGGCTGACAGAATAAGACAGTAGACTTAGCATCATCCTATATTTTGTTGCTATATATGTCTGTAGTCTGGAGTACAGACTCTGTCCAGAAATACTTGTGCCACTGCAGCTCCTGCGGTTATCCAGGCCGCAGTAACGTCACACCCTGCTGTGGGACCCATCATCAACAAGTTTGCTGCGGCCATACAGGCTGCTACTTTCGCGGGTGAGAAATCCTACCCTCTACCACTCAGCTACCAAGACAAAGTTCCTGCTTCTGTCACTGAGAAGGTAGCACATATCCCCACCTCTACATCACATCAGCTGTCATCCATCAAGGGTAAGCCTACTCATGCCCACGACTTCGTTTTCCATGGCCCTTCACCTATTAAAACAGGTCTAAATGTCCTGGACCCTTTAGAATATTTGTTTGGCCTGACACGGCTTATGAAAGACTGCCATACTCTGGCCCAAGATAAGCCCTGTATTGCTGAGCATATCATGGACATAAAAACAGTGGGCAAAGATTATCAATGGGAGCAAATATGTGATTGGTCAGAAGAAGTCCTGCCTTCCATTGAACTATTTACTTGGCAGGACAGTGCATCTATCAGTTCATTGAGGTCAGAGGTCGCCAAGGTTAGAGCAGGTAAACTCTACCCCACCGCCGACATAGCTAAAGTCTCACTCAAGAAGAATAAGTCTAAGTCTAAAATAGAGTCTAAACATCAGACCAGAATCGACTAAACCTGATAAACAGCCTATACAGACTGCTGCTGCTTCACAACCATCCTACAAAGTCTTTCGCAGCTCAGCTGGTTGCACTGATGTACCCTGTCAGGCTTACAACACTAAGGCTGGCTGCACTAAGCCTGACAGCCATATAGAAGGTGGTATACAGTACGGCCACCACTGCACCTGGTGCAGGCACAATATTCAGAAACTTCATCTCCATGGCTTCGCAGCATGCTGCTGCAAACAACCAGGAGATAAAGAGCCCTCTTTTCAGGCCTGAGCCGGATTACCCCAGCTCTCCCTATGATGACATGAACTTGGACACAGACTTAGCCACCTCTATCCCTGCTGATAATTATGATAAAGCTGCCTCATCCAAGCTTAGGCCTAATGCTCCCATATTTAGGCCCACGTCAGATATTAACACTAAACTTCACACTCCAGACAACACCTGTACAGTGGGCCACTTTCCATGTACTACTCATATAAAAGAGCAAATGGATCAGGTCGTTAGTACCGCTAGTCCAGCTCACACTACTATACATACTACTCCATCTGACTCTAGTGATAGCCAGTCATACACCGCGAGCTCACTCACTGATTCAGATGAAACTTTTTACCCTTCCGTGGCAGACTTGTTTTACAGCTCAACTCCCGCAGGTCAGTCCCCAGAGCTATTCGTTCCTATCAAAGCCTTGTTTTGGCTGGTAAGGGTTACTGACGTTTGGGATAGTTTCGCTCAATTTGCTAAGCTATATGACACAATGAGAGAGACTGCTTGCCCAACAGGTTAGGCCTCAGACTCACATTACCATCAGGCCTCAATCTGTATGTCTGGGAAAGCAAATTACAAGGTTACCATGACTACAAACTATGTGAATACTTACGCTATGGTTGGCCAGTGGGCTATACTGCAGATACACCACCCGTCTCCACTGAAACAAACCACAGCTCAGCCCTTAGAACCCTACTCACATAGATGAATTCATCAAAAATGAACTTACAGGTCACTTGTTATCCTCCAAGCTGAGGCCACTCACAGTATGCTTCACACAGGTATGATTACACAGAATGGAATTCCCTTGAATGAATGTACTGTTTGATTGCAAAGGCAGAACAATAGGCATTCATTAAGGGTCCTGGAAAGTACCGGGTATTCATCTTGATTGTGTAACGTAGTTTGTTAATCCTTAGACCTTTATTCTAACATGATGCCTCAAGGTTCATTTGTTTTGCAGTCTTGGTGCACTATGTATACTGATATTTGTATCCACCAATACATCATTGGTACATCATGCAAATCTTTCAGGACCATATAAGCCGCATGGGGTTAGCATGCTAAATGATGCATGCATGATGTCACCAAATCAGTAAATGGGTTAATTGGAATAGAGGCATAGTCTGATGGTTGGAGCCAAAAAGTCAATCTTCTCCAAAATGAACCAGGATCTTCACATAGATCATACATCCTATGGTGACTACTTTAATGGTTCATAATTAAGCTCATATTTGAAAGAATTGTCAGATTTATACTCCATTTCCTACTTTTGGGGTGAACGCCAATCCATTGGAAATACACTGTAAAATACTATGGCAAGGTCAATGAGACCCCTTTTTAAGTGTGTATCAGCTAAAGGCAACAATAAATTGTCCACAAACCCCTAAATATAGTGTTATTACATTGTGTAAAACACATTTGAATAGAATTTGAAAAATGAAAAAGATCGGACTATGCCACTTTAAAGTCCCACAATGGTTAATACCTTGTCACTGAAGAGAATCTGGTCTGATAGAAATGGGAGGGACGGCTAATGTGATGTTCATCAAACGCCTGGAAAACGTGGTAATTAACGATGATTGTTTGATGTGTAAAGTGAGATAGCTGTTTACCTCAAATGCTATTCCTAACCCTCTGATCATCAAGAAAAATAAACAACTTCTAATCTTTGAGAAGTTGAACAACTCTCAAAGTTCTTCAGTTTGCAGCACATCTCATAGCTATGCCAGCAGTTGCTTGGACAGTGAAACATGAGTGGTGTAGAAGAATGAATCTAGCAAGTAGGGATCAGCAAAATCTATGCATAACATACTGTCATGGCAACTACCTCTTGCTGAAACCTATTCATTATGATCTACTAATCCAACGTACATGACCCGTTGATATATAAGGATACTTTGTGTATCTCACTGCCCACACAGTCCCTAAGGCCAGCAAAGTAACCAACATAGACCAACGGCTTATACAGGTCATAAAAATCCCAATCGTTTTTTTTTCTCCTTCTTCCTATCAACAAGTAGAGTGTGGGTCCATGATGGAAGGACAGGGCAGTCAGTTATATTAATATCTAGGTGTAGGCTTTACATAAGGTTGCCAGTACAGCTGACCTGCCTTATTTTCAAAATACACAAAAGGTAAGGAAAAGTTATGGGATTTAGATGCTGCATAGTGGATTAATTACCTGATTGTTATTTAGACAAATAATACCCAACCCGCTCACGTAAGTTGGTCAGCTCCCTGATTCACCCTCCCAAATATTTTCTTCTAGTTCTTGTGGATCTAATATTTATCTGTACAGAGCCTAACCACCTGCAGCTGTAGAAAATATCAAATGGACAGGGACAAATCTTAGTTAATGGGCAAAATCACTACATTGTGTAATCTGAATGTATACAATGTATCTTAATAACAGCGGTATAAGTCCCTTGGCGCCACCTGATTATCATAGAATATGAGCAGTTTTGATTTTGCCATGCCTAAAACCTATGGTAGAAGGACCTCCCTTCATCAGAAGGATAAATTCCCATTAGAGGAGGCTATAGATAGTACTCAGTAAACACTGGCACAGGATTCTATCAGTCATACCTGGGTTACCTTCCTAACTAACTTAGCCAGACAACGGGTAGGTTACAATGGTGATGGGCTAGAGAGAGGCGAGCTCCAAAGGTGAAGGGTAGAGAAGCAAATGTAGGGTATCTTGACATATTGATTACAAATTGATTATTGGGTAAAGCCTACAGGCTGTGTGAGATGAGCTAATAGCATTGATACTAAATTCCTTTGGCTCTCCCTTGAAGGAGACATAGCCAACAAAAGGTAGTGTCTAGGGACATGTTGATCTTGTTTTCCCCTTAAATGTTTGTTTTCTTTATATATGTTTTTAGAATTTGGTTGCGTATCAAAAAATGTTCTTGAACTATTCTCTTTCAATATCATAGCAAACATCAGCATACAGCAGTTACTATTAATATTATTTCTTAGTTTTTTAAATTATGCTACTGCCAATTTAGCGAAATCAATGATGATTGTCTGACATGGCTTATTTTTGTCAGATGTAGTTCGCCACTAAGCAGATTATATTTACATGATTCACTTTATCAGATGAATTGCTATGATGTTATTTATGTTATATCGCTGTAGATGTACTTAGATCTCAGGGCAGCTCTTAGGGGCTCAGGCAGAATCAATTAGTTCACATCATTATCAGTTGGACTTCAATCAGTAGTCGTACTATGATTTAAATACCAGAAATCAAAGGGGAAATTATACAAAAAAAAACATACTGCTCTTAAGTTACCTTTATAGAAGCATTGCATTCTTTTTATAATGGATGTGACTGAAGTATTTCTCAGATCATTTAAAGTCCATTATATCAAATGAAAAAGAACATTGAAGCATCATAATGGCCTTTACCACACTAATGTATAAGCAGTTTAATGTGGAGAGCCTTTGCCTTTGTAGAACAGTTGAAGTAAGCTTTTTATGATACAAGTAAAATTAATGGCCTACAAGCATTAGAGGTCCTTTCATCATTGAAATATGCAAAGAGTAGATTATTTGAGTGTAGATTGTAGGTGTGTTAAATGAACATGATTTACTTTTAAATGTCAGAATAAGGGGATTGCTTTGTGCTGTCTGGAATATTGAACCTGTTTGCTGACATTTCCTCACTTAAATTAACATTAAGTACCTAAATCTGCAGACTATGTCTACACTATATTTCCACGATTAACCCACATCACTGCAATGAAGACTATAAAACCATAGTAGCAGTGGAGAGACAGGATTGTATAAATGCAATATCGTAACACGCTGGTTCCTCTAGGCAATCCAAAACATCGAATGACACCCCTCAAACCATAGTAAGATTTACCTTGAGACTTCTTATGATATATCCTACATTGGTGACTGTAGTGCTGATCCTATGTAAGGCTGACATGAGCACATGTTGTATGGAGCAATGTTTTACCATCTGTGTGATTCATCTTGTGCATTATCCATAACAGTTTCATCAAGAACTATGACGTTTTATCAATCTTGCAATGTAGTTAATTCCCAAAGACATTCTTAAATGTAGTGGACAAAGGAGAAATGTCAAGCAGAAAAAAATTCCATCGGACTCTTGATTTGTCCATGAATGTTAAAATGCTGGATGGATGAAGGCGCTAACGTTGGGCTTTACAGAAACAGAAAAACAAGGTGGACAGTGTTTGGCCATGTATTGGCTAGGGTGGTACACATTCAACACCTTATGGAAAATCCATTACAGGAATTTTAATAGATTTATTTCACAGTCTTTTCAATTTGCAAACTGGCAATTTGTTAAATGCCATAACATATGACTGAGTTATTTCTTTAACTCGAAAACCTACTTATATTTCTACACTTCAAAGGCAGAATCATAGAGGAAACAGTTGCTAGGGGCAATCAATCAGATGCAAAATAGCAGTGGAATAGCTTACATGACACAGGATCCTACAAGAACATTTTCATTGTTTTACAATAAGAAGAGTGACAGATGGTTTTATTCTGAGAGGCAAGTGTTCACATCCAAGTTACCCTGGTTACTACCTTAGCCAGGACAAGGGATAGATTACAATGGTTTTGGGTTAATAAAAAGTGACCCCCAATGGTGAGGGTTAGGGAAGCCAACAGACGGCAGCTTCACACATTGATTACACAATGTCCATTGAGGCAAACAGGTCTGTGACATTGATAATAAGTTCCTTTAGAACTCCCTCAAAGAGTTCCTACCAAGCAAAGGCAGCTTCTAAGGTTATATTCATGATGCCTCCCCCTATAGAATGAAATGCAGTAGTGTTTATTTGTCATTGTTGTTGTTTTAAATAGCTTGTCTTTTCTTTGTGTTGCTTTTTTTAAGAAATTTTTTTGTGGTCCCTCCTGGAATATTTGGTAAATAATCAGCGTATAGCAGTAAAACTGATTGATTGGGCTGAATTGGATATAAAGGAGGAGGGAGAAGTTAGTTTAAAGTAGAGGAGCTAAAGGAGTGCATATAAGCTATGTATTCATTGAGAGAGGTTGGAACAGTTTTAAATATTTTCCACTATAATGTATCCTAATGAATCCCTGGACATATAAGCCATGGTAGACGTAAAACATATTTTAGAAATAAGTTTCTGTGAGAAGTCCCTACATTAAATCAGATTATGACCCAGAAATCATGGCAGGGATTTTGATGAAAAGGAGCTAACTGAGAGTTGTTAGTACATGCTATCATTATGATAGGGAAGCATATAATGAGGGGATCTCCATGGCATAGACCCAGGCCAGAGCACAAATCTGATTTACCTGTCTGATCCTACATTCAGCCCATGAGGCCACATAATGAATAAACAGCCTATGGGTTGATATAAACAAAAAGGGCTGGCTCAATACTTCATGATTGAACTCATTGGCACTACGTGTAGGGTATGATCCTAAAGAACCCAGTGTGTTTCTATTATTAGAACAAACTTTGATCAATGATAGGTTGGCAGCTCCCAAATTGGAAAAGCTTTCAACAATAATCCATCTAGAATAATCTATCCTAGTATTTCTTTATTATATTGTGTGCAAAATGAGCTCCCTGATTGAAACTATTAATTAAGTTGGAATAAGCCGAGCTGTGTGCTGTGATCTGTCAATGCTTGAGTTTAGTTGAATGGGGCAAATAGACAAAAATTGCATATTATTTTGGGAATTAATCAGTAGATGAAGTGCAGCTCAATCTAAACAAACCACAATGGAGGATTATCCTGCCATCGCTCACTTCTCCCATTATCACTTATGTCTAGATATTTCACACTCATCCATTCACCTCCACGGGTATAAAACAAAATCGGCTCATACTTTGTGTTTCAATGTGGAATATCCCAAACCCAATCTTCCCCCATCTTTTCAGAATTGTTAGATGGTTAGAGGATCATTATAATTTGCTGTTCAGTAGGAATCATCATATCAGGTATAACTTAAAGCATTGTCATTATGTTTGTGATATTCATCTAGATAGCAAAGGGACTTGAGAGAATCAGCATTTTGATATTGTAATGTAATTCCTATTGTTATACATGAGTAAAATGTTTATATGAAATTGTCCTCTTAAATAACCCTTGCATTCTGTATTATAGTAATTGATGTCATAAGTAGCTCTTACCTTTTGTACTGTCACTACTGCACTGGTGCCTTATTAACAGTGAAATAATGTGCATGTATTACGTAATGTAACAGGAATTGACATTTTGTATAACATATCACTGGTCTTATCATTATCTCCAAAATTGCTTCTGTAGGGTGAGTTGGATGTCACATGCTGTGCATTGATTTATCCATTGTAAAAGGAGGATGCACAATGGAGTGTGCCCATAATTTTCATCTGTATTTCTTAATATCACATATGTGACAGTGTCTCAATGAGCATTGAAATTTTGTATGTCTCTTCAACCTGGGAAGTAATTTGAATTGGAACTCTGTGACTCCGATATATAATAGCTAGTTTCTGTGTCATACCTCCCACACAGAACCCACGCTGAGCTGTTTGTAATGCAGAATATAAGTAAGCCTAATGATGAACACGGAAGCTATTTCATTAGAAATATTAACACTTTCATGTGTGCATCCCACTTCGAGGTTCATATTCCTCAGTCATCGTCATGCACTAATGCAAGTAGGGCGGTGATGCTGGGTATCATACTTGACAATCGGAAGCATATATGAAACATGCAGGGTAGATATAATGTATGAATAAAGCATACAGGTGATTCATTCTTGCATTATGAAAACCAAAATGTATGTTTCATTAATACACTCTGAAGCACTTAAAGTGCTAATATTATCTCCAGTTAGTATTCAAGTTAGTAAGTAAGTATTCCTTTATTTATACTGGATAATTTACAAAGGCTGCAGACCCGCTTTGAGTCATTCCAGTGGTGCGTCATAGGTGGAATAAGACACAGCCCTTATGGGCTGTAAAGACTTATGGTAGTAAATAATCAATAACGCCAATTCATCAGGTACATTGGATGACCCAGAAAAGCTGTAAAACTTAAAGATATACATATTCTCATTATGCATCATTGTAAGCATTACCCGTGAGGGATACCTTTAATCCTCGGGGACTTTAGGTGGATAAGGGGATTGGGATGTTAAAATTTAATCAGAAAAAAAGAAAAAGTGGGGGGGATAGGGGGATCTTGATTGTATGGATGGTGGGGAGAGGGCTGTAAGGTGGGGATATGGGTAGAGGATATTAAGTGGGGGGGGGGGGGTTGGTGAGATTAGAAGTTCAATTAGTACTTCTGACATACATACCTCAATACGGACACTAAGTTGACCTAAGTTTCTGGAATCAAACAATTAACACAATGACAAATCTGTTAACCCTTTATGGCCCTGTGCTATTGGTATCATGGCACACTGCATCGTCGTTAACAACACACCTCTAAGAGAGTATCAAAGATGTAGATCTCCAACATGCTGCACTGATGCAGAGCTGGTGAATTCATTGTCATTGCTTCATTTACACTTCTTCATGAAGGAGTCCATGGTGAATTTCTAATGCATGATATGTGTAGGTCTGATGAGAAAATGTGAGGTTTCATGTTTGAAATAACAAATAATTATTTTGGTGACATTAATCATCCAAGCATCTGGTATCAAGTATTCAAAAGCATCTCAAACACACCTACACATTGGATGGGGGTCAACACAGATAAAAAGAATTTTGCACAACATGAGTTAAAATCACACAGTGCTTTACATTTAAGGTCATAGTTTTAACAATCTTGTCTCTATGACTAGCTGCTTTGTTGAGACAGCAAGGCCAGACCAAGGAACGAGGAACTGGTATTCATCAATAGTTATACTGGTCTATACATGTTAATCATCCTGGTATCGTATTTCACAAACCTCCTTTCATTGCTTTAATGCTGCCACATTCCCCCCTCTTATCCTTGATGAAAATTTATCTGATTTATCTCACATGTAATTGTAAGGCAAACAATTGACTAATAAATGATAGAATGAAGCACTAGAAATTGTGAACCTGGTCGCAAATTAATTTTGAGAAGCACACAAATACTATTTTTCCTTAAGGAAAAAAGAACAGTGCAGCAGGACCTTCAAATAACGAAAGAATAGAAATGCAGGTGCCTAAAGGAAACTGTCAAAGAGACAAACACAACTTGTCACCTTCAACGCCCTTTGAAAATGGAACCTGGGACAATTGAACTGTGTGAAAGGTTGCCACAGTGCCTTAATCAAAGGAGGCAGAGATTTCTATTTCAAGCTATGAGCACTAATCCTTTAAGGGCCCTATGATGCCTCTGGGTGACATTCTTTGTTCTTCATAATGTATCCAAGCGATGGTGGTGATGTGGCTCTGAGGCACTGCATTGGTTCACCATTCAACACTGTATCATTCCATGGGACCCATGCAATAGTTTTTCTCAGACTGAATTCATGCATCACTAATGGTCAAAATCGGTTTATGGTGGGCCATTCAGCCCATAACATTTATGGTTAATTGGGAGGGGTGTGGCTTTATGAACACAAATGCTAAATTCAATCTTAATATTCTCAGTTACTTGGAATTTCAGAGAAAAGAAAACAACAGACATCTGTGCGTTAATCTAAACCCCACCCTATGCCTCAAGACTGTTCATCCTTCAAACAATGTTGACTTTTGGAATTCTCCACAGGTGTCTGTAATGTAATTTCAGCCCCATTCATACAATTAAGGGTTTAGAAATAGGCACCTGTCCTCTCAATAAGGATATGACAATCACATTGATTTTGCCCTGTCCCCCACCTGTTGCTTATAATGTTCCCCTTTTAGAGAAACCATTTTGCAAAGTTGGAGACTGATTGGCAGGAAAGAGGTAAACATTTCTTTTTATCAAATTTGATTAAGAAATTACATCCATTATACATCAGATGGATTTCTGATCATTTTTAGATTTCTCAGTCCTTGTCTTGAACTTTTCTAAACCCTAACAGAATTAATAGTCTGAACTGCCACTCTCTTTATTTTGAAAAGCTCATACACATTACCATATCTGCCAAAGTGCAAAGTACTTGCAGACCTTTAAGATTTAAGGCTTGTGTATGATTACTTATATCTGTCCCTAATATACCAGTACATGATACATCATCCGTACTGTGTACACCCCCTTTTACGCTACCAGGTGAAGTTGTAGTAACAATATAACAACATGTCAACCCCGCAAATACTCAATACCGTATAAGACAAAATAATTCTAATAAGCGCACCCCCAAGAGCCTAAAATCGTTGCTTTTGCCCTAAAAATCTTTATTTTCACACTTCATTTGACTGATTTTACACCAGGGTGGGACCCAGAAAAGAGGGGTATGTGCTTATTAGAGCATGTGCGCTTATTAGAATGAATACGGTACTGCTTGTATGTCTGTCGGTGCACACCATGATCTGGTGAATTACACAATGGGGTTTGATACACTCCTAAAGGGTCAGAATGATAAAGCAATATAGTGCTGGCAACTAAACATGTCAGCAATACATTGGTGTAAAGAATACAGGACCCTAGATCAAAAGCATCATGTGGCCTCCACAATAGTTATGCCCCTCGCATGGCTTCTAATTTGGCTGTAAGTAGGCTTCCCATACATTGTGCCCGTCTTACTGCTGCTGATTGCTTATAGCAGGTCTTCTTCATTACTGCCAAATGTCATTTACCATTATCCTGACATAGATACCTAAACTGATAGTGCCACATCAGCATATAATCTGGTTTTGCACACCCAGGACAGGTGCTCAAGGCAGCTATGCCTCCTTCCCTGAACTAATATTTTGCAGATAAAACAACAGTTTCTTCTCAGATTTTTCAGGCCTCCATCATGGGATCCAAGGCAGTGGTAAAAACAATGCATGCAGGGAGAGTCCCCCAATCCCCTGGTATAAATAGAGGCCATCTTGGAACCTACAATCTCTTGGAAACCTGGTAGTGAGTGAATACATCCACATCATACACTATTACATTCTTCTCAGATTTTACACCACAAGTATTCATGATGTTGAAACTTGCAAGTCCGACATGCAAAAGAACATTACAGGTTTAGCCTCAAATGACTAAATATAAGTTTATAAAGAGAAGACCAGAATCTGGGAATTCTTTTTATGCTTCAATATCTGAGCATTAGTCAGTGTTTTCAGTGATGCTGATTGCTTTACCTAGAGTACAACTAGTGCAATGATCATATGGTCAATTCTCATGAAAATGGATCACATGGCCGAGGAGGAGAAAAAATCTGAACTGCTCAGATATTTTGTATTTCTTGTGGGCTGTAAGGCAGCATATAATGTTACTTACTCGCAAAATTGGGAACACCAACTATGAAAATTAAAGATTTTATGACAGTTTTAGGAAGAAAACTGGTGGACCTACGTATGGTGATGAATCTTGTACATGAACAAATTACATGGGTTGCTATAAAATAGAATTATTTGCAAGAAAACTGATATATTTTGTTCATACAGTCATAACAACATGTTGGCTAGGGGTCTTTATCATTTATATCTATGATAAGAATAGATTATGCTGCAATTAATTATACCCACTTATGGAGCTGGACCTACGTATGGTGATGTACCTACGTACGGTGATGTCTATGCATTGCAGTCATTATCTTCACAAATTTATTGATTTCCAGTATTGTAACTGGTCCATAGTATTCATCCTTAGTTAATTGAAGTATATCAATGGGTTTAAAGATAGCATTAGCTATTTCTATCATTCTATGGCATAGGTTTCAATCATGGACCTATGCATGGTGATGTACCTACGTATGGTGATATTTCCATGATTTCTCCGAATAGGTTGTAATGTATTCATCCAGTTATGACAATATTTTGCATGGATATTCCCTGGACCACATCTATCAACATGTTATGAAATAATTTACTAAATATTAATTACTCTCCTTTAATCAATGATTCAATGTACCTACGTACGGTGATGCTAAGGGGTACACCACATGCTTGTCAGTCCTATACGTCATTGACATATGCATGTTAGAAATATTTTATATTAATATTATATTGCCCCCCATTGAGCCATAAAAACTGAGACATCTATATATACCAAGAGGATTTTCTCCTTGACATTATACTCATTCTAGTGTACCTACGTATGGTGATGCAAATGTTACACAACTACATTTTTCCTTATAAATAACAAGAAAATGATTGAAAATGAGCTCTAATGGTGTCAAAATTTTCGTTTTTCAATTCTACAATAGTCCTTATGAAAAGTGTTATTATTGACCTTATTGTACCTCTAATAAATCACCTAATGTGTTTTACTTATATTTTTTTAGTTGAAAACCTTTGAAATATCCGCATTTTACCCTGTTATTGACATAGATTAGATCACTACATGGGCAAAAGTGGGTACCCATAGTATGATAATGTTAGCAGCAATGTGAATGTATAAACAATATAGCAGTTAGACCCCCTGTTAAGTGTACATGGATGGGGAAAGGTATAGTGAGCCTGTGCTCCATTTTCGTGAGAATTGACCATATATATGTCCTCCATTGAGTGTAAAATTACAGTGTTTCACTGAAAACTCACTGCCAAAGACTCACATCATAAAATTCACAAACCAAAACCAATGAACTGGGTGTTGTCATTCAGAGGACCCAAAGAGACTACATCTTTATATAGGATGAATGCTCACAATGAAAAATATTTCCTCCCTTGAAAGTATGACTTATACGGATCCACATGCATTTAGTTTGGACAATCCTATTATATCTATAAGTATATACTTATTCAATGATTAGCTATCAAATCTCATATCAATTTGCCTGCAACCACGAGGGGCAGACTATCAAGTTCTGACTGTATGTATAATATCATTCAATATGTAACAGGAGCAGTAAACCTAACCGGTAGATGTGATCTTGTGTGTCTAAGGATAGAAGAGGGGTGGTGGTTAAATTAACATTCAAAGTGGGCTGATCAACATTGACATTTATTCAACACTGAGCTGATTTATTTGTCCACTGAGTAACTGAGGCTTCAGCAGGGTGTTCTGAGGCCTTGAAAGGTAACAGAAATAGAATGGTGTTTTAAAAAGCAAAATAAAAGAATTTCGTAAAGGAATGTTTCTGTCAGCCTGAGTGAGATCTGATTATAGTGCCTGATCCTTTCATCTCTTTTGTTCCAACCCATGGCATCCAGCATTGTTTGAGGAATGGAGGCTCTAGATATTATCATTTTAGATTAAACCTAATTGCAAAATAAAATGAATTCAACCTGTTGCACTAAATGCAAATGTCACCCCTGTTAGGCTTCCAAACTTAAGCATGTTCACAATACATTTCTAATTTTTACATCAGTTACAACTATCTATATATAGTTAAACATCGATGACATACTGATATATCATGCATTATGTAAAGAAAACAACCTGGTTTTTCAATGTGCAATTTACTTAAAAGCAGTTGATAATATGCAAAATAGCGTGGTTCCTTACCGAGGAACCAATGTTTCCTTGCTGCTGCTATATAGCCACATACTAAGGGACATTTGATTGCAATATGACACAAAAGAACTCCAGCCATGCAAGCCTGCAATATAATGCAAGGGACCTTGATTAGGTGGATACAAGAAACCTAACTGTGGCTAAGTCAGAATTGAGAGTTGGTCATAATACCACTTTTACAAAAGTGAGTTAGGTTAGGTATTCAGAGCCTGTTATCATATATGGGCCCATTGATGCAAATAAGAGAGGTATTTGATGCAGCTTGCAACCTGGTAATTGTATATCGATCATCCGTGATGAATGAGCTTGGATTGAATTTTCAGGAGGAGAGGTAGCTCAATGGATGCATGAGTAAAACATGGTACTATCTCATCTGGATAGGTTCAAGTCGTGGGTCATATAGACCTTATGATATTGACCTTTGCAGGTCAGACTCAATAAATAGCTTATAAATAAAAATCTATTTTACAAATAAAAACATGACACCGATTATATCAACAAGCCTCCTAATTGCATAACTTATGTAAAAGGGAAGTTATCTCGCTGCCAGGGAACAATATATATACCGGTAATGTATGGAAGAGAATATAAAAATACCAGATGTACCGGTGACAATGTATTAATATAATATTCATGTAATGAATGATCTATCACAGAACACATGAGTTTGGTGGGTTACTGACCTTGGGGCTATCAGCACCATACATGCCTTTATTAAAACAACTAAAATGATTAGTTGACAATAAGCAGAGTCAGTAAAATGCATAATATAATAACAATAGTATAAGTAATAACAATAGTAATAACAATAGTACTAACAATAGTAAAAATTTAAAAATCCAGGAAACACCCAGCGTGGTGTTACCTGCACAGGTGATACGAGCCAATTGACGGTTACTTTGAAACCACCTCTTTTATACCAGTGGGCTGTTGACTGTGACGTCATACTATGACATCATTGGTATCCTTACGAGCTGCAAGTAGTCCCTAACCGTCCGCGGCTAATTATATAAATATACACGAGTGTATATAGTTCCATAAGTTATCTCGCTGCCAGGGAACAATATATACCGGTAATGTATGGAAGAGAATATAATAAATACCAGATGTACCGGTGACAATGTATTATGTAATATTCATGTAATGAATGATCTATCACAGAACACATTCATGAGTTTGGTGGGTTACTGACCTTGGGGCTATCAGCACCATACATGCCAAAAAACACACAAAACACGCCAAACACATGTGAAAACACATATCAATCAGCATTGCAAATGAGATTGACACACTTTATCCAACTCCAATAGTTTATCCTTGTAGTTATGTAGATAATTAAAAACTGAGTTGGATTTCCAATTAACCCTCTTTTTGATAGACTCTATACTGAGTCCAGCATCCTTTAACAAAGTAGCCCCACCATGCCTTGAAGAATGGGTGGAGACACAGCCCTCGATACCAGCTTGAAAGGATAAAGACTTTAACCTGGAGTTGACATACTGGTACTGAAGAGGGTTACCTTTAGATTCAAACAGATACTCTCTGCTACTCCTACCACAGCACAACTTTTCCAGACCTAGATAAGGACATAGTGGAGAATTAACATTTTTTGACAAATAGATATTAAACAAACTTTTACCAAGCTGATCAGACTTGGATGTTCTGATACACATAGACAAATAATCTCGATGAAATTTAATATCTCCAACCTTTAAGGAATGTGGAGACTCAACCACATGCCCCACTCGTAACACACCCCTATAGCATGTTAAAACTGCCATCCAAAATCTAAAGTCTGCCATGTTGGTTAGATCCAAGAATGACCTTAACCTCAACATGTCTTTTGGAGAATAATAGTGAATAACTCTGGTTGAACAGGTCGAACGCCTGTCAATGCCATTGAGGGTCTTCTTAAACATGAAATTACTACTATAATCAGGATAACCCTTAATTTTTTGAAAGTACCAAACCGCAGACAAATAATTTTTTACAGATAATGGCTTCATAAAATCAGATAAGTAAACTGCATATATGGAACCTTGAGAGGGAGAACAAGGAAAAGTTTGTAAACAAAATTTTTTACAAAATTTCTTATACCTTTTAAGTTGTTGGTTCCTTGCTCTCCTCGTATTTTCAGACACACTCTGGGCTAAAAGTAACCTTTTTCTGTTTAGTAACCTTTTCCATTCTGGAAGTAAAGCAACACATATTATTAATCTGAAGAGTGTGAATGCATTTCTCCACAATACCGTTATAAGGTAACCTAGACAATTGGTCAGCTAGAATATTAACCTCAGATTTAATATAAGTGGCATAAATTTCAACATTGTTGAGGAAACATAACCAAAATATTTCCCTTAACCACTCCATACAGAGTTTATTTTTTGATCTACTGGTATTTATCATAGCTAAAACCTGCATATTGTCCGTTATACAACGTATTCTTTTATTTTTATAGCCTGATATCCAACGCTTAAGGCCCATAAGGAGAGGATACAACTCATACACATTAATGTTTCTATGGTGATTTTTCAAATTATCAAGGATGGGTGGTTGAGCGAAGTGACCCCTGCCTAGATTAAATTTATCATAAGAAGTCCAGTCACCATATATAAAATCATTACCCATCCATGCACCGAAACCTTTCATAGAAGAATCTGAATACATATGTGTATCGACCAAATCGTTTAGAATTAAACTTTTACAATTAAAAGTACTGCTGAACTTCAACCATCACTCCATATCATTCTTTGTGCATTCAGAAATTTTTATAATACCTCTAGGCCTTGCTCTGGCACAAAGATCAAAAATTCTGCGACTAAAAGTTCTACCACCTTTAACAACTTGGGAGCAGAAAGACATTAAACCACCGATCCTCCCTAGGGTCTTTTTAGAAATAAATTTCTTATTAACATTATCTAATAAGAGGTTTTCCATTTTTTCAACCTTTTCAATAGGCAAAGACAGTTCCAACTTAACTGAATCTATGTTAATGCCTAAGAATTTACAAACTTGAGATGGGTCGGTCACTTTTTCTTTGGATACTACAAAGCCCATGTATGCCATACATTCCATCAATAAATTTCTCTGCCTAAGACATTCAGCATAAGAATCTGCCATAATAATAAAGTCGTCTAAATAATTTACCAATTTTTTGACACCATACATTCTAGCCACATCAGCAATAAAGTCAGATATTCTATTGAAAATATAAGGAGCACATTTAAGACCGAAGGTTAATCTATTGCTAACATAGTAACCCTCACCTTGCCCAAAATCCCAACGGAACCCCTGTAAGGTGGTGTGGGGGCCATAAACACTTATAGACCTGTAGGCCGATTTTAAGTCGACCACGCTCATGAAGTCATTCTTATCTAGTTGAGCAGTAACAGAGCTAATACGATTATAAGAAAATGCAGAACAAGTGGTATCCATGAAATTATTAATAGAAATTTTATCAGGCATACTGCAATCTGTTATGGGTCTCAATTTATCATTTGATTTTTCGACACCCCCTAAAGAATGTATACACCGGGGCTTAACTTTTGTCTTTGAGACAAGACCAGCAGAAATTTCCTCTAATAAAATACCACACATCTCATTGTAAAATTTTCCTTCTAAAATAGATTAGTAATTTTTACAGTCATAAGACGTACTACAACAGGGGTCAACAATTCTAAACCCCTCAACAAAGCCCTGCCATAGAAAATTTGCTTCTACATCATTAATACTAATGCCACCTTTCTGAGTCAAAAATGAAGCTACTCTACAAGGTAAAATTTGGGCTTTTTCACCATGAATATAATGAATACACTCACACACACCATTTACACAACTGTCATATACTCTGATGCTAGGTAAATTTCCTACAACAACAGTAAATAATGGCTTAATCTCATCCTGTACTGGATGGCTATGTGTAACATTGATTGATTTGGAGCCAATATTAATATTAATATTACTCTCATTAACCAAATCTGCCTGAAATGACCCATGGTCACTCGACTGGACAGAAAAAATTTTTCCACCAGGATTATTATTTAACACACCCACATCTTCCAGAATGGGTGAGGGTAATTTACAGTCTACCACACCTACTAACCCTGACTTTGGCATCAGAATATCGAAACATACAGAGTTAGGACGTAAATTACCACAAATTTCCCATTCACTTTTACCCTTGGAGCAGTCCAATTTATTATGACCAGGACCACTGCATACATTGCAAATGTGTCTATATTTGCATGGGTCTTTACTACAGCCCTCAGCCCTGTTGAATGCATAACATGGATTGTTAGAAGTTTTTGGTCTACTTGAATTCTTAGGCTTAGCAGCATAAGCTTTTTGGGCCTGCACAGTACCATCATACGACAGATATCTTAAAATATCTGAATTTTCAATAACATTGAAAGCATAGATACCATTCTCGTTAGCCCTGGATCTTACAGACTTGTCATATGCCGTAAGGGCTGGTACAGTATATATCTTAGTGCCAGACTTCTCAACCAAAACCTGCAAATGTTTCAGCATCCCTTCAATATCAGTGCCCTCCCCATAGTACTTTAGAGCGAATTTAAGGTTGATCAGAATAAGCTTCTCAATAGAGTCTATCCTATCCTTCTTTTCTACATAATTCTCTTGGTCGAACTCACCAATTTTGGGATGACGATGACGACCAGACATAGACGAGTCCATTGACGATGAATGTGAATAGCTGCGGCTGCATTGACGAGCTGTAAATGACGATCTAGACCGGTGACGACCCCGTCGAGGGACTTTAACCCACTCGTCGTCGTCTTGAGCTGGCAGAAGGCATGGCGATTGTTGTCTTGTCTCCTTGACTACCGGCCCGCGTCCCTGGCGACGTGACGTCATTTCTTGTTTATCAACATATGCACGTGGTTTGCCCAAACCGCTTGAAGTACCAGGTATCCCATCTTTATGGTCCCCTCTGTTAACCACCTCTCATAATAAAGACTTGATATCCGCCAATTCGCCTTCCAGCTTCTCTAGCCTGCTGTTCCTCATCTGGTCAATGACTGGACTGTCTAAATCAAGTGATTAAAATTTAAAAATCCAGGAAACACCCAGCGTGGTGTTACTTGCACAGGTGATACAAGCCAATTGACGGTTACTTTGAAACCACCTCTTTTATACCAGTGGGCTGTTGACTGTGACGTCATACTATGACATCATTGGTATCCTTACGAGCTGCAAGTAGTCCCTAACCGTCTGCGGCTAATTATATAAATATACACGAGTGTATATAGTTCCATATATATATATATATATATATATATATGCCAGAGTAGTCAGATTATGGATAAGGATAATTCTGTGCAGGAGGCCTCAAATGTTTTTAAACACCACTCCTCTTAGAACTCCACATGTGTTGCTGTTATTCCATGGCCATAGCCAATATGCCTGACAAATATCACATTTTATCTAGCCTGACTCCACTGTAAAAGCATTCTGTCCACAGGGGGTTCTCAATACAAGTGTAGGGGCCGGCATAGTTGTATATATATTAGTGCGCTTCATCCAAGAGACACGCTCGTGTGGTGCTCGTTCCTTCTATGCCAACCAGGTGTCGCTTCGCGATACCCGTTTGGTACAAGAGGGGGCAGCACCATGCACCGCGTCCAGCTTCTACTAAGAAGCCGGACGATCCGCAGAAGGAGACTGGACATGGTCCAGTCCTGACGTATGTTCCAAGAAGAGAGTACGTAAATAAAGTCCTACCCGAGCGGTAGGGGAGTCTGGGGCTCGTGTTGTGTTGGTATCTTTAGTGATAAGCGAGCCAACGAGCCACCCAACATTTAAGTCGATATGAACCATTACACAAGAAAATACAGTTCTGCTAAAGGTCCTTACTAATTCAAGATCTGATTATATATTCTTTATCCTCAGTACATCAGAATGTCCTGTGGTCAGAGGTTCTATTGAAGGTTTAACTATTGAAGACATTTAAATGACACAATAGGTCCATCAAAAGGTTGACAGCTACCATTTTCTCATATGAGAACAATGAAACAGTGTATAATTGTTTTCATTGTCTTAAGATTTAGTTATTTATAAGTCAACAATTTAACAGATTTAAGGAATGTGGTGCTCTGAGGGAACTGAATATCTTCTTATAACAGAGAAAAGTAGTACCGACACAAACATTGTGAGTCTGAGATTCAGAGAGAGTGCCAACTGTGTCAAGGTAATTGTATACAAAATATACTTATTGATGAGACTGAATTGGACCTGGAGGGGTGAGTGCAGTTAAAGGTAGGACGTGTTACACATTGTTAAGGGCATCATCAAGCAAATTTACATAGCTTGGAGATGAGCCATCCATAATGGTCCCTACATTTGCACCCAAAAGGGTGACATTTCTGTAATTTACCCAGCAAATATAATCAGGAGGCTATTTTTTAACAGGCTACGACTGCACCCTCTTAGTCGTACCAACATTTCCATAGGAATAGCATTGGCATTTTGCAGTCATAGTGTTGTGAGCGATCATAGTGCCTTGAGAATTGGCCTCCTGGTGTTTTATAGTCTTTAAGTAGCGGAAAAGGGAATGGGGGAGAGGAGTAGACAGAGAGTCGTTATCAACTAATGCTATCATTATGATAGTTGAGCATATTTAATGAGGGGCTCTACATGGCATAGACCCAGCCTAGGGCATTAATCTGATTTACCTGTCTGATCCAACACTAACAGTCAATACAGAACCACAATACAGCAGTGGTAAAAGTACTTATCTACTTGCATTGATCCAGCATCTTTATGGGATAAAAACCTGATATATGTGTGCTATACTATCAAGTTCGTGTATAATGCTGTTATCGGTGGACTGGTTTAATGTTCTAATGTACATCCACCTTATGGGTCTGTGTCATGTTTGATCAGACATTCAATCCTTGATTCTGGATCACAGATATTTAAAAGCTGCTAACTCGAAAAAAGCAAGACAGGCATTTAAGCTGCAACTATCCTGGAACTATGAGATGAATAATCAAATCTATAGCATGAGGTCAAAGTATAACGCAGGTTAATAGGTTAAGGTGATCATATCAGTACGGTCTTAGTATACAACAAACAACTAGTGTCTTACAAGAAAGAGGTTTTGATTATGAATTCATATTTTCTGCAACTCTAGTTTCTGGCTTAAAAGTAACATACCCCGACCCAATCCCTCCATTTCAATGTGATCTGTGAGAATACGGAAAGTGCTGCTTCTAGTGGTAGAACCATTTATTATTAAGCCAGCTTAACATGTTAATGGTAGCAAATCTACACATCAAGAAACCCATTTACTCTTCATACCTCGAGATCCTATGCAGTATATTCCAAGTTATAAAAAATACATGAACACATATAATCGGAAAAAAGACTTTGGTAATTATAATTCATCTAAACTTTGACTTTTAGTCCTACCATATCTTCATGAAGCTCTGTGTAGATTTAGAACTGATCTAGAACTACCTTAATTAACTGAGAATTAGCGCAGCTGTGCGCTGTGATCTGTTTAAGTTTGGGGCAAACAAACAAAAACGCAAATTTTGGAATTAATCTGTTGACAAAGCTCAGCTCAATCTGAACAAACCACCATGGAATACTCCCTACTACCACTCTCTTCTACCAATATTTCTCACAGCTAGATGCAGGTTTCTGGGTGATCTATTTAAAAGCTAGGATTTAAAACCAATATCACTTACACTTTGCATTTTAATAGATAATAAACCCAAACTTATTCAAACCAAAATTACTGATGTGTGATCAGTATTATAATTTTGCCAGCTGCCTTTGATTACCCGTAAAGACCTACTTTATTTTTTGCCAGGAATACACAGTTGTTTTTTTTGTATAAGATTTGTCTTCGATGGCCTTAGAAAGGAGGTTAATTTCTTGTCATGAGTCTTTTATCTATTTGCAGGCGATCCTAGATGGTAATAATATATCAATCTACCCTATTTCCTGCCAACAACAACAACTTGACATAATATACCCCTGAAATGATATTCCTCTGCAGTAAGAATCATCAAACACCAAATACCTTTACACATAGATACAAATATGAATGTTTTTGTTCATTAAAAAAAAGAAATTTATCCGTGCTGTGATTGTATAATAAAACTTTTGATGTCATGCATTTGAACCAAATTGTATCTAATTGACATAGCCCTTACCTTTTGTACTGCTGCTGGCACCCAACAAAAGGAAAATGGAAAATGATGATTTGATAAGTATTTAAATCATGTAAAATGGTGTATGATGAACTTATAAATAGGGTTCATTTCTAGATTACAAGGAACAGACAAATTAATTTCCAGTCTCAGTCCAATGATTAGCACAATAATCTTCATTTTGGGATATGAAGACCCTTTGGGCAAGTACACTTGTACCTGAACTGTTAAAAAACTCTCAATGAATTCTGAAAGGATTTTGCGTTTTGGCAGATATAGTAATGTGTACCTACTTTAAAATAAAAAGAGTAAGATTCCTGACTTCCCTTTCTGGGAGGGTTTAGACATTTTTAAGACCTAGAATGTGGTCCAGAATAACTGGGAAATCATCAGAAATGCATCTCAAGGATAAAGGGTATAATTCCCTAATTAACTTGAACAAATAAAAATGTTTACCTTGTTCCTGCAAATCAGTCTCTGACCTTGAAAATGGCTTCCATAAAAAGGGAACATTATTAACAACAGTCGGGGCAGAGGGAACAATCAATGTGATTGTAATCTCATTATTGAGATGACAGGTGGCTATATCTCACCCTTAATCGTAGGAATGGGACCTCAAATTAAATAACAGACACCTGTATCCAGAATTCCAACAGTCAGCATTGTTACACCATGAAGACCATAAGACCAAAGGGAATAATCGACAAGGCATCAGTGGTCCCTCAAATGGTGAACATTCTCAACTCAAAATCTCCTTTGATGAAAGCATGGTGGAACCTTTTTTGTCCCATTTGATTTTCTCATGTTCCAATTTCACAGTGCTGTTGGAGGCAACACGTAATGGTCATTTCTTTAACACATTTCATTTGGTAACCGCATTTCGTTTCTCCTATGGGTCAACCATTTGAAGATCTTGCTTTTTCCCCGAGGAAAGGACAGTTTCAATAATCAAAATCACTGTTTGTGTGGTTCTCAAAATTGATTTGTAATCTGCTTTACATTTTTGGTGCTTCTTTTTGTTTATTCAAATGTTTGACTTAGAGGTGAGATAAATCAAATGCTTTGTTTTCAAGAATGAATGGAAAAAGACCAGTCATCACTAAAGTCATGCAAATCATTTTCTCTTGTTTCCTTTAAGGGAAATATGCAAGATGTCTTTTTTTTTTCATTCTGAGTGTCAATGCATTCTGAGCGTCAATGCAAAACTGGTAAGTGACTCATTTTGTGCATAATTTATTTTTTTTTATCCTTTTGAAGCTAACCAAAGTGTCGGTGTTTGACATGCTTTAATTATGTGATACCAGGAAAGCATTTCTCTAGATGGTATGACTGAACACAAACACTATGATTTGAAACCCTCTATATCAGAGTGGGTGATCATGGGTAACGCAGTATGACTATTCTGTACGATTAGCACTTAATGCAGTTATTAAGTTTGGTAGGGCAATTGCACCAGCACAATTATTAGTGACCACCAGATGCAGGATAGCATTTCTCAAGATGGTACGACTAGACATAACCAGTACAACTTGAAACCCTCAATATCAGAGTGGGTAATCATAGTTGACACACTAAGACTACTCTGCATGATCAGCAATTAGGGCAGTAATTACATAGGGTTTGGTAGGGCAGTCGTACCAGTGCAATTATTAGAGACCACTAGATGCAGGGCTGTAATGGCATTTAACTGAGGGATCTCACTACGACTTGAAGGGGGTCTAGTCATACCATCTTGAGTAAATGCCTTCCAGGGCTCTATTGGCATTGAAGTGAGGGATCTCACTACGACTTGATGGGGTCTAGTCGTACCATCTTAGAAATGCCTTCCAGGTGCTTGGGTTAACTCAGGACAAGCTATGTATCCATGTATACCACCTGCCAATCATGCAGTGTTATTAGTCCCTACTTAATTCACAGCTACATAGTGTCTCTGTGTTATGTACAAATCAAACTCAGCAATGAGTAGAGACCTTAACACTTTGGGTTCTGCATTTCACATTAGTAATCAAAACCTCATACATCCATCATGATACTTTTATAAATCATCATCATGTTATGGGAATGATGCACTCTCCTAAAGGGATAATATGGCGCACCTGTGCTTTTGGAGACACTGATCCACACTGCATTTGGCACATGCTGTATTCATACCTATCATATCTACCCTGCAGCATTCTTATACTCCTGATTGTTAAGTATTATACTCTAATCCTTGCTATTGAGTCTATTCAGCAGCACTACAGTACTTGCGGTAGCACATCATGATGGCAAAGGAATATGAACCTGGAAGCAGGATCCAACCCTAAAAGGTTTAATATTTCTAATGAAGTAGGTCTTACCTACATCATTAAGCTTACTCATATTCTGCATCGCAAAGAGCTCAGTTGGAGGTACGACCAAGGAAACTAGCTATTATTTATTGGCATCACAGAGTTCCAATACAAATTACCCCCCCACCAGGTTGTAGCTGGAAAGGTTGGACATATTTTTTATACTCATTTTGCACAGAGCTTAATCAGAAATGGTAGGACAGGAAGTCAAAAGTTAGATAAATTATCATTGACGTGTTCTAGTAAAATGTCCTCCCAGTTGCAGAGGTTGTACATAATTTTAATGTCCATCGAGGACCTACATCGATACTGTCACAGATATGTGATATTAAATGAAGAAGGTTCCAGCTATTTTGAGAAACCAGTTCTGTATATCAATAATGACAATTATGCCAAGCCTACAAATTGGTCAAAATGATACATACACTGCAAAAATGGTGTTTAGATTTTAAACATGTTTAGGTCTAAACACATTTAAAACCTAAACATATTGGTCAGTTAGGTGTCTCATCGACTACACATTTAGGAAATGAACACTTTCATTCTAACTACATAAACATTTATGGTAAACATGTTTAGATGTTTAGAGTTGAGACAGTTGAATAATAGGTGTTTAGATTTAAACATCAATATGTTTAGATACTTGGATGTTGAATCTACACCAGGTAGCACCACTACCTTTGACTGGTCTATCTGTACACAGTTATAATCAATTGTTGTGACAAATATCCTCAAATCCTATGTTTATCATGGTTTCATTTCATAGAATGTCATGTGAATAGAAAGGGCAATAGAAAATTGACTAGATTCACCTCATGCCACCATCATTACCATAAAATAATCAATAAACTCCATGACTGACACCTATTTGATGTTATTCTGGAATAGATAAGGCAATGTCCTTCCTGCCAAGCTGTTGTACTTTCTCAAGTCTCTCACTCTGATGCAGTGTGTAGTATATGTACACATATATAGGTGTGGCTGACATCTTTGGAGACTTTGACAAGTAAATACCTGGTGATGCCCCCCCCCAAGTAAATGAGAAAAAAACCAAAATATATCTCTGCTTTTTAATGCATACATGTCTGCAAGCCTTAACTCTACATCAAATCATTTAAATATCTAAACACAAAAATTCTTAAACACCTAAACACAAAAATTCATATATCTAAACACAAAAGTTTTAACCTAAACAGCTACATTTCTACGCTAAGCACATTGTTTGGCTAAACATGTTAATTAATTAATGTGATTACAAAAACGTTGTAAGAATATGTTTAGAATTATGTTTAGGATCTAAACACCATTTTTGCAGTGTAACATCACTAATAGGACCTCCACTATTACTGTATCATGATGGCATGGGAGGATGGAGCTTTATATTAACCATGTCAACAAAAATCTTTCCCTTTCTACTGATATACAAGATTAATGTGTCAAATTGGGAAATGATGAAAAGAACTAGGTCAGTCTAGCTTAGTCCATTTCACAATTCTCCTCCATATTTGGGACAACTTTTGCAGTGTTGTTCTTGGACATTTTCCTTTGAATGGTCACTTTCCATCTTACTTTGTCTGTGCTCAGTCTTTGAGCCCAATCCATTCTTAGCCTTCATGTAACTTGGCTTTATTGTGTGATTTCCTTTAGTGTCCACCTGCCTACCACACATGGGTGCACACGATTGCGTGTCCACCTTTTACAAATATGTGTATGGATAGAGCAATGCATAAGACAAAAAAACTCATTTCAAATCAAGAATATTATACATGTATCATCAAAATAGGTAATTTTTCTAAGTGCTTATGTTCAAAACTTAAATGAACACCACACAAATATATATTGATGATGATCTGAGATATTCTTGTATGATGATTCCTACTGACCAGTGATATCATCTTCCCCTTACAGGGATTGTGGTAGGGATGTTCCACATTGAAATAGAAAACATAAGCCCATTTCATTTTATACTCTGGGAGGTAAATGGATGAGTCAGAAAGCAACATCTAGACATCAGGGATAATGGGAGAAGTGAGCAATGGTAGGGTGATGTTCCATTGTGGTTTGTTCAGATGAGCTGCACTTCATTAACTGATTAATTCTAAAATATGCACTTTTTGTCTATTTGGCCCATTCCACTAAACTCAAGCATCGACAGATCACAGTGCACATCTGGGCTAATTCCCACTCAATTGATAGTTTAAATCAGGGAGCTCATTTTGCACATAGCTTCATGAAGAAATTCTAGGATAGGAAGTTAAATTAAAGATAAACTATCGTTGCTGAACACTTTTCCAATTTGGAAGCTACTAACCAATCATGAGTTCGGTCTAATACTAGAAACACACTCAGCTTTTCAGAATGATGTACCCTTGTAGTGCTGATGAGTTCAATCATAAAGTATTGTGCCAGCCGTTTTTGTTTATATCAACAGCCAGGCTATTTATTCACTATATGACCTCCAGGGGCTTAATGTAGGATCAGACAGGTAAATAAGATTTCTGCTCAGGCCTGGATCTATGCTATGGAGATCCCCTCATTATATGCTTCCCCATCATAATGATAGCATACACTAACAACCCTCAGGTAACTCCTCTCCATCAAAATCCCTGTCATGGTTTCCGGGTAATAACCTGATTTAATGTAGGAATTTCTGTCAGAAAATCATTTCTAAAATATGCTTCAAATTCCCCAGCTTAGATGGATTCGTTATGATGCATTACAGTGGAAACCATTTAGAACTGCTTCAACTTCTTTCCTACATAGGTAATATGCTCATGCTTAATGACTGTTCTGTCCACTCCTTTACCCCTTCTACTTTGAAGCAACCGCTCGCTCCTCTTCTACACCTATCAATCACAGATTATCAGTAAACAATTACCAGGTTGCCTGCTGCAAGAACAGACTCTTATTAATCAATGGTCTCATCAGCATTGACAAGTACTCACCCTACAAGTTCCAAACTCTCAGCGGCTGCAGTGCAACCTCTTTCTATTCATCCTGTTTTTGTATGAAAGTATTCCCTTCCCTTAAGGTTAAAGAGGGCTTCATCATATTCATTGTTACTGCTTGAACAATGGTCTCACAGCATCCCACTAAAGTCCAAGCTAGGTGATGGACGAAATGGCAGTTCAGTGTTGAATAAATTTCATTGATCATGGAGTTTTTTTAATATTGCAAAACGGCTTTGCATAATGTAAGGAAATATGATTCTAATACCCCACAGTACCAGAATCACTAATGAAATAGTTTACCAGGTGTGGGAGGATTTCCCTGCATATCTGTAGGACTTGCCTTTTTTAACTTCAGAGTTTGCCCCAGACCTGGCTCCTCTGATAGCATGTTAGGATGCAGGCTCAATGGAGAGGGTTGGGACAGATTTGTCAAGGTATACAGAATGATTCATCATACATCATAGCAGGTTCTCTGTTGGAATAAATCATATGAAAGAGATCTGCTTAGCAGTAAAACAGTCTGACAGAAGTCATCGGTGCAAGCCTTTCATCAATGATCTTGCTAAATGGGATGATGTATTACCCCCTATAGAAAGGCAGTCTACATATGTGGATCAACACAGGAAAAGGTACACCCGCGCACCCCCTCGCAGGCATACCTTTTACTGTGTAAATCCACATATATATTCACTGCAGTTATTTACCTATTCGAGTATTTATGGGGAGTAATAGCTTCACTGGGAAATCATAACAATAGAACAAGAAAAACAGTTGTAAAGGGTAAAAGGCAACACAAAGAATTTACAAACTATTTAAAACAACAACAACAACAACTAAACAGCAACACTGCATTTTATTCAATAGGGGGAGGCATCATCAATAACATCAAAGCCTTAGAAGCTTGGTGGTAGGCAATTCTTTGTCAAAGTTCTAAAGGAACTTACTTTCAATGTCATTAGCTCATCTCATCGGCCTCTTTGGCTGGACAATGTGTAATTGATTTGTCAAGCGGCCCTCTGTTGGCTTTCCTTCGCCTCACCATTGGTGGTCACTTCTTTTGAACCCACCACTATTGTAACCTATCTCTTGTCCGGCTAAGTTAGTAACCAGGTAAATGCTGGTGCGACTGATAGAGACTCATGCTACTATACAACTATCTATCACCCTCTTAATGAAAACCAAACATGAATAATGAAGATGGTTTCTTAGGACCCTGTGTCATGTAAGGTATTTCACTTTCTATTTAAATCTGAGTGATTGCCCCTGATCAGTGTTAAGGCTTTTGGGGAAGAAATATCGATCTTTCTACAGGAGTGTGTTGCTCCTATGGTAAAAAGAGCTGTCAGTAAGTACCCTCATTTCAAAAGAAGTCATGCTCTGCTTCACCATTCAACTTGCACTCATCACATTAGTCTGAAAGTTCACCTGTCTTGTTTAAAACAGAGAGAGCTGCACTATCAGGTACCTACTTATGTCACACACTCTATAGTATATTATACTGACTGACTTCTCCCAACTAGGTACCTACTCAGAGCCCCCTTTTTTAGCACCATACTTGAATGACAACTTGTGAGCAACAAAAGGGACAATTTATAGCTACATGAAAAGAAAGGACTGGAAACGAGGGCATTTTTAGCCAGCTCTTCCTTTTACTATAGGTGAAACACCCTCCTGATATCTTTCCTCTGACAAATCTTCATTTTGACAATATTTGTTGGTGTAAAGAGCAAGGGCAGATGGGACACTTACACATGAGCTGACGATTTCAGTCATACGCAAAATAATATTCAATCCATGCTCTTTCATCACATATTATCTTTGTATACAATTACCAGGTTGCCTGATACAAAAGTAATTCTTTCATCAGGAATTCCCAATGACTTCCATTAATCAACTCTCTCATCAGCATAAATAAGCACTTTATCAAAGTTTTGAAGTTTCAACACTGTTTATTGGCTTCTCGAAACACTTAGACATAAGTTAGTACAGCAAGTCGCCAAGTGAGATAAGTGATACAATAGTTATTCACAGGTTCATTTGAGTCATAATTGAAGTTCAGGTAGTTTCCATGAAACCATCATATGAAATTACACTAATCAAGACATAAAATTCATATAAATCATACATTGCCCAAGGTATTTAATACCTCTCCTTTCAAGCATGCTTTAAAGTTGTTTAGAGTATCCTTCTGTTGTATATCACTTGTCAGAGTTTCCCAAAGACGATTTCCTCTATACAGCAGACTGACCCTATATGCCTCATAGACTGGCCTATTCACCTTCAACTTCTTCTTATCATGTCCTCTTAATAACCTGGGAGGTACCAGTATATGGTATATGGTAACCAATCTAACCTATTGCTAACACACTTTTGAAAAGTATTCTAACCCAAATTCTACTGACTCTCTGTTATGGCCTCAGTATGGACAGACCCTCTGGAAAACCTATTGACTTACTGAGGGATTGTAAAATATGATAAGGTCATGAATTAGTGTGGGTGTTATGCTAGACCCATGTTTAAGATGCATCTGTCTGTTAAGCAGCTACGGCCTTAAACAGGCCATTGCTATCATTAGATGAATTCCAAAGAATAAAATGGGCCTAGTCAGTTGTCTTTAACTCTGTCTACATTATATGAGGGCCATCCAGATTTGCTTGCAAACAGATTGAATGGTGGGCTCGAATGGAAATATACATTTTACATCCATTTCAGGGTATATGACAATAACATATTTGTGTGGAAGGTGAGGAATATTTGGTGTTGGAATGAAATAAATATGAGTGGGATTTTAATATCAGTGATCAGGCCCAAAAAAAGGTGGTTTCCTTACAAATACATATCATTTGAGACAGTCCCATAGCAGGATGTCACTTACCTGGGGTGGATGGCTTAAAAATGATGATACGTCATATTGTAGTGACATATGCATATTGGTACGTGTCTATGTAGCACCAGCAAGGAACCATTGATCTATTGGGCATGGGTTCCCTGGAAAAAATATTTTGAATTTTATAGTACTTTCAGACAAAATCAAATTCAGGTAACTAGGCATTAGTTATTTATCAGTAAGACGGGATGATAGTTGGGGCATACAACAGGTTGATCTTTTCTTCCACAAAGAGGATGCGTTTAGACTGAGGATCAAGTTTCTTACAGAAAGGTTGATGCTAACTGAGCCTAGCTTGTGTCATCCTGATAAGCAGATTAACCTGATTCTCCAGTTTGAAAATGGTTTTATCTAAAATGATAATATCTTGAGCTGTCATTCCTCAAACAATACTGGATGCCATGGGTTGAAATGGAAGAGATGAAAGGATCATGAAGCCATTTGTCAAGATGGTACGACTAGACCCCCTTCAAGTCATAATGAGATCAGTCAGTTAAATACCATTACAGCCGTGCATCGAGTGGTTGCCATTAATTGCACTGGTAAGATTGCCCTACCAAACCCTATGTAATAACTGCCTTAAGTGCTGATCTTACAGAGTAGTTGTAGTTTGTTACATACAATCACCCTCTGATATTAAGGGTTTCAAGTTGTATTGGTTGTGTCTAGTCATACCATCTTGAGAAATGCCCTCAAGGCCCCATAATCAGATCTTACTCAGGCTGACAGAAACATTTCTTTAAAATTGTAAAAATGTTGTGTTTTTTTTATGACATTATTCTCTTTCTGTAACTGTCTAAGAAAATGCCTCAGAACAGCCAGTTAAAGCCTTCATTACCCAGTGGAAAATCAAATCAGTTCAGTGTTACAATCATGTTCACTGTTGATCAGCCACTTTGAATATAAATCCAATGGGCTATGGCTATTTTGAAGAGATAATTTCCATTTGGTGTGAAAGATATGAAAATGGTCATCAATAGTTTTCTGTCTGCTTCAGGTTACTTGTGAATATGTCAAAGATTAGCTGAGAGAGCTTATAGGGACATCATTGATTAAGAAGAAAAAACTGACAAATGATAGAAAACTGATTGTTACTGCTCTGCACTAAATTTTGACTGATGAGAGGCTCTGAATTAAAAAAAAGAAAAAGAAACTTGATTGATGAGAAACAGATGACTTAAATACATGAACATATAGTAATGCAGCCTTTGTAATAATTTGAGACCGTATGTTCTACAAAATGCAATAACCTGTTAAGAATATTTTAAGAGTAAACTTGATATAGTGCTGCACTTGTACACCACACTGATGCCATGGCAATGATATACTACTGGAGGGTTGCCATGAAGCACCAATGGATAGAAATCAAAGCACAGTATATTTCATGGTGACCACAAAAAATAATTATGAACCTGGAAGCATGATGTAGTCTTTACATATTTAAGCAATTATCTTATGTGCGTCACAAGCGTTATGTATATATACTGCATTACACAGATTTTAGTGTGGGTATATTGCCTGATATCTTTGTCGACCATTACTAATTGGAGTCATTTTAGTTCATAGGTGTCATTAGCAGTTTCGCGCTTTCAGGTCGAGGGCATTCAGAGTTCACTCTCAATTGCAAAGAAGACCTATATAGGTGGAAAGGTGTTCTTGCAGCTGAACAACTGAACAATACTCAGGTGGAAAAGTGTTCTCACATTCAACATTTATCATTTCAATATTTCCAAAGAACTAGAATTCGTAAACTGTGTCAGAAAGTTCTGAAAGGGCTACTTTCAATATATAGTGTTTTCCTTTCATTAGAATATCACATTTCTAATATTACTATCATACTGTAGACCCCATGTACCACCATATATCAAACCTATGTGGGAAAACAGGTTCCAGGGAGCCAATCACTCGTCTGTCACACATGAAGTCATGGGTCTGAGTTTCACGGGCTTTTCCCCTATATAAGGACGGTCGTAATATTCTATTGAAAATTAAATGTATGTGTTTTGACATCTTACAGATAGTGTAATGTACAACACAAAACTTTTGTTTTATCTGGAATCTTTGGGGATGTATTAGTTCAAGAAAGAAGGCCTTAAGAACCTTTCTGGACGTGCAAAGCCAGCTTTTATATGCTCCTGTGTCACTATCAGGTTAGGTATCTATGTCAGGATGTTGGTAAATGACATCTGGCAGTAATGAAGGAGACCTGCTATAAGCAATCAGCAGCAGTAAGACGGGCACAATATATGGGAAGCCTACTTACAGCCAAATTAGAAGCCATGCGAGGGGCATAACTATTGTGGAGGCCACATGATGCTGCCAGGTTTCTTTCCAGCAATGTTTCGCTGACATGTTTAGTTTGCCACCACTACATTGTTTCATGAGCCTGACCCTTTGGTGGTGTATCGAATCCCATTGAATTACTCACCATATTATGATGTGCATGGATATGCATAGTTATTACTACAGCTTCACCTGGTGGTCGAAGGTGGCCTACACATTATGGATGATGCATCGTGTCCTGAGAGAGAGGGAGAGAAATACAGTTGATCATGCACAACCTCTAAATGAGATCTAAAAGGACTTTGCATTTTGGCAGATATATTGAAGTCTACCAACGAGAGTAGGGATCGTGACTTCTATTTCTGTGAGGGTTTGGCAAACTTCAAAACTTCGAAACAGGTTGAGAATGGTTGGGAAATGATCAGAACTGAACCTATATATAATGGATACAATTTAGAAATAGATTTGGATGAAAAAACAACAAAACTAAACTTGTTCCTGAAAATTAGTCTCTGACCCTGCAGATGGTTTCTGTAAAGAGGGAACATTATTAGCAACAGATGCAGGACATCTTGAAATCAATCGACACATCATTGAGAGGGCAGGTGTCTATTTTTTAAACCATTAATCACAGGAATGGGCCCTGAACCTAAATTACACAATCCTGTGGATAATTCCAACAGTCAACATTATTTACAGTATGGACAGTTTGCAGGCATATGGGATGTAAAATAAGCTCACAGATAACTCATGTTTTCCTTTTTTGCCCTCTCAAATTCCAGATTAAGATTGAATACAGCAATTGCCTTTATTTGCCTGAATCTCAACTCACACAATAAACCATTTACAGCCTTGATGGTCCATCCATAAACCCATTTTTGACCTTTGGCGCTGCATGAATACATTTCCTGCAGCTGGAAAGTCTACAAACCAGGAGTATTCTGAAAGGAGTGATCTCAAAAAGAGGGAACACTAGACCCACCACCGTGGCATTGATTCATCATGTAGACCAAAGAGTATAACCACATAGGCATCAGAACCCCACAGAGGGCCCTGATAGGGTTAACACCCACAACTAGAAATGAAAGCTTCCACATAGCACTGTTGGAGGCAACAAGCTATATGGTTGTCTCTTTAACACTTTCAATTGGATAAATGGGTTAATCCTTTAACCCTTTAAGGGTCACTGATGCATAGGGAGGTGAAGTCACATCACGTGCAGGCGGATTCTGAGCTCAGCATATTATCGCCTGCAAGCTTGAAGGATAGGGGGAAATTTTAGGCCTGGCATAACTTTTTTAAGAATGAGAGTTGAGCCTTAAAATTTCATATATGGTGGGCCTTTGGGTCAATTCAAATATTGGTTATTTTAGTTCCAAATCAGAAATTTTTTTACGACATAGTTTATCGCGAGACTTAGGCTCCCCATTGACACATCATGCCCATTGGTCGTCAATGGGCTTGTGTCGCCAGCACTTCATTGGCGCATCACGCTGACCATCTAAGAATTTATGTATCATCCCCGTAGGGTCGGCATGTGCTCCTATGAAGCACTTCATTGGTGCATCATGAAGACCAGTGAGTAATGAGTGAGTAATAGATGTTTAATGCCATTTTGACAGCCAAGGTCATATTCATGGCGAGAACGACATTACACAATTTCGAAGAGGAATGTGTCAGTGCCCTTGCATATGTGCACCGCACACATCCTGAGGGATAGGAAAGAGGAGAAATAGACCCTTTTAAGTTGGCTAGGGAAGCCTCTGAAGACCAGTGAGTATGATGCATTGATGCATCAGCGGCCTTTAAAGGGTTAAAGATCCTACTGTCCTGTTTTCCCCCAAGGAAGGAGGATTTCAATAATCCTAACCACTGTTTGTTGGGTCCTCAAAATCAATTTGTGACCTGTTTTACAGTTTCTATCGCTTTATTCTATTTACTTTTATCCTTTGGTAAACCTAACCAAAGTGTAGGTGTGTTCGACATACTTTTAATTACCTGATACCAGGTGCTTGGGTTAAGTAAGGACAAGCTATGTATGCCACGTGCCAGACATGCAGTGTTATTAGTGCCTAAACCAGGTCCATTGTATCTTGGTATTATGTGGTAATTAAACTCAGCAAGGCAAAGAGACCTTGACACTTTGTGTGCTGCACTTTATACTGATAGATCATGACCTGATGCAAACATCATGATACATGTATACATCGGTACCACATTATGGGAACAATACACTCCAGAATCATCATGATGCACCCGTGCTGGTGGATACAATAATCCACACTGCATTTGGCACATTGCTGATTGATGTGTGGTAACATGGATGCATGACGCAGTCATAATATCTGTTATTTGTAAGGGAGTGGTCATTATTTATCAACAGGGGGGGTGATGAGTTTGAGGGGGTACTAAAAGAATTTACCCTCCTTTTTGCAAAAAAGCCCCCACGCTACTATAGATCAAAGAGGAGTGTAAAAATTCTTCGTGCCTCCGGGGGCGCAAAAATTGTTGACTGCTATCGAGGGGGGGGGGGCGTAAAAAACAAGCTTGCTGTCTTTTGCTCATAAGCCCTATGCATATCATAATTTACAAATTCACTATGGATTTTTTTCCTGAAGATGTGTAAATTTATGTAGCAGTGTCAATGAATTCACCAGGAGGTTAATTCAAAAGATCCTGGGATCGCAACCTCAGCAATCTTAGGAGTTATTCTGCCTTAACCTATTAAGCGATCTTAAGATTAGACTGCGATCACTTTTCCTAGCCAGCACTAAGATCGCATCAATCTTAGCCTCAGCCCTTCTACACTATTCCAAGAAGTACTGACTGGGCACAGGGGTAAGAGTCCCAAAATAAAGGAATAGATGTGGAGTCACTCTTCTTCACAACAGTGTTTATACCATCGTTCCCCGTCCCCATATGGGCTAACAAAAGAGCACAGGGTGCAGTTGACCCCGTACAGTATTCAAGAGTTGTTCCCATGAATGTATGATTTATGCTTGCCTATTAGAAGCATTGTGTCCCCCCCAGGACAAAGGGAGAGAAGGGAAGAATTACCTTACAGTGCACTTAACGCATGAGTAGCCCTAAGAGCGCTCAAGGACACTCAGCAAACATCCTCCCTCCCCTCTATATGTATGCAGCAGGCTATTCACTCTTTCAATCAGGAGTGTTCTCTGTAAGTGCTCTTATATTCAGGTTAAACCAGTATGATTTTAGCGCTGGAAAAGGAATAGTGAAGTGATCTCAGGACTTGCTATTCCTGACAGGCCTGCAACCACTGCATTAGATAGGGTAGACTTGCCAGGTCTTATGATATGTGCCTACACTAAGATCGCAGGGGTAGAAATCCCAGGATCTTTTGAATTAACCTCCAGCTCTGCATCTCTGCAGCATGTTGGATCTACACCATTGATCCTCTCTTAGAGGTTTGTTGTAATGTTCTAATGACGATGCAGCGTGTCAGGATGCCAATAGCCTTAAAGGGTTTAAGCATACCTGTCATTGTGTTAATTGTTTGATTCCAGGACCTTAGATCGACTTATTGTTAGTATCCCCTGAAGGTTTCTGTGTCAAAGGTACTAATTGAACTTCTTGATAACTAGAGATATAAACACTTCAAGTGCTGGAGAGTGTATTAATGAAACGTACCTTTCCATGATGCAAAAATAAGCACATGCATTATTCAAACATCATATCTACCCTGTCAGATTCATATGTGCTCCTGGATATTCAGTATCAATACTCTAATCCATTGTTTTTAAGTATAGCCAACATTGGTGCATCCTGATGACACAGTAATATGAACCTCGGAGCAGGATGCACACCTAAAAAGCGTTAATATTTCTATAAGGTAGCTCTCATGTACATCATTAAGCTTATTCATATTCTGCATCACAAAGAGCTAAGTGTGGGTACTGTGTGGGAGGTATGACGCAGGAAAGTACCTACTATATTGGAGTCACAGAGTTCCAATACAAATTACCTCCCAGGTTGGAGCTGGAAAGGTTGTACATATTTTCAATTCTTATTTTGCGCAGAGCTTCATCAGAAATAGTAGGACAGGAAGTCAAAAGTTAGATGAATTATCATTCCCAAAAGCTTTCCCAGTGTGAGAGCTACCGACCTATCATAAATCAAGGTTTGGTATAATACTAGCAATGCTGGCATTTCAAACTCTCTACTAGAGTCTGATAATTTGCTTGTAGTTTTACCATTAGACATACTGTGTTCTGAAATTATAGGCTTTGGTAGACAATGATAAGTGAGACAAAAATTAAAAAGCACAAACGGCAATTATTGCAGTTTTATTTATCAAGTTGTTTGTATAACAGTAAAAAGCCAGTTGCTCTTTAGGAACATATACTCTACAATTACAGTAGCTATGAGTTCGCATGCCAGAATTTCTAGTGACATACCATTTACATTAACCTGATAGGGGAATTTATCCATATGTGGCCTCCAGGAGTTTACTGTAGGATCAGATGGGTAAATCAGATTTGTGAATAAGTGTTACTCAAAAAATGATCATGCAGTTTTGAATATTGCAAAATGCCTGATGTGAAGAAGTATTGTTCATCTAAATGTATAAGAGAATGAAAAAGTGTCACATGTATGCACTTGTTAACCTATAATATGCAGAAAGGTCCTGTGGATTTCCCTGCTGCAAACACCTGGATCAGTGTCAGAATAAGTGTACAAAACCTGGAAAACCATGGTTTTTGGCCTTTATGCAGCCATAGAACAAATTATGCTTATCCAATCTTGTCTTCCATCGTCTCATCTTACAGAAGACATTCTAGCCTTTCAGAAAAATATCCATTTGTGTCTGTCGGGTAAAAATTCTTTGAGTTAAGGTGACCCAATGTCCCAAAATCACTAAAAATTCTGTTTTTTGCAGTTTATGTCATTTTGCACATGTCCTATTGTTCACTAAAAGACTAGAAACCCATCCAAAATTGCCTGTGGTATTAGGCATATATTAGGCCTACACTATTTATGTCAGTTTAGGTGGCTGTTGATTGAAATTTTTTTACTATGATCACTCATGTGTGGAATTTTACTCTTCGAGGCGTCTGTGACAATAACTCTTAGGTCAGAATAACTCTATCAATAATAGTGATATAATGTCTCTATTACATGTCACATAAAGAACTTATAAAGGGGTGAAGTTAGTATAAAGATTTTAACCATCGGTCAAATGGTCCCTGATTTGTGGGTCAGAATGTCCATGTGGACAGGGTTTTCGTCACAGACGCCTCAACTAGATGTTATAATGTTGCTAATTTATTTAAGTATCTATTTGTGTTTCTTACATGTCATATCAACCATCACAGCCAGCTTATCAATTCTGACAAGCATTGGTAGGCTGTGGGCCTCCAGTGTAGCATTTTGAGTACCATTTCTCATATAGGGGGTTTTCGTCACAGACGCCTTAAGATTTTGTTTGTTGCAAAGTCAGAATCATCTGCTGTTACCCAGTGGAAGTCAATTACTTGGGAGAGCCTTGTTTTTGTCAAATAAGTGTTACAACTGGTTGTTTATCAAAGATTTTCTAAAGATTCTCTGCAGACTTTGATAAATTTTGCCATCAAAGTTTAGGAATCTGATCAAATTTCTTTCGCAGTCCAAAGATTATATCCCCTAGTACTTGCTGATGTGGTTAGATTTGGTTAATTTGGTCTTATTTTGATGAAAACAGTATAACTTGATTGAATCAGCAAGCCTCTTGGACTTGGCAGGTGGCTGCCATGCTGATTTTGGGCGATATTTGATACAGACTCATATTCGTGAGGCGTCTGTGACGAAAACTCCTGTTGAACAAAATTCTCTCTGGCGAGCACCATATGCTGCCCTAAAGTCAAAAATGGATTGAAATGTGCAGATATGATGTGCCCCAATTATTTTAGGGCATTTGCTACATGTTCTGTTGATTTTATTCAAGAGTTGGTGGGTCTAAAATTGTGTTTGACCTAAAATTGCCTCAAATTGCTCCAGAAATTCCTACCTGTACATGAAATGAGGGTATTCAATTGACTTTTCTGTGGTTGATATGATGTTTTGTACTCCTCTTCATCAATTGTGTGTGTTATAATTAAAATCCCATTACTTATTTGGCCAAAATCCCATTACTTATTTGGCCAAAGCGCAGAAATGAGTCACAGACGCCTCCGACAGAAATGAAATTCTGTTCTTGTAATCTTGCAAAGCATCATCTATACAATATTTATTCTTGGTAGACTATGACACATTATTATTCAATGTCCTGACCTAAAATAATTACATTTCCAGCATATTTATCTAAATTTATTGCATTTTTAGTTTTCGTCACAGACGCCTCATTTCAACATTTTCCCCCAAAAAAATATTTTCAGTCCATATAACCAACTAATACTTTACCACAAGATGCCCCTAGCCTAAGTCCATTTTGGTACAGAGCAGCTTTGCAATTGCTGAAAAAAACCTTTTGGGGGCCCCTTTACCTGTGTGAAATTTGGATTTTCCTCATTTTTTTCCACTTCGGCAGACATTCAACACTCAAGGGTACAAAATTGGTTTTAGTGAGGCCTCTACTGTTTTATTTTCCCCAAACTAGACATAATGAGGATTAGTTAGAGCAATTCTGGAGCTAATCAGGGCATTATTGACAGAACTACAGTAAAGTTAGTGATTTGAAGATAAAATTGTCCAATTTTTCAATATTTTGATAATTATGTCCGGGCTCTCACAAAAATTTTTTAAAGATACAGTTTTGCATTCTTGGATGCTTTATCCAGTTAGTAATAGCTACTTGCAGCCCAAATTTCAAGTTGCTGTGATTGTCCTAACTTGTTTTAGAGCAATCCTAGAGTTTTTGTCACAGACGCCTCACAAAATTCGCTGATATCCAGTTGGCCATGAACAAATACTGCAGTTCTTGGAGGAAGCCAGTCCACCAGGGGTTTTCATATGGCCAAGATGTTGCGTTATCAATATAATACACTTTTGTAATGTTATCTTGGCTTTTATCTTTCTGTACTGTGTGCACCTACAGGAATGTAATCCTACCTCACAGTACCATGCCCTGGACCTGGCTCCTCTGATAGCATGTTGGGATGCAGGTTTAATGGAGTGGGCAGGACCGGATTTGTCAAGCCATATAACATGACTTATTAGACATCATAGCAGGTCTTCTATTGGAATAAATCATGTGAGAGACCTGCTCGGCAGTAAAACCAGTCTGACAGAATTTATCAGTGCAAACCTTCATCAATGAATTTGCTAAATGGAATGATGTATTTCCCCCTAAAGCAAGGTTGTGTCTACATAATAAAATATTAACTGCAGCTATTTACCTGGTGGTATTAATGTATTGATGGGGTGTGTTAATAGAATAGGCAAGCTATTTGAAACAACAACAAGAACAATATAGGCCTGGACAGGGACAACGTTTCTCGTAATGCATAGGGAGTTGGATTTGGGATCTGAGACTACAGGTTCGACCCCTACCCTGGCTCTGAAAATCTCGTTGGTTTTAACATGTGACATGTGACAAGTTAGGAGTGCCGATATCCAGGATATCAGCATTCCTAGGACCTGCAATATTGACCGGTATCAGAATGGAAATATCCAGAAAAAGCACCCAAAATCACAGAGGTCGTGTAAAAACAAATGATATCCTACATCCACCTCAAAAAAAGAAATCCTAACTCGTTACAGTACCATAATCCTCTGTCAGATAACCTACAGGGAGGATTCCCCTAAACATCTAAAGGTATTATAGTCAGATTGTGTTCGATTCAACTTCAGAGTCTGTGCCCAGCCAAGCCTCTCTGATAGCAAGTTGGGACTCAGCCACAGTGGTTGAGATAAAGACTAGGCTGATAAAGCCATATAGCCGATTTAAATGACATCATAGCAATTCCTCCGATAAAGTGCATCAAGTGAACAGTCTAACATGAATCATCCATATCAGCCTTACATCAATGATTTCGATAAATTGGAGGATGTGTGGCCCCTATAGAAGGACAGAGCTTAGATGCATAAGTTGCACATTTTTTTGTGTGTTTTCCAGCTCACTAATGTTTATACACTCACACAAATGAATGGTATTAGAGCCATCTGCCAGTGTCTACTGAATACCAGCTAAAGCCTCCTATAATAGAACATTTTTATCACCCTTCTGGTTAAATAGCCATATTGAGGACCCTGAGTTGAGGGTTTTGATTACCTTTGTCTTTTGGTTGTATTCATGGCAAAATATAAACCCCCATGTCCTATGACATCATAATTAAGTGTTTACAGTGGATTCCCCAGCTCTAAACAATCTGCCTCAACATGTTATGGTGCCTATAAATGCTTGATCTAAGATCAAATCTTCATTTCAGAAGTGCATTCCAGTTTGTTTTTAATTTGATAGTATTGTAGAACTATTATAAGTAGAAATTCTCACAAAGGTGGGATCATTATAACGAACCTTTCCTAACATTTGGCATGACCAGGTGGCTTAACAGCATGAATCTTGTTCATTTACTAACCCTGTAAAGGCCTGAACCTTGGTTATTACTGTTACTGACAGAATGGTCACTCCATCATGGACCCATACTCTACTCAGAAATGGAATAGAAGAAGAAGGAGAAAAAACAATCGGGATGTTACAACCTGTATAAGTCGTTGGTCTATGTTGGTTACTTTGCTGGCCTTAGGGACTGTGTGGGCGGTGAGATACACAAAAGTACCCTTACATACAGATGGGTCATGTCACAAAGAATAGTAAATTGGTGCAGTAGATCACAATTAGTATGTTTATGCAAGAGGGATTTCCCATGTCAGTATTTCATGTAAATATTCTGCTGAACCAAATGGAAATTTATTGTTCCACTTAACAGTAGTCGTATAAGATGAATAAAATATTGATAGATCTAGTTGTTGATACTACTGATGAAGTGTAGTACGGTAAAACCTCACCTATAAGTCGATCACCCATCTTACAGCCATATACCGTATTAATTCTAACAAGCGCACATGTGCGAAAAATTGATTGTTTGACGCTCAAAACCTTATTAGAAGTATTAATTCTAATAAGCGCACCCCCAAAAGCCTAAAATCGTTGTTTTTGCCCTAATAATCTTGAAATTCACACTTAACTTGACTAATTTGACACCAAGGTCGGGCCCCAAAAGAGGGGGGTGCGCTTATTACAGCAGGCGCGCTAATTAGAATGAATACGGTAATTGACTTGCCCAGTTTTTGTGATAATGATGTATAGAAAAATATGAATTTATGTATGATAAAGGCAATATCCCTTAAACGTAGCTAATAATCTAAGAGTAGACCTTTGGTACATTCAAGGCTAAAAGAATTATAGGGACCACCTTTATTAACATGATTTATTTCAAAACCTCACTTATAAGTCGATCCCCCAACTTGGACCAAATAATTCGACTTATACAAAAGGAAAATGGCAAAAAAAATCGACTTATAGGTTTTACGGTATGCTCTTTTGTTTTAGAGAGAAAATCAGTGCTCGATTCAGACAATATTATCTCTCCACTGCTGATAAAGATATACAGTTTTGTTCCTTTTATTGCAGTTGTATTGGTTGCAGAATGAATGAAGCAGAGACATGGTCTCCAAATATCCGCTACTATGATACAAGTTGGGAAGATAGGAGAGAAATGCTGATCTCCCATGGAATTGAAAACGTACAATACACCTTACTAGGACCTTTAAAAGGAAGTTTTGTACATCCAAGTGCACCTAAATTTACCTACAATCCTTCTCATGTAAGGCACGAGTATTCCACTGGAAAGGTCAAAATCCTGCAGAATTGTAAGTTTGTCCTCTGATCAGAATGTGTGGGATGACATTTGAGGTATACAGTCATTTACCATACCACAGGAGGCAGAGGTAAGGGTGAGGACGGGGGACACATTAAAGAAGAACATTCCACAGTATGGGGCTAAGATAAGAAGCTTTGCAGAAAGCTTTTAACACTCGCAATCCATTTCCGGCAAAGGTTGGAGATCTATCCCAAATCCATGCATTCATGACAATATAGAAAGGAGTGCAACAATACATCTAAGCTAGTAGACTGGTCAGTGCTAGATTGTGACATTGTGAACAAAAAGGAATAATGAATATGAAAAATTACCAGGGCTTTTCGAGAATGGTGATGAGAGTATTTGGCTTTTTCAGTGCTGAGAGTGGATAATCATCGTATAATAAATGACAATGGAGAAAGAGTCATAGTTTATCCTTGTCATGATCACCAACCTGTGTCATACATTTTGCTTCTTGATCCAGCTCATACAGTAGGAACATATAAACATTTGCATCATACAATAAAGGTGAACACCCTTCTCTACATACACAGCAAACAGCCATGGCTGCATTCCTAGGCATTGGGTGGACATAACAACCACTATCCCTTTCTTTTATCTCAGACCATCCTTCCTTTTGGTGACCAGCTATTGACTCTTGTGGGGCTTTATAATCCTCTAATGCACTTTGCCAATTTGCCAACTAGATGCATGCATATATCATGCCCACACAACAGGGCTGTAACAATCTAGAAAGATCTGCACGGTGCATGAATGATGTATTGCTGAATTACACTCGGAGGTATAACATTGATGTATGTTTTCCCTTTTTTGTTTAATCATGATATCAGCCTATATATTGATGAAATAATTTAGAAATGACTAGAAATCCATTTTGGTGCAACTTATGCTAAAAGTCAACCAAGGATGACAACTCTATACCGTGCTTTTAAGAGCATTATTCATTCTGCAAGAGAAAAGGTCAGAAAGGTCTATGCAATGGAGCCTAGTTTTTGTCATCCTGATAAGGGGATTAAGTGAGACTATGAGGTTGAAAATCATCTCAAGCTGTCATTTGTTGATTTGAGATTAAAGGGGCAACACCATTTGTTAATCAAATCTCAGCAGGGAGAAATGAATATTCTTTTAGAATTGATAAAGGATCTTTTCTCTGTTTTAACATTCTTTTGTTCATCGCTACTGTCCGAGTGAGCACCTTAAGACATCCTACTTTCACCATGTGAACAAAACAATCCATTCAGAGTTGAATCAAGGTTGATGTTGATGCCAGTTTTGAATACTGATTCAAAGGGCCATGTCAATTTTGAAGTGAAAATTCACTTGGTATAAGACAATAAAAAAACAACAACAAAAAACATGTAAGTGTATGCAATATGAAACTATCCCCTTTCCCCTTTCCATGCCACATCCTAAGTACTAGAGGAAAATAATCCCGAAACCTTGCAGTACCATAATCATTGATGAGGTCATGTCCTATAAGAGGATTCCCCTGCACATCTGTAGGACTCAGGTATAATGGTCAAACTGTATCTTTTATCAACTGCATTTGTCACTTGGAAGGTATGACGGACAGAGGCAAAATAGAGAGGGTAGAGATGGGACTTATGAAGCCACACAAATGATTTATATCACATCACACCAAGTCTCCTGTTGGAATAGATTATGTGAAAAGATCTGCTTAGCAGCAAAAAGGATCTTAGAGAAATATTCATTATAAGCCTTCCATCAATGATTTGATAAATGGGAAGATGTGCTACTCACCAAACTGTGGCAGAATCTATATGCATAAGCTGCAGTTATTTATCGATTTACATACTGATTGGCAGTAATAGTATATATAAGCCTTTAAACAAGTCAACATTATACCCTGATGATTGGCCAGAGGTTAGACAGAGGATCAAAATGAAAAAAAAAGACAACTAAAATCTAAAGGAACAGACAAGCAATATAAAACAAGAACCATTGCATTTCTCTCAATTTAGAAAAATCCATGAATACCTTTACTGGAATTATTTGGGGGAGGTCTAAAGTAATTTATCATCAATATTGTGCGTCTATTGCCTTTACCTAATGGTCAATGTGTAATCAGTATGTCAAGCTGACCTCCATGGGGCTCACGTCCCTCTTACCCACCACCATTATAAAGTACTTCTTGTCCGGATAAGTTAGCTACCAGGGTTACTGTGTTTTGACAGATAGAGACCTGGGCTAGTGCCTACTGAATACTGGCCTCCCCTACATAAACAATCTATCACCATCCTAATAAAAAACAAAAATGAATAATAAAACGAGTTTAAGGTAAGGTAATTCAGTGCTACTTTTCATGATATAAGGCCTGTGATTGATTGGCCATGGTCAGTCTTTAATCAGGCAAAATAACATTCTTATAGAAACCTCTCTTCTGACAGACCATCATTTGTGATGGTGTTAGGAGGAAGGCCACCTTGCAGACACGCTCTTGTTATGGGTCTTCAAATGCACACTATTGCGAACCTACCATGTTAAGTGACATGACAATCAAATTGGTATACTGGATTGATTAGTGAGAAGCGAATGTGCCTGTGTTTTGATTATAGAAATACATGAACGTTTAACAGTTAAAATGATGCATCAGTCATATTGTGTGACGTTTATTCTGAGATGAACAAGTTTCTCAAACTGAGAAACTTGTTCTGATTTGATTAAGGCCAAGAAATTTTTGTTTCTCATTAAGAAATTTTCAGGAAAGAAGTTGCACTCACTGTTGTCTCTAGCTGTAAAACAAATCTGTCCACTATCAAAGTAGGGCTAAATGCTTCACCCCTTTGGAGTGCTTACAATTGGTTTTCACAAAGGTGTTGGATGTAGCCTAGGCCTAGTCCAAAACTGTCCTGAAATACATCCATCTTTGTTTGTGTATTTTTCCTACACTGACACCTTATACCCAGGAGACATATACTCCCACACAAAGTCCAAGAGGCAATGGCAATAATTATATCCACCTCTGGACACCTAGGATTAAAATGTTGGCAAATGTTTCATGTGTTGAATTACAGTGATATTTGCTGTAAATAGACATATGTATATTTATGAGCATACTGATGCCTTTTATCATCAAAAAATCATTACTCCCTAGTTGGCCATCATGTTGTCAAGCAAAGCTAAATTCCATTCAATACCTGTTCCTGATAGAATTAGAAGGAAACATTTTGAAGGTTGTCATGAAGCAAGCATGGCCATTTCAATCAGGGCACTGTTAACCCGTGTCAGAACCTGACCAGACTAAAACATAGAAGTTATCTTAAAATATGCAAGGGGTTAACCTGTGGTGATTCATGAGGATTTTGTATTTACTCAAATTAAGTATATTAACATTCAAATGGTCTCTATATGCAAATAACCTTAAGTGGGTTTGATCACCTTTACTGACAGGTTCTACAGTTGTTTTCTGTTTACCATGAAAAACCCTAGGCCTGGATATTAATGTGGCTGACTGCCCTGTCAGAATAGTCCCTCCATCATGGACCGGTGCTCCACTTGGTAATGGAATAGAGAAAGAAGGAGAAAACAAAATTTGGGATTTTTATGTCCTGTATAAGCCATCAATCTCTGATGGTTACTGTGTTAGCCTCAGGGCTTGTGTGGGTGGTGAGGCGAACAATGGTGCCCTTACATTCTGATGTGTCATGTGACATGGAATGGTGAATGTTACATGGGAATAGTTGATCACTACAGACACACACACACACACACACACACACACACACACACACACACACACACACATATATATATATATATATATATATATATATATATATATATATATATATATTTATCTCACATCTTAGTCCCATACTGTGGTACATCCTTCTCTTATGTATCCCCCCGCACCCCCTACTTCTAGGATATGGTATAAAAATTCAGCTGTAGGAACTGAAAGATTACTTATAGTCAACAGAGCTGCCAAATAGAAAGCACTATAATATCCTTGCTGTTCAGAATGACTGTGGGTAAATTAATATGAATACATTTAGCAGACAATTTCACTATAGGCCTTGCACTACCTATCTGGGTGGGGTCTTAGAATGATATTTGACATTTTCTATCCATGTTCTTTTCCTATTATGAAATACTACGTGATTAAAAGATATTATCAAGATAACGGCAAATATCCGGCAACTTTAGGACAAGGATTTCAGCACTCACTTCAGAGAGATTCCTTGTACCATAGTGCTTTACTGTACTGCCATCTGGAGCTTCATTATAGAAACTACACTGCTTCAATGCATCAGGATTATGGTGGTTCACTATTCGGATTCATGAGTATGCCTGGTAGACTTGACAATTATTTCTTAGCGTGTATGTTGGAATTTAAAACAATTGAATGTTTTAAAGAGAAATATTTGCTTTTGATCTCTAAACAGCAAAAAGCAATAAGAAAGTAAGGGGGGGGGGAAGTATGTATGAAATTAAGTGTTTGCAGGAAGTACTTTAAACTGATCACAATCTTTGGTGCCAGTGTTTTAAGTGTATTGTGGTGGATTCCTGACCAAATTATTGGTTACCATGGCAAGAAACATGCTGAAAATAGCAATTTTACATAGATTTGGTTGCCATGGTAACCTAATGGAACAGGGACCAGGTGACCATGCTACCTGAGAATTCTAAAAATATCCCAAATTCCTACAATTTTTCATGGAAATTGATGAAGGGAGAACTGAAATATGATTGTTTGAAGATTGCTGAAATGATTATTTTTCAAGAGGTGTATGCTTTTTTAACGCCATCTCTCTTATCATGATAGATGCAGACAATCGAGGTTCCTGACATGTTTACCGATATGCGTATCTAGGACACTCACTCCTTCGCTTCTAGTAGGAATTTTGACACAATTCAAACAGTATTTAGAAGATAATAACAGCCCCTAGAGGCCAAAATTCAGCCTAAAACAATTTGGTAGAAGAAGAGTTAAAAGTGAGGCATCATGCTACAGGTTTGATGCAGCATTATAACATCAAAGTAATGCTAAAGAATAGACCCATGATCACTAAAGTAATCAAACCTGGACTAAGGGGCATCAAAAAGTTAATGCTTATCTCCCGGGGTAGGGCCATTAGCCATAAGCCTCACACCGGTTTGACTTTACAGAATGCACTTCCTCCCTAAGGCATGGGTTCTTTAATGGCGAAGGTGTTACTTGGCTAAAAAAGAATGGGCATCCATTAAGGGTCTTGAAAGTATCCTTTTTGTTTGTGTTCCTGGCCAGATTCATCCCTAACACCTTGTTACCCATGGGGCTCACAGTAAGTAGTAGCCAGGGTTATTTTACAGCAAAAACCCTTGGCAACTTTCGTTCCAACTCATTTTGCTGTAAATCTACAGGAGGTGAGTTGGTGTAATTCTACAATACAATCCACAGTAATCATACAGTAACAACCACTGTAACCATACAGCACAATTATTCACATTTGCAGAAATATATGTTGTAGATTAGTCTTGTAAAATAACAGTGATATTTTCTGTAAATGAACAGCAAGTTTTGCTGTAAATTAACAGAAACTAGGAGTGTAGAATTACAGCTAGAGGTGCTGTTAATGTACAAAAACTGTATTGTAAAATATGTATAGACACTGCTCTATATACTCTAACAGTTAGGTGAGTCCATGAAATAGTCTCCATGATATCTTTTATGTGTGCACTCTGTGCAGGCATTGATACTATAAACCATGCATGTCTGATGAAGACAAGAATGTCTCCAATCCCATTGAAGTGCCATCACTGAGATCGAGAGAAGTAGACAACCGTGTCTCCCAAACCATTTCATGGTCAGTCAGTTTTAACACTGGACTAACCTTAAGGCATGTAGGCCTATGTTAGCTTCAAGTTCAGAGTCCAGGCACTTGTATATACAATTTAGACACAGGTGTGGTGTATATCAGTGGTTGTTCCTAGTTTTTTGTCAGATAACTCTATACATTATCTATTATGCACAATTTTAGATTGAACCCATTGAGGTTATTATTGTATTACAATTAATTGATAAGCTCTGGGAACATTGTTGGATTGAGATGGCACTATAAGCATATACATTCTTAACAAATGGTGGATACTGCTGCCCCCCCCCCAATAGCATGCTATTTTGAAAAATCCTTATGGGTCACTCTGGTGCAGAGTGACTGCTTGGCCTAGGGTATGCAAGAGTAATTATACAGGACAACTCACAGTACATAAGTGTCTACAGGTAGAAGCTTGTCACTAAACAGTGACAGTAAGTGTATTTTAGAATACTGTTCTTTCCCCTGTTGATTTACATAGAACAGCCCTGTTATATAACCCCAACTCTTTACAGCGCTGGGTGACAAAGTGCCATCAAAAGTGGTTTGCTTTATCTAATTATTCTAAGTACACTGGCATGACCTGAAACATCATTCCTCCCATGGTTTTTCTGGTTCCTTATAGGTACCAGAACATCATACAAACTATCAAAGAAACTCCATTGAGGGGCAGACCATTTTTAGGGGGCTATCTCAAATGTAGACCCAAATTCATAGTTTTTATAAGACATACCATAGAAAACGCATATAATTAATTCCTTTTGATAAACAGTATTGTAGATACACTCATTGTATGCTAGGAAGTTGATTTCTATGAAATAAAGTTTGTTATGTATATATTAAGACAGTATATAACATTTGAAATACCGATATATGGCATTGTATTGGAATATCACTTTCTTTTATCCTATCCATCATAATCAATATGAAACACACTTTGCTATACATTCACAAAGACATGTCATTTTCACCATTTCTTTTTAAACTTAGCGATCCGAGTGACTTCTCCATAAAACACCAGTTGTGATCAGGCTTGGGAAACAATCATGAAAGAAACACGGAAGGGCATTAAGTCACACATTACTCATTCAATTTAATAGGATTCAGCAGAAGACTCTCAACATCAACTTTACATATCTTTATCAATGGTTTTCAGAAATATACCAGCTGACAATTCAAGTTTATGTGTTCTTGTTGGTCATGCACACTTACAAACAATGTTTTGGGTAAATGGCACACCTTGGAGTAAAATACCTTGTGTGCATCGAATGTGTGAACAAGATATTACTGTCTTTGATGCCATACAGGTGGTACTGTAGTAGGCCCAGTATAAAACATGGGATATACCATTCAAAACATGATGCCAATCTCCATTTGCACACCATAATTTGGGTTGGTGTTTGAAAGTGGCCAAGGCAGGTGATGCAAAGCATATCTAATTGCATAGTGATAAGGAGAAATGCATCTAGACATGTAGATTATTCAAAGAGATTAGAACAGACCCTGCTGTTCTCTATTATGATTTATAAGATGGCACCCCATGTGCTGCTGCATGATAGGAGTGTCATTAGCTGCATTATAGGAGTGTAGGGCACATCTGAGCAAGGTCACAGATTATATCTCATTCATGAGGGATATGTGAAGTTTATAGTTATACTTTTCTATCTAGTTGGTGTGTTGCAAGATATGTACTTGTTTTATAAAGAAAATAGACAACTCCTTCTTCATGTTGAGACTGGGACAACAACAGACAGTATCAACATGAAGAAAGTTGTTGTCTATTCTCTAACTATGGGAGACTCCGTTGTCATGTTTCCATGATAAAACATTTCCAAGCCCTATTTCACATATCTGAATACCTCCATGACCCTATTTACAGGAGCTGAAGATTAGGATGAAAGTCTCAAGCAACATATATCAGACTTTTCATTGATGAAAATAGTCATAAATCTGGAAATATGTATTTGTAACTATAATTTGACAACAGAAGCCCCATCTTAGCAGGAGTTGGTTGGTCATGCGGCCAATATAGTTGGTTCCAGTCGACCAATCACAGCACTAATAATTCTACATTGGTCATGCAATAATGCCAAGATGAAGAGATTACCCTGGAATCAGAGTACAATGTGTTCACTTGGCAGGATCCATATGTAAATCTATGTGCCAAATGAACCACTAGGGTAGACGATATTTCATCTGATGAAAATATTTATGTTTCAAAATCTCATACACCATTTACAGTAGTTCTAAGTGTATTTCATATTCATTATGGTGGATAGAAAGCAGAAGGTGAAAGTATGATAAAACTGCTGCAAATCAGCCATTTACATTTTAATAATGCTTTAATAGATATATAACATATTTTAACCCACTTTTTGAAGTAGAAATCAATGAATATTTCTATAATATCATTTATCAAAAAAAGTTTAAAAGTTTTTTTTGTATATGTCAAAATTTATAACAATTCTCAACCTTTGACCTTGAATTTTGCCGTCTGCCCCTAAACGGATTTTGTTTGATAGTTAGTATGATGTTGTAGGCATATCATTGAGTAGAATAAGTGTAGTCTAGACAAATTTGCAATTTGGTGCCCAGTAGACTGGACTAATGCTCATTCTCTTCATTGACACATTATTCTAAAATACATATCTTATATTTGAGGTATCTGTCTCTTGATAGAAATTATGAGACATATCACTATGACACAGTATGACCTTTTCCCCATTATCACTAGCTGTTCATGAATGTAATTGGATTTAGCTAATTTACTTATGTGTGTCTTCATCCCCCCCCTCTCAGTCTCAGATGTCACTATAAGGACATTCCCATCAGGCTTGGTAAAGCCAACAGTCTGCTAAATGTGTTCATATCAGTTTACGGCTAAGGCCCATAAAGACCATTAACAAGGATATACTGTCTTCCGTTTGGCAGCTCTAATGGCCATAAGGAATCTTTCTTTATAATGCGTTGTCTCAAAAGGAGACGAAATGCTATTGTTTAGGATCCTTGGTAAGTAAACTGGAATTCAGAAGCTACTTGGTATGTTGCCAGGGTTTTTAATTTCAACTGTTTCGTCCATAAATGAATACTAATGAATGATAAACTAATATACTGCTGAAATCTGTACAGATTTCATTTTGTTGGAAGATTGTGGTAAACCTTTTAAACCCTGTACACAAGATCTGAAGGCAGCACATGCTCTTATCGAGTGCCATCAATTGATGACTACAATGGTGTTTCATTACATATGTTATAGAGTGAACCCCTGATTAGAATCAGCTGGTTATGGCTGTCAGGCTAGCTTTATGAGCAGTAAGCTTTGATATTGTGATTGATTATCATTGGAACTGCATTGACTTGCAGAGAACTTATCATCTTATCATGCACAGATCTTATTATCCTATCATGGTCATATACTGATTTATAGATGGATCAGCATCCATCCTGCTAATCAGTTTCTAGTCTATTTTCATTCTGGGGTTTTAATGACTTAATGGTGTGGCTCTAGTTACATGTATATAATGTAAATTATGTTACTACATGTACATTATCCTTTCATGTCAGTTACCCTCATGATCAGTTATGCCATTTAGCTGTTTAACTGTTAGCTACCATTGTCTATTGAGAGGATGGGGAAAATATCAAACTTGACTACTAAGGTAATAGATGATTGTTTGAGGGCATTAGACTATATGCTAATCTGAACTAGATATGTCTAGAATTCTCTGGATTATTGTATTCAGAAAGTCAAATATTCTAGCCTGTTCTTTTATAAGACAGTTCTGCTTTTCAATAATTTTTTGTCAAGAAGGCCACGATGTAAAATCTCAAACAGACATCATTGTCTGAAAGGACTATACATATGATGAAACCGTTTGTTCCCAATTTCTTCAGTATTACTAGAACTGCAGCAATATGTCTATAGAGCTTGCTGAAAAGTGAATCGGTTTACAAACACTGACAGATCTGTCTTCAGCTTCCGATCCTACGAATGGCATTCACACAAAATCGAAATTACGTATTGTTAGGAGGCCTACTGGTAGCCACATTTGCATCAGACAGGTGTGACAGACTGAGTGACTGGCACTCACTTCCTCCAGGGGTACCAACTAACGCCGCCTGAGGTGTGCTAGAGGCTGTTTCCAAAACTTTGATGGAGGTGCACTTCCAAAAGAAGGATGTCAATCACTTTTGGTAATCACTTGTGTTCCAAATAGCAAAAAGCTTTCTGGGATTCTGAATGCTTTTTCTGGATATTCCCATGCACACCTGTCGATATTGCACACCATGAAGGCTGTAGCATCACATTTGTAAGGTGTGTGGTTATCCAAGGATAACAGGCACCCAGTGGGGTTATCCATGGATAACCTGCACGCCTTACATATCCCTACATGTCATATGTTACATGTTAAAACCTACAGAATTTTTCATTGCCAGGGTAGGGTCGAACCTGCAGTCTCACATCCCAAATCCAACTCCCTATGCATTGCGCCAAAGGGACTGACTTGGAACGATCTGGGTTTGCTTGGTTAGATTGTAGAGGTAGGCGTGACGAGTCCCGGTCCGGGCACATCTTTTTTTTGCCCTGTGCCTGCTACCATAACCGCGGGACGCATTCAAACCAAAGCAAGCCAAGACCGCCGCTGAAGGAGGAGACACGGTGGTCTAGTGGTTAGCGCATTGAGCTCAGCCGTCGAAGGTGGGTGGATCGAGTCCCGGTCTGGCGCATCTTTTTTCCGCTGTGTGCACTGTAGCTGTCCGCTGCCGGGCACCGAGGTGTATGTACCGATTGTGTACACACAATCTGACAATGGCTGGCATCGAGTCCCGGGGAAGGGGAACAATTTTTGTTTTCAACTTGAATTTATTGGTATTCTATTGATTATCTATTGGTTTCGTGGAATAAAATAAATAGTCAATGGATAATTCATGACGAGTGTGTGTTAGTGAAGGATAATTACACGAGGGCGTAGCCCAAGTTTAATTAGCCTTTGCTAAGACAGACAATTATCCATTGATTACTTGTTTAATATAAGCCTTTGAACAAGCCACTGTTACTGATGACTGGTCAGAAATTCCAGGAGGGGGGAAGGAAAAAAGAAATAGCTGAAAACATTAAAAGAACAGGCCAGCAAATTCATAATAAAACCCACTGCATTCATCTCAACTTGCAAAGGACCATCAATACTCTTACTGGCTAAAAGTCCTTTGGGGGATGTCTAAAAGAATTTATCGTCAATATTTTGCATTTATTGCCTTAACTCTATGGTCAATGTGTAATCAATATGTCAAGCTGCCCTCCATTGGCCTCTCCATCCATCACAATTGGGGCTCACTTCCCTTTAACCCACAATGATTGTAAGGTATTGGGATTACTGGAGTGTGACTGATAGAGACCCAAGCTGGTACATTCCGAACACTGGCCTTCCCATATCTGTCACCGTCCTCATGAAAAACAAATATGACTAATGAAACGGTTTCAAGAGTCTGGTCTAAGGCAGGGTAATTCAGTGCTACTTTGCAAAATACAGGCGAATGATAGCTCCATTCAGTATTTAATCACACAAAATAGCATATTCTTATAGAAAGCTCTCGTCTGACAGACCATCATAGAAAGATTTTGTGACAGTTCGAAGAGGAAGGGCAAATTAAACATATGCTCCAGTTATGGGTCTTCAAATATATACCATTGTGAGTCTACCATGTCAAATGACATGATAGTCAGGTCTGTACAAACTGGGAAAATGGGTTTTATTTGTTCATTCCTACAACCTCAGAAATCCCCATGTTTGCATTTTGTGTCATATCTCAGCAAGTAATCACCCCAATTGGCATAAATAAAACTGTCTAAGAAAGCTGAAATGATCTGCTCTCAGAAGCTTGGGATGGCATTGACCTGACAGAAGAATTCCTTTACTCTCAAGCACTTCAAAGTCTGAGTCAACCACACTAATGGTAGCTAACGATCCTGTACTTCTGCAATTAGCTTCACATAATATATCGAAATATATCAGGTGAGCTCTTCCTTCTAGTGACATGGGGGTGAGTGGAGATTGAAACTTCTTGCTAGTTCTTACAGTTTATAAGGTGGTGTTTGAGGGAGGGGGGTTCAACACATGCTTAACGACAGGGATGTGAGTGAATAGTGTAGTGTATAAGATTGTACATAAATAAAGTCACACATCACCAAGCAACAAAAGTCATTTCAGCAGGAGAAAAAAATCCACCTCATTATAGGCTGTTACCTCATACATCAGCTATTCAATGTCCTATAATCAAGATTATGCCAGTTCTATGAAGCTAAGCCAGTCTGCTTTCAGAATAGGATGTAACCTTAAAATTGATTTTTTTTTTACCACTAAAGCCTGCATTCCTAGTCATGTTCACATACTGTGTGATGTTTAATCTCAGATCAACTTCTTAGGTTGAGAAATTTGTTTTGATTTGATTGAGGCCAAGAAATGAATGTTTCTAATTCAGAAATTATCGGAAAATAAGTTGTGCACACTTGTGTCCCTAGCTGTAAAACAAATGAATTAGGTATTAAAGTAGGGCCGCTGACTAAATGCTTCACACCTGTTTGAAATCTTACAATAAGTTTTCCCTGAGGTGTGGGATGTTTAGTAGTCTAGGCAATACATTTTCCAAGAATGCCCCAAAGGACATTCATCTTGTTTGTGTGTTTTTGTGAGGACCTGCACTGACACCATACACCCAGGAAACAGGTACTACAATGCAAAGTAAAAGAGGATACCTCAAGTTATACCACGATTTCTGGGTTGCTCAGTGCTTTTTGCTGGATATTCCCATGCACATACCTGTCAATATTGCACATCCTGTAGTCTGTAACATCAATTTTGTAAGGCGTGCGGTTATCCATGGATAACCTGCACGCCGTGTGGTTATCTATGGATAACCCACACGCCTCTCATGTCCTTCCATGTCATATGTTACATGTTAAAACCTACGGAATTTTTCGTTGCCATGGTATGGGTTGAACCTGCAATCTCAGGTCCTTAGTCTGACTCCCTATGCACTGCACCACAGGGACTGACGTGTAATGGTCTGGGTTTGCTTGGTAAGCTTGTAGAGGTAGGCGGGACGAGTCCCGGTCCTGGCGTATATTTTTGTTCCCTACTGTCAGCTTTCAAACATAGCCAAGCCGAGACGGCTGCTGAAGGAGGAGATGCGGTGGTCTAGTGGTTAGCGCATTGGGCTCAGCCGTTAGAGGTATGCGGGTCGAGTCCTGGTCCGGGAGCATCTTTTTTTGTCGTGTGCCTGCTGCCAGCCGGGCGCTGAGGTGTACAAACACTATTTTCCGCCGTGTGCTGCTGCCATAACGAATTCAAAGCAAGCCTAGCCGAGACTGGGGCTGTTGCTGTCGGCTGCCGGGTGCCGAGGTGTAGATCTAGTCTAACACGGTCCGGGCGCATCTTTTTTCGCTGTAGCTGTCCGCTGCCGGGCGACGAGGTGTATGTACCGATCATGTACGAACACTATTTTTCGCCGTGTGCCGCTGCCAAGCCTAGCCGAGGTGGGCACTGTCGCTGTCCGCTGCCGGGTGACAAGGAGGTGTATGTAACTGTGTACACACACTATGGCTGGCTTCCATTCCCGGGGAGGGGGAATAATTTTTGTTTTCAAATTGAATTTATTTGTGTGTGTTAGCAAAGGCTAATTACACTCGGCCTACTGCCTCATGGAATTATCCTTCACTAACACACACTTGTCATGAATTATCCATTGATTACTTGTTCAATATCTTGACTTTAGACGGTGGCAATTGTTTTATGTGTTGACTTACAGTGTTTAACGCCCTCATCTATGAAACCTGCCTCGTCTCTGAGCTCATTTCACTGCCCTTCCTTGGAATTGCTTCCCCCCAAAGAAATGCATGTGTACCTGCCTACTGTCAATTATTATCCACTATGCTCATGGAGGCAGTCCCCCAATGCTGCATTATTGCGAGTTTGACAGAATTGAAGGTTCACATTCTAAGCCCAGGGGTGCCACGCGGCACATTCACCTTCCTGCGGCTCCATGGAAGGCTAGAGTTGGGAGAATTAAATGTGAAATGCCTTCGCTGCCCACTAATCTGGAAGCGAAACCGCTGGTGTTTGCTATAAACACCAAGATATACATGAGCATATTGATACATAAGCTTATTAGCTCATAAGCAGGGGTTAACCTTGCAGGGCTTTATGTGGTTTTCTTTTTCTCAGATCATGCATGTTATCAATTATAGGATACAAATAACATTCCCTAGTTATTGTTCACCTTTCACAGGTTTTCGAGTTGTTTCTTGCCATGAAAAAATCCAAGGCCTGCACTGACAACAAAAAGACCATCAGCCTGAGATTCACCTAGAGGCTCTCCCCTGACACGCCATACTCATGCTGAGCCTGCTTCAATGCTACACATTGGGGAAAAGTATCAGCATGAGTATGGCACACGGCTCAGGCATGGTGCCATTCTCAATCTGAATCTAACTGAATACACCAGCAAAGCAGGGGTCTAGCCCCTACACTGTTTTCTGAGATTATATCATATCCTAGCACCAACCACACCATGTGCCTCTTTAGCTCACTTGATATGGCACTGAACTTTACATCTGAAGGTGGCAAGTTCAAGCCCCATTGAGACTTTTTGTAAAGATTACTTATTTCAGTAAGTCAATATTATTGTGAGCATGAATATGCATTCATAGTGGGTGTGTGAGAAAATTGTTCCCTATTAAGCCCCCCTCTCACCCATTCTTGCACATACTCAATATCCTTTCTTTTATCCTCTAGTCCTTGTAACCATGATATCTAAGAATATAATCTTATGTACATAGGAATATGATAGGAATTAATCACTAAAACATTTAGAGTATGATCATATTTTTGCAGTCATATTTTTGCAGTAAATGCAAAATGAAATATGGTCTCAGGCATATTTCTAATGTTTTGGGGCTTGGAAAAAAGTAGGCTGCAAGTTTTCAACCAGAATTTTTTTGTTATGCAAAGAATTTATTTTCTTTCTATTTTCTGACTTGGCAGATGTTGAAGATTCTGTCAGTTTTTAAGCAAGCATCTATTTCAAATAGTTACAAACCTAGGTCTTAGAAAAATACACTGCAATAGATGAGATGTTTTTTATTAAACTGAAAAAATGAAAAATGTTTCTCAGCACCACCAAGACTTGAACCTGAGACCCCTCGCATGCAAAGTGATAATCCTACCGCTGTGCCACCATTACAACCATTGCAATAGGCATATAAGTAGGACCCTGCCATATTCACTAAGGATAGTGGACTTTTGTTCTTAATAGGGAGGTCTTAATAGGGTGGGCAGTATAACGCAGACGTGTAGCATACCTATAGCATTGGTACGTCTGTGTGAAATCAGGAAAGGCTGATGTATGTTGTGGTTGCTAAACCTCCCTACTATGGGTATTTTTCCTTACTATGGTCACTCCAGTCTGTGTTTCCTATTAGTCTACTGGGCCTCATATGACCAATGACATCTCACTGTAGTAGGTCTATGGGTGGTGAGGTGAACAATGGTGCCCTTACATTCTGATGTGTCATCATGTGACATGGAATTGTGAATGTTACATGGGAATAATTGATCACTATATATATATATATATATATATATATATATATATATATATATATATATGTACATTTATTCCCTGATGAAAGCTGGAAATGAGTGATGCTTAAGCTGAATTCTTGTGTCATATCCTATATGTGCCAGTCCCTAGTACCTCAATGAAAAGGAATCAAAATCCTGCAGGAGTGTATGTTTGTTCTGATGATGACAATGTGTGGGATGGCATTTGAAGGATACGGCTATTCAGTGAAGTCAGATGTAGGGGGTAGAAGGGACACATTAGGGAGGGAAAAGTTTGGATCTGGATATCCATCCTATGATCTATGCATTAGTGATAATAAAGGAAGGAGTTAGGCTCACAGCTCCCTAAGTCTATAAAATTGTCCATTTGGGAAATCTTCAATGTTGCCCACTATAATATAACAATTCTACACTGCATGCTAGTATTGTGGTAACCTGATCAGCACTGTATTATTGCATCTTTTATAAAAAGGGGTATGAGCCATATAGGTGTGTGACATCAAATATCAATGTTCATGCAGTTAATTATGTTACACTATTACTGCATAAAAAAGAATTATGTTAAAATTTACAGCATCCTTGCACCAAAGTTGCTAGGAATCACACACATTCCATGTACCACGGTACTGCCAGCTGGGGCTTATAAAATCTACACTGGTTCACTGCAACACAATTATGGTGGTTCACTGTTGTCCAGGGACCTCTGGTATAACAGTTATTTTTACAGTGTCTATACATGTTGAAACATTATGGTTGAAAGCTTATAGGGACTTATGAAAACAGACAACAAACTCATTAAGAAGGAATGGTGTAATTTCTCTAAAATGAGTAAAAGCTCAAATGATATCGTCCCTGTAGATCGATATTAATGTTCCCAGATATACATAATGGGAATTTTATGATTTAGAGTATCTCTGTACAATGAGCACAATGGGAGTGATATGGTGTCACCACCCTAAATCGGACCACTTCTGGGGCCAAATAGTCCCTTCACTGAAAAAATGGAAGATCCAAAACTAGTCAGCGGTGACCACTTTAGGTCCTCAAGTTGACGATACCTAAAACTACAACTTCAGGTAGTCAAAATGATGACTTTAGGTTGTCATCCTGACGACCTGAGTCGTAAGTATGACAACACTGACAGTACAGAGTTGTCATACTACTTAAAGTTGTAGTTTTAGGTATCGTCAACTTGAGGAACTAAAGTGGTCACCGCTGACTAGTTTCGGATCTTCCATGTTTTCCGTGTTCTGAACTTAGCTATTTTGAGGAATTTGGCCCCAAGGGGAGGGAAAGATGGGCCAAAACCATTGTTATTTGGTATTTGAATGATGAGTAGGAGTGTTTCAATAGTCCCAGAATATTTTTTGTTCAAAACATAAAATCAGTGGAAGTTTATGGGGGTGAAGGGGTCCTGATGTGTATCAATGCACTGATCAGGCCTCACTTTGCAAAAATCAGGTTGCTAAGCACTGTGAGAATTTTAAGTATTTTTAATATAAGGTGAAAGACCTGCGATTTTTTGGATTGCCACAAGGCTTTTGGGGTGGTGACACCATATGATTTAGAGCAGTTACATGGATGTGTAACCATATTGGAGCTAGCCTATCAACATAAATCACTCTTTCACAGTGTTTCAGTGTTATCATTGATTTGGAGCATTAAATAAGATTAATGCTACTACTGTGCAGAATAGCCATTATAAGCAGATCATAAACAGCTACCAGTCTGTTGATTAATCACTTTAATGGTCATACTATATTTCCAGATTTTAGTTAACGCCCTGGGTTGTTGAAATACAAGCGTACATTTTTCTTTTAGTTTCTGGATTCCTTTAAGCCTCTCCACTCTTTCACTGTCAAGTATAGTACCTCTCTAAACATTTTGCCTCCTCCCCAGACAACACATTAGAGCTAAGATTACTTATAAATGGTCACCAGAGCTGCTAAATGGAAAGCAATATATCTTTGTTATTTGTGTCAATGCCTGTTCATAGTAAAATTGATATGAATACATTTAGCAGACATCTCACCAGTGGCTTTGTGCTACCTGGCTGGGAGGGTACTTAAAATGATATTTGAAACTTACAGAGGGGTGGATGATGTGTAAAAGTGGCTATATTCAATAGCATATTGAAAAGTAATGATGGAGAAAAGGACATACTACATCATTGTGCTAATCACATAATTGCAATCTAAGGTCCTGTGTGGAAGACCTCATGTAGTTTGTTTAAACATGTTTGAAATGTAACTTTAAATATTTATATGAGTCTGTATAAATAGTGTTTATGTGCAAAATATTCTCAGACATTTGGATGGGTTTAGGTGGTTTAAGTAATAGTGGTAGAAGAAGTGTTAATGTTAATTGTTAAAGACATTTATAAACAAAGTTGCAATAAGGTGGAAGGCTTCCTTGTGACTCAGATATATACTTCCAGATCCATACTTCTTAATGCAAGTTATCTCCCTGAATGCATCCTATGTGTATATGTCTCTCTTAACCACTCCATAAGCATATATGACACTTTAAGCCACAATGCCCTTTAGTCTTTATCATACATGGAATCAAACATAGAAGTGATATGTGTACTCATGTATTCATTCTAGAAGGTAGCTCATATGTACAAACACTGCTTTAATTTACCATTAAGACAAACTTGGCCCAAGAAGCATCACAGATGTGACCCTTAAATGGTAAATGCTTATTTCCCAGGGTAGGGCCATTAGCTGTAAGTAGGTTGGAGACTGCACTCAATCTGGCTCCAGCCATAGGTGTATGGCCGTGGCCATTTCTAGCCCTGAATGGGCAGATCTAAGTACTATATCAAAGAGAAATTAAAAGTGTATTTTCACCATGTTCTATTACTTTTATTATTTTGGTGATAGCACTACATAAAAGAGTAACATTTATTTACCCGGGAACTGACTCAGCATGAAGAATTACAATATATATGTGAAGTAAATCATTGATTTCGTCACCAGATAACCACAAAATGTACTTGTAGGTACCACTAAAACCTATTTCCGATTTTGGTGTTAATTTCCTAAAGAAAACACTAAGCCCAGGTAAAAGCTTAGAGCATTTTGAACAAGAAAATACTAAAATGTATAAGATATGAACCTTCCTTATCAAGAAATTAGCAATCTTCTGACATAAAACATGATTAAATGTGGCTTCCGTAAGAGTACAGTAGGTAAGTATAGGTGGAGGAGGGTTGGATTCACACCTACATAACACCCACACAGTAATATCAACTCATGTTCTGCTTGACTGCACATCAGTAGAGGGTGGTCAGGGTCCAATGATCACAGAGAAGCAGGGTAAGAAATGGCCCTGGGTATACTTCTTAAGCTGTAGATGGATGTGTGCATGTTGATACTTTTGAGTACAGGGTATATTCAAAGTTTGGGGTTACTTGTCAGCCTCGGCTCAGACCTGGTAAGGCTCACACCGGTTTGACTTGACAGAAAGAACTTCCTCCCTAAGGCATGGGTTGTTTAATGGCAAAGGCGAGACATGGCTCAAAACAATGGGCACCCATTAAGGGTCTTGAAATCTCTCCATTTTGTTTATGTGTCTGGGCAGATTCATCCCCAACACCTTCTTGCCCACAGGGCTGAGTGTTAAAATGCCTTCATTTTGATCTCCCCCGTTGGCATTGTCATTGATTAATGACTGCATGCAAGCATCATGTCAAACCTGTACACATCCCAGAGACACCAGTGATTTGCATACTTACCTTCTTACATAATGTCAGCAAATGGCTTTTGCGCATTAAAGCACTATGAGACCCTGAAAGTCTGAATGCCTTGGTACCCAGCAGACACATGCTCTTGTAAAGATCAGAGGGACTATGCAGGTAACATTCATCCAACCCCTGGGAAGCAGGGCTGCTAATGTTGATGATTGTTCAATGCGTAAGGTGAGATGGTTGTTTCCTGTTTTTGTATCATTCTGCTACAGGCTCCTAAAGTATGTTAAGATGCCATAGTGTGAGCTGGTTCCACGCCGCAAAGACAGTTAATTATGTTGTACGTGTTTACTTCTTTGGTTCCACTGCACTTTGTTATCTCCCTCTCTCCCTCCTATCATGGTGCCATTGACAAAAGGGTTTTCATGTATTCAAGATCATGAAATAAATCACTATGATGCAGTATATTCTTTCCTGCATTATCACTTACTATTTAATGCTTATCACTGTTATTGTATGTAGCTACTTTTTGTCACCATCCTCCCACTCTAAAGACATTCCTATCAGGATTGGTAAAGCTACTACTGCAAAATGTGTTCCTATCAGTTTACAGCCAAGGGGCATTAAGAGCACTAACAAGGATATATTGCCTTCCATTTAGCAGCTCTAATGTCCATACACTGCAAAAATGGTGTTTAGATTTTAAACATGTTTAGGTCTAAACACGTTTAAAACCTAAACATATAGGGCAGTTAGGTGTCTCATCGACTACGCATTTAGGAAATGAACACTTTTATTCTAACTATATAAACATTTATGCTAAACATGTTTAGATGTTTAGAGTTGAGATAGTTGAATACTAGGTGTTTAGATTTAAACATCAATATGTTTAGATACTTGGATGTTGAATCCACACCAGGTAGCAGCACTACCTTTGATTGGACTATCTGCACACAGTTATAATCAATTGTTGTGACAAATGTCCCCAAATCCCATGTTTATCATGGTTTCATTTCATAGAATGTCATGTGAATAGAAAGGGCAATAGAAAATTGACTAGATTCACCTCATGCCACCATCATTACCATAAAATAATCAATTAAATCCATGACTGACACCTATTTGATGTTGTTCTGGAATAGATAAGGCAATATCCTTCCTGCCAAGCTGTTGTACTTTCTCAAGTCTCTCATTCTGATGCAGTGTGTAATATATGTACACATAAATAGGTGTGGCTGACATCTTTGGAGACTTTGACAAGTAAATACCTGTTGATGCCCCCCCCCCAGTAAATGAGAAAAAAAAATATATATATATATCTGTTTTTTAATGATTACATGTCTGCAAACCTTAACTCTCCATCAAATCATTTAAACACCTAAACACAAAAATTCATATATCTAAACACAAAAGTTTTAACCTAAACACCTACATTTCTAAACACTTGAGCTAACCACATTGTTTGGCTAAACATGTTTAGGACATTAATGTGATTACAAAAACGTTGCAAGAATATGTTTAGAATTGTGTTTAGGATCTAAACACCATTTTTGCAGTGTAAGGAATCTTTTTTTTTATTGTACTGTCTGAGAAGGAGGCAAAATGGTATCGTTTTTACCATTCTTGGTAATTAAACTGGAATTCAGAACTTACTTGATATGTTGCTAGTGTTTTTATTTCCAACTGTTTCATGGAATGATGCCATAACAAACGTGTATTTCTAAAATTAGTATTAGTTACAGATGGTATGGTTGCATCTTGAGTGGGGGCCGGTTTTTGTGAGAAATGATAAACTACATTGGATATTCTATTGAAAACTGAAAAATTTCATTTTTAAAAAGGGAAGATTGTGGTAAACCTTCTACAAAATCTGACAGTATCAGACTCTCAATAATTGATGACAACACTGATGGTCGATGAAATATGTGACACTCTGGTAATGGCTGCCAGGCTGTAGCAGCAGTAAGCTTTTAGCCTGTTTCATACACAACTCATCGCTGATATCATGTTTGATTTTTGATGCAGCTGAAAGTCTAAGTTATAAAATTCCCATTACACATATATCAGGACATATTGAATTTTCTATCATAGTTGACTTATGCCAACTTTATAAACTTATCTGTCTCATTTACTGATATGCAGATGGATCAGTCTGCATCCTGCTAATGGTTTTATATCCATTATGAAGTTTTAATGACTTAATGGTGCTACAGATATATTCTATTTTTAGGTATAGGTATAGAGTGTAAATGTCATATATGTGAACTGAATGTGATTTATGATTCTGCATGTAAATTGATTTTTAAAGTCAATTACCCTCATGATCTGTTATGCCATACAGCCTTTTAATGCATTGAATCACCAACATTGCATGATTATGGTTGAATGAAATAATTATCTCTTTGATAATTTCTGATCTGAAAAGTCTGCCCCTTAATCCTCATAGATATCCTCCCAATATGCATTGAATCATAATATTGATGCAATAATACTCTACCCATCAATCTAAACTTAGTATGTCTGGGATGATATATATTGCCTATTATTGCAACATATACACTAGCCAGGTTCCTAGATAAGCGTACATGTACTACACAATTTCAAGCTCATTGTAAGTCCATAAGGGGCTTCATCAACATAGGTCTAGTAAAGATAATGATAGATAGAACAGGCAGCTGGCAGGGTAATATCAGACAAGAAAGAGCTGACAGCAAACAGACATAGCATGTACTTACATAAACATACATCTCTCATAAGGCTGCAAAGGGCCTTAAGGGAATACAATAAAGAAGTTGAGAGATGAACACAAGCACTATTTTTGTTCATACAGTTCATATTCTATATAAAGTAGGCTTAGGTCTCCACCTGTAAAATGGTGAGGAAATCTAGCCAGCCAGCCAGCCAGCCAACCAGCATTCCCCATGTGGACGTGCTGGCTGGGTAAATGGGTGCTCCATCACTATCTATAGAACATATCTACCTTGGAACTTGAATGCCACTATCTATTACACTATACAGTGGTTTTATGTATCACAGTTTATAACAATTTCAAGAGCTAAATAGGGCACTTAGCTCCCCGAGACTGAGGCTCGAAAAAAAAAGAGCAGTTCCAATCTGCTCATTGGCCATAGAGTGAGGGTATTGAGCTGCTCATCCTGTTACCTACTCAGACTACCTGAGCCCATGCAGAGCTGCTCTGAAATAGTCACTATAACCCAGCAAATTGTCGTGACTCCATGTCACCCTGTGTGAAGTGCCTAACACACTTTGGCTACATGGAACACAATGTTGTTATAGCACAGGATCACCAGGAATGGCTTAAGTGGCCTCAATGCAGATGACAATGATAGTGATCACTCAGAGTGATGACGATGCTGGTGATCACTCACCTCACTAGATGTAATGCGCACCTCGCCATAGCGTAAGTTCACCATGGATGGGGAGGGTGGTGATCACTCAGACTCACCATGGATGGCGACCCTGGTGATCACTCACCTCATTAGATGAAATGCTTATGATCAAAGATCACCAAAACTGGTAATCATGTAGCTTCACATCTGCCAGATCAAAGTATGTTTTGCAAGAAAATGTATTTCCCTATGTTTTTTTCCTCTAACCACCGAGAAGGAGTTTAATTGTTTTCATTTTAGAGATATCCCTATCAAGTCTTAATTGATATTTCCTCTGTGCAATCTTGTTTGATTCAACTCAGAAGTATTACATTGAAATCAGTATGAAGCAAAGTACATTCGACACTTATTGGGACTGATTTAGGCCCACACTTCCTTGATAGTCCACTTATTGAACAGTACTGCTGTCTCAACAACTTTGGCAATGGTGGTGATAAGTCACTATTCTGAGAGAGAATTGACTGGGAATGATGCAAATTCATGCAGTAAGTGAGATCCATGTTGGCGATGGTGGTGATGAGTTGCCATGCTTTGTGAGAGATGACAGGGGGTGGCACATACTCACATAGTGAGTGAGAATCATTTTGGTGGCTGTGGTGATGAATCGCCATCCCATGTGAGACTGACACACAGTGGTGGAAGTTGACACAGTGAGTTATCACTCAAAAATAGATCTTTATATCTATATGGGAGAGAATAACACTTTCTGTTTATCCCTCAGGTTCTGTGACCACCTCTTTTTAACCACATGATCCTTTGGGCTATTAGACTCTATTCTAGTCTCTTTAGAAAGCCACAAGGGTCTACTCAGACAGATGAGATTGTGTACAAGTGAACAACAGGGCATGCTGAAACTCCCTCAGGTAGTCATTCTGTCTGCATTTATTCAATGCAGTTACAGGTGCTGGGACACAAGTTCCTGCCATAGCCTTTATATCATTAACAAAAGAATTCTCTAGCTAATTATTACCATCTTGAATGTCCTCCATAATGCCAAACTAATGTAAAAAATATCAGGCACAATTTACAACAAAGAAATGATATACTATCTAATATTATCTTGATAGATATTTCCTTGAGGGATCCCTGACCAAGCTGATGGCTTGCCTTTTCTTTTAAAGGACATTCTGCTTTTCAATATTTTTCTCTTCAGATTCTTGCCAAGCTATAAAGCAAGAATATTGAAAGATGTTATAAAATCTCCTACAGTCTAGAGATATAAAATTGCTTGTTCCCAATTTTAACAAGAAATGCGGTTGTGACTGCGTAAAAAAGCGCCTCCCGCTGTTAATGTCGGTATACCAGTGTTTGATGACATATCTCATAAAAGCAGACATAAAGAAGATTTCACAATTATCAATTTCTCTATTCAGTAATTTTGTATTGTGAGACCTCATCACATGGGGCAAATGCAATCATCATAGCGCACTCCCGTACTGCTTCGCGGTACCGCCGCTATGCGGCGTGGGAGGTGCTAAAAAAGCATAGCACTTCAGCAATATGCCTCAATAGAAATTGCTGAAACTGCAGTCAGAATACAAACCCTAATAGATCTGTTTTCAGGCACACATCCTTCACATAGCTTTCACACAAAGTCCAAATGACATATTGGTAAGAGGTTTGCTGGTAGCCACACCTGCACCAGGTAGGTATGTGACAGACTGAGTGACAGGCACTCACCTGTTTCCGGGGCATCGACGAACGCCAGCTGAGGTGTGCTGGAGGCTGTCAAATTGAGGGCAGCTTGAGGTCTAATGCTGGATGGGTATACTCAAAACAATAACTCTAAATGTACAAAGGGATCCTTGTCAAATTCAACAATGGACCACCATACTTGCATCGCAGTGAAGATTCTATGATGAAGCTTACAGTACACACTGTGGGCAAGCTAGCATGTATATATAAATTGCTTTTCTGATGCACAGGCTATAAAGATGCATTTTCAACTAGCTTTATTTTGAAATTTCCTTGATCACACCTTATTTGAATTAGATATTTATTCAGAATTGGTTGGGAGATGTGCATTGAAAGATTTCCCACAGTTCCTGGAATGCACTTGATGCATCACTAATGTTTTCACTTCTCCCAACCTCCTGATCATTATCTCCCTGAGAATACAAAACCGTTGACTCTGTCCCTTTATTTATTTTACAGCAATATAGTCTAAAGGTTTTAATGTTCCATCCAAATCACCAGCCTTTGATTTTATTTTGTACATCTCATTTTTCACCAATAACAAAAATAGGAAATTGTTTACGTTTAGAAAGACTAGTTCTTCAAAGTGTATTTTGTTTTAACACCATGGCAGTGTGCAAAGGAAAGCAGGAGTTTATCACAGTGGAAGTTGATGTAAATGGAAATGTCTTGAATCATAAGCAAAAGGTCATTTCCTTACATAGAACATGAAGCGGAGCAGAAAAATCACTTATTGCCCCGCGTGCCTGTTCTTCAGTGCCTAAGTAAAAGAGGTTAAAGATAAGAAAGAGAGATGAGAGAGAATAAAAGGAAGACTTCCCCCTATTCAGCATATCTCAGCAAAACAGAAAGTCTCAATAGTTCCCCTAAGCAAGCAGGGACTAGGGAAAGTGAAACAAATGATAATAGCATGCAGGAAAAAAGCCACTACTTATTTAAATGCATCACTAGTGGCATAGTAAAGGCGTGGAGGGAGAATTGCAGGCTAATCTAGAATATCACTTAAACAGCAGTGGTGTATGGCTTTGTAGGAGCACATAGGATAAAGGAGTCAGTTAAATATGGGGATGATCCTCAAAAAAAGGTATGAGCTTGATTTATAACGAAGTTAGGCTCTACTTCACCTTTGTGCCTTGAAAATATGTTCTTTGAATGACGCAAGTAACATAAAGACTTTGAGCGTAACTATCAATGCAGAAATACACTACATCACTTCCTCTGAAGTACTGTGCAGCAGTGATCAAGAAAGCAGCATAATCATTACAGATCCCTTAGAAGTATGAGGGTGCCATAGGATGACTGTGGTTTCTGTATAGTTTGTTGATGTAGTTCTTAGGATGATTAATATGGTTGATAAAGTGCCATAATCCCATGATTATCTAACTGTGCACTGAAAACATGGAAGATCTGTAACTAGTCAGCGGTGACCACTTTAGGTCCTCAAGTTGACGATACCTAAAACTACAGCTTTAGGTAGTCAAAATGACGACTTTAGGTCATCATCCTGACGACCTGAGTCATCAGGATGACAATACTGAAAGTACAGAGTCGTCATATTGATGACTCAGGTTGTCAGGATGAAGACTTAAAGTCGTCATTTTGACTACCTAAAGTTGTAGTTTTAGGTATCGTCAACTTGAGGACCTAAAGTGGTCACCGCTGACTAGATTTCAGAACTTCTAGGTTTTCAGTGTGAGCTCATAATAAAATTCCTCCTGCAAAGAAAGTAGACTGAACACAGCTGGTGGTAAAGCAGAACAGGGTCCTGTTTGTTGAATGTATCTACATAGAAACCTATTGTAAAGTTATAAAATCTTACGGGGAAAATATTTGTACAAGGTGCAAAGGTATTATATATCCTTTCCATATTGCTAAACTCTAAATATTTATGATCAGCTATGAGTTTTGATTAGAAGGAGATCATTTCCCTCATGAGCAAAAATATATTAAATAATTGATAGGTTATGGATAGACCAATGGATAGCACAGTTTAAGGCGAAGAAGGGTTTTCACATGACATGGAATGAAAGTAGGTGGAAGGCATACTGTAGGATACAGCTATGACTTTTGATTAATACCTCTGTATGTGAAGCTTTAAAGTATATTACTTTAATGCGTCATGCTCATGCTGTATGGACAACATTTTGCATGAACATAACCCCTGTGAGTAAATCACTGTCATTCAACAAGATGAAATGTCGTGGTTAAAAAAAACCGTGAAATTTTGTTGCAATAAAATCAAATCAACTCAAAATCATGGATTATGTTGACCCTAAGGGATTGACTCTCAAGTATCAGGAGGGTACCCCAGACAATGCTGATATCAAAACTATTATGAGCACGGTACTAAAGAATCATAAGCCAAAGGGAACAGAACCTTGAGATATGGACTTTGCATTAAATGGTCAGCTCCTTAGCTTCAGCCATTAGCAGTAAGTAACACATTGGTTTAACTTTACAGAGATGAATTTCCCCTGGGCAAACCAACGAGGAGACATGGCTTGAGAACAATGGGCATCCATTAAGGACCTCAAGAAAGTTTCCATCTTGTTTCCTTTGGGGGATATACCTCCTTTTCACATCCTTCTTAGCTTGTACAGCCGATATACTTTCATCCTCTTCCTCACTTTCAATGATTTCGAAGTCAGGTTCCTCCATTTCTAATGATGTCATTTGTTGTACCCCGGCTACTGGAATGGTGCTCATGGATGTTTTTGAAGCTGAAGTTTTCAATTCCACTTTACCAGACAATAAAGTTTTCTTTACTGTCCAGCATTGTATCCCTTTGAATAGATCCATTAAGGTTGGATTCCTTCCTTTCCAGGCATAGATCTAGTGCAGCCTGCTTTTGATCCTCGACCATCAATCCTTGATGGAATTGAGGTAGTAGGTCATTCAAGAAATATTTATCTGCTGGACTAGTACCTGGCCAAACTCACTGTAATAAAGATTGCAGTTCGAAGCCATAAGCTCAAAATGACTCTTGTGGTTTTTGAGTTCATTTCTTGAAGAGCATTAAGGTGTCTTCACTGACTAAATTATACAGTAGAAGACTTGCTATCTCTGCCAGTTGTTGAAATGTACCTCACTCATTATACACTTCATTCCATTTCTTAACTGCAATCCTCTCTGGTCAATGTTTAAGGCAACAGATCAGATGCAGGAGAGCTTCTTCAGTAGTCCATGCATTACAATGCATGTCGTCTGTAAAGTTTGAGAACCACTTTTTCCAGATCTTAATACCTTCATACAAATTAGGTACTAGGGTAGAGGCACCCATTTCAGACGCTCCTGACCACACAGGAGGTGGCTATATTTGGTGCTCAAATCTTGTACCTTTAAAAGTGATGAATTCTACTTTCCATTTCACCAGTTGTTACATAATACTTTACCCTCAAGATCCTTGAAGAGGTTTTGCTGAAACCCTCCAATACTTATGCATAAATGAGCTGTACATATTTAGTCTCCAAAACATCAAATTGCACCTCAAGTCAGACAGCTTATGCCAGAGGTGACCCTAGAGTCAGACACTATGTTATCTAATTGATACAGACACAATGGGCCATTGTATCTGAAATATTCCATAAAGGCACATAGCATATAACACTAAGGAATCCAAGCTAATACAATACTCCTCTCCAGCATAATCTTAGATATTTAATTTTGCATACTTATAACAGATCAGTCTACAGGCCCAGATGAGCATGACTTATATGGACAGACAGAGTAGTGATTAAGTTTAGGTGTTAGATAGTAGCTAAACCAAACACAGATTAAATATTCAGATCTAGGAGTACAGGTATATCATGATGGATTCTGTTTGTAATGAAATGTCCATTATATAAGTATAGAAATCATGATATAATTGTGTCCCAGGTGGGGTGTAATTGGTGTCCGACTGTAGGTGTAATCTGAAGGTCATAGAAGAATAACTCCCATACTGTAACATGAGGCATGTATTCAGCTTTGTCAAGTCAAATTATTAGCAAAAGTGTGTATATTGCCTCTGACATGTATAGAAATCCTATAAAATTGGAGGTTAAGACATGAAAAATTGACAAATCAAACCAGGATCTCCATTCACTCACCATTCTTCATCCTCAGAATTTAACAAAAACACCCTGTGTTTGTACAGTTGTAAAGCCATATATGACAGGGGTTTTACATGTTATTCTTCATTTGTTATAGAGTATGATACCTGAGTTTTTATGTCTAATTCAAATGATAGCTGGATTTTTCATATCTATTATGTAATTCAATGCAAAAGGTGTCCGACTTTAGGTGTCTGTCCGACTCAGGGTGCCTCTACCCTATAGCTTGTCGTCAAGCAGCGTCATTGGTGCACACCAATTTCTGGCATTGGTTCGCACTCCATTCTCAGAGAGTTTCCTCACTATGTGTTCTAAGTATTTGCTGATCAACTCAACATTTCTTCGAGAACGCTTCTTTGAGATCTTCATCTCGAGGTCCCTCCAATATCTCCACCAATACCCCTGTGAGTGCCTCCACTAGCCCCCAGTTGTTGAGGGGGAGGTCCTCCCGTAGCGCCTCCAGTTAATCTTGATTCCCTGTACCCAGTGGTTTGGTTCCTGCACCGAATTATCATCATAGAGCAGATCAAAATGGTCTTCCTCACTGTGTGGTAAGGTTTCTGTAGCTTGGCAACATTAGTCTTCAGCTTCAAGACCGTCTTTCAGCATAACTCCTCCCATGCTTAACCTTATCTGGCGTTCTCGCTTTCACCCCCACTAGATTTATGTGTGGGATCGTAAACACCATCGTCCCTAACATGTACTTCGGCATTGTCTTTAACGAAAGGATCGAATTGATCTGGTTTCTTTAATGCTTCTGCCAGTGTAGAGGTTACAGTAGGAGCAACACCTTTAACAATGTTGCATTCGAAGGTATTTTATCATTATTGATGTGTTGTTGATATTCCAAATCAAGTTGAGTCACAGATGCAGTGGTATCAATTTTAAATGAATTATTATGTGTCTTTTTGAATTGTCTATCAGTAGCTACGTTCGGTGGTGCAACATGAGTTTCAATACCTGTTACATAAGTATCCAATGCATGCACACAACTACTGTTGTTTCAGGAATAGGTCTTGATTACTTTCTTTCATGGAATTCATTATGTCTTCCAAGATGCATCGATCTCATACTTGAACTGTTGGATTTGAGCTTTTGCACATTCCTCTTCATCCTTCAGTTCAATACCTCAAATTCTAGATGCCTCTTCGAGTTCTTCTAAGTAGACTTCTTGTTTTAATTTTTAATTTTCCCAGATCAGGTTATTTCTAACTTTTTCTGAATGACATGTATCTCATATTTGAGATTTCTGTTATGTATTTCTTTTTCATCAGTTTTCATTTCGAGTTCTAGATTATGTCTTTCTTATTTATATTGCACATTGTTTCTATTCTATGAATTCCTTGATGGATTTGAAGTTTATTCATTGCTTCATCTCTTAATATAGCTTGTTCTTGTAAAGATTCAGTGACTGAGTCTCTGACACTCTTCAAACCCCCACGTTGACTTCATGCATGGTCGTAGACGTGTCCCTGGTCGTAGACGTGTCCTTGCATTTGTATTCAGTGTCATAGCTCAGAGTTGCATTAAGACAGAATAATCTCATTAACATTCAGTGTTCCTTTCTTATCAAGGTATAATTCACACACAACAAGGACAGTCAAGTATCAAGCATCTTGCAATATAACTGTAGACATGTCTATGGTTGTAGATGTGTCCTCGGTCGTAGACGTGTCCTCATCAATACTTTTCTTATGATATCTCTGGTTCTATCTGGAATCTATTAACCAAACTTACAGTGCTAAGGTTTTTCGAATTATCTGTTTGACCATTGGGCCACTAATTGATGTGTAACCATCAGTATTTCCATTGTCAATTGTACTTCTTAGACTTTCTGGTTGTCGATTATAATTCAATTCAGTTTCAGTGTTTGGGGATCCCGAGGTATTCACACTTCCAATTGCTCGGGACCCATCATGCTCATGTTCGGCCTCCAGGTCCGCGCACTAAACACCAAGAACTGGTCACGGCACCAGTGTAATGGTCCGATATTATAAACTTGTGTAGTTTGAAGTAAAACCAGACAAGGTATCTCAGGTTAGTTCAACTGGCACATGTTTCTTCCATATCATATTTTACATCCACCTCGAATGCTAGCACTAAATGATGAACTTAGCTCGGGGTAAAGTGGTCTGACTCTGATGGTGGTCAAAGTATGACTAATGTCTTCCCCCGCCCCAGGTAAGAGCTGGAGGAGGATGAACAGTGCTGCCACCAACCCGCAGCGGCCAGTGGTCTTAGCGACCTCTAGTAGCTACCGGTGGTGGGCACACCGCTCGAACTGCCCTCTCAAGGAAAACGCTCTGCGAGCCCCTACACTTGCACCAAATAAACCATGTTGCCTTTATTGTATAAGCCCTAAGCATGTTATTAAGCTACATTCTTGAATATTTGCCATGGTGCAGTGGTATGAAATTATCAAATTCCCTAGCCTCTATAAGTGCCTGTCCGGGGACAACGACTGATCACTCCATAGGGGTTTATGCAGTGAAACTGTGGCTCAAGCAAAGGGCTTTCTGGTAATCCTTTGGCTGCATTTGATAGATCAAGATATGCCAAATGGGGATCACACCAAATTAAAGGTGAGCACATTGCCATAGATTTGATACCAGTGATTTTGTATGTAAGCTCACCCACTACCAAAACCCTGACTACTACTAAACTCCGAGCAGTTTCTGTAATTGATAACTATAAAAACGAGTGTTATTAGATATTTGACACCCGTACATATAACGTTAGATCACTAATCGCCACTCCCCACTGATCATCACTCCTGTAGCTCAAAGGTGACTATCATAGTTCTTTTTCTTTTATTTGAACATTGTAAGGCATAAAATAGATACAGAGATAAACTTCATGTGTAACATTCCTATAGATCCACCCCATGAAGAGAGCCCTCTCAGGGTAGATCTTTAAAAATGTATCCTACACTATGACAAAAAAAGTTGTTGAAATAACAGCGCATTCCTCATCCCAAAGTTGCCAGAGATCCGTCTTTACCTTCACATTTGTGTAACGTCAGTGACCACTATACTGTCACCTGGGGTTTGTTGTAAATACTACAAGGGTTCAGTGCTTTTCAATTATGGTGGTTCTTTTATCGAGGATCCCTGGTAGATTCAACAATGTCTTTCACAGTGCATGGTCATTAAGTTATGTTTATCTATTGGAGTCCTTTTTTTCTAAACTGCTATCAGCCATACATCCTCGAAGACATTCAACCATGTAGACAACATTTTTATAACCGACAAGCACAAAAAAAGGAGAAAAAGGAGTGCTATGTGCCTAAGAGATGATTACTCATATGTAACCCCATTCCACTCTACTCTTCGCTCTCAGTGATAATGTCAATCATCCAAAACCTCGCTCTACCTTGTAAAGATAATGATGAACGTCTACTTTTTTTGCACAAATTAAAGCAATCTGAAACTTAGATTTGTTTAGTATAAGTTGATAAAAATGTGCTTATTTTCAGTATTCTCACCAAAATGCAGTCTGACCATTCATCTCCTCTCTATAAATCCTTATGACCAGATTGAGAAATCAGAGGAAAAAGGAAAGTGTAATAAAAGAACATTGACTGTAATTCTAAAAGAGTGGATGTCTGGGGGGGGGGTGTAAGTGCACTCGAGTAAAGGAATGAGAAAAAATTTTGGAAGGCAATATCTGCTTGCATTTTCAATATTGCATGTGCTTCTTTGAAAGAGTTTCTATATTAGAAATAATTTCCATTTGAGACCTTTCTCATCCCTATATATGCAGGGCTCCTATCACGATAGTACAGATATTTTGATCACTCACCAACTCCAACATACAGGACTTCTGGTAGGCAATTTGCCTGTTCCCTACCGTCTCAGGGGTAGCAAATTGTAGCTTGTTATTTTTTAACCATTCGATGGGGTTCATCAATACAAATCCATAGGTGTGCTTGGTGAGACCAATATTAATAAGGGTATATAGTATGACCCTGAATGTCCTAAACAGGCCACAATGGTTGCCAAATGCAGAGCCAGGGCAAAAAGAGCACTGTAGTGATGTATTATGTATAACTGTCTGTAGTGTGTATGGGTGGGTTTCTGGTATATAAACTCTCTGCGGAAATAGGCTCGAGTTCTGTCACCATGTTGTTTTAAATGTATACATTGTTCTCTGTTTTTTTTGTCTGTATTCAGTTTTAAGCAGGCAGACAGAACAGATACTTTTATGCACTATGAAATGTAAACGATAAAACACAGAACAAATGTTCTGACTGTAATAAAGGGAAAAAAGCTCTCCTAGGAGGTGTCTCTCAAAAACTGATTATGCTAACATGGTTTCTTTTGGCAAGTCTGGCAGTAATTTCAAAAGGGACAGTACTGGAGTATGAAATCCTCCCCCTTAACCATTTAACCAGGAGGGCATCATGGCCTGTAGGTGTCAAGATGCATAGATGAGGTGCATTATACAAGCATCCTCTCTTACTCTTTCCCCTATTCGGTCCAACAGAGTTTATTTTTCTGCAGGCCCAGATTGATCTTGGCATGACCGAACACCTCAAGATTATTTTTGTCAGGACAGAAAACAAGAATTAACTCTTTATTTCAATCAATCAACTCTTAAGATATTCGAAAAGAGTAATGCCTTTTATTCTAGGCTGTATAATGCTTAATAATGGTTCAATTTGCAAGTTGTAAAGACAAATTGTAGCCCAAGGTACGAAGATACCAATGACACGTTCTGTCCTGCAGTCTGGCAATGTCCGCAGGCCCGGCAAAAGTCTTAGTCCCGCGAGTGATCATATTGACTGTGCTTCATTACGACTAATAGGCATGATGCATTCAGGCTCTTGATGCCATTAAAGCGTTAAGGTGGTCACACCCTGACTTCAGACATCTTCATGTCTATAGACCACGACATATACGTGAGGTATCACACCCCATCAGAGAGGTACTCGGTGCAGCATGATAAAATCCTCACCGTAATGGCGTAAGGCTTCACACAAACGGATGCTGCAAATTAACCAGACACTCTTACTGCCAGATGTACTGCTAATAACCACACCATAATCCTTTAAGGAGCATAGGATGCCTCCAGGTTCATGAACATTGGTCAGCATGATGCAACAATGCAGTGCTGGCAAGTGTGCTCACCAGTGCTGCATTGGTACATCAAGCCAACCTTTCAAAAGGGCATTGGTCCATAGTTCGGGCAAGATGAATTGATGTAACACTGGGAAGGGCACTGCATTGATACATTATGGGGTTGCATTAGAGTGGGGGAATGGAGGCCCACACCTCCTCCATATTCTATTTGTGACATGTACTGGGAAAAAGGGTCTGAAGACCCCTTGCACTAAGCCCCATTTTCGCAGATCGTGTCACATTTACTTTATCCAATCATTATTGGCCTAAGGTCTTAGCTCTCCTTTCGGGTTGCATCCCTTTTCTTTTTCCAAATACTGGATCTGCAACTACATCATGTTGCAAGGAAATGTGGTGATGCATTTAAAGGCACTCTGCAGCCCTTACGAGGTTAATGATTACCTCTGATATCTTATTACATTCCCTTCCTTGAAGGTGCTAAATTATCATCTACCTGATCTAATGATGAGTTCTTAGTGTGTAGGTGTGAGATGGTAGGAATGGCCGGTGCACTTGTTAATTTACCCTCTATGTATCATAGAATGATCAGGTCCCATCAAAGGGAACGTGGGGTGGTTTCTTTTGGCAAGTCCTGGCTGAATGAACATTGATTAGATGACTGTGGCTTACCCCCTCAACCCCCAGTACATGAGTGATTTGGTATAATTACCTACAAGCTCATGTTCCAGACATGGAAAGATTATTGGCACAAAGGATCTCCTGGGATTAGGATTGCCAGTTCTCAAAATTGGAGAGAATTCAAGGATATTCCAGTAGGGGCTAGCATCTGCCTTCACTCGAAAATCATATGATCACTATAGTCCCCTATAGTGAGCAGCATAAGATGGATAAGATTAAACTTGATTTGTTAACCCTGCAACACAATTGACAAATTGATGGATATCACTCAAGGGTTCTGAACTAGATTACCAACATGGGTCACCCAAAGGTACCAATACGAAAACAGTAAACTATGGCCGACAAGTCTGTTCCACAAGTTTTAACTTCTTGGCTATATACTGGTCAGGTTTATTTAAAAAAGTGGAGAAACCGAATGATTATGCCGGTCTATTTATTTCTTGTCATTGTAGCTGATAATGTTCAAAACCGCATTTGATTGGCATGGGAAAATGATTTACTTGGGAATTGATGCACATTTTTACCGGAATATGGGACCAGGTTATTCCATGGGGCATGTGAAGAATGGAGCTGTTAGATTAAATCTATGAGGCTGCTGTGTTCTACCGTTTCCAACATGGTCGCTGCAACATGAAGTAAAGGAACATAGCCACCCTGTATCCAATCCGGAAAACCATCAATTATCTGTGGTACGGAGGATGAATGGTCTGATATTAATGAGCCAGTTACAGCTCAGTTAATACCTTATAGGCAATATCAGCAGCAAGTAAATCTTTCCTCAAAACTTCTGTATGTCCTTCATGCAGTCTGTGTCATCCTCTCACTCTTCAATCATTTATGACCTCATACGATATCAATGATGCACCAAGATGAATTCATGAACTGAGACTGTACAACACCAATAAAAACTAAGTTGTTTCTCATTCCCTACCATATAACAAGACATGGTTTGAGGAATGCCTTTGTTGTTGTCATTGTTGTTTGGGAATAAAAAAAGTATATAATTATGACCATACAATTGCCAATTTATAATGAGACTATTTGTTTTCAAATTAAAGTGGTCTGTATATTATCTCCGGGTGGGAGATTTCCAGGGGGGGATTTCTAGGTGGGAGAAATCCGGGAGGGGAATTTCCAGAGGGGTAATCTCCAGGCACCACCAAAAGCTATTAACAGAAAAAAACAGAGAAACATAGAAAGGAAAAAAATCCTAATAACATTTGTCTTGACTTGAAAATGAGACACACACAATCTTTTGGAGTTGCTTTACTCTGAACTCTCAGCTACCTCTGAATACCCAAATGACAGTATCCGTAGTCCAAGCCACATTTGTCTTGAGGTCTCAAAGGGGGGGGGGCAATAGTCTGCTAATGACTCTTTGACTCTTCCCCCTCCCCCCAGTCAGGAAGGGAAATTTAACTATAAGCCTAGACATAGTAGTAGTGTGCTGGCTTTTTCATTAAAGAGAGGCCCCCCACTTCGACACCCCATCCCGTCCCCTCCCCCTTGTTGATAGATAATGACCACTCCCTAAAGTCAAGACCAGGGCGACGGGTTGCCGTCTACATTAGTGCTAGATCTATGTCATACAGCGTAGGCCTACCACATCCCAGAGTGTCCTGCATTCCATCTAGACCTTATTATAAATTCCATCTTTACATTAATTAATGTGAATCATTAAATCATCCCTGGTAAACTGCAGATATTGTCAAGTGTGTTGCCCGGCTGTGTTGTTGTGATTTCACCAGTTTCTCAAGAAATTTACATAACCAGCGGTGACACTCTCCAAGCAGATATTTAACTATTACTGACATAACTATTACTGACAACCCAAAACATAATAGAAATTGCCCAGCAATGTTGCCACAGGCCCGGCAAATCCCTAAAAATTGAACATCCCCTTTCGACGATACCTCATCAGCATATAACTCTTTAGCATCCAAGAAACTTAAGGAGAATAAGGAGAAATTTAGTCCTCTGTGTCCCATGTCCAGCTTTAAACATTGCAGTGGCTAAGTCATTAATGCAGAATTCCTATTTCTTTTTCTGTCAACACCCAGACTATAGGATTAAAATGCCCTTCAAATTGATTGGGATCAGTCAAAGAACCTCTTGTGTTAATCACATAGGAATTACACTTACAGACTGATTGACAAGCCAGCAACAAGCATGTGTGCAAGACCAGAGCCGGAAATCACTGATATCAGTATGCTTGTGGCACACCAGTTCATTCCTGATTGAGCACTATACATAGGGTATTACAATATATAATTGATGAAATTTGGCCAAACTGGTGAGAATCATCCAATAGAGCATGGTCAGGTAGTCATATGGTTAGGGTGAGAGCTACTCTATCCCCATCCGGTCTGTGTCGTGTTTATGACATCCACCACAACCAACTGCACATGGCCACTTAGCTAGGGTCTTGATACCCACCACCCCCGTCACTGCCTCGGAGAGTGGGGGTACTCTCCATTCTTTCTATAGTTGCCCTTTGTGTTTTTTTCAAGGGAGCAAGATTTAAATATTTGAGACCCCTTCACCAGAAAAAAAGGGCAAAATATCATCTAGTCTTGACAGGTTGACTGTCTGATTGTCCAAAATACACTACAATGACCTAAGGAAAAACATCAGCTAGAGCATAAGAAACAAAAATGTGACTGTGGTCTAAAAGGTTCCCATTTCCCTTCAAAACTGCCCTACAAGTACCCCTTATTCAAGGCCCTGAAGGACCATGCTTAGAGAGGTCTGATGTTAATGTGATAAAGTCACCATTCTGCATGTTTTAGCTATTTGAAGCAATTGCCTTTTGCCCAGAGCATTTCTTGCCCAATACAAAAAGTTAAACTCACCATGTATAAATTTCTTTAGTTACACTCTATTGATGCTTCAATTCATCATTCTTGTATGTCATTGCAAATAAATGCAACCATTTTTCGGTATATAGAATCTATGTTGCTGCCTAGGCTATGAAGTTGATCAACATGATGTAGTATATTAAAGGTTGGAACTGAAGGAAATAATGTTGTCTTTTTTTTGTAGAAATATGGGTGAATACATGAATAATTCAGTCCAATGCATGTATGCTTTCTGGTTTCACTATAGAAAGCACTTTTTTTTCAAGTCATTAGTGTGCAATTTCCAGAAAAAGGATGCAGTATTTACAACAAATTCTATAGGCCTAATATGTGGGAAGCTGCAAGATTCAGTCTGGCATTCAGTATATATACATACTACAAGCTTTTGAAAGGCTGCTTCTCCCATCATATTGGTATTGTGTTTGCCTTTAACCCTATTGACACCCACAAACCAACCCTCTGGAAATATGGCACCATACAGGAGGCTGCATCTAAACATCCCCCACCCCCAGCACTCTGCTTATCACTTTGGCACCATGCCAACTTCCGCTTCCCCTTTCCCGCTCCCTGTCCCCTCAGACCACCGAGCATGTGTGCAGTACTGGAAATAGGGTTGAGTCCCATTTCTGAAGACAGCGGTGCATTTAGATGGGTGGGGTGCTGATTCATTTTAACATGTGCACCTCCAAATTTTCTCCCCCATATGCTTTGTGCTGTATGGTGGCTCGTTTTCATTGCCATCTCCTGTGTGTAACGTGTATGCCTGTTGGAGTAGATCTATGGCAGTTATCAAAAAGTACTTTTCATTCACCAAGATCAGACCTGACCAAATAGTAAATTGAGTATTATGATTTAGAGTTATAACTAATTTCTATTATGCATACATGCAACGTTAAAGACTGGTTCTATTGATGATTCAGATGATTCAAGAATTAATACTAGACATAGGAGAAAGGATAGGTGTACCTTTAGTGTATTCCATATCTATTTTTCAGCCTTTTCATTGAGCAGTTATTTGGCAATATTGTGAAAAAGGAGTTGGACCCTTTTTCTCAGTTCTCTCTGAAAATGTCCAAACTAATTATTTGGACCCTCTCCTTTCTCAGTGTACCTCACTTCTATTTGCTGCCCTTCCTGTTTGCTGAAGGGTAATCAGGAAATGAAACACTCCTTTATAATTCAAACTCCGGAGGTGAGAAAGAGATGTGTTGTAGACTGACCCCATAATATAACAAGACAAAGGTTTGTTCATTAACAGGTGAAGGGTCAAAGTAAGAGATGGAGGTTGTTCTTGGATGGAGAACTCAAAGACTTTTGCTGATCCCATTTGGATGAAAGTGGATAAAACGAGCTCCCATATATCGGGATAAAGACCCCAAAAATTGACAGTGGACCAGGCATACCTTGACTATGAGTTGACACCAACATATTTCCTCCATTTGTGAAGCATATATACCAAATGAAACAATATACTTTGGACAGAACATCCTTGAATCCTTATTGTACCTCCCTGTCGACTAGATTCCTTATTATTATAGCTGTATTTAATATAAAAAATCGTAAACTTTCAAAGCGAACGACCGGCCGTGCGTCTTTGCCATTCTGTCAACAGAACTTGTGGTGCCGCCTGGTGTGTACTGATTGAACTAACCTTCTGCTACATTTTACTGTATTGTGGCCATTTTGAGTAAATATAGCCTTCAAATCATCCATTGGAGCTTAGTGTCAGTAAGTAGAATATACTTATTTGCTGTAATAACTTTATAAGGCTACAAATACTCTATAACATGTGTAAATGGAGTGTTTTTCTCAGCGGTCCACTCAGGAAAGACATCAATATGAAACCAAGAATTCGGAGGGCCATCTCGTCCACTCGTAACAGAAAACAAAGGATTCTATCAATTTTAATTTTTAATTTTTTCTTTTACAATCAATGGTGGATATCATGCTATAAACGCAATGTGTAATGAATAGACTTGAACTCATGCCTTTCAGGGGCTTAATTTAGGCATTCTGTATTGCGTTGTGCCTATATAGGCATTCATTCAAGTCTATTCAATATTATTATTCATTATATATTACATTCATACAGCTTCTTTCTCTTCAAAACATAGAGACAGAGTACATACTAATTTCTATGAAAGTAACCTTTTTGGGGTAAATGTTTTATGTATGTTATTTAAATTTTGGATAATCCGATGACCCTTTACTATAAATTTTCTATTGAAAAAGTCACCAAAATTTGCCCAACTGGAGGGCTTGTTCCTCTGCAGTTGTCTGATCCATTTTTTTGCTAAACCCGCTGATTTTCATACAGCAAATGTATAAAAACTGACGGATTGGCAGAAAATGAATTCGACGTACGCAATAGGACCAGCCCCTGACAGTCCTGAGTGGAACAACTCCTTACAGGAGTGATTTACAGCCCAAACTCACCTCAAAACTAAGCTGAAAACGTCCCATGGAATCTTTGCTAATTGACTACTGGGAGTCCATACTGTCCCCTCATCATATGTCGAAAGCTGATTTTTAACATTTTTGTTGCCCAAAGCAGTTTAAATATGCCTGCGATCATATGTCAATATTGTATTTCTTGCAAGGATATGCTTATATAATCTAAGTGTTGAGCAAGTTATACAAAAGAAAATCTGACCTCTTTTGGATATCAATATGGGGATTAATGTGAGAAATTACTCTATAATCCTAAATAATATTAAAGGTTCTCGATCTCAGAAATATGGAAGGGACCCCCATATTTCTAGAGGATATATGAATAGTACCTATCATTTTGATAATATGTAGAGAATATAAAGAAAATCCAACCAATTTTAGTCTATCCCCGCCATGCACCTTGAGGTTCTTAAGATAATCCCTCTCAGCTTGGAACTGTTGACTGTAGACATCTGAGATGAACTCTTATGATTGAACAGTTCATGATTAAATAATGCATAGTTTTGACCTCTGTCTGATCTTATTGTATCAAGGAACACTAACAAGAGACAGTCTGAAAATGTATGATTGATTCATAGAACCCTAGCTGTCTGATTAACAGATTTCTTCTGAGTAGGATATCGCATGTATGATAGTAATCCTCACTATATGAATAAAGCGGGCAATCCCAACTGGACATCCTTCCTTATTTAATGCATCTTCCCCATCAATGGCTACTTTAGGTCGTTGTGTGGATATGCCATCCGCATTAACCATTATACATGATGGAATGATAGATATGCCCCATATGGAAATTGTTTCAAATATAGAAATCCTTTTCAGAGAAGCACATGCATGCAGTATTGCAATCACAGCCATGTATTACTATCCTCAATCTTTCCTTATTCACCTAATCGTCCCAGGTAGCAAACATGGTGTGGCCCAAGTCTGAACCATAGCGGGCTCCTGATGTGGGCCACACTGGGTTAACACAGTGGGCGCCCGATGGGTTTTGTCCTCAGCAAATGGTCTGGGCCACACTGGGCTAACCGATTTGGGCACAGATCTGTTTGAAAGTGGGCTCACCGATTTGGGCTCAAAGTGAGTTTAACATGGGTTTTTGGTGTGGCCCAAAGTGGGCTGCCCGATTTGACGAAAAATTAGTGGTTACATGGTAAAAATTCTTTTTGAAAAATTTATCCAATATTTATTCTTTTTTTTTCCAAAAGTCAATGAACAACAAATCCTTGAGCTAATCTCACCCCCCCCCCAATCACCAAAGCAGTAAATGCAATATCTACCTGAGTGGAAAGCCAGAGCAGAACCATCCATTTGAATCAAACTCATTCAGCCAACAGAAGGCACTTTGATTCATTAAAGTGACATTCTGGCCTCAATCTTTCCCCACTACTTCCCTATGTAGGAGTAGGGAAGAGAGCCTTCAAGTTCATAATGACTGTACCTCTGCATATCTGCTCTTGTTCCAAGTTCAGTGCAATGGAAATGGTGTTGCCTTTCCACTACTACTCAAATGACCTTGATTTGCACTTTTGACTAGAGACATCTAAGTATTTCCAGACTATGAGAAAGTCTGCACATTATTACTTCATATCTGATATAGTAGTCTATTCCAGTTGTCCTATGTCTAAAAGATATAAGTTTTGTATGGGTAGTAGAATTCTGCCTGGAGTGCTGTGAAACCACTTTGTAGTGAGTCTGCCATGGACTGGCCTACAGGGGCAGGGGATATTTTTGGTTTCTCAATTGCCTCTATATATAGTCCTCTTATACCCGGCCAGGTGTTTGACCTGTTTGCTCTCACACCACAAATACACTTTGCAACCCTACTAGTATAAAGAAAGACATGAAGCTGTTATTTCCAAGACTAGTCAGTGTTGCATTTTACATGAAATATCTGGATCCCCACTATGAACCTACCTGTGTATTAATGATATAGGGAAAGGGGGACTACCTATCTCCTACAGCAGTGGTGGAGGGAGGGGAGGGGGGCAGGGCAGGCCAGGGTAGGGTGAGAGGAGGCCAGGGCAGGGTAGGATGAGGGCAGGGCAGTGTGAGGGCAGGGCAGGACAGGGCAGGGTGGGGTGAAAGCAGGACAGGGCAGGTGAGGACAGGGGATGGCAGGGCAGGGTGAGAGGAGGGCAGGCCAGGGTAGGATGAGGGCAGGGCAGTGTGAGGGCAGGGCAGGACAGGGCAGGGTGGGGTGAGAGCAGGACAGGGCAGGTGAGGACAGGGGATGGCAGGGGATGGCAGGGCAGGTTGAGAGGAGGGCAGGGCAGGGTGAGGGCAGGGCAGGACAGGGCAGGATGGGGTGAGAGCAGGACAGGGCAGGTGAGGACAGGGGATGGCAGGGGATGGCAGGGCAGGGTGAGAGGAGGGTAAGGAAGGGCAGGGCAGGGTGAGAGGAGGGCAGGGGATGGCAGGGGATGGCAGGGCAGGGTGAGAGGAGGGCAAGGGAGGGCAGGTCAGGGTGAGAGGAGGGCAGGGGATGGCAGGGGATGGCAGGGCAGGGTGAGAGGAGGGCAAGGGAGGGCAGGGCAGGGTGAGAGGAGGGCAAGGGAGGGCAGGGCAGGGTGAGAGGAGGGCACAGGATAGCAGGGCAGGGCAGGGTGAGAGGAGGGCAAGGGAGGGCAGGGCAGGGTGAGAGGAGGGCAAGGGAGGGCAGGTCAGGGTGAGAGGAGGGCAGGGGAGGGCAGGCCAGGGTAAGGGAGGGCAGGGGAGGAGAGGACAGGGCAGGGGAGAGCAGGGTGAGAGAAGGTGAGGGGGAAAGGGTAGGGCAGGTTGAGGGGAATGAGGAGGAGATGGAAGGGGTAGGGGATGGGTGGGGAGGGCAAAGAAAAGAGGGAGAGGGAGGGGGAACACTCATCACAGAGTTCAGAACAGTCCAGAATATGAGGCTGCCCTGTCCAAACCCACTCTCACCCCAGACTGAGAAGACTTTATGTAGCTAAGCACACATCTTGGGATGCCCATTTTGAAAGCATCCTGGGCCCAATGTGGTTGCCCATTTTAAAGCTGACCAGTGCCCAAACCGGTCAGCCCAATGTGGCCCAGACCATATGCTGAGGACAAAACCCATTGGGAGCCCAACGGGCTCAAGTCGGTTTGCCCGATTTGGGCTGCCCTGTGTGGCCCTGACTGGAAACCCAGCATCTGCCAAACCTAAAACCCATGTACCGAATGCTGCCCACTTTGAACCACCTTTTCCCTGGTTAAACCAATTTGGCCCCGAGTGGGCTTGCTACATGGGGTATGTACATGCCAAGACCCAAGACATCCAATCTGTTATAGTTAAAGTCCATATTCCCTGATATTCTCACCAAGTATGGGCCTGAAAACTTGTTTTGAAAGATCATTGATAATTTCCCAACCACTCAAGGTGGAATATTAGTGTAGATATCAGGTAAAGCTAAGATAAAGGGCTACCTGAATGTAGGATCATTTTTTCAATATTTTGAAAATCATGTGACCAGTTGCCATAGAAACCATGGTAAAAGTTTTCTGAAACCTTCAATTTTTCACTACTTTTCATCACTCTCACAGCCATTGAAGAGAAACATATTTTTCTGTGTACATGGGAAGTCCACAGAAGTTGTACCGAACAGGCACCCAGATTGCTGGAAATTGCCATTTTTCAATAGAACCTGCCTTGAGAATCATCCAGACTGTATACATTCCTCCTTTTCAAATACATCAAATCCTCATTCAATTAATTCCCCAGACACTAAGAGATTTGTCAAAAGAGAGCAAATATGTTGTATGACAATGATTGGACAGAAATGTTAAAATCTATTAAGGGTGTTACTCCTTCAGACCATTGAGGAGGTGCAAAGATGAGCCAGTAGCAAGGGCTAAAACCCAATTGGAGATGCGTTGGTTGGGGGGTGGAGGTTTCCGAGGGAAAGGAATAGGCTTGTATTGGCAGCTGAAAGACTTTTTTTTTGTTATCCCACTGAATACAATCAGAAAACTTAGTACAATCATAAGAAATTGGACCATAATGCATCTCAAAGAAGTTAATAAAACTACAAAAACTGTGTTTGATGCCAATGGTATAAACAATATAATCTGTAACACATGATATGCTTCAAAAAGTTGAAAATGAGGCAGCATATAGGCCTATTTAGGCCAAGTTACCCCCATTTTAGGCTATTCCTATCATCTATTTAGCTCTAAAGATGTAATATTGGCCTCATTTCTTATCAATTCTGCTTGGAAATGATGTGCAAGGCTTCTCCTGTATGATTCAAACAGGAAAGACTGACAAAGTTGCTTTTAAACTGAAATTTTCCTTCAGTAAAGACATATCTTAGATCAGTCCTATACTTGGTGGGAACATCTATCATTGTTAATTTTATTGATCATAGTCTTTGAAAAAGTCTGGCTGGAAGAAGATGGAAGAAAGCAGGCTCCAATAATTTGTCAACCAAGTTATGCACATAGGATGTCTTACCGTAATGGTTGAGCACTTCGCTAAAGCCCTAGCACTCACAAAGGACCACCACTTTAATTATAATAGCAGACTTTAATTATAGTGAATTCGATCATTTTATACCATTGTACTCTAGCACTCATTCACGACTGGAGCTTTATGATAAAGTTCTCAGCGCTTATTTACAGAACAATGTGGAAAATGGTTCACGCATAGAGAAAAGAAGTGACTGAAGTGAAAAAGTACCTACCTTGTTTTTACCCAGTGCTCATGTCAGTGGCACTAAAATCATTTCACAGAGGCGAATGTAGGCAGGGGGGAAGAGAAACCAAAGTGACAGAGCAGTGAAACACTGCAAGGCATGACAGTTATCAAAATGACCACAGTCAGGGTAAAGGTCAGGTCATCAAAGTCACATCCCTGGATGTAGAGGTCAAACAGCTATCAGGGGTCAGTATGGGGATCTGTCAAGGGCATGTAGACCTTGGACGACCCGGACAGGCCACAATGGTTGCTAAATCAGAGCCATGGAAAAAACATCACTATACTTCTTCTATTATGTATAACTGTCTGTGAATAGGCAGATCTCTGTATAAACTGGATGCAGGCATGGGCTGATGCTCCACTACTGTGCACTCCAGTCACTGTGTTCTTTCAAATCCATTGTGTTCTGTGTTTTTACTTACATTCAGTTTTAAGAGGGCAAACAAAACATATATGTTTTCCTCGCCTGCTTAAAACTGTAAATACATATATATATATATATATATATATATACTACTATACATTAGGGTATCTAAGCAATGAAACACAGAACAAATGATGTTATAATAAATAATATAACACTGTTCATCAATCAGAAAATGAAATCATTTTCTGAAACAGGCATTGAGATTATGAAGTGTCATGAATCATCCTACCTAATAAAAATACAGCCCACCCACCTAAAATACTGTTGCTATTTCTTTCACATTCAGATTAACTGGCGTCCACTTGTCTACATGGGTGTATACCTAGTTTCTATAAGATTGCAGAGTAAGCAGTCAGTCAAAAATGATATATTATCACTTCACAAGTATAACTTCCAAGCAATTCACTAGTTGATGCAGATTCGGCACTTTAGCAAAGTTTAGCTGATCAATTTTCCTAGATTCTCAAATAGGCCTCTGAATGATGTATTCTGCAAATACTGCCTTGTGAGACAACAATGCAAATATCACTATTATCAGATAATAGTTGTTTTCCTTAAAATATATCAACTGAGACCTTTAACACTTACTGACAGTCGCAAGCAAATAGTTCAGACACTTAGATTGCTGTAAAGGGGCTTTGTGTGCTTAAAGTAGACCTACCTTGAGAAATTACCGCTTGTTAAGTAAAATGGTAAAGGTGAACGATGATTAGTTTGAGCTGACCGTTTCTTCACGAGGCTGTCCTGCCCATTCCGCACGAGGCTGTTAGGCTGAGTGCGGAGCGGGCAGGACACCCGAGTGAAGAAACAGGAGGCTCAAACTAATCAGAGTTCATCTTTACATTTATGTCAAGGTGTTTTAGTGGAAAATCAATCGATATTTCATCAATATCCTTCAAAATTAACTGTTATTTACCCATTGTCATTGCAAAATGCTGACTGCCGCCATCTTGGATGTTTACGTTTCAAAAGGGCTGCACATGCGCAATGGACCTATGACGTCATCGTGCCGATTTGGCACTGGTTATTTAAGCAGGGGTGCAATATGGGGGTTTAGTGCATTGTCAATGGGGCATCGATATTCACCTTGACATAATGTTTACATATCACCACATTGCATTTCTTTTCTTTTTCAATCGACTGTGAATGTAACCATTCAGATCATACCAAAAGCACACCCTACGACTCTCTGTTTCTATGTTTACCATGTTTAGAAATGCCCTTCTGAGCTGTAGATCCAATCATGGTGTTTCTACTCACTTCATACTATACAGACACTGAGTAATTGTTCATAATGCTCGGCTGTTTTTCTGCTAGTTGGTCTTTTAGTGAACAATGTCTGGCTATATGTTTCACCTAAATGAAAGTGTGTGTGTATGTATATATGGTAAAGGGCAAATTTAACGGCCACTCTCAGAGGGCTTAAAAAGAATTTCCTTCATTAAAAGGGTAAAAAAACATTGTCCCCTATATACTTCAATGCAGAAAGTTTTTATTAAGCTGATGGGGTATACAGACTAATGTGCAGGCGGCTCATTCCAGCTTAAGTCTATCTTTCCATGTCATCAGATGCATTTGGTTCATATCATAAGATGTAATGCATATATCATGACGTAAATGGTTTCTGTCCTCAACTCAAATTTTCATTTTTGGAGCATAATTGTAAAATGTTTTTTTGTTAGTAATACCTTATAATATGCAAAGTGATGAAATCATTGCTATTTCAATTTTCCAATTAATACATTTGGAATTTTGTGTTTGTGTAAATAGACAATTTTCTATGAATGATTAATTATAAGATGCCTTAAAAGTATGTTCTTTAAACCAATGGTCATTTCTGTTTGCATAGAAAAAATATATATTGAAAATACTACCTAATGGCCTATGACATTTATGCAAAGCATACATTGTTAGCAATTCATGACTCTACAAAGTTGTGAAAAAAACATAGATCTTTTAAGGTTTCATTCCCGAACGGTTAATTTAAGGCACATACAATTATCTAGTGAATGAAATAATTGTCATACAACTTTTCCTCATTTATATGAACCTGGAATAAAATATTAGAGGGTGAAGTAAGGCATTTGAAGAACTGTATTGCAGTTTTTTCATAGAATTTTCATTTCTGAACGTTCATTTCTGAACATTTAATTACACCTTTAAAAAATTATGATCTTCTCATGTAAATGCTTCTAAAATTATTAATATATTATGTACAAAAACAGTGGTGGTACCATACTAAAGCTGACGCATAGGCAATCCTGATGGTGATAAATAACCTCTGCCTATCACTATTATTACTCTCCTTTTGGATGTATGAAGTCAAGTACCATATTTCCTTTTCTATGACCCAATGTGTCATGCTCTGCCCTCAGAAAGGAGCCCAAAAAGATAGACTTAACATGGAATGTGCCAGGGCCGATTGTGTTTTCTCATTACAAATTGACGCTGTTAAGAGTATGCACTAATTACAGCTCATGCCGCATTCCAAACTCATTTGTCACCTGCTGGATTATCTATTATCGCTCATGTCTGACAACACCAGATTTGGCGTCAAACGCTGTACCAGAAGTACATTCTGCTCATAGATCCCACACCATTTATCAAACAGCCTGCCTGAGTAAAAACCTTTGGCTTTTTTGGGGGTGACTACTTTAATCAATTTTGTTTGCACATTTTGTGGCATGATGCACTAATGAAGTGCTGGCAAATGCTTCAGATGCTAGGGGGACATTTGTCTTCCTTTCATTCAGAGATTATCTCAGACCCCACTGTTCTGAATCCATGCTGGGAGATGGGCTTTTAGAACAATATAAGTGATTTATATGACATCTGAATAAGTCTTCTGTTGGGATAAATCATTGGAAAAAGGTCTGCATGACAGGAAAAGTAGTAGTAGGGCAGAATCTTAGTATGACCATTATTTATCTATTTCAGATCTTGCATGTGTCTAACTTCATTGTACTGTAAAGGTTATAATTGGGCAGCAATCATAACATATACACTGCATGAACCTTTGTATTGAGGTGCCTTAAACAAAACTTAAGTTGATTAATGCCCATATTTCCCACTACTTCAGCATTTCACTCTTTAAAGTTGATTAAAGATTCAGGCAGTTATTTTTATCATTGCTGATTTCAAAAGCTGGGTAAATAATAAGGTTTTGCTATACACTGGTAATGCACTGTTGGTCTGGAAGGCGCCAAGAATAAAAACACATCATTGGTTTCAATGGAGAAAACATCACCATTGATCATTCCCTTAGAAGAAGCTTTTGTTGGCTGGTAGTACCCCAAGGGTGCTCTAAAGGAAGGTCAAGCATTAATGTTGTGAGCTCATCTCATTCAGCCTTTACGCAATGGTCAATGTGTAAGCAATAGGCTGCCCTCTATTGGCTCTTCCATCCTTCACCCTTGGGGCTCACTTCCCTCTTACATACCACCATTGTAACCTACCCCTTGTCTGGCTAGGTTAGTAACCAGGGTAACTGGGGTGTGACTGATAGAGACTCGTGCTAGTGTTTACTGAATACTTGTCTCCCCATATACAGCTATCTATCACCTTCCAAATGAAAAGCAAACATGAATAATAAAATGAGCTTTTTAGGACCTGTGTAAGAAAGTTCAGTGCTACTTTGCATGATTTAAGGTATCTGTGATTGATTGTCACCATTTAGCTTGGAAAGTAGCCTTCTTTAGCCAAAATTCCTTGGATTGACATTAAGGCTATAATAGAGTATGAAACTTGAGCTGTTTTATAGAGGAAGGACACAGGAGACATACTTGTTCACAGGATTAGATAAGCTCAACGTATATTGTATACCATATATGATATTGCCTAAATCTATGTATCCTAACTTGAGAAACTTCCTCCCTAAAGACTCATCTCACATCACATCCAGAACCTTGCATACAAAATAACAAAAATATTAGATATGTTATCTGGATTGATCAGCTTCATCCCCCGAATCAAAAACTCAATATAAGTAATAGCCAGCAAGCTAAAAGGACCATTCAAGGGGGATTAGTACCAATCCTGGCCACCAGGGGGATACCACTAAGGCTTAAAAAGGGGAAACTAGACCGAAAATTGTATTATACTAGTTTTTCATGAGGATATTTAATAGTCCTCGAGGGAAATTTCCATTTTTGGTCCAAACCTTCCAAATTTGGAATGCAAATTAAATGTTTTTAGGGTATTTCAGAGCATAAATCAGTATATTTGTTGATATGTGTTGCCATGTGAACAAAATTTCTACTCAAAATAGAGGAATAAAAAAAGCCCATTGATAGTTCCACTCACATGGATGAATGTACTCAGAAATCGGTAAAAATCCTCTTTTTAGGTCAAATTCTATGAAAAAATAAATTTAAAGATTATGATAATTTTCCTCATTTGCATATATTTTATACATACATATACTTATCTCAAGATATCTCGGGAAATATGCAATTTAGAGCTTACTTGAGATATCAATAGGTCACTGACCACCCAAATTCATAGAGCCATGACTCAAAAACTAGCAGAGATATTTTCTTATGTAATACATCATTGAAAAGCTCATGACTTGAATTTAGAAATTGACCTTTCTGCATGGGGGACCCTTTTGCCTTGGCTGGACACAGTTATAACCATTCCCTCTGAGGGGACCATTGTTATTTTGCTTTGTAGACATGAACTTCCAAGACGTCAGTCAATAGAAAAGTATTAATTCTTTCTATTGAGATGTGAAGCTGATTGTTGGTTCTTTGTCATCCTTTATTATCATTAGCTGATAGGTTCATCTATTGCTTTTCTTTTTTTCATTTGGTTTTCCCCCATCATTGATACTCTTCAATGATTTTCATATGCAGTTTGATCGCCTTTCTTTCTTTCATACAATGAATTTATCAGCTAGATTGTCTGAGCTTCTCATTTCCACGGGAAGTAACCACAAGGGGAATCAGAAATAACTTCAATTGGACAGTTGGGAATTGCTAAGCATTGACACTGTAAGGTTACATCATTGCTCTAAGAAGAAAGGAAATTTAGGCAAGGAATGTATGTGTATTCTCCCACTGTTAGTCTTAGATATGACTCTTAACCCATCCACAAATGTGAGGGTGGAGTCTCTAAGGGAATCGCCTCCTTAAATCATTTTATCAATTTAGATGCTGTAAGTCAAGGCTAAACCCATTAACAAGGATTATGGTCCATCAACAGTTCTCATAACAGTAAGTCGCTGTGTTCTTTATGTTTTAGTTTCATAAGTGGCAGTGATAGTCGAAGGCTTCTCTCTAGAATGATAGATAGTCATGTAAAACTCTCATAAGGTGAGCAAGTTTTGGTATTTTATGGGTGAAGTGGGCTTATAATTCCCTGTGGAAGTGGGGGTGGCCTATATGTTAAATTTATGATTTAGCAAATATCATTATTCAGAGTTTAGTTGATCAATTTTCAGACTTACGTTATCCCTCATCTAAGAAAGGGTGGGGCACAAGATGAGGGAGGTTGGCCTTTGCAACAAGGTTTATGGTGTTTCTCCCCTAGCCATGGAAAACCCAGCCCTTGGGACTGGCTGCACTGTCGGAATGGCCCCCCATCATGGGAGCATAATACCTCTGTTATTGAATATAGAAAAAGGAAAGAACAATTGGGATTTTACAACCCATATTACCCGTTAGTCTATGTTGGCTACCATGTAAGCTTCATGGACTGTGTGGCTGGCAATATACACAACTTTAGGTTTATTAGGTTTCTGGTCAGTCATGTAACAAGGGTGAGTGCAAGGTTTTGGTAGATTGCAGTTTATATATTTTGATATTTGGATGATTGAGTGATTAATATAGTTATGTTATATGCATACAGTTCCTTACTTGCTAGTTCATGGTAAGAGATTTAGAAGAAGTATCCTTCAACTGACAAAAGTTCCCTTTCTGGGTATATTAACTTGAAATGCAGATGTGGATATGTAAGAAATGATATATCAGATACTAAACAAGTGTAGGGGTATGGTATTTTACACTTTAACGTTCATGCACCCGTGAGACTCAGACCTAGGTCCTTCGGGTGTGGTGGGGGAATCCGGATGGCAGGTGGCAGCACCTGCCTCTGGGTTCGTATCCACTACACCAGGGGGCCTACCACTCGTCCGCCACACGTCACGTGGCCGGTCTGAGTTTCGCGGGCTTTTCCCCTATATAAGGCTGGTCCTAGCCCTAGGTTCCTCAGTAGTGGTTTACCCACTGCTCAACCAGGTTGTTACCCGAAAGGGTAACCGAATGCACTAGCAGCATGTAGTCCTCTGAGGCTGTGATCGTATGTAACGCAAGCTCTGAAATAAAAGCTCGGTTGCCTACCCGGAAACTTTTCTCTCTCTTCGTTATGATTTAATCTAACTTAACGAGACGAACCACTACACTGGTGCCGTGACCAGTTGGTCTTCGGGTAAGCGCAGTCAGAAATGACTGAGCTGAGCCCAGTTAGGGGAAATGGCTCAAATCGTGAGCTAGACTCCCCGATGGAGGATGGTGAAATCAAGTCACCACCCCAAGGTACGGAGTGGAGGGATCCACTAGAACACTACCCTGATGGGTTAGAAGATGTAAGAAGAAACTTACATCATGAACTGGATGAATTTGGAGACTCCTTATTCATGCCAGGAGGTACTTCGAAACCTGCACCAATGCATAAAAGTACTGCTCAATTTGGTAAATTACCATTTGAGGTACCAAAGCCTAGTGCAGGTATGTTTGAAACTCCATACAGTTCTCGAATTAAACACCAAAAATGTGGATTCGAAAAGAACAAAATGGACGAGCTTGAAGACATGAGAGCTGAATACGAGAAGATCCAGAAGGATCTTATTACACTGACCGGAACCCGAGACAAGATTCTGACTGAAAACAAACAGTTGATATCGGAACGTCTCGATTACGATCAGAGTTGTAGACGCCAACAACAATTGTTGTTGGATCAGATGGAGAAAGAAAAGCAAGATTTTCAACTCCAGCACGAACAGTATCGTGATGCACTATATACGGCGGATCTGGAATACAGAGCCTCGTATGATGAGTTGAATAGAACTAAACAAGAGTTAAATTCAACTCAATCGGCCTACGGCAAGTATCAAGAAGAGCTGAAGAAAATAGAATCAGCCTTCAAAGATGCTCGGGAAACGTACCAAAAACAGACCGATGAGCATGAAAAACTCAAAGATCAATTGATACGCGAATCCACAGATTTGGCTGTTAAACAGACTAAAATGATGGATGATTATTCCGAACTGGAGGCTAAAGCTATCCAGATGTCAAAGTATCTAGAAGATACTGGTCGTGCAGTAGGCACTCTTGAATCAGACTTCACTGTTTCAGGAATTGCCCTAAACACGACAAGTAACCAGATGTTCTCTTTGAGGGGCAATGACGGGGTAACAGAGACAACTGTACCTCGTTATGAAGGAGTAAAGAGTCATCAGGTTAGATTTACAGATAATACCTCTATACCTCTTGGTCTAGGTACGGGAAATAAAGGGGATAATTCTGCGAGTGGAGCTAAACAAAGCCGCTCGGCAGGAAGCTCCACCTTTGACGGCGGATGGCCACAACAGTCACCTTTAGGGGGACCAAATGGCCCGTATGCCCAGTATGGATGGAATCAGTCCCAAACAGGAACGAATCCGTCCAATGGTAACACCCGGAACACGTCCGGAGGAACAACCGGACGAGCACCCGGAGGTTCCAGTACAGCTGGGGGGCAATCCGGATGTGATCAAGGATCCGGACCCTCAAGCGATCGTTCCAGGAGCAGACCCTCTGCCAGTGGGACTGGTTTCAATAATGGAAATCAGTCGTATGGAACAGGAGGAAACACTAATCCCAATAGTGGTTTCTTTAGCTTTGGTGGAAATACACAACCCACCAATGGTCCAGGGCCGGCTCCCCAAACCAGTGGATACACCTTTTCACAGGTGCCTCCATACGGAGCAGGGGGATCAGGAGGTGGAGGAGGACCACCATCCGGAGGCTTTGGAAGTACTTATGGTACGAATCCTCCAAGGAAAAAGAGACTCAGTCGCCGAGTATCTCTTTCTCCAGGGTTACAAGCGCTGCATGATTCTAATGCAGCGATTGCTAACTTAGGTGTTGATTGTTACAATCAAGGTCTGGACGATACGGAGATCATGGAATGGAGTAAGGGTTTAACCCTTACTGGATCCACGAATCCGGCTCGTAGAGTAGCTAAGATACCTACCCCCTTTAATGCCAAGAACCCTTGGAAGGAGGAGTATCAAGGCTGCGCGGATGTCTTTAACTGCAATGGATGGGGTAAAGCGGAAGCTCTGCCTTATTTAGTATGCTGGTTAAAGGAAGGCGACGGAAAAGGAGCCGTGGAACAATGGAGAGATTCTCAAATAACAGGACTCTCAGCCCATATGAAGTATGATGAACTCATAGAGATTGCTTCATATTTATATGGGAATATAGTTGGAGAAGACCCTTGGCTGACGTTCACTAAAAGAACACAGAAGCCCAAGGAGTCTGCCAAAGTGTTCGGCTTAGAATGTCAACGACTGTTGCATAAAGCCAGACCTCAATGGAGACTAGATGATGAATGCTTCCTAGATGAGATGTTTAAACAATTCATTGAAGGATTGCGGAATCAAGAACACAGGACAGTAGCCTGTGAAGCTTGGAAGAATGATGCCTCTTTGACAGATTTGTTCCAGTCCCTAGATCATTATGATCGAAAGGCCCGTATCTTTGCCGGGAAGGTACCCCAACGGATGTCAGCAATGATAATCCCGGAGGGAATACCCGAAACCGATTCATCCGAATCAGGGGAACCTGACGAAGATGAAAACGTTGGGGCCATTGGCCAAGGGAACCCCCGGTACAACCGGAACTGGGGAAAGAAACCGGGTTACGTCAAGGAGAAAGTGATCACTTCTAAACCTCCTGTGACTCAACCCGATACCAAACCCACGACGGGTCCTTCTTTATCAGAGGACCTGGTTAACAATTTGGTAAAGAAGATTACTGAAAATCTTAGGAGGCCTAAGCCTGATAGGACTGTTGTGACATGCTTCCGATGTCAGGAAACTGGGCATTATGCTGCCGAGTGTGAGGCAGATAAGCCAGTTTATAGAAACACTCGTTACCGGAGCAATCCGGGTAAGGAGGACTCAGTGAAGAAGGAAAACTGAGAGGGGGTGTCCACAATGGCAACCGGATTACCCCCAGAGTGAGTGATTGCCATGACTGCCAGCCTATCGCAGCTTGCGGTACTGGCAAGAATCCTCTAGCGATTTCGCCCAGCAGTGAAGCTAAGGAGCCTGATCAGTTCCTTACTCATGAGGCTGGGGAGACTGATAGTACACCAGGTGTCAAGAACCGGCAGAAGAACACAGAGGGGAAACCCGATATCAGTCCAGAGGGAGCGGCCAATGAGTTGGCCAGGGTGGGGTGTGCCCAGTTCCCCCCGGGTCATCCTTGTCTCGAATTCTTAAAGGGATGTGGATTTGACCTCGGCGCTAAGACGGAACTTGCTAAGTATGCAAGTAGTCCTACCTACTTGAAAGGTAGGAGGTGGTACGCAGTTGTATCTGTGAGTGGTAGATCCGCTGAGTTTCTTGTCGATACGGGTGCTAGCCACTCCTGTATTGCTAAGAGATTCTACGATCTTTTGCCTACGAATCATGAAACTTTCACAACGGAAGGAAATGCTCGTACGGCCGACGGTAGCATGATACAAACGTTCGGTAGAACATGTATGAGGTTCAGTCTACAGGAAGATAAGGACTTCATCCTTACCCCTACTGTGGCGAACATCGCGGATGATGGTATACTCGGTCTGGATTTTGCTGCATTATATGGAGCAAGGTTAGATTCCCAGAGGGGAATATTGGAAGTGAGAGACCCGTACCATCTCGAAGTACAATGTGTACTTAGGCAAGTAAGCAGTGTAGCCAGTGTAGCCCAGACTGTTAAGATACCACCAGGCACAGCCTGTGATGTCTTATGTCGAGCGGACAGACAGTTTTCAGGAAAAACTGGAGTTGTAGAGCCAGACATGGCCATGTTGTCAAGTATCGGATTGGAATCCGCTGATGTTCTAGTAGCTAACGCTGCTTGGACGGTGGTTCCTATATCCAATACCGGTAACAAGACTGTCTATGTACAGAAGGATACGATCCTTGGATCGGTTGTCTTATCCGAATTGATAGAAGACTGTAAACATGTTTCGGCACCCGGAGCCCCTTCCTCACCCGAAAGGAGCCCGGAACTAGACACTCTAGTAGCCGAAAGCCATGTAGAAAGTGATGAACAACGTGAAGCTCTAACTGACTTGTTGTACAAGTACCGTAAAGCTTTTGCAGCACCGAGTGAACAATTGGGGCGTACCGATAAAGTACTGCATACGATTGACACTGGTGAGAATGAACCTTTTAAGATTCCTTATAGAAGACTCCCACTAGCCAAAAAAAAAGGTAGCTGAGGAGGAGATAGCTAAAATGCTTGAACAGGATGTAATAATTCCATCAACCAGTCCTTGGTCTAGCCCTGTGTGCATGGTGACCAAGAAAGATGGTAGCATCCGTTTCTGCATAGATTACCGGAAATTGAATGGTATGACCAAGAAGAATTCATATCCCTTACCACGGATCGATGAGACTATAGACTCCCTTGGAGGTAAGCAATGGTATTGCTCTCTAGACTTACAATCCGGGTACTGGCAAGTGGGTATGCATCCGAAAGATATGGAGAAGACGGCCTTTTCCAGTCATATTGGATTATTCCAGTATAATGTGATGCCGTTTGGATTGTGCAATGCACCGGCGACATTTGAAGCCATGATGGAAACTTTATTAAGTGACCTTTTATGGAAGAAATGTCTCGTCTATCTAGACGATGTGATTGTCTTTGGAAAGACATACGAAGAATGCTTGGAAAATTTAGGTATGGTCCTGGAAAGGATCATAACTAATGGTTTGAAGCTGAAACCCAAGAAGTGCGATCTTTTCAAAAGATCTATTAATTACTTGGGGCGAATAATCTCGAATGAAGGGATTAAAGCCGATCCGGAGAAACTGGATGCCGTGTCAAATTGGCAAGCACCCACGAATGCGAAAGAAGTTAGGTCCTTCCTCGGATTCTGTTCCTACTACCGGGACTTTATCCCAGGATATTCAAGGGTTGCCTTTCCTATCCAGAGTTTGTCCCACTGGACACCCGGGATCAGAAAGGAACGATTCCCTTGGGGACCCGAGCAAGACGAGGCCTTTATGAAAATAAAGGATTTGTTTGCTATCACACCTGTGTTGAGATACCCCACGGAGAATGATCATTTCATTCTAGATACTGATGCTAGTAATGAAAGCATAGGAGCCGCCCTTTCTCAGGTCCAGGATGGGGTCGAAGTTCCTATAGCCTTCGCTAGTAACACGTTGAGTAAATCTCAAAGAAACTATTGTACCACTAAACGTGAGTTGTTGGCTGTGGTGGTCTATACGAAGAAGTTCAAGCACTTTTTGTGGGGGAGTGATTTCACTCTACGGACTGATCACTCTTCCCTCAGATGGTTATTGAACTTCAAAGATGCAGAGGGGATGATAGGTCGCTGGTTAGCGCACCTATCCGAATTCGGTCTAAATCACAGCCAGATTGAACACCGAGCCGGGGCAAAGCATTTGAATGCAGATGCTTTGTCTAGAATCCCAGTGAGGAAATGTGCAAATGCTGAGTGCACTGATTGTGGAGCACACAATGCTGTGTTGGCAGGGGTTCGAGTTCCATTCGAAACCCATCCGGAACATGTCTTGAATTGGTCCTTGGAGACCATCAGGCAGTTCCAGAAGTCTGATGCAGTCACATCACGTTTGATTAAATTCCTTAATCAGGGTATCTGTCCCCCAAGACCCGTAGTGTCATTGGAGAACAGAGAGATGAGACGATTCTTAGCTCAATGGGCCGAGCTAAAAGTCCGGGATGGTATTCTGTTTCGATGGAAGAACCATTCTAATAGGAACAAAACCTTGCAAGTTGTCATACCTAGTGCTATGCGACGAGATATTATGTATTTCTGTCATGGACATAGAACTAGTGGGCACTTTGGAAAGAAAAGGTCTCTAGAACGTCTGACCAGACGATACTATTGGCCCGGCATGAGTACAGATCTCACCCGATGGGTGGAGACCTGTCCCGAGTGCTGTAAGAACAAACCAGGACCCGGGTTAGGCAAGCTGCCATTATCCCAGGAACTGTTTGGTGTAAGGTTTGCTAGAATAGCTGTTGACATTATTAGTGGGATTCCCCCCACTCCTAGTGGCAACACGTGTATGATGGTCGTGTCTGATTATTATACCAAGTACACCCGAGTGTTCCCTTTACCGGATCATAAGGCTGTTACTTGTGCTATGGCCTTTGTAAAAGGGTGGGTGCTGCACCTAGGTGTCCCACTCATGTTACATAGTGACCAAGGCAGAGAATTTGAGTCTAGTCTGTGGCAGGAGATGTGTAATTGTCTGGCGATCTGCAAGACAAGAACTAATCCCTATAGACCACAGAGCGATGGACAAGTAGAGAGATTCAATAGGACTTTGATCCAAGTATTGAAGTCTCTGGTAAATGAGCAGATGGATGATTGGGATGAACAATGTGAATTCGTGGTACATGCCTATAATGGCACTGTGCATTCGAGCACAAACTGTTCTCCTAATCTCCTCGTTTTTGGAGAGGATTTGATTATGCCAGCCGATTTGGTGTTCGGCGTAATAAGAATGAATCCGGAAGCCCCTTGCCAGGTGATGTTTGTAGAATCCCTACGGGATAATTTCAAACAAGCCTATGAGAGGGTTAGAGACGAGTTGCAGAAAACTGCGCGTTGGCAGAAAGTTGGCTATGACACAGGTCTAAAAGCTAGATTTTTTAATCTAGGGGATAGAGTACTGCGTCTACACCAACCTCTAGCTAACCTGAAATTAGCCAGTAATTGGGATGGACCTTTCACTATAACTCAGGTTATTAGTGATTGCACAGTGATTATTAAATCACAGCTTGGTAAATGTTACAAGTCAAATGTAGCGAGACTACGCCCATGGAGGGGGAGGGATACCTCCACCGAAATGTACGGCGATGGTCTATTGGAAGTAATGGAACAGAGTCGTGTTAAGCAACTCGAAGTGGTACCGACCCGAAAGCGAGGACCCGGGCGGCCACGGAAGGTTGCAGACCCGAAGAGGGTGGTGCCCCCTGTCGTAACATCCGGAAAGCAGGGGAAGATACAAAAAGTCTCGGCAGGCGCAGGTAAAAATAAGAGGAAAGGTCCCTCTAAGGCTAAGAAGACCTTGGAAAAGGCTCTTATGGATACCAGGTCAATAAAAGAGGCCTCAAAACCTCTTAGACGCAGTCCAAGGTTGCTACAGACTGCCGTAACCTAGCCTGTTAACACAACGAGTGTGTTGTCCTGTACTGTGTACTGTTATATGTTGTAACCTAGTTCAATGTATATTTGAGCCGGTCAAGAGTCTCTGGAAAAGGTCCTATGACAATGAACCCATGGTTTTGGACGGATAATCCGGTGGATATGCTTATGCTATCCATAAACTCCAGAATACCTAGCGAATTGTCATAGTCGAACCCTGAGTACGGACGGACGACCGATCGGGTATTGTATTGTTTTTATGTAAGGGCGCGTGACCTAATTAAGGGCACGCGGGAAAGTTGTTGACCCATTTTCGAATGGTCACGTGAGGCGCCGGTTTGATCATGCGCAGCGATTCAAGTTCGAGTATCCCGCCATATTGTCTTATTCCTGCGAAGGAAGAAGACGTGGCCGAGGGTGGTCTTGCTCTTGTTGGAGTCTGATAGCCCGTGACAGCCATATTCCGAGGTGTGCCCTCGTTAAAAGGCACCCGCCTTTCACTGGGTAAGCAGTACTCACTGCTTATCCGGTGGATTGGGATATTTTATCCCCGAACAGCCACTTCTGTCGATGGCAGAAGAGGCCGTCCGTCTTGGCGGCGGTGCCGGTGCCAGCACCCCGCCAGAGTATGGAAGTGGTTCTCCCAAGAGTCCCACTTATACATACGACGATCAGCAATACGATGCTGATTGTGATCAAATGGATCAACAAATGAATGTTGATCAGTACTTCTCTGGAGTAGACGATAGCGACGTAGAATCGTTCTACGACGCATCCGACAACTCCAGACAAGTTAGTCCTGAACGCCGAGGCGTTCAACAACAAATTGATGTAGGTGAGCCTTATGTAGCCCCTCCATCCGAAGGTTTGAGTGGAGAACCGGCAGGAGCCCAGTCTCTTGACAGGGCTCTGATGCCACCTCCCCCTCAACTGCCGCCCCGTCTTGGTGGGAGTACCTCATTCGGTGCTTTGGGACCTGCTTCTCCGGTTGACAGGCCAATGCACCTAGAGCTGCCCTTCCCAGACAGTCCCGAATGGCATGATGTAGCCGGTCCATATGACGGACGGATGTTAGCAATTTCCGAGGAAATGCTGATACCCACCTGTTATGGGACGCCCAGAGAGGTTGACGAGCGTGTTGTCAACGCAATCTGGGAATGTGCTCATCCGCAGTGGGCTAATACCTTTCCGGAGTCCTGGTTGATGGATTACCATCAGATGGCCAAAGGATTGGTAGTCCACTTATGGTTTCGTAAAGCCGTCTGGGACGCAGAAATGGCTTTCCGAAGGAATACCTCTTATAGGCCTTCCTATGTGTCTGACAAAACGGGTTACACCGGTGTCAAGGCAGATGAGGTCTCTAGATACATAGACAGAGACCAGATCCTACTGTTAAGCACAGCGGATGAGTATGAAGCAGCAGGTAACGCTGTTGTGGATTACTGTCCAGGGGTCCCTATTACGTCTCAAACCATTGAGGCAGAAGAGGCCCGTATTGGTGTGTCTCCACTAGACAGACTCGGGGTAATACAAGACCTCGTAGTACGTCTATTGGAGAGACAGTATGCACTGGCGCATCCGGAGTTAGTACCCGGACCCGCACCCGTGCAAGTAACAGCCAAGATAGCCGATCGGATGGACCGTCTCATGTCTCCTGCTGAAGCTCCCACCTTGGGAGGCGCAGCAGTAGTACCTGAGAAGGCCCTACCTGATGCAGATGTTTCCCTTAAAACTGCTCAGTCTACCCCTACGAAGACTGAGCAAGTAAAGGAGAAAGCAGCTGGTGGAAAGGGTAAAACAACCCCCACCAAAGGTAAGGGTAAAGGGAAGCGGTCAGGAACCGAACCCTCTACCAGCACGAGTGTGGACGACAGTACCCGAACCCGTCGGGTGTCTCCACGCTCGGCCAATAAGAAGGGCGCTAAGGCTTCGGATGTCTCCGGCAACGAGACGGACGCATCCGAGCCTGGCACTTCTACTAACGGCAGATCCCGCAGGAGGAATAAGAAGAAGGTTGACCAACGCAAACCTGAACCTATCGAGGTAGACGTTAAAGCTGATAATACAGAAGCTGAACCGGCTGTCCCAACCGTAAAAGTTGAGCTCGGTGTGCCAATCGTCAAGCTACACGACGTAATGGCCGATTTGAGTGGAGACGCTCAAGATGCTGCAGCCCAGGTCCTCGCGGGTCAACAACCCGTTGTGCAACCTGTGGATGTACCATCCGACCCGGAGGGAGAGGAGCCGGTTGACCCAGTTGTGGATGTCACTCCGACTGACGAGCAAGAGGCTGCTATCTGGGCTAACGCCAATAGCAACTTTGCCGACTTCATTCCTCTACACAGGGGACACCTGAAGGGGAGTAAATCCGTATGGAGACTGCCCCCTCGGATCACCTGTGAGAGGCAGGAAGATATGGAGGAGTGGCTTCGCAAGAAGCTCTCTGATAGAAAGCCGGCCAATATGTACTGGATCTATTGGGAATTCGTTAAGAATTCGCCCAATGGTCTGTACAATTATGACCAGAAGGGCAAGCTCAAGTTTGCTCTAGATGAGTACTACGGGGAGGATCGTAAGGATTGTCCCTTCCAACGTTGTACTCAAAGTGAGGGTGAGGTTGAATTCTTCATCGAGAAAGACGCGTTCCTTCGTCATCTCGTGGAGGTTCATATGCACCAGAGGCCGGAATATGTCTGCGACCGAGAGGTTGGCAAGAAATGTGCTAAATGCACAGGATGTGTCACCCCCCGACGCGGAGACATGGTCCGGCACTATGTGACTTCGCATGGAGAGGGCCTGGAGGCAGCCATAGATCGGGTGATGAAAATTCACTCCGAACTCTATGGCAACCTTAGGGGCCTCAATGCAGAGAAGTTGGCTTCCCTCACACCGAGTACGAAGCAGTTTGCGCCTACGGTTCCTGGTACTAACCAGAAACTAAAGGCTCGGTTTGCCCAGACTCCCGGGTCCGGCAAACTAGAGTACGCTCAGGAGGAGTACGATCTGTTAAACGAATGGAGAAGCAACAAGGCCCGCCGTCGTGGTGGGGCTTATGTAACTCCATCCGGAGAACAGGTCCGAAGCCGCAGGGATTACCGCCAGGGACCCTCTGTAGCAGATAGGAAGAGACAGGCGTCTGAATCTCCAAGCCGAGCCAGGTCACCACTGGAGGCGCTGGAGAGACAGACAAATGGGGGAAGGAAGAAGCCACATCTTCCATCTCCTACTGGAACTCCTTCCCATTATGGGCGAGCACCAACTCCACGAGGTGCACAGAACCCGACATTCTTTGGTGTCAGTGGACCGAGTGGCCAGTCCGCCCGGAAACACGCGCCTTTGAATGTCAAAGACCCGAAGCAGTACCCTGCTATAGGCCCACCCGGACCAGAGATGCAAATCTTTGATCAGTACGGGAGGGTCAAGCAGGAACTGCCGACAGTAGGAGGTCAAGCTCCCCGACCTACAATGAGTGCTGTGGTGAGACAACGTCCACCCGCACCATTGTTGACGGCCAAAGACCTTAGAAGGGAATTGTCACGGTTGCCCCTGGTTCAGGGATTACCAACTCAAGGCCCTTCTTCGACCACTGCTAGTGCGGTTACTACTGCGGTTGCTTCTTCGCACACGCAGGTAGCTGTCACTGCGAGTGGGTCTGGAGCACAGCCGAAGCCTCAGGGTCAGGTACCCCCACCTGGTGCTGTGGTTCATCGGCCTAAGCTGATCCAGACAGTGGAGACCTTCTTCAAGAAGGAGGACAAATTGTCTTGCAATATCCAGAGCAAACAATTTGAGACGCTACAGCACCATCTGGAAAACCTCCACCTGGACATGTATCGTCGGACCGTGTCGAGCACTCTCCAGTGTATTGACGCGATCCAGAAGTCAGAGATCAACCGAATCTCGACTCAGATCAAAGCGGATGTTGCCAAAGATAAGCAGGAAGCTGCTAATCTGCGGCAGGAGGCCCTATCCGAGAAGGAAACAGCTTCTCAGATGCTCGACCTAGAACGAGCAACGAACATGAAGAACCAGCAAAAGTTCTTCAAGGTCTTCGGAGTTATCATGGATAACTGGGACGGTACACCTGAGCATGCTTTGAAGCTGTTCGAAGCACGCCAAAAGGTGAAACTTACACCTGCTGTCCCCGCATTGGCACCTACGGATGGAACTGGTATGAACCCCCCTGTTCAGCCACTGGCTCAACAACCGGGTCCAAACCAGCCACCCGAGGAGAACATGGAACAGTAAAAAACTGTTGCATGAAGATCGGACATAATTGTGTGTCCCGGGGTTCTATTACCCATGCATTGTTGGATAAGAAACCATTTTTTTATCCAACCCGTATTGATTCGGGTACCAAACTGTACCCTAATCCGGAAACTGAAAACAGAAGGAGAAAACAAACAAGTCACTCTGGAGGAGGAGTACGAATGCTGTAAACACCATAATTGTACTGTGCCACAATGTAATGACTGTGCCTATTATAAAATCATGGACAATTTACACTAATATGGACTTTTGAACTACAAACCGGATTTACTACTACACCACTACTATTTGTGAGCTAGCACTACAGGCATCAGGGTTTAGCTACGCCCATAGAGTCCATCAACAGTCTACAACTGGATCTACTATAACCTCCAGTTAGCTAGCACTACAGGCATCAGGGTTTAGCTACACCCACCAACAAGTTTTACTATAGCACTTCAGGCATCAGGGTTCAGCTCGCCCATACCAAGCCATCAGCAGCATCCGACTCCTGTTACATCCTCCAATCATGAAAACAAGTAACTTTGTTGATATTATTATATTGTATGTAAAATTGTATTTATAACTATATAATATCTTTTATAAAGATATATTATTATATAAGGGTACCTATAAATATACTGGATCTGCGAATCCTAAAAGTTATTTAAGGTAATCCTAGACCTATAACTGTCTATATAGGTCATTCCTGGTCTCAATATATTAAGAGACTATAATTCTTCTGTAACTTGTAAATATAAAACACTAAGGTATAAACTGAGCTGCGTCTCAAAAGTATAAATATTTTTCTATAAAATAAGAGAAGGTCCAACGGATTTCTCTAAACTTAGTATTGTATTACTCAGGTTAATACCTAATTGTGTTCATATAGTATCAGATTAATTGTCCATATCTGATCATTAATATTTAATTCACTCTGTAAAGTAGACAGAGCTGTTAATTTAAAAAGTCGAAAATTTTTTTTCCGGGTTCAATAACCATAATACGATCATTGTTAACAACCACCGGTCCTTTTCAGGACCCTACTGTTGTCAAAACGTTACTATAAATCTGTGATAATTGTATATTTATCATTTATGGTTGTTATAAGCTAGTGATGGAAATAACATGAACGACACTCGATGCTATTATTGTATAATTTTTCAGAAATAGGATAGTCTTATACTATAGCCTATTTCACATCGAGCAAGTGTAATTAATACCCCTTTTTAGTATTGTAAACAATCACTTACTAGGTTATTAATACACTGCGGTTTAATTACCCCCAAGTTATTGTCTAAGGGGGGCAGTGTAGGGGTATGGTATTTTACACTTTAACGTTCATGCACCCGTGAGACTCAGACCTAGGTCCTTCGGGTGTGGTGGGGGAATCCGGATGGCAGGTGGCAGCACCTGCCTCTGGGTTCGTATCCACTACACCAGGGGGCCTACCACTCGTCCGCCACACGTCACGTGGCCGGTCTGAGTTTCGCGGGCTTTTCCCCTATATAAGGCTGGTCCTAGCCCTAGGTTCCTCAGTAGTGGTTTACCCACTGCTCAACCAGGTTGTTACCCGAAAGGGTAACCGAATGCACTAGCAGCATGTAGTCCTCTGAGGCTGTGATCGTATGTAACGCAAGCTCTGAAATAAAAGCTCGGTTGCCTACCCGGAAACTTTTCTCTCTCTTCGTTATGATTTAATCTAACTTAACGAGACGAACCACTACACAACTTTAACCTATGCCTTATAAAGACAGCATGATGCTGAATCAGTTGCATATTCTTAATAACCTCAATGATGCATTCAAAACAAAGTAGACACCCTGTTGTTTATTGATACAAAAACACAGCAAAGGCTTTAGGGTATACAGTGGATATTCCTCTAGTGTTTGCTATCTTGTCCAGTGAAGTTCAGTATCTGTCTACATTAAAGGGGACATAGGGTTCAGCTATAAGATGAACCATTCACAATCATTGATGCAGTAGTTATGGGGAGGGGGGTGTATAATGCAGCCATAACCAGCTAAAAATCAGAAATTTCCTGCATTGATCTAAGGCGCAATGCTTTAGAGAAATTTCAAAAACTTATTGAGGAGAAAACATACCATACTCCCTTACTATGAGTTTTGTGCTGTCAATTAAACTTAAATGCTGAACTCAAAGGGTATTTCATTTATAGAAGGACCTCTAATGTATGTACATCATTCATACGTAACCACTAAAAGCCTACTTCAGCTGAGCTTCAAAGGCATACAATGGTAAAGGTGAACGATGATTAGTTTGAGCCGACCGTGTCCAGCCCGTTCCGCATGAGGCCGGTAGGCCGAGTGCGGAGCGGGCCGGACACGCTCTTGAAGAAACAGGAGGATCAAAATAATCAGAGTTCATCTTTACATTTATGTCAAGGTGTTTGGGTGTATATTTAATCGATATTTCATCAATATCATTCAAAATCAATAAGAATTCACCTATCGCCATCATCTTGGATGTTTACGTTTTACTGATGTTGCGCATGCGCGGTGGGTCTATGACGTCATTATGCGGATTTGGCGGTGGTTATTTCATGGCAGGGTGCAATATGCGGTGTCAGTGCTTTCTCTATGGAGCTTCGATATTGACCTTGACATAAACTCTCCTATTGTACCTGCAAAACTGCTACATTGCCTGCATCATGACCTTTTAATGGGCAGTATGATGCCTCACTGATCTACATTCATTTATTACAATGGACTTAAATTGTCCAGTACAGTCAATGCAACAATGCAACAATGAAGTGCTGGCAAGACTGCTTACCAACACTTTGGACCCTCTGAGAGTATATGTATCGACCCCGTAGGGTTGACATGATGCTCCAATTAAGCGCTGGCAAACAGTAACTTTTCATTATCATTTATTTCTCTGCAGTTTCGTCTGCCTTAAGCAAACTATTAGGCTTTCTGATTTGCTGAGATATGCAGAATTAGTGGAGGTCATGGTTCTCTTTAAATAGAGCAATGTAACCATCCAAGGTCAAGGCCCCACAATAAAGTGTGGATTGTGAGCTGCCCATCATGTTACATACTTACATTTTATTTTATTACTTATTCTTTCTTCAGTATGAACAAAATTAAGGCATCAACAGTATATTCTTCTCTTGTAAAATGCTTCATTGGACAGGAAGGATCTTTCCTGGTTACAATACTTTAATGTAGTAGTGTGTAGATGTTATCCTGCCTGTATTATCATGTTTTTTTCCTCATGCTATCAATTGATATGTTTTTCATAGACAATGTTTAAAAGTAGCAAGCAAACAAGGCAGGGCTTAGCTCTGTCCACTGCTGGATATGTTGAATTTATTATCCTAAGGCCACCACTGATGCATTCAATTAGGTGGTGGCTTTTGCCAACATGCCATTATCATTTATATCACTTTTCTGCAGTCCCTACTGGTTAAGAGGAACTATTTGGACTTTCTGGTTTGCTGAGATATACAGAATTGGTAGATGTCATGTGGTGCTCTTTCTCCACTTTGCCATCTTATCTTTGTCCCTTCGCTAGGCTGTATAGAACTTTCACAAGAGCCAATTAATGGTTTTCTGCCCTGCTTCCTTTTCTATGTGAGCAAATGACCTTTTGCTTCTACTTCAACACATTTCCATTTACTTTGACATTCACTATCTATACTCCTTTTTCTATTTCGAACCCCTTGAACAAAAGAGGTATAAAAATAGTTCCTTTGCTTACAATATTTTTATATTGCTGACATAAATTTTAACCTGTCTACATGATTTGGAGGAAACTGTGAGCCTATCCTATACTCAGTATATATTATTTTAACTTATAAATCCATGAGAAGTAAACACTTTGGAGCATTTAGGGAAAATCAAGGTGGTCTTGACATCTTCCCATATACAGTGCAGCTGGGTTCAAATTTTGGCCAGTTTAGTAGCGTTCTGTATTATAAAAATATGAGGTGCACCTGAGCTTGGAGCTGAGCTCAGCTGGATTCAATTGGGTTCATCAGCATATTCTTTTATAAGATGCTATTTAAATGCAAGATTTTGTAGTAATACATACATTCTCATAAGTGGTATCCTCTAATTTCTGATCAAATAGTCTTAATCAAAGGTTGATCTACATTAGGGTTGTTGGGTGGATATACCATTCTCATTAGCCATTATTAATAGGCCCCATATGGAAACCGTTTCTTCTATAGAAACCCTTTCAGAGAAGTGCATGCATGCAACATGGCAATCACAGGCATGTTTTGCTTTCCTCAATCTTTCCTAATCATCCTAGGGCAATTGTATGTGCCTACTAGTTTTTGAGACATTGGATCTCTCATAATAACAGTCCATATTCCCTTATTAACCAATAACCCTTTCCTTTACAGATCTATAAAGAGAAAGGGAATGAGGGTCAGACTGCATTTTGTCAGGAACCCAAAGATAAGCCATAGAAATGAATAAAAGATATAACATAATGAGTATGTGGTCTCAACACATGAATGAGAGTGATGAGTCACCTGGGATGGGGTGATATTTGAAAAATTATCTCTTAGGCACTGAGGAGTTTGAAAATGTAGAGTTTTTTTTAAATATCTGGGTATTACTCTGGACAGACAGTTGGAATATGATCTATACATTGACGAAGTTAAGCAAAAAATTGGATACCAAACCTTTTTGTTGGTGAGAATAAGGAAGCACACAAATACTGAACAAGCCCTACTCATATACAAAACTAAGATTCATCCTTTTCTTGACTATGGTGACACTTTATATTATGGTAGCATCCATGCTCCCCTGCTCAAACGGCAAAGGCTCCAAAAATAGAGCTCTAAAGATTTGCACAAAATTACCCCCACTGACCTCAACTGCTACTATACATAGCATACTAGCAAAAGTAAATTACCTGAGTGACAGGAGACATCTTCACCTCCTACAGTTTCGTAATAAAAAATGTGCAAACTTAGAAAACTGACAATCCATCGCTAGAGGTACTAGGTTGAACAACTGCCCACTGCTAAAATATGTTCATGCTAGTAAAGCGATTACAAAAAGAAGTGTGGAGTATAAGGTGGTAGTGGATTGGAACAAGTTACCTCCTGATAAAAGATCCATTGTAGAATATGACTTCTTTTGTATCGATCAAAAAAAAGATGCTGGCACTAAAGGGGCTCCACTATGAATAACATTATTGGTATTGGTATACTGTATTCTCTTAGTGATTAATTGTTGATTACCTAAAATTCTAACCCTTGGATAAAATCACTAGTCAATTCAGGAATATATTTAATCAAAGATTGTGAACATTACCACTAGTCATATTTTCCTTCCTGTACACCATTAATCTAATGTGTTCTGAGATTTTTTTTATATATGTGTGATTATGTTACTCCCACATATCCAAATGATCTGTAGACACCAAATCTTCATACTGAAAAGCCAAAGAATCACATCATACTTCTCTCACTTGATAATTGAAATTTTATCAAACAAAGGCCCTTACTGGAGCCAAGTGAAAAGAAGACCATAGGACCAATACCATGCACCTTCAGTATAAATAAACTGAATTAGAAAAAAAAGATGATGGGACAAAGAAGAATCCACTAAGATATCAACCTAGCACATTACTGGCACTCACATGGCACTGACATAAGACCGGCACTTGTTCCAGACTTTCATCAAAGAAGTGATTTTTGATCATTTTACACCACTGCACCCTGGCACTCATTCAGCACTGGAGCTTTATAATAAAATATCCAGGGCTTACTGTAATGACCCGTTTAAGCATCCGGGTCTCAAATAAGTGCTGGTCTCGAATGAGTGTTTGATATCAATGAGAGCCAGGGTGCTTATACGGGCCACTACGGTATACATAACCATGTGGTAAATGGTTCATGCATAGAGAAAAGAAGTGACTGAAGTGAAAAAATATATTCATACAGAGACCTTCCCTGTTTTTACACACTACTCATATCAGTTCTAGTGGCACTATAATCATTTCATGCAGGCGTACATAGGCAGGGGAAAAAACATAGAAGTGACAGGGCAGCGAAGCACTGCAAGGCATGACAGCTATCAAAATGGCTGCTGATAACCTCCTGCCACAGTCAGGGTGAAGGTCAGGTCGCCAAGGTTACATCCCTGGATGTAGAGGTCAAACAGCTATCAGGGGTCAGTATGGGCATATGTCAAGTCCATATAGACCTTTAATGACCTGGACAGGTCACAATGGTCACCTAAAGTGGAGCCAGGGCAAAAACAACACTATACTTCTTGAGTATGGGCGGATTTCTGGTATAAACTTTGTGCAGGCATGGGCCTAAGGTCCACTATGGGAAACTTGCATTACCATGTTCTTTCAAATCCATGATTCTTTAAGCAGGCAAGCAGAATGGGTAGTACTATGTGCTGTAGAATTTAAGCAATAAAACACAGAACAAATGATGTGATATAGCACTGCATTCAGAGGAAGCAACATACTTAAGCAAAATAAATTAGTGGTTACTGATTATACGGCCTTCCTACCTGCAATGCTGTCACTATTCAATTCACATTCGATTAACCTCCTGCCAGCTTGATATTGTTGGCAAATAAACTTGTTTCAAAATCAAAAAAAATTCTGGCTGATAATTGTAAAAGCTTCAATACGTAAAGATATTGTTGGCCAATAAACTTGTTTCAAACTCAAAAACTCTTTAGCTGCTATCTAAACCAAAAAGGTGCTGTCTATGTAGGTGAAATAATAGTGTCTTTCAGATTGCAGAATAAGCAGTCCGTCAAAGTGATATATGACATGTGAGCCTGAGTAATTCAATTTAGGGTGATACCTCATACTTGCAGCAGTTATATTAGATAATAGTTGATCATCCTAGAAGCTGAACTCATAGACTCTCTTAGGTGTCGTCATTATCTAACATTATTACACGACTTCTGTGATTTTGGGTGCTTTTTCTGAAAATTCCCATGTACATACCTGTCGATATTGCACACCATGATGCATGCATCATGACTTTTGTAAGGCGTGCAGTTATCCATGTAAGGAGGCATGTTATCCATGGATAACATGCCTCCTTACATGCCTCCTTACATGTCATACATACATTACATGTTAAAACATACCTGCAGTCTCCTGATCCCAAATCCAATTCCCTATGCATTGCACCACAGGGACTGACGAGAAGTGGTTGGCTAGAACCAGGTCTTGATATAATACGAAGCCCGGGGAGGTCACTCATATATAACTACTGTACATTTAAAGTGTGAAAATTCTGGCAGTCAGGGTTGTGACCCCCCAGCTTTGTTGCTGCTGCTGCCATTACCGTGACGACTGCAGGATGCGTTCAAACCAAACCAAGCCAAGCCGGGTGCCTAGGTGTGTGGCCGGGTGGTCTAGTGGGTAGTGCATTGCACTTAGCTGCTAGAGATAGGCGGGATGAGTCCTGGTCCGGGAGGATCTTTTTTTTTTGCATCCAAACTAAACCAACGGCTGCCGGGCGCCGAGGTGAATTGAATTTATTAGAATAGCATTATAATTATAGAGGACTGCATTCAGACCAAACCTATGGCTGACTTGAATTTATCGATATTCTATTGATTATCTATTGATATCTTTTAATAAAATAAGTAGTCAATGGATAATTCATGACTTGTGTGTGTTAGCAAAAGATAATTACACTCGGACCTCGTGTAATTATCCTTTGCTAACACACACACGTGTCCCTGAAAGATATTATGATAGAGTAATACTGCTTCCTTCTATAGCCCTTAATTCCTATAGATGTAGATGCGACAGAAGTATTGCGAGAATCTCATGTTTAGTAAAACAAGCACGTGTAACCTTAATGGGACTCTGATAGCCTCTGTCTGTTATCTAAGACAAGATCAAAACCAGCTTTACTCCGGACAAGAGGTGATTGGACCAATTGTATTGAGACAGGTACTGAAAAGAATTTGGAATTAGGGGTAGACTGTCTGGAGGTGTAATGGTGGGATAAATAGGAGCTAAAGGATATATTTTCTCCTGTAGGATTTCATAGGGATTGAAATGCAATCAGGTCCCTTGGACAACTTTAATTAATTGTATATCCTGACCTCCTGGATTTCCCCTGAAGTCCAAATTTCTCCTACAGAGTGCATTATTGTATTGTGTTTTGCTGTGTTTTGGCCTTTACATTGGCAACAGTGGCCCTTCATTGCAATAACAGGATAAAGGCAGGTAGGCAAAGGTGGGCAAAGCTTCAGTAACAGGTGACTGATGGCAATATCTGACGTAATGAATACCTAGACATTTTGACCTAAATCAATTAATTGATATGGTAAATTTATCAATTAACGGGTACTGAGGGTGACACCCATTCAATGGGCTCTTCAGGTTTCCCTTATCCCTATATAAATGTGGTGAGGCATACTTCATCTTGGTGATAATAGAGTATTTGACAGGAGCTTGTGCCTCAGCATTGCTAGTATGTACTATGAATGCAGATAGTATTTGCTACCTGTCTTGGACTTGGTACACAATCAGGAATGCTTGACTTTAGCGGATATTGTACTTTACTGTATACTATAACTATAATGGATACACTGGATAAAATGTTATATAGTGCAGTAGCCTCCAGGGATTGTGACCCTGACATATCTAACTACTACATGTTCAGAATCTTTCATGCAGCCAATATGGAATTCATACAGTCCATCTCAAGTGCATGATCATGGGAGGGCCATACTCTCCTTAAAGGGTAAGCCCACTACCTTTGACCCTCTCCCCCTTTACCTCACAGTTAGTACCTAAGAGCAGCACGTTGTGGGATCAGGCAGTCTGGGTAGGTAAGCAGAGCAATAATCTCGGATAGTTGCTGTGCTCCACTTAACCCATGCACCCCACATATTGCAGCGGGGCATGTCCATTCTGTGACAAAACTAGACCTCAAAGTATCAAATAAGTTCTATTAGAATTTAACATTTCACTTTGATTGATTGAGTAGTCATAAGTTGGACATCTATCAGGAGATAAAATGATGTAGGCGGCCTATGCATGAAGTGTCATAGTATTTGAGAATATGACTAAAGATCTAATTCTCAGACACTACTCCCTTAAGAGATATAAATGGGAAAATTGACTTCAAACGGCTATGGTGCAGGAAATGTAGTAGTCATGCAGGTGAAATAGGAGAGGTTATGCCCTTGAAGCACAACTTAAGTAGGACTTTGGTGATTAAGAATGAATGATGTAACTGCATTAAGCCTTGTGTCCATAGGGTGACAAAATTGGTAGGCGACATAATTCCCGACGACAAAAGCACTTTTATCATCCATTCCATTACAGAGTAGAGTATGCCCCAATGATGGAGGGACTCTTCTGTCAGCACCGTCAGTCACATTAATATAGAGGTCTGGACTTTTCCAAAGTTAGCAAAAAACTACCTTGACAATGGCTGCAAAGGCCAACTTTCTTACCTTGTAAACCCTCCCCCCTATAATGAGGGATAGCTGAAGAATTAATATCAATCATCTAAAACCTTGTTTTAAAATATAATATTCTTCAAATCAAAAACCTAGCTTAAAGACCTGGTGGCTGTTGGAAGTCACTTCTGTCGGAGGTGTACTTCCAAAAACAGAAAGGCATTCATCTTTGGTAGTCTCTTCTCTATTGCATTGCCAAATGGCACTTCCCAACAGAAGTGGTCCAGAAGTGGTTAGTAACAACCCCTCAACTGAAAGTTGCTTCCTACACTCTGTTGCATAGGTATGTAGGCGTAGGCAGTCTGGGAAGCACTTGGGTACCTACCTTGAAAAGCAGCAACTAAATCTTTTCGTAACAGCCTCCAGACCCTACAGCCAGAGAAATTGTTGACTTTAGCCTTATATACCATTATTTGGTCATCTTATGAAAGGTTTTACACAACTCTAATTTTATTCTAGAAATATGGATTATACAATATATACCTCATGGAAAAAATCTTGTAAACATCTCCAGGGGTTAAGTTTAAAATTTTAATGAACCGTGTTACCACCCTTTGAATATGATTGAGTGTTCCTAAAAGAACTGCAACATCAAGTAGTCAGCCACTCACTGTAATCAGAACTGTCAAGTGGAACATGATACTTGTTAATGGGCTTACCATTGACTTACAGGATATCAATTGATAAGAATGGTTTAACCCTTTATGGGCTATTTCTCTTTTTAATGCACATTGGGCTCAAGACTGGTGAATTAAAAAATCAGTATTACTTAATAACACTTAATTTCATTTGAAGCCCTATATCTTGGCTATTCAAAATGGTTTATTCAAGTCACCAACTCCAAACTGGTCAGTTCTTTTGCCATGGCGTAAAACCCTACGATACTCGTTCAGCGTTGGTCACGTTTTTAGATATTACATCAAAACTACACTGAGTAATGATTGGATTGCCACTAACTTCTGTCTCAATAATACTACAATTAAGTAGTTTAAGTGTACTTAAAATCAAGAAAGAGGGATCAAAACTTTTGGAATTGCAGGTTTTGTATTATATACTGCGAGTCGTAAAATTTTGTGAAATTGATCCATAATTTTAACTTTAAAGTCAGTTCAACAATTACCTCTGCCAGCTATAAGTTTTTTAAGAAACTCAGAAAGGGCCTAGCTTTAGCCTTTTTCAGACACACTTCTGACTCACAACAGGACAGCCCTTACAGAAAAATAAATCAACATAACTTTGTCATTTTTATCCAGCCAAACATGTCTACTAACCAATACAAAACAGTTCAACACCATAAAAGATGATTCCTTAGACTGGTAGGCATTCAAAATAAATAATCACTTTTTATAACCTACGCTGAATTGGGCCATTTCAGCATAAGTCACGTAAGTCACTACAGGCTTGAAAATTGGTTCCAAGCCTGTGGAGATGTAGGGTTTAGAATTTTTTTCTGCCAAATAGACCCCTATAGGAACCCCTTTGATGATGGGTATTAAATAGATTAAAGCTGGTATATTAGCAGGCTAGCTAGTGTATAAATATGATAGGCTTGGTGAGTAGAAAATCTGTCATTTTTCAATGGAAGAGGTGCCTTGAAAAATTATGTATCGTATGAACTCCAAACTACATGGACATGTTAGATAGGGCCTCCCGCTAAGAAATATAAAAATGTTCATGACATTCTAGGACTGCTTAGATATGCAGTAGATGACTTGGAAGTTTGAGAAAATTGCCCAAAAATGCAAAATTTGTGCTATTTTCCATCTTTCACACCCAATATCTCCAATGATTATAGATTGACATGAGCAAATGTGTCATTTTTGTTGAAGCTCCAGATGTTTTTTTTATCAAATGTGACTAGAATAAGGTAGAAGGGAGCTCTAACTTTTGTAGCTCCCTGAAGGTAAAAAGACCAAAAAACATTGTTTCTTGGATCAGCCCATATATGGTGCCCAAGAGCCAATTGGCGCAGTTTGGGACCTTTATGATGTTTATGATTATAGGAAATTTCCACCCAGAAAACATTCAGATAAGTAATCTGAATTGTCCTTACGAAAAGTAATATGCAAACAATATTATTGACTATTACTATCAGATTCAAAGTAGTCATATAGGAAATAGCTAGAAATAGCCTAATAATCTTGGGCATAAAAAGGTCAATAAGGTGATCCTATTTGATCCAACTTGCCCCCTATGGAGATGATGGCTTCAGTGTCATATCTGAATGTACGAATTACTTGTTTGTGGAGGGAGTATATTAAATAAAGTCAATAAAATTGCAATTAAAAACTATTGAAGAGTAAGAATGATGGGAAGAAGAACAGCACTGGAAAAATCAAGCAACAATAACAGTAGAAAGAAGTGTAGTGGTCAGTGAAAACGTCTCTGGAGAAACCGGGATTCGAACCCGGGTCTCTCGCTTGCAAGTTGAGCGCTCTACCTATGAGCTACATCCCATGGCCTGACATACCCTATCACCAACACGGCCCCACTGACATTTCCACCTTCCAACTACCCTGGATCGGTATGGTATACATAGGGGGAGTGACACAACCAAGTGAACAGTCCCTCTGAAGGCTCTGCGCACCCGACGGGGGAACGAACCCCTACACTCCTCCCAACCAGCTCCAACCGTATCCCGCCAGAACCGGTCGTCCAGTCCAGTCTGAACAGTACCAGTACTGAGTCACACACAGCCCATCTGTTTCCAAGTCCCTCAGCTCTAGCAAGTTGAAGCGCTTGTCTATACCATACTGGCCCAGGTACCAAGCTCTCTAAAGGTCCCCCATGCGAGGGAGGACCACTCGGTGTCTCCACCACTGTAGTGGTCAGTGAAAACGTCTCTGGAGACACCGGGATTCGAACCCGGGTCTCTCGCTTGCAAGTCGAGCACTCTACCGCTGAGCTACATCCCCTGGCCTGACATACCCTGTCACCAACACGGCCCCACTGACATTTCCACCTTCCAACTACCCTGGATCGGTATGGTATACATAGGGGGAGTGACACAACCAAGTGAACAGTCCCTCTGAAGGCTCTGCGCACCCGACGGGGGAACGAACCCCTACAGAAGAAAAAAAACAAACGAAATGCAATTCCAAATTTGGAGGTCAAGAAGGAAATCACCAGGTTCTCAGCTGATTTCCAGAGATATTCTTTCTCTTGACTTACTTGTTGAAAATTCTTAAACCTCATGTCTACAAACTAGAAAACAAGGAGTATGGTTATATCTGGGTGACATATACATAGCATGGACAACTTCTTATCTTGGAATTGATGAACACGAAACACAACTTTCTTGGCCTCAAACAAATTAAAAGGCACTCACAAACTGATGTCAATTTTTGACATGGAAATTGCACCTTTGACCGAGCATCATACTTATTGAGTTTTGGATTCGAATGCCAAAGCTCATTTCCAGCTCATAAAATCCAGAATTCAAACCTGACAATCTTACCAAATGATGTTTTCAGAACAAGGATAATTTCAGGTGTGTCTTTGGAGAAAATGTTATTTCAATTAAGATATAACCCAGCAAATTGTCGTGACTCCTCGTCACGCTGTGTGAAGTGGCTCACTCATGTCGCTAGATGGAACGTGACGTCGCTATAGCACAGGTTTACAAGGAATTGCCATGGTGGTGTCACATGGCTTCACCTCAGATGGCGAGGATGGTGATCAATCAGACTCACCAGGGATGGCGTCATGTGTGATCACTCACCTCGCTAAATAAAACGCACAGTACATCATAACGCTTATTCACTGCGGATAGTGAGGATCATGATCACTCACACTCACCGGGGATGGCGACGTGGGTGATCGCTCACCTCGCTAGATGAAATGTGTACCTCGGGATAACACAGGTTCATCACAGATGGCAAGGATCGTGATCACCCACACTAATCAGGGATTGTGACACTGGTGATCACTCACCTCACTAGATAAAAAGCTCATGATCACAGACACACCATCAACATAGGTAATCATGCAGCCTCACATCTTCCAGATAAAAGTATGTTTTGCCTGAAGAGGTAGTGCCATATGTTTTTTCCCTCTAGCTAAAGAAAAGGTGTTCATGTAGATATTTCACTAGGCCTATATATTTTTCCTCTAAGCAGAGAACAGGACAGAAATTGTGATCCATCAAGGGAGAACACCCCTCCGCAGGGGATTTTTAATTCCCTATTTGGCCACCAGGGGGCATTGGAGGGGCAAAATAACTCTAAAATGATTATAAAAATATATCAAGCTACTTTTTGATCCAGACTTCAATAATCACATTTAAAATGCTCCATTTCCTGTAAAAAAGGCAACCATTCAAATGATTTAAGGTTGCAGTTGTTATGCCAATGTTTGGGTTAACTCACCAAAAACCCAAAGCTGAAAACAGAAATGGAAAATTCCATCTGGATCAAGATCTATGATTATAACCACCATATTGTTATGTATTATTTATGAAAAAGGATGACTTATTGAGTTTTTAGACATTATAATGGTTTACAACGTATTTAGAGCTTAATCATTGATTTCAGATATGAATAATGACATATGTTCAAGTAGTCGTTCTGACATAACTACTAGGAATATCTAAGCCAATGATGTCTCATTTTAAAGATCTTGAGATGAACTTTGATAATGAATTTCCCTGCAAAGGGGTGTGTTTGCTTGCCTGGTCACAGTCCTGGTGATTATGGATAGTTGTTTTCATTTTAGAGATATCTCTGTCTAAATTTAATTGATATTTTCTCTATATATGATTGATTCAACTCATAATAGTTACAGGGAATTTGATATGAAACAAGGCACACATTCGATACTTTTTGAAAGAGATATAGACCCACACCTCTGTAATTGTCCTGACATCCAACAGTGCTGCTACCTAAACACCAAAGGAGGAAAATGAGTGAGGTTCCACCATTTGTGTGAAAGTGAGGGCTGCATAGTGTCACAGTGAGTATGAATAATGTTGGCGACAGTGGTGAGGCTTCACCACACTGAGTGAGAGTTGATGACAAGTGGCACAGAGTCACCCATTGGGTGATAGTCATGATGGACAGAGTGGTGGAGAATCTCCATGATGAGTGAGAGTTGACTGTGAGTGACAAAAGATGACCCAATGAGTGAGGACAATATTGGCAACAACCAGGAAGATTCACGACACTGAGTGAAAGGTGACATACAGTGGCCGACAGTCACAAGGTGGGTGAGAAAATTGTTGACGACAGCCGTGATGACTCGCCATGGCATGCATGATCATGATGGTGCATTTCATCTAGCGACATGGGTGATCACTCAAAAAGGCCTCACCATGGATCACCAATCATGGCGACAGGTGACAACAATTTGTTGGGAAAGATTTAGGCAATGTCATACCATGGATATGTTGAGTTCATTTATTCCTGTGCACATGTTTGTCCACTGTGTCCTTACTCTATATCACAATTTAATACTATAGCCTTTAGATCTATCCAAGGAATGTTATTTATTTTGCAAACTAACTAATTAGGAGGGTGATAGATACCTTTATATAAGGAAGCAATAATTCAATAGACACCAGCAAGAGTCTCTATCACTCACACCCCAGTTACCCTGGTAACTAACCTAGCTAGACAAGGTATAGTTAACAATAGTGGTGGGTTAGAGGCAAGTGCTACCTAAGGGAGAAGGATGGAGGAGCCAATAGAGGGCAGCTTGACATATTGATTACACCTTGACCAAAACTGAAATAGATGAGCTCACAGCATTAAAGCTTGACCTTCCTTTTGAGCACCCTTGGAGAACTACCATCCAACAAAAGCCTCTTCTAAGGTAATGAAGGTGATGGTCTCTTCATTGAGGTCAATATTGTGTTTTTTTTTATATTCTTGGCTCCTCCCAGACTAGTTGTCTATCAATAGTGACAAATATCACTGAATGAACCTTTGAGTAATGCTTAGTGTTGCACCCCTTCAATCAACTTGTAGGTAATATGGTCATTAATCAACTTGAGGTGTGCTTAATTTAAAGTGGCTTAATTCAAAGGTCCTTGCTGTGCCGTGATTTGAAATAGATAAATCATGATTGTACTTACTATTCTACTACTATTCATTCGATCAAGCAGATTTTTTTCACATGATTTATTCCAACAGATGATTTATCTATATGTCATATGAATCATTGATATTGCTCTACATGCCCATCTCCAAGCATGTCGTCAGAAAGGTGGGTATGGGATAAAGTGTGAGTAAAGAAAGAGACAAATCCTCTCTATAGAATATTTTGAGCACTCACCATGATGCATCATGCCACAAATGACTTGTAATTTGTATTTGCAAAGAAAATTATTTAAAATATCACACACAAATAACCAGCGGTTTCTACTTAGGGAAGGCTGTATAATTCTACTGTCATATTCTATTGTTAACATCAAGGGTTATGATGACATACCTTTGAGGAAGCTATTGGTGCAAACCCCATTTTCACGCTTTCTTTAAGCGGCTTGAAAACCATCCTGTTAATTTCTTAACATATATACAGTCAAATGTTAAGAACATGGTGAATCCAGTGTCCCATAGTTGTTCCAGGGTTGTTCCTGGTTACTCCTATTACCAGAAATCTGCCCATACACAGACAGTTATATATATATATATATATATATATATATATATATATATATATAATAGAAAAAAATACAGTGCTGCTTTTTCCCTGGCTCCACTTCTCGCAACCATTGTGGCCTGTTCAGGTCATCCGAGATCTACATGCCCTTGATAGATCCCTATATTAACCACTGATAGCTGTTTGACCTCTACATCTAGGAATGTGACTTTGGTGACCTGACCTCCACCCTAACTGCGGCGGGAGGTCATTGGCAGCCATTTTAAAAACTGTCATTCCTTGCACCGCTTCACTGCCCTGTCACTTCCCTTCTCCCCCTGCCTATGTTCACCTGCATGAAATGATTATAGTGCCACTGACATAAGCAGTGGGTAAAAAACAGAAAAGGTCTCTGTATGAATGTGCTGTATCACTTCAGTGACTTCTTTCTCTATGCATGAACCACTTACCACATTGTTCTGTATGAGCCGCACTTACTTTATCAAGCTCCAGTTTTGAATGAGTGCTAGGGTACAATGGTATAAAATGATCAAATTCACTATAATTAAAGTCTAGTATAAGTGGTGATCTCGTGTGAGTGCCAGGGGTTTAGCTAATTTTAATTCAATAAGCGGAGGGTAAGGTATACTATGTGCATAACCAGGTTGATAAATTATTGGATCTCTTTTTTCTTTCAGCCACACCTTTTCTGATGAAATTAACAAGATTATATTTAAATGTATTCAAAAACTATTTGAAGAAACAAAGGGCCTGAGATATGATTCGTTGCAAATCACCACATCCCAGTTCACTCTACACTTTCATTCATTTGTTAAGACCACCTCCTCATAATCTTACAAATTAGGGAAACTGAGCCTTCTAGAAAGTAGAAGCTGATCTTGATTTTATTTATGCATTCTTTTTTATGGCTTATTTTTTTTTTGTTTTTACCAAATGCAGTCTGACCCTCATTCCTTTTCATTTTACATATCCTTATGACACTTGATACAGATGAAAGGGTTGGGGGTGAACAGGGGTGGACAGACCTCAGGAAACAAGGAAAGGGTTAGCATCTTATAAGGGAATATAAACTGTAACTATAACAGTTTGGATTTCTGGGGTACTGGAAGGCACATGTCCATGAATAGCAGGATTGTGAAAGATTGAGGAAAGCAGTACATGCCTGTGATTGCCATATTGCATGCATGTACTTCACTCAAAGACTTTCTAGAGGAAACAATTTCCATATGGGACCTATCTATCAACCCAATATGGTTAATGTGAATGATATATCCGTCCAACGACCTTTGATGAGGAATATTTTATCTCAAGGTTGTCATGCCACAATAATGAGCATATGTGTTACTTATAAAGGGTTATGCTAATGCACAATATTGAATGCACCTGCTGAGTTCAACTTCAATTTGACCTCAATCACACCTTATAGTTAAGGTTTTTATAGTACAGAATAGTACTAAACCAGCCAATGTTCCAACCCAGATGCATTGTATAGATGGGAAGATGTCAAGCTGGGATTGCCCCATTCATTTGAAGGGGTACATTATGTGTATGGATTTGCAATCATACATGCAATTTCCTACTCAGAGGAAATCAGTTAATCTGGGAGCTAGGTTTCAAAGGATTGATTCAGACTGTTTCTTGTCAGGGATTCTTGGTACAATAAGGTCATTTACAGAACTCAGAGGCATGCATTATTTAATCATAAGATATTCAATCATAAGATGCTTAATCATGAGAATTCATCGTAGATGTCCATCATCAACAGCTCTAAGCTGAGAGGGAACCTTAGACCTCTCATTTTCCTGGATGAATAAAATATTCACATGCAAAATATATGCATGTTAATCCTGCTGTGCATTGGATAAACAAACAAAATGAAAATCAAGAGATTAAAATAATTTATCATCCAAGGGAGTGAACGGGAGGTATGAGAGAATGGTGATTTCTCAGTAGCTTTTCTACTCATAAGGATTCAATAGAATTTGCTTTCATGTATGTGGAATTAAACATTTAATCTCTTTAGCAGGCAGCTAGATTTGAGATTAATCAAATCCATGAATGCACAGATATATATATATATATATATATATATATATATATATATATATATATATATATATATATATATATATAGATTTAATTGTTTATTTCTCCTGAAGCCTAGTCTTGATCATAACCATTATTGATCTAGATATGATTATATTTAAAAGCAGAACAGGCGTCTAAGCCTGATTGATTGATTCTATTTATTAGCATGCCATATTCAACTGGGATACCCTACACTTTGAAGCTGTCAGATTAGATTACAATAGATCAGCCTAGAAATCAAACTGTATGATTCTCTAAGGAAGTGATCATTATTTAACGGTGGACTTTGTGCAGATGCTCTGAAACATTTTTGCCCTTCCCCTTCAGATGGAGTCTTGCAGTATCCCTTTTCTTTCGGCTGAAAAAGGGTGCACGAAAAAGATAATTTTTGGTTTTGCAAAATTTATTCTTTCTCTAGTCCCCGATCCCTATATATATGTAGATGTGACAGAAGTATGGTGAGAATCTCATGTTTAGTAAAACAAACAAGTCTAAACTGAGTGGTACACTCTACCCTTAATGGAACTTTAGGAGACAGACTCAGATAAGTTATCTAAGACAAGACCACTGAAGTTACAGACAGGAGGTGATTCATAAAAAAGAGAGAAGGGGTATTCTTAGATTGGAAACTTTCTCAATTACAGAGACAGGGTGGTGATCTACCATGCCTTATTTGTCAGCAGTCATGTCTGACAATTTGGAACATTTTTTCTTAGCCCCCTCTTAGATTATATAGATGAACAAAAGAGTATAAATGCCAATCAAGACTAGGCTGATATGACTATCAGATCTGGTAAAATCAAGGCTCAAGGACAGCATTACTCCAACATTTCACAGGCGATGACTGAACTAACATTTGCAGATAATTCTTACCTAAAAAACTGAGGTGAGTGCACTGTAATCCACTCCCTTAAGAAGTTGTTCCACTCAGGATGTGAAGGGCTGGTCCTATGGACCGGACCACTGCTGAGGAACCAGCACTTCAGTGGGCACGTTTTAGTAACTTTTATATAGCAAATGTATGGAAAAGGGTCAAGGCAAAATCCGCCTGATGGACAGCAAGGAACTATACCCCTAAGAGAATACTTTCCAGCATCATCTCATGTAGAAATTTCTATATTCTGTCTCTATGTTTTAAAGAGAGTAAACTTACTTCAGATATGATACCACTGTAGAATATCTATACTCATACCACCATTGTACTCAAGCTGATTGGACACTAATAGGATTGTACATCTCAGTAAAGATCTACCATCTATAGTATTAGGCCGTGCAGATCCTTAATGGGATCAGCAAAGGTCCTAAAGTTCTCTATCCAAGAACGACCTTCATCTCTTACTTTGACCTTTCCCTTTGTCTGGTTCTATGATGTGGTCGGTCTACAACACATCTCTTTCTCATCTTTGGAGTTTGAATAAAGGAGAGTTTCATTTCCTGATTACCCCTCAGCAAACAGGGAGGGCAGCAAATAGAAATGAGGTACACTGATAGAGTATAACTTTAAAAAAATATACATGGTGATTTTAATTTTTTATATTGGGCAAGAATGGGAGGGAAAAAAGGCTATTGCTTCAAATTGCAAAAACATGCAGAATGGTGACTTTATCATGTTAACATCAGACCTCTCTAAGAGCATAATAAAACATTAGCTAGATACAATGTCAGCCACAGGGGGGGGGGGTACTCATCTAAGTTTGGATATTACTATGATTGTGTAAACACAAATTCAAGGGAACTGAAGTCATGGACCTTCTAGGGCCTTGAGTAAGGGGTTCTTATCAAGCAATATTGCAGGTAAAGGGGTATGTCTCTAAACAAAAATAGGTATTTTCAAATATTTTTTTGTCTATTACACCCTAGCTGATAATATTTGAATAGTCTAACCTCCTTAGGTTAATGGGGTGTATTTTCTGAAGTCACCCTTGGACTATTCCTAGGGGATAGGCTTCCAACATTTCAGGTTATGCTTCATTGAAAATGGATGGCAATGGGAAACTTTAGAAAATATGTGGAGTGATCCCCGCTTCCCTTGGGATTGTGACCGGTATGGTGGGTCTGGGGGCCAGGGCTAAGTGGCCAAGTGCAGTTTGTTGTGGTGGATGTCGTAAACATGACACAGACCCGGTGGGGATAGAGTAGCTCCCGAGCTGGTCATTGCCCTAACCACATGACTACCTGACCATGCTCTATTGGATGATTCTCACCAGACTTGATTGACTGAGATATAGAGAATTGGTGGAAATCATGTGGTGCTCTTTTTTTAATTTGCCATCTTATCTTACTTCCATTGCTAGGCTGTATAGAACTTTCACAAGAGCCAATGAATGATTTTCTGCCCTGCTTCCTTTTCTATGTGAGCAAATGACCCTTTGCTTCTACTTCAACACATTTCCATTTACTTTGACATTCACTATCTATACTTCTTTTTCTATTTTGAACCCCTTGAACAAAAGAGGTATAGAAATAGTTCCTTTGCTCACAATATTTTTAAATTGCTGACAAAAATAATTTTAACCTGTCTATGATTTGGAGGAAACTGTGAGCCTATCCATTACTCAGTATATATTATTTTAACTTATAAATCCATGAGGAGTAAACACCTTGGAGCATTTAGGAAAAATCAAAGAGGTCTTGACATCTTCCCATATACAGTGCAGCTGGGTTCAGATTTTGGCCAGTTTAGTAGTGTTCTGTATTATAAAAAAAACATGAGGTGCACCTGAGCTTGAAGCTGAGCTCAGCTGGATTCAATTGGGTTCATCTGCATATTCTTTTATAAGATGCTACTTAAATGCAAGACTTTGCAGTAATACATACATTCTCATCAGTGGCATCACTCAAATTTCTGATCAAATAGTCTTCATCAAAGGTTGATTTGGATTAGGTTGTTGGGTGGGTATACCATTCTCATTAGCCATCATTGATAGGCCCCATATGGAAACTGTTTCTTCTAACCCTTTCAGAGAAGTGCATGCATGCAACATGGCACTCACAGGCATGTATTGCTTTCCTCAATCTTTTCTAATCATCCTAGGGCAATTGTATGTCTTTCATAATAACAGTCCATATTCCCTTATTAACCGATAAGCCTTTCCTTTACAGATCTGTAAAGAGAAAGGGAATGAGGGTCAGACTGCATTTTGTCAGGAACCCAAAAATAAGCCATAAAAATGAATAAAAAATATAACATAATGACTATGTGGTCTCAACACATGAATGAGAGTGATGAGTCACCTGGGATGGGGTGATATTTGACAAATTATCTCTTAGGCACTGTCTTTCTTCAATCTTATACTTATAAAAACTTATGAACACGGGGGTGAACTTAAATGTTATCACCTGGCTAGAATCATACTTAGACAATAGGAAACAATCCACTTTTGCAAACAATCATAGATCAATGCAGCAGGATGTCACCTGTGGGGTCCCTCAAGGATCCATCTTAGGTCCACTACTGTTCATAGCCTTCATCAATGACATTGATAATGAGCTCAATCTTCAAGTTAGTCTTTATGCAGATGGTGCTGTCATGTATGTATCCAATAATTGCCCAGATATTGCAGCGGAGAGACTACAGACTAACATAGAAAAGACTTGTCACTTGGACCCAGCTTAACCTCCTCACAATTAATACAAAGAAAACAAAGGTCATGTATTTTGGTACAAAAGAGTAACTGAAGAAAGTCAATCCAGATACTAAAATGAGGATTGGTAATGAGGAGTTCGAAAATGTAGAGTTTTTTAAATATCTGGGTATTACTCTGGACAGACAGTTGGAATATGATCTATACATTGACAAAGTTAAGAAAAAGATTGGATACCAAACCTTTTTGTTGGTGAGAATAAGGAAGCACACAAATACTGAACAAGCCCTACTCATATACAAAACTAAGATTCTTCCTTTTTTGACTATGGTGACACTTTATATTATAGTAGCATCCATGCTCCCCTGCTTAAACTGCAAAGGCTTCAAAATAGAGCTCTAAAGATTTGCATGAAATTACCCCCACTGACATCAACTGCTACTATACATAGACTAGCAAAAGTAAATTACCTGAGTGACAGGAGACACCTTCACCTGCTACAGTTTGGTAATAAAAAATGTGCAAACTTAGAAAACCGACAACCCATCGCTCGAGCTACTAGGTTGAACAATGGCCCACTGCTAAAATATGTTCATGCTAGTGAAAAGATTACAAAAAGAAGTATGGATTATAAGGTGGAAGTGGCTTGGAACAAATTACCTCCTGATAAAATATCCATTGTAGAATATGACTCCTTTTGTATTGATCAAAAAAAGATACTGGCACAAAAGAGGCTAAACTATGAATAACATTATTGGAATTGGGATACAGTATTCTCTTAGTGAATAATTGTTGATTACCTAAAATTGTAACCCTTGGATAAAATCACTCGTCAATTCAGGAATATATTAAATCAAAGATTGTGAACATTACCACTAGTCATATTTTCCTTCCTGTACACCAATAATCTAATGTGTTCTGAGTTGTTTTTATATATGTGTGATTATGTTACTCCCACATATCCAAATGATCTGTAGACACCAAATCTTCATACTGAAAAGCCAAAGAATCACATCATACTTCTCTCACTTGATGATTGAAATTTTATCAAACAAAGGCCCTAACTGGAGCCAAGTAACAAGAGGACCGTAGGACCAATACCTTGCGCCTTCAGTATAAATAAACTGAATTAAAAAAAGAAAAGATGATGGGACAAAGAAGGATCCACTAAGATATCAACCTACCACATTACCTTACCATAACGGCAGTGCGCTTACTTATTTAACCCTTTAAGGGCAGAGCAAAAATTGTTGCCCTGGCCATGGGGATGGCCTCTGAAAAAAGTATAGTTCCTACAGGACGATCCTATTTTCAATTCCTATACTAATCCTATATAACTGGCATCGACTATAGTCGACGCTAGGCCTGCCATGGTGTCGACTATAGTCGATGCTAGGCCTACCATGGTGTCGACTATAGTCAATGCTAGCCCTCAATGGGTTAAAATAAGCTAAATCCTTGGCACTCACATAAGACCGGCACTTGTACCAGACTTTAATCATCAAAGTGATTTTTTGATCATTTGACACCACTGCACCCTGGCACTCATTCAATACTGGAGCTTTATAATAAAATATCCAGGGCTTACTGTAATGGCCCGTCTAAGCATTGGGGTCTCAAAAAAGTGCTGGTGTCGAATGAGCGTTTGACATCAATGAGATCCAGGGCACTTATATGGGCCACTACCGTATACAGAACAATGTGGTAAATGGTTCATGCATAGAGAAAAAGAAGTGAAAAAAAATATATTCATACAGAGACCTTCCCTGTTTTTACACACTACTCATATTAGTTCTAGTGGCACTATAATCATTTAATGCAGGCGGACATAGGCAGGGGGAGATACATAGAAGTGACAGGGCAGCGAAGCACTGCAAGGCATGACAGCTATCAAAATGGCTGCTGATGACCTCCTGCCACAGTCAGGGTGAAAGTCAGGTCGCCAAGGTTACATCCCTGGATGTAGAGGTCGAACAGCTATCAGTCTATGTAGGTGTAACAATAGTGTCTTTCAGATTGCAGAATAAGCAATCCGTCAAAGTGATATATGACATGTGAGCCTGAGCAATTCTATTTAGGGTGATACCTCATACTTGCAGCAGTTATATTAGATAATAGTTGATCATGCTAGAAGCTGAACTCATAGACTCTCTTAGGTGTGGTCATTATCTAACAATAAGGCTTTGTTGTCCTATTGTGTCACTTGGGCTGAAAAAGGGTGAATTTAATGTCGAGACTCTCAAAGAGGACCATTTTTGGTCCCCCAAAATCCACCAAAACCTCCCTCCCCCAATAAAGATGACATTATGATAGAGTTTCCTTCTCTTCTATAGCCCTCAATTCCTATAGATGTAGATGCAACAGAAGTATGGTGAGAATCTCATGTTTAGTAAAACAAGCACGTGTAACCTTAATGGGACTCTGAGAGCCTCTGTCTGAAGATGGCACATTAGGTAGTCATGGGGCCCTAATTAATGCTACCTGAGGCATGGAGGAGCTGGGCAACAGGATGCTGAAAGTCCAGTTAAACCCGAAGAGCGGATATGCTCATTCTGCCATCATATTGTCAGGTTTCCTATTTCAATCGCAGTCAATACCAGTTTTTTTTCCCTGTCAGATTTTAGGGATTGAAATGCAATCATGTCCCTTGGACAACTTTAATGAATTGTTTATCCTGACCTCCTGGATTTCCCCTGAAGTCCAAATTTCTCCTACAGAGTGCATTATTGTTTTGTGCTGTGTTTTGGCCTTCATATTGACAACAGTGGCCCTTCATTGCAATAACAGGATAAAGGCAGGTGGGCAAAGGTGGGCAAAGCTTCAGTAACAGGTGACAGATGGCAATATCTGATGTAATGAATATCTAGACTTTTTGACCTAAAACAATTAATTGATATCTTAAATTTATCAATTAATGGGTACTGAGGGTGACACCCATTCTATGGGCTCTTCCAGTTTCCCTTATCCCTATATAAATGTGGTGAGGCATACTTCATCTTGGTGATAACTAAAGATTTGATAGAAGTTTGTGCCTCAGCACTGCTAGTATGTACTATGAATGCAGATAGTATTTGCTACCTGACTTGGACTTGATACACAATCAGGAATGCTTGACTTTAGCGGATATGGTACTATACTGTATACTATAATGGATTCACAGGATAAAATGGTATATAGTGCAGTAGCCTCCTGCGATTGTGACCCTGACATATCTAACTACTACATATTCAGTCTTTAATGCAGCCAATATGTAATTCATACAGTCCATCTCACTGATGCAGACTCACCAACACTGCATTACAGCATCAGAACAAAAGAGAATCTGCAATGGAACATTGAATTTACAGCATTATAGCTACAGAATTGCATGATCATGGGAAGGCCATACTGTCCTTAAAGGGCAAGCCCACTACCTTTGACCCTGCCCCTCTCTACCTCACAGTTAGTACCTAAGAGCAGCACGTTGTGGGATCAGGCAGTCTGGGTAGGTAAGCATAGCAGCTCACTATCCATACTTTATGAATTAGAAGTAGATTGGAACCACTCCTCTTTTGGACCCTCAATCTTGGATAGTTGCTGTCTCAACTTAACCTATGTACCCCACGTATTGCAGCGGGGCATGTCTATTCTATGACAAAACTAGACCTCAAAGTATCAAATAATTTCTACTAGAATTTAACATTTCACTTTGATTGATTGAGTAGTCATAAGTTGGACATCAATCACGAGATAAAATGATGTAGGCGGCCTTCGCATGAAGTGTCATAGTATTTGAGAACATGATTAAAGATCTAATTCTCATACACTGTTCCCTTAAGAGATATAAATGGGAAAATTGACTTCAAACGGCTATGGTGCAGAAAATGTAGTAGTCATGCAGGTGAAATAGGAGAGGTTATGCCTTTGAAGCACAACTTAAGTAGGACGTAGTGATTAAGAATGAATGATGTAACTGCATTAATCCTTGTGTCCATAGGGTGACAAAATTGGTAGGCGACAGAATTCCCGGCAACAAAAGCACTTTTATCATCCATTCCATTACAGAGTAGAGTATGCCCCAATGATGGAGGGACTATTCTGTCAGCACCGTCAGTCACATTAATATAGAGATGTGGACTTTCCCAAAGTTAGCAAAAAACTACCTTGACAATGTCTGCAAAGGCGAACTCCGCTTACCTTGTAAACCCTCTCCCCTATAATGAGGGATAGCTGAAGTCTTAATATCAATCATCTAAAACTTTGTTTTAAAATATGATATTCTTCAATAAAAACCTAACTTAAAGACCTGGTGGCTCTTGCTAAACCATTGGAAGTCACTTCTGTTGAAGGTGTACTTCCAAAAACAGAAAGGCATTCATCTTTGGTAGTCTCTTCTCTATTGCATTGCCAAATGACACTTCCCAACAGAAGTGGTCCAGAAGTGGTTAGTAACAACCCCTCAACTGGAAGTTGCTTCCTACACTCTGTCGCATAGGTATGTAGGTGTGGGCAGTCTGGGAAGCACTTAGGTGTGACCACTTTTCGCAACACAGTTTGATTTGTGGGAAAGTTACTGCTTCTGGAGTACAGTATCAGAAGTGATTCTGAGTGGTTAAGTAGAGGAGGGACATGGGAAGTGACCCTGAAAAGGAGCAACTAAATCTTTTCGCAACAGCCTACAGCCAGAGAAATTGTTGACTTTAGCCTAATATACCAGTATTTGGTCATCTTATGAAAGGTTTTACACAACTCTTATTTCATTCTAGAAATATGGATTATACTATATATACCTCATGGTAAAATCTTGTGAACATCTCCAGTGGTTAAGTTTAAAATTTCAATGAACCGTGTTACCACCCTTTGAATATGATTGAGTATTCCTTGAAGAACTGCAACGTGAAGTAGTCAGCCACTCACTGTAATCAGAACTGTCACGTGGAACATGATACTTGTTATTGGGCTTACCATTGACTTACAGGATATCAATTGATGAGAATGATTTAACCCTTTATGGGATACACTCTACCCTTAATGGAACTTTAGCAGACAGACTCAGATAAGTTATCTAAGACAAGATCAAAACCACTGAAGTTACAGACGAGAGGTGATTCATAAAAAAAAAGAGAGAAGGGGTATTCTTAGATTTGAAACTTTCTCGATTTACAGAGACAGGGTGGTGATCTACCATGCCTTAGTTGTCAGCAGTCATGTCTGACAATTTGGAACCTTTTTTCTTAGCCCCCTCTTAGATTATATAGATAAACAAAAGAGTATAAATGCCAATCAAGACTAGGCTGATATGACTATCAGATCTGGTAAAATCAAGGTTCAAGGACAGCCTTACTCCAGCATTTCACAGGTGATGACTGAACTAACATTTTCAGATAATTCTTACCTAAAAAATCTGTGGTGAGTGCACTGTAATCCACTCCCTTAAGAAGTTGTTCCACTCAGGATGTGAAGGGCTGGTCCTATGGACTGGACCACTGCTGAGGAACCAGCACTTTAGTGGGCGCATTTTAGTAACTTTTATATAGCAAATGTATAGAAAAGGGTCAAGGCAAAATCCGCCTGATGGACAGCAAGGAACTATACCCTTAAGAGGATACTTTCCAGCATCATCTCATGTAGAAATTACTGTTTCTGTCTCTATGTTTCAAAGAGAGTAAACCTACTTTAGATATGATACCACTGTAGAATATCTATACTCAAACCACCATTGTACTCAAGCTGATTGGAAACTAATAGGATTGTACATCTCAGTAAAGATCTACCATCTATAGTATTAGGCCGTGCAGATCCTTAATGGGATCAGCAAAGGTCCTAAAGTTCTCTATCCAAGAACAACCTTCATCTCTTACTTTGACCTTTCCCTTTGTCTGGTTCTATGATGTGGTCGGTCTACAACATATCTCTTTCTCATCTTCGGAGTTTGAATAAAGGAGAGTTTCATTTCCTGATTACCCCTCAGCAAACAGGGAGGGCAGCAAATAGAAATGAGGTACACTGATAGAGTATAACTTTAAAAAAATATACATGGTGATTTTAATTTTTTATATTGGGCAAGAATGCGAGGGGAAAAAGGCTATTGCTTTAAATTGCAAAAACATGCAAAATGGTGACGTTATCATGTTAACATCAGACCTCTCTAAGAGCATAATAAAACATTAGCTAGATACAATGTCAGCCACAGGGGGGGGTACTCATCTAAATTTGGATATTACTATGATTGTGTGAACACAAATTCAAGGGAACTGAAGTCATGGACCTTCTAGGGCCTTGAGTAAGGGGTACTTATCAAGCAATTTTGCAGGTAAAGGGGTATGTCTCTAAACAAAAATAGGTATTTTCAAATATGTTTTTGTCTATGACACCCTAGCTGATAATATTTGAATAGTCTAACCTCCTTAGGTTAATGGGGTGTATTTTCTGCAATCACCCTTGGACTATTCCTACGGGATAGGCTCCCAAAATTTGAAGTTTTGCTCTTTTGAAAATGGATGGCAATGGGAAACTATAGAAAATATGTGGAGTGACCCCCATGGGATTGTGACTGGTATGATGGGTCTGGGGGCCAGGGCTAAGTGGCAGAGTGCAGTTTGTTGTGGTGGATGTCGTAAACATGACATGGACCGGGTGGGGATAGAGTAGCTCCCGAGCTGGTCATTGCCCTAACCACATGACTACCTGACCATGCTCTATTGGATGATTCTCACCAGGTTGGCCAAATTTCATCAACTATACTGTAATACCCTATGTATAGTGCTCAATCAGGAGTGGACTGGTATGCCACAAGCATACTGATATCAGTGATTTCTGGCTCCGGTCTTGCACACATTCTTGTTGCTGGCTTGTCAACCAGTCTGTAAGTACACAGAGAGAAAATTGATACTCACCGCGAGCCTGATGTTAGCCTCAGGCAAATGTCGCCAAAATGAGTATATTTTGATACTCAGGATGAGCCTAGGGTGTAGGCATACTCCAGCAATACCTGACATTCTACCCTAGATTGTTTATGGCCTAGCTGTACCCACTCTACTGCCCTACTCTCACAGTGCAGGAGTCTCTTCAGAGACAGGCTCAGGGTAAACTGGAGTAACAAAATAGAAGAGTATGGACATTGCCTGAGTATCTCTATGAAGAGGGTCAGGCAATGCTGGATCCTACCTGAACAGGCTCCAACATTGCATTTCTTACCAATGGTGTAATGCACTGCCAGAGTATCCCAATACATAGGATCACACTTTGCTGGATTCTACCTTCAGAGTGTGATTCCTATGTGATAAGCCGGAGAGGTTCTTCAATTGATCCCAATCAATTTGAAGGGCTTTTTAATCCTATACTCTTAGGAAAAGAAATTGGAATTCGACATTAACGACTTAGCCACAAGGTCTAAATCTGGACAACGATGGGAACACAAAGCAATAATTTCTTTATTCATCTTTTGCTAAAGAGTGATAAAACTGCTGATGAGACAGCATCAAAGAGTGATGTACACTTTTTTTTTCCAAAATCATGATAATTGACCTATCGCAGGACCTCGGGTCTGGAGCTGAAAGTAGCCAAAGGGCTTAGCAAGAATTTATAGGAAGGCAGTGCAGGTGGGAGCTAGGCCTGTACAACATGGGGATTGGAAACAGAAGAACAAAATATATACTCTGTATAATCTCCACAAGGCTGTCTGAATGACTCATGGGAACCAATCAGATGGCAGCATGATATTTACTGCTGAATGAGGATCACTGTGTGGTATCCTAACTATTATTATTATTATTATTATTATTATTATTATTATTATTATTATATTTTCATCTTTTATTGACAACAGAGACGGTCATTGCTGACCCAGGTGTCATACATAGAAATAATGTCCACTAAATCTATCACTAAGTTCTACTACATAACTAAACAAGTTTCTGTTACACAGAGTATCATACTCTCACACTTTCTCACTCTCTCACACACCTACAGACACATGTACACACACAATCTCTCTCACTGTCATTCTGACTGTTCACATATAGCAAGGCATACATACCCCCATGTGGGTTCACATCTACTAATAATACTATGTTACACATTTGACACTCTTTACATATATCTTTTTAACATACAATGATAATACATGGTCAGCACCCATAAGGAGCAGTACATAACCAGATAACAACGTGCAGATTAAAGGTTACAGTTGTTTCCTTTCATTGAAAGCAGTATATATAAACTTGGAAATATAATTGGAACCCACTATGATTATAGATGATCTTGGAGTATCATATTTAACTTGGGACACACTCTTCATGTTGACAATTTAGACTGTTCTATGTTGACAGCTTATCAGATAGGCTATCTAATATTGAAAAGATGAAGCGTTTGTCCCTGGTTTGACATGTTTGATTTTGTAGGTTTTTTTATGCTGCTCAATTAGAGGTCCCTTGGGACTAGATTTTTGGGAGTTGAACATCAGAAAGAAAACCAGCAAAGTAACATTTGATCAAATTTACTATCTTACAGATTCCAATGGCTGATCCAGCTTTGGGGAAATTAGGGAGTAAGGCTAAAATCTAGTGAGACCCCTTTTGGTCTCCAAGATAAACTCCCATAGCTTCAGGCAAAAAAGGGGCATGTGCACCCTTTGCTTCCGAATAATTCAGAAGGTGGAATAGGCTGTCACTAGGTAACAGCAACTTTTATGATATCAGTAGGCAGGGGTGTTTTATATTGCATTGTGGCTATTCAGAGGTAGCTGACAGTCCAGAGTAAGGCCACTCTAAATCATAGTATGTTTCTCACCTTCAAGCTGTTATGAGGAAATCCCCCCCCCCCTGCTGTTTCTTCTAAGGCTTTGGGGACCAGGGACTAGGGTAGATCAACCTACAGACGGCCGTTTCTGTGCAGGTTTTCAACAGGGGATTTGTAGTGGCTAATATCGCTGACAGTTTTCAGTCCTCAGACTTCCAAAAAGTACTGAATGAAAGATAATTATTTGGGCTTTTGTACCTGTTATATCTCGGAAATCTATTTGTAGTTTTTATTTCCAGTTTATCACCATTACTACAAACATTCCATTTACTTCATTTTCACCTAGAGACATCCACTTTGCAACTAGAGACGTCCACCTAAGAACTACCCTTGTAATAAAGCCATTTTGATTAAACTGATATTTTATAAAAAGAATATCTCACATAACTTTGCAATAAACTGACATAGTGTAAGCTACAGTATCATATTGAAAGTGTATGTTTTATAGTAGCTAAATTAGGATGAGGCATTGTCATGCCCATGGGTATTGCAAATCTCAGCAAAATGCAGATGGTATTCCTAATCCTGTATTATAGAGGATTTGTATTAGCTATAATATAATAGACTTTCAATATGAACTATGGTCAACCATTCCTAAAATTTATTATCATGCTTTCAGTATCAAATATATATTAATTTTAGTAGTATTACAATAAAGGTTGAAATGTGTATATCAGAGCATTATCAGGTGCAATTTTCTATCCCAAACTATTCTGGCCATAAATCTTTTGATGTAATCCCTCACAATCAATGGTTTCAATTAGATTAAATGCATAGATACGTGTGTAAGGAGTGTTTAGCTCATGGTGAAATTGCACAGGAGAGTATACCAAGGTGTGCGGAAACAGTTCGCAGGAGCAAAGGAGTTCAGTAAGTCTCCTACTCATGAAATGCATACCCCTTCATTCTAACACAGTAAGTTTTAGCTTTAAAACAAAATATTCTTTTAATAATTTGGCAATTTCCTCAACAACAATAAAAACATTCGTCAATTCACTTTTTCCTTTTTTACGGGAAGTAGTGAGAAACAACTTTTTATTGGTGGAGTGGTCTCAGTTAATGAAATCACCTTGGTGCATCATTGGTAACGTATGAGATCATAAATTATTGGAGAGGAGAGGATGACACAAACTGCATGGAGGACATGCAGAAGCGGACAGGAAAGATTTACTTGCTGCTGATATTGCCTATAAAGTATCTGCCACAGAACCTTGACAGTTATCCCGATTTTACTTCATGTTGGAAACTGTGGAATATGGCAGCCCCGTATGCATAAGTGATAAGCTCTGTATTTCACACATCCCATGGAATAAAATAGTGGCGTATATTGTTGTTTCCGAAGGGCTTTTTCAATAGGCAGAGCCAAGTGAGTTTGAAATAGTTAATTGACTATATTGAAAATACACAGGAAAACAAAAAAAAACCCATAAAATTTTCAATAAATCTGAGATTAACAACACTTAAGCGGCTACTCCACTGCCATCAGTCAGTCAAATTTTCACTAATCGAACCCAATCTTTTTCTATACTTTTGCATTATTAAAAATAATTGGTTTAGCGAAATCTCAGCCCACCGACAGAGGTGGAATACCCACTTTAGAAGGCAGACAGTGGGTACATAGATTGGTTTCGGTATGGGCAGAACTAGGACAGTGAAATAAACCTCAGTTATTAACTGACCAGTGACAACCATGTCGTCAACAAGGTAAAAATTGTTGAACTGACTTTTCAGCTATAGCTTAGGTTTTTTTCATTGACACCTGTTGATGACCTAGGTGGGTCTTCTAACTCAGAACCTTCTTTGAAAGCCACCAATTTGTCAATATGTTGCAGGATTGTGAAATCAAATTTAATCTTGTCCATCCTATGCTGCACGCTCGGAGGACCCTAGTGATCATATAATTTTGAGTAAAGGCAGACACTAGCCCCCAACTGGAATTACTTCTAATGGTCTCGTTTTTTGAGTACTGTCATTCCTAGTCCGAGATCATCATTAGTGCCAATTCCTTTTTCTTGTCTGCAACATAAGCCTGTATGCAATTATACTGAATCACTGATAGACGGTCAAGGGCTGAATGGGTAAGCCACAGTCATAGACCAAATCAAAAGTCAACCAGCACTTGCCCCAAAAAATAGCCCTCAACACCTTTCCTTTGATGGGACCTGATCATTATATGATGCATACAGCATAAATTAATAACACAGTACACCATTCCTACCATCTCACGCCTACACCCTCTAAGCTCATCATCAGATCAGCTCAATGATAATTTAGCACCTTCAGGGGAGCCTTGTATTTGGAATAAGGAGGGGAATGTAATGAAATATCAGAGGTAATCACTTAAGGGCTGTGAGGTGGTTAAATGCATCAGTTTTGTCATCATGATGCAGTTGTATATCCAGGATTTAGGAAAAGCAGAGGATTCACCAGAAAGGAAGTGTAAGATCTTGGAAACTAGGTAATTAGATAAACTCTTAAGGACGTAAAAAAGGAAAGGGTGTGGGTCTCCATGCCCCCTTCTAAGTCCACTCCCCGATGCACAACTGCAGCCCTGGTAATTGACCCCAGTGCTACATTGATCATTGTCAAACCTACATGGTCAATGTACTCCAGGAGGATTGGCATGGTTCACCCATGCAAAGCTGGTGAGAAGTCTCACATGCAGCACTGCATTGGTACAGGGTGCAATAAACTGGAGGTATCATGCTGCCCTTAAAGGAGTAAGGTGTGGTTATTATCAGTACATCTAGCAAAAAGAGTGTCCAGGTACCTGGTAGCTCTGTGATTTGTTGCATACCTGGTGTATGTTATAAGGTGTAGTCTACACAGGAATCCCTTTTCCCTTACCATAGGAATTGTTGGTCTTAGCATGAAATAAAAGCCCTTATAAAACCCTATAGAATCTTCCTCAAGTCAGTGTGTGACCATCTTAAGAGTGAGGATTTCATACTAAAATTACTGAAAATCTAGCTCCAGGTGCACCTCATAGGTCTGACGTGAACAGGGTGTGCCTTATACACGAAGCAATACGCTAGTGCCCTCATGGAACAAAGCCCAGAATGATGTATGCTCCTGGTGAGAAGGCCGAAATAAGGTTTAAACTTTTGGCAGTATCATTTAGAAAAAAAGAACATCAGCTTTAGGTGAGTGAGACCAGTTATAACCCTCTGCATACTGATAGCTGAATGTGTCAGACTTTCATATATATGGGGGGATTCAACAAATGATGTATTTGGCCCTTTTTTGCTTCTTGGAGGTACAGTAACATATTTAAAGCACCATTCCTCTTCTTTTTAGTCCTATTTAAGAGAAAAAATCTGGGGCTTCAAAAGAAAATTTGCAAATTTGCAAATATCGGCCAATTAGGGAGCGTTCATTATTTATGGCATGGGGGTTCCAATCGGGCAGAACGAATACGTAAAAAAAAAATTACCCCCCCTCAGGAATAGGTTGAAAAAAAGTGACCCCCCTTAGGAATGGGTTGAAAAAAAATGACTCCCTCTCCTTAGAACTGATTGAAAGAAAATGATTCCCGTCACATTACCTTATACATTTAACCATGTTCAATGAAGTCTATGTACATCAGGTCTCTTCATTCCTGTCATATTAGGAGAATTTGACGGACTAATGCACTTTAGCAGGCGCTGAAGTGAACCCTTTAGCTACCCTAATGCAACCCCTAACATGCAGCAAGATGTGCACCAGATAAAGTGTATTCTACCTGAATTTAAACCATTCCAATTACACTTCTTTGGCATTCATGATATTGAATTTGAAGTTCTTTTCTTTCCTGGTGCCACTGTACTACAAGCAGCACAAAGAGCATTAGAAAAGATAGGTGATACTAAATATGACCTGATGTACATAATGGCTGGAGTAAATAATCTCACCACGCTGATAGCAAAGCATAACAGGGTACCGAAGTTTGACTCTACTAATGAAATAGTTGACCACCTGCTTGCACAGTACCAAACAGCACGCCACATGCTAATTGACAGAACGGTAGATGTAATTATATGCAAATTAGTGGGTATATGTATGGTGACATACAACACCAACAGAGAGCCCTTTAAAGAGGAACAATTATATATCGACACTGCAATGCCCAGGGTCAATGAAGGGATTCAAGCCATTAATGGACGTGACCGTTATACACCGAGATATGGATCCCATGTACATAAGACCCGTCATGGTAGAAATGGATCACGCTACAAGGGAACCTTGCGAGATGGACTCCATTATACAGATACCACACTTACCAAATATTCATACTACCTGATTGCTACCTTTTATCATAATATCCATCTTACATGCAACTAACTATGAATATGTCACTGATGATATAAAAGTCGAGGAAAAAGGTCCATGGGTTTCCCCCTGTTACAATTCTTTACAGATCTCCCCCCAGCGTTTCATTCTATTTAGGTCATATATTTGAATTGGCAGACTTGCCTCAGTGTAGGCCTAAAGGTATTTCTACACTAAATTGTGACCGACGCTAAAGCAACCAAAGTAACACCTCTTACAGCCAGCATGTGAAATCCTTCTTCATTATTACACTATTTTCTACTTAGATACGACTATCATCTAACCTGCTGAGCATGATTTTGCACAATTGGAATTTTCCCTCCCTTCTTTAAGACTCATTTTTTAAATCGTGACTGACGCTAAAGGGCCATTTCTTTCTCTAAAAGGTGTATAAAGTATATTTCCACCCCATACAGGCTATTCATATTTACCCATAAGATGGCCCTTTGATTTACCTAACCAATAGAAGTACTAAGGAAAAGATTATGAATTCTTTTTTTTCAATTAAAATTTTGCTGATCTAGATATTATGGGTTTTGACAAAGTGTTTGATCAATACTTATCTCCATAATGGCTGTATGTTCTGATATTTTTTCTATCACCCATAGGCTATCACTAGCAGCATACAGATGCACCATAATTTGTGTTTTCTGTAATTTCCTGTTAATTTTTTTTACATTTGTACTATTGTACCAACACATCGGAAGTGTGTGAAAATAATGTGAAATTTTCTTTTTGAAGCCATGGTATGGACCCATATGGGCCTAAACTGTGTATATTTATGCTGTAATTTATAGAGGAAGGTGTTTTATGCCTTAGAATATAACATGGATTTAATCCATTGAGTTTTTGGATCCAGAAGCACAAAACGTATCAACTCGTGAACTTTCCATACAATTGCATGTATGGTAGCATGGCATAGGAAAACTGTATAGTCAATATAGGGTATTAAAAAAAAAACAGACATTTGTTATATATGATCTACATCATAGCTGCTAATAATAGACTACCCTTCTTAGTTCTATATAGTCCATAGAAGCGTGGTTATTCAAGCAAGATTAATATACTTAAAAAGCTGAAATGGTGAAAATTATAGAACTACACCATAAGAATAGTTCTTAGCAACCAATAAGAAGAATCGGAGTGCAATTAATAAAAACCCATGATCTTTCTATGGTTGAACACAACGTCTATAACCATCAGGAATTTTAGAAATGGAGGATGACCATAGTTTGAAATATCATGTGTTCACAAAGTTACCACAGCTTATGATCGGGATGTATCAATTATGCATAGAGCAAAACTAAGCAAACGATTTCCAAGTACTCGGTGTGGTTTGCAGCTCTGTCTAATGAGGCCTCAGGAGGCTATTTCTTAACAGGCTACGACTGCACCCTCCTAGTTGTACCAAAATTTCCGTAGGAATAGCCTTGGCATTTTTGCAGTCATAGTGCTGTGTGCAATTGTAGTGCCTTAAGAAATGGCCTCCTGTAAGGCTGGTAGTGCCATCAAGGCTACATGCATGCATCACAATAGCCTATGGACATTATGCTTCAGTGCACAGTGCTTCTCTGAAGAAGCACCCCCTTCTTAATCCACCCGCATGCTACACAAATGTAGCCCTGATGAGCAACTCCCCAGGGCTAGGTTATTCAGGATCCATAAACTCTCGTAAGGTGAGCATAAAGTTCACTGCTGACAACTCACCAGTACTGCCAGCATTGGAGCATCATGACAAACAAGAAAAATGACTGACGGGTTCAAAGTCAGAGGTCAGAACCAGAGGTTGGCCATATGTCCTATTTGTCTTCATTACCTCTGACTTTCAAATGCAGGATGTATCCATGACAAGCTGTCATTATCCAGTGCTCAGCTCCCCAAGGGGGATTTCTGGGAACTTCCAGTCACTGACTTCCGTTGTCATTTGGCAGCCTGTGGATTTGCTGACTGCAGTACAGGATGCAATCATCTGCCGGCGTCTCCGTCCGGCTATTTCCCCAGAAGAGATGGATAGAAATAGAAGTATGAAAAAATACCAGAAATAAGATGAAAATATCTAAAATACCAGAAGGAAAACCACAGGCACAAATAGATGAAGCTAGCATAGGAAACAGAGTAACCATACTGTAGAGTAAGGCTACACTTTGGTTTGTTGTTATTGGATTATGTTTACAGACTTCATTTGCTGCATTGGTCTACAGACTACACAGCCGGGATACAATGACTCATCGCTCCACATCAAGTCCACCAAAAGTGTGACATAATTTGTATAAATCTGCTTGGCTTTTTGATGGAAATACAATTCACTAAAAAGAAATATGGGTAGGAGCCATGATTGTCATGTCATGGAACAGTTAACGCAGTTTCACTCCATTCAGATCAATCATTTTAAGAAAGAAAGAGAAAAGATCTACATATTATAGACCAATCCAAAATCCATCTATAACTATTATAAATTGTCTAATTCCCTTCTGCACTGTAACGTGAAGCCTATAAGGCTGGCATTATATTTGGTGTTATACAATAACAACTTAGTGTGTATTGTGCACTTGCTGGTACATTACTGTGTAACTCTCTTTTTAGTGCTTTTTTTTGAGTAGCTATCATTTTGGTTGAAAGGTACTTGTGCCTGACTGACATGAGCACTTCTGTGCAACAAGAAATAAAGTCAGGTCTGAAAAGTAAGTGACTGCTGCAGGTGAGGCACTTCTAAGGCAAAACTATCTTTTCCCCTTTTATGTGCAACAGCCCCCAGATATTTATGTGCAACAGCATCCAGACACCTTAAAGTACCATACCAATAAGTAAACCTAAATGCTGCTTTTAAGGCGAACAGGTGAAGAAACACTAAGTCTGGAGATTGCAATCATGCATCATGATTAATGGCCAAAGTGTATAATGTCATGCATCCATTACAGGGCTACAATCCCAGTCAACAGTAGGGAAATGGCTGTAGGGGAAGTAGATGGAGCAGCAATAATGGAACAGACAACCAAATCTACTATAGCAGGGTCATGAACCATGCTGCCATTTTATAACATGTCTGACGTCCAAACACCACAATCCAATACACCCTTCTCACTCCCTACAACTCTTACCCAGACAACCAAAATGGAAGGTTTATGGACATGTCCTTATTCATATCAGTCTAGACCCCATGTATCCCTGCCCCACAGAGTTAGCTACTCGCCAATGTTATGACAACAACAAATGCCATTGCTGGAACAGGGGAAAAATTGGCAGAGAAAAGGTTTCCCAGTGCCCAACAGTAGTATTGGCTCATAACCCTTTAAGGGTGACTATGATTCCCTAATGCTATCCTCTTTAACTCTTTAGATATAGCAAAATGCATTATGCAGTAAATTATACATAAAATACATGGGTTTAAAGAGTAAATATATGCATGTTAACAAATGCATTGCTTGAGGGTCAACATTCGGGTCTAGACAATTAAAATAGACACTGTGACCATGGCCTTTCTTAAAAATCAACACATGACATAGAACTTAGGGAGAGGCACTCTATAGGGACGTTAGTTGAAAGTCAGTGACATGCAACATGACACTTTTTTTAAAAACCACCATGTGACATGGAACTACAGAGAGAATGCTATTGGAAAATAAAAAAAGAAATTGACAAGTGAAAAGACATGAGTTGACCTGCTGACCCTTCTGGAGTGTATGGGATAGAGCTACCATGATGAGTTCCAGACGGGTCCTCCTGCATCAATGGATCATAATCATAAATACAGGCCTATTGCTAGCCCGGGTGGCTAGCTCGCTATATATTGGGCTGCACTGATGCCCTATATGAACCCTATATGAATATGGTACCTTGGCTTGTCTTTTATCTATCGACAATATCACAATATCCCTGTCACTCCATGGAGGATTTGCCAACGGACATTTAGTTCGACTACGGGATCGTCTGCTTTGAGATCGAGGGGAGTGGGCCCGAAGATGCTGACAGCAAATCTTTAAGTTCTCGATCCTGCCGCTGGACCGCATCACCACCCTCCCCCATGCAACATAATACAATCAATGTAGTCAGTGCCGGGACTACTTTATCAGGCAGATGCAGACATAACTCACCCCTCTCTCCTCATCCTCCGTGTATCCCTGCTCTCTCTTAATACCACCCATGTGCCTCCATGGTACTTGACTTTAGTAAGGGAGGCCAGCTCTACTTCTTTTTGTGTTTTCCTTGTTGAGCTTCAGTTAACCTTCTCCATCGTTGTTTGAAAAGATGTGATAAAAATACTGTGAACTTTTGGTATTTCCCGCTTCCATAAGGTATAAGAAATGCATGAGCCATCAAGTGGTTCTTTATCCTTATTTCAATGAAAAGGGCCTCTTTTGATATATTGCCTGTAGACATCATATGTTTACATGAAGTTGATTTGAATTCAAATCAATAAGGAATATACATCCATGGACAAAAGAGTTCTTCCATATCAGAGCATAATCAGAGGGCAATCAGTCAGAGAAACTATTATGTTTTTTTTTTTCTTAGCCTGGTAATATGAGTATTATCTTCTGAACATACAATGTGCTGCTGCTGAATGATAATGAATAAAAGGCTTGATAATAAGTAACTAGGTTATATTCTAGGGTTATATCTATTGCCGTTTTGCTATTGAAGCACATGATACCAGAATCTGCTTTTTATGGGTGATCACCAACAGAGCCCATTACTATAATTTCCCAGTATAGGGAGAAATTAATTGACCACTAAATTCATCATGGTGACATAGTATTTTAAAAATTACTTTTGACATGGGGCTGAGTGACATTAGGCGAAGTATAAGTGACATAACATAGCTACATTCTTAAATTCGACATGAGATATAATGGGTCTTGGAGGTGACAGTGGACTTGAGAATTCAAGTGACATGTGACCAGGTCTGAGATGAGGCTGAGAAGAAGACCCAGACTTAGAACAAACCCTGTACTCAAGAGTATCAGAATGGATACATCTGTAGACCACATAAGATGTATACCCAGGGCCATTTTTGACCCTACTTGCCTGTGATCAGTGGACCATGACCACCCTGTACTGTTGTGCATCCAAGCAGAACATCAGTTGATATAACTGTGTGTGTGCTACTGAGGTGTGAGTTCAGCCCCCTTCCACCTATCCTTACCTACTGCACTCTTAGGGAAGCCGCATTTGAACATATTCTGTATCAGAAAATTGTTAATATCTCGAAATGGAATGTTCATATCCTAAACATTTTAGTATTTTCTTGTAGAAGGGGCTTTCAAATTTTACATGGACTTGATATTTTCTTTAGGAAATTTAGCACCAAAATCTGAAAAAGTTTTAGTGTTGGCTACAGGCACACACCATGGTCATTTGGACACAAAATCCAAGATTTACTTTACATATTTATTGTAATTCTTCATGCTGACTATGTTCCTGGGTAAATAGATATTGCATTGTCATGTACTGCTATCATCAAAACCATAGAAATAGTAGAAACTGGTTAAAATATACATTATTCATGTCACTATAAAATCATCCTTGGCCCCATTAACATGCTGAATGCAGGCCTAGACATGGCCACGGTTCTACACCTAGGTCTGAGGCCATCAAGAGTGCAGTCTTCAACCTGGTGACATGATAATTTTTTTCAAAATGGACATGAGGCCACCCCGACCCCTAGACATCTAGGGCCCCATGTCAGCTACATGGGAGTGCTCATACTAAGTTGTTATAATTATGATGGACTCTTTTTTCATAGAGTGGTGACTAGATGATGGAGCCTGGTGTTGGGTTTAACCCTTTAAGGGCTGCTAATGCAGGAGTGCATCATGCCTATTGGTCCAAAAGTACCACATGGTACCCACAACCAACTGAACAGATGTGATTCAACATGAGAAACAATAATCTGGCATTCATTTTTGATTTTGAGATATGTAACCCCCAGTATGCCCACTCTGGAGAAAGAAAGTTGGTAAATATTAAATGTATTCATTTCAAATTCATATTTCATTCATTGAGATAGACATGTAAAAGGTCACAATGAAATAACCTATTATTGAAACTTTTTTGACAATCCAATATGGCTGCCTTGCCCAAAACCCTTGTTTTCGGCTTTTTTTCATAAAAAATAATTTATATTTAATATCTTACTTTTTCTATGATCTAATAACCTCTCCCCATAATTGGGCTGAACCTAAATAGATAATATGATGCAGCAAATATAATCTATATAGTCAGATAGACACTCAATAATTAATTTGTAAAAGTTGAATGTTGAGATTGAGCTCCCCTAGCAAGTGTATTTTTTTTCTAGCATCAGAACTTTTTTTCATGGGCTTCCTTATGCTCTGATGCTGTCTCTGCTTCTCTGAAAAAGGCAACGGAAAGCTAATGCATGGTGGTTATAGTCCCCTTGCCCCCTACATTTCTATATTATACAGCTATGTCCCCTTGCCCCCTACATTTCTATATTATACAGCTATATCCATCTATCATCCTTCACTTCATCACAGAGCTAAAGTCAGATTCTGAAGATCTATTTCTTTTCTTATGGATGGGAAATGGGGCTTATATATCAGCATGTACCATGTACCATAATGCATCTCACTGGTAGGCTCAAGGCCCCTTGATACAGATCCTTAAAAGATGAAACTTTATGTTTATTTGATTTGGACAAGTTGGAATGACTTGATGCATGTGTTTGGTGTATATTCATCATTCACCTTATTCTATCCTGTAATATATCTTGTACCTGCAGTGACAGAGCCATCATTATTGGGGAAGACTAAATGTAATTAAGATTACCATAGACAATCTTCAATTTTCAAACATAACAAAAGCAATAATATTGTTCAACACTGCAGTGCCCGATTGTAGGTACATAACGCATGTGATAGACTGCGACCAAGCCTTATATTCTGAGAGGTACTGAGCTTTCCAGTCAGAACTAGAAGGTAATATCCTTGGTATAATATGTCTGATTCCCCACTCCAGAAGGAAAGGAATAATACTAAGATTATGAGTTACCCATCTGAAGGTGTGAAGGAAGGTGGGTGGATATGGTTATAGCAGATATGAATATAGGGGGCAGGTTAGCTGCAGTCAATATGGGTGGACCTTCAATGACTCTTTCGTAGGAGCAGGGACAGCATTAGAGCATAGCAAGTCCATGGATAAACTATATGATGCTTTCCAATAGATGTACAAAAAGATACCTTTGCCCAGTGAGCTTACCCATGCCATTGTCATATATATTTTAGTAATGTCATAAATTGAAACATATGATTGTATTAATGAATATGATATGAGGCATGAATACATATAACTCCATAATTATGAGCATTCACGGTCCACTGATCACCAGCTATGTGAATATATGTAATGTAAAGGACCAAAAGCAACCAACCTCATGGTCCACTGAACATGAACAATAGTATATTTAATGCTTAAGGTCCAAAAGGTCCGACCTCATGGTTCACTGACCTTGGACAATCAGTAGGCTATAAAGGTGATGGCATTGTGAACTTCCGTCTCACGGACATCATGGCCCAAATAATGGACATGGCCTGGGTGTGCCCAGACAAGATACATCTCATGGTCTTAATCTCGTGTCAAAAGACCTGTTATTAGGGGGGCTAGGCCGTGGAGAGTGTTTGGAGCTCTCGGTGCACCACAGACAAACCAGCGCAACCTGTGTGCATGCGTGACTGGGTACCGGGAGCCATATGCGCAGTTACAAGTGCGCAGCTGCACAAAAGGCCAAGTTATAGGCCAAACTGACGGAGACAATGGGGATGCCGTACTGGTGATAGGGGCGTCCTATGTACCCTATGCAGTAATGAACAATGGCAGTGGCAGTTGCCACTGGCTCCAGCTAGTCTGAGGGGAAGGAAGCTAGGGTAGGGTACTTAAGCTGAACCCTACCCTCCATCCAGTCAGTATCCAGAGAACCACCTCAGAGACATCATCTCCAGTCCAGCTCTTCTGAGCCTGCTATGCACCTGCCACAAGAACACTCTGCTGGGTTAGACTATGTCAAACAGACATAGGACTAAACCCCACTTGTGGCCAGAGGCTATCTTCTACCATCTATCTACAAAAGGGTAAAGTTGCTATATTTTATATTATCCCTCTATCAGCAGGCCAGGAGCTAGGTTGTGGGAACCCACCTAGAACCTATATTGGACAATGTAGTATTACTATCATACATATGAGTGGAACACTATTTATATTTACTGTGTGTGAATTACCTCTGTATTGACATTTGTATTACTGATACATAACTACTGCCTAAGCTTGAATAAACCAGTGGTAACTGGAATACACATAAGAGCTTGATATTCTTACTCATTATAGCCACTAGTCATATGATATTTCTCATATGACAACTTGATCATACACACATATTCCTAGTATGACACCATATTCTTTTGGCATATTTTATGGAGGGCCTATCTGACCATATGAGTTCTAACTGAAGCTTCATATTATCTATTTAGATTTAGTTCATAACTGGGAAAAGGTTATCAGATCCCAGGAAAAAGTTTGATATTATTTACAAATTATTTTCAATGAAAAAGCTGAAAAATGAGGGTTTTTGCCCTGGCAGCCATCTTGAATTTTCCCAAAATCTGAATATAAAATTGCGTCCAAAAATACATATGTGTGCAAAACTATGAATTCAAACTTTTTATCTTCAGAGGGGATGCACAGTGGGGATTTGCATCTCAAATTCGACAATGATGGTTGTGAGAAAATTTTAGCCCCCCCCCCACCTGTATAACCTAATCCCTCCAAAGAAGTGCTGGTGAACAGTCTAGCCAGCACTTCATTTGTGCATCATGTGGACCAATGGGCATGATGGACTCCTACAATAGCGGCCATTAAAGGGTTAAGTTTTTCATGGAGTGTTGGCTGGATGGTGGAGGCTGGTGGTAGTGCATGATTTAGTTGACGCTCCCACATCCAAACTAGGTCCCTGTAAAACTGTGTCCTTTTTGTGGTATAGGGTAATGGTACTGAGCAGGGGTGAGGGATGAGCTTAGGGTGTCCTGGTGGGGGATATTCCCCCAATACCTGGGGTACCATGTCAGCATTGTGTCCAAGATTAGGAGAAGTGATTTGGGGGGGGGGGCATGGGGGTCATGTCCCATGCTTTGGTTTAAAGAGGAGGCTAAACCAGTTTCTTTTCCTTTTTGCCAAATTTAAATTCAAATTAAATAAGCACTGTGATGTCACTAACATATCACTGAGGCCCCTGTCACATTAAATTTAGTGGTCACTACCTATTACAAGTAAAAATACAAGCCTTGTGTAATTCAGTAACTAAGACTTTCTTGTTAGTAGAGTCAAATCCTTGACCTTTGACCTCAGTATGCTCTACCACATGGAACTGAATAGGTGGTTCCCCATGTCACTTGTTGGTTTTAAGAAAGGCTCATGTTAGATGTCACTTATATGTCCAGGTCCCATGTCAGCCTTCAAAGATCTTCCATGTCCCATGTCAAATCAAAGAAAGCACAGATATCCTGTCACTAACATTTTGCCTCACATCACTAAGGCACATGACTTATGTCGATATTAAGAAAGGACCATATTACCATGCACAAGATTAGTGGTTCAGATGCATTGAAAGTAAAAAATTCTTGCATGATTCAGAGAGCAAATCTTCCTTGTTAGTTCAAAGAGAAATTCCCAACACCCTACCCCCTCAGTATGCAGTAACATACTGTCTGTCCTCCCAATTCCTAGTCCATAGCTGTCAGCTCCCCCATTGTGATTGCACCTTGTTCTAGCCTCGATTTTAACTGTGTCCACCGGAAGTGCTAAATTTTGCAGCGTCCATTGGAGAAACAAGTCTTGATGGCCAGCCTCATTTTTGTATTCACCACCAGAGGGACAGCCTCTCTTCCCTAACTCTGCTTTCTACAAGAGGCATCTGGGCTATGGGAGGCGGAGGGGTGATGGTCGGTGGGGTTTCTATTTTAGCCTTGCGGGAAGCCGACTTATTATAGTTCTGATGAGGAGACTGGAGGGAGAGTTGTATTCTCTCTAAATAGTTCCAAGGGGTTTAGTCCAGAGATATGGTACACCCTAAAATGGAGGAGTCTTTATAATGAGATTCAACTCGCATTCCGAAATGGGGTAGCTTATAAGACAAAGATCGAACTCGGGATTTCCACCAATCATATTTTGTCACCTCACTCTAGTCTCCTCTCGCGGCTTGAATTTCTCCACCAATTCACCTCCACTCGCAGTGTTATCATAATCTTGGGGAATAATCTAGTGCTAGCATCAAGGGTAGAGCTTTTGTGTTCAAATTCCTATGCCCATGTGGAAAGAAAACACAATTGGGTACTTCATCTCCAAGGGTTTTTATTGAATTAAAATAAAGGTGCCAATTCGAGTCTAATACAATTCAGAATCCAATGTCGATTTCACATTTCAATTTTGAAAGTCCTAAACATACGCCTTTAACACAGGAAGGATCTCGATTAGATCAATTCAATAATCAATTCCAATTCCGCATCGTCCATTTCTAAAATCATCAGGTAGTAATTGCACCACATTTCATAAATGATTTCATGCACCCAATCCGGGGTATAAACGCTTTCCATCATCGGTACAAATGTGCGCAGACACTTAAATACAAATCTTTATAAGTTTCAATTCTCACGATCAAATTCAAAATGAGGTTGGTCTTCTATTACAAATTCAATAATAATTTGGAATACCTAAACCCTTTTACAAATGTCGATTCCACTGGCCATCATAAATAACATGAACGTCAATAATGTTCTCCTCATGACATTTCGAATAACATGAACTTTTGATAAATATCAATCCTCACACGTCATCTCAAATAACATGAACTTCTGAAGCCCATCATGGCCTAACTCCGGGTTAAATCAATAATCACCAATGAATATCACGATCACAAACCATTGAGGCCTTAGAACTCCATCATGGCATAACCTCAAATCAAATCAATAACTCCATGGTGAGAGGTTTCAAGTGAGCTTTGAGAATACAATAATGCGTAGTGAGAACCAATGAAAGCTAAACAAGACTAAGTCCTTCGAATGTGTGTGTGTCTCCTCTATGTATATTATAGGCAGATCTCTCAGTTGGTATATTTGGAATCCTAAATTGAGTAAGTCAGGACCTCATCAGATGAAGTCAAGACTCAAGTATAATCCTAAATTGAATTTAGTGTCGAGCCCCATTGTATAAGGCTGTGATCCCAGTTGAATGAAATTGTTGAAGACCCAGAAAGCACTCCAGAGCAAGAGCCCAAGTCTCAGTAAATACTATTCAGAATCTCAATTGATTCTTACTAGTGAACTGCCAAATATAAATTTCTCCCCTTGATTCCAGGACAGACCGTGAATCCCTTCCTTTGGTACACAATCTGCGCCCCAGTTCTGCAGTGCCAGCCTTTTATACTACCAGACCACCGGTGGTTTTGGTCTTTGGTCACCCGACACCTTGTGGCCATTGACCGCTGTACCAGAGGACACACACACACACCTACCCACTTATAGGGGCTTCACCTCTACTGTGGCCACCGGGACCCCCAGGAACTGTTTGGCTCCAGTCCAAAACAATGACGCAGTCCCTCACAGCCACCTCCTGCATCTTATAGAGCTATAATGCGTCGCGCCCACTCTGGACTCTATGTGACTGGGGACTTATATAAATAAAGACATTACAGCATGCAACTAGGAACTTATAGCCACATTATAATACACCTTTTACTTGTTCCCGGTGACATGTCGCATTCAAAATTTTCTTGTCTTTAGATTAGATCTTATATAACAACCATTATGCTTTATACATATAACAACCATTATGCTTTATACAGTAACCATTCTTGTATGCTACTGGTATATAGCCAGTGTGAAGGAACCCCGTATCTTTATATTATTTCCAGCATTACTTATTTTGACTCCCTAAACAATAGCGATAGGTTTGTCGCTCTTCACGATTCCCTATAACTCACATCAGAGGACCTCATTGGAATGTTGGCCTAAAGGTGGACCTTTGTTTCCTCCTGAGAAGTTTGCAAGTGTTTATTGTAGGTGTTGTTATTTGTGGGCTTACAAACAGCTGATGAATACCCTGATGAGAGGATGGGATGATGGTCAGTCTGTCAGTTGTCCCTGTCCCCCCTGGTCAGACACAAAGCATGTCTACCAGCCTTCACATGTAAATCTCTATCCCTGGTGTCCCATATTTTGTAGGCATTTAACACACTTAATCCGAGACACTAGCCATTGCTCCACTGGCCCATATAACTGAATACATCTTTAATTCATTTCCTCAGGATATTAAAAGGACACCGGGGTATAGATAAACCTGTTGTACCATTCCCAGGGGCATTTATGAATAAATGGTTCTCATCTATTTGCAAAGACACTGCTCTTTGAACCAGTAGGCAAAGTTAAGCTGTTCATCAGATTGAAATGAGGTAAAGAAAGACCTGCCCATACGCTAACATGAATAAGCTATGTTTCACTATTTTGGATAACTTTCACAAGCTACCAGATAGGAAATTGGCCTGGAAATCAAACAGGCTGGTACTTTGATCAATCTTCCACCCTTTGGTTAAGAACAATCAGTGAGCACCTCCAGCACATGAGGTATGAAATAATGCCTGTTTGAGTTGCTCCTGGTGTTAAGAGACAAGTAGAGAGAAAAAGTATGTATATTAACGTTTCAATGGCCAAGTGAGCATCAAATGCATTGTGCTCAGTGATCATTATGATACAGGAATGTGTTCATGTGTCATGACCATTGTGCATGATCAATATATATTCAAGACGTCATTGATGCATGATGATGCAAAACAAAAAAAAGAACAACTTGTTAACCTGGAGGCATCATGTTTGTCTTGGAAAGTTAATGCTACCTGCCACATTCCATGTTTACACATGCATCATTTGTCTCAATGGCAAAGCACCCATGCATTCCAATTTATGTTGAATACTTGTGGAGCTCAGCCACCAACATAAGAATTGAGATTATGTTTATATAGCTATGTTTTATGAAATAATGTATTTCAATTTCATGCATTCCTACATGGCTATGTTTCACCACTATGGTGCAATTCTGGGTGTGAAGGTTTCTGACTGGTTTCTGACCAGACATTAAGTAACCGGAAATAGGTGAATGACATGAGAAACTGACAGAATATGTTATCCTGCATATCTTCCAAGTAATTCCAAATCTTAAATATCCTCTATGGTACTGCAGCTGGCTATTATCTGTCTGGCTGTCATTAAATCGCATTCTCCTGATTAACCATAGCAAGTTATTACAAGTTTCTGTAATTCAATTGTAAAGGGTAGTAAACTCTATCTATGTTTATCAATGAGGGTAGTTAAATAACAAAATTAGGGCAAGAGTAAGCAGATTTAGCTCTGGCTAAGCAGAAAACTTCATTAATTTAAGAAATACCCTATGGCATGGCTACCACTATTATTTAAGTGTTTTCAGAGAAATACGCATTAAACACTGTCATTTCCACTTTGTTTGCTAATAACTTGTAATATCACAGTATAGCTAACAGAAAAAAAGAGATTTCATGTAAGAAAAATTAAACAATTAATCTCTTAAGCAGGCAGCCACATTTGCAATTAATCGAATCCATTTTCGGACATGTGAGACATTTTTATCTAAAGCATCTATAGATTTGATTATTTAGTTATCCTGAAGCCTACTTTAAATTATAACCAGTATCAGACATTCTCCCCTTCTGTATTCATTTAATTTTATCTGGCTAATTTCTAAAGCAAAACAGGCATCTTAGCCTGATTGATTCTATTCATTAGGGGAACGTTATACTTTGAAGCTGTCAGATTAGATAACAAAAGTTCAGTCTAAAAGCTTAACTCTCTAGATGGGAATGGTCATTATTTAACAACAATTAATGGAATTTTAGCACATGTGCTCTGCAACATTTTCACCCACCCCTTTTGCAGGATCTTTTGTCCTAAATTATTGCCGAAAAGGATGAAATTCTTTATGCCTACCCAAAGACAAGGGGGGTTGCTCTTTTTTTTGCCCCCTCCCAAAGAAGAACATATTTGATGCCCCAAAGCCTCAGCCCCTTTAGTAAATATTGATCGGTCTCTAATAGACATGAGCAGTAGCTCCTCCGTCCTTAGTCCCTCATCCCTATAGATTAGTGCCTCCAACACTACAACTGCCTACCAAACTCCATGTAATTGTGACACAAGTGCTAATCATACAGAGCAGTCATAGGGCATTACCTACAATCATATGGCAAAACCTACATTAACGTTTAGCATGTCAAATCGTATGACTGTGTCAAGTCATAGCACCTAAAGATATGCTAGTTGAAAGTTTGATGTTTAGTAAAACAAGCATGTCTAAGCCTAGTTGGACAGTCTACCCTAAATTGGAGTTTAAGAGGCTCCGTCTCAGATAAATTATCAAGACAAGATCAAAAGCACTGAAGTTACAGACATAGAATGATTCAAGCTCTTGTGCAGAAAAGAAAACTTGATTTTAAAGAAAAGAGGGGGTAGGATAGGTTAAGATTGGAAACTTTCTCAATAACAGCATAGAGTGGTGATCAACCATACCTAATTTGTATCTGATTATAAGAAACCGTCATGTCTGACAATTTGGAAAAAATTCTCTTAGTTTTCCTCCAGATTATAAAGATGAAAAAAGATATCAAGATTGGGCTGATACGACTATAAGATCTAGTAAATTCAAGGCTCAATGACAGCATTACGCCAGGCTATGACTTAACTAACATTCGTAGATAATCCTTCCCTTAATAGGCCGGGGGCTGATAGGGCCCACCATGCATCCCCCCACATCCTAACGCGACAGGTATTTTTTCGATCCTTAGGGTCCCCTGAACAAGATTCAAGATGTTAACATTGATTATCTTGGGATGCACTACCGGTTTTTGCTCATTATCCATGTGCGGGTTCAGACCACTTTTGGGTCAATTTTTGTACCATGTTATTCAAGGGGTATGCTCAATCCCTATGCTCTAAAACTATCTTGTCTGGATCCTGAAGCTATTGGTCTCATTAGAGAGAGGACATAATAAGCTTTTCAATAAGCCCAAATACATGTTTTTAAGTTCAGATTTGAGTGTACCAGATGGATGGGAAGACAGAAGATTGAAATCATAAAGTTCCTTTTTTAACTGAAAATTTTAAATGCACTCCAGATACATGTATAAAACTGATCTTATCCCAATCTAACCACAATATCTAATATGATTTATGTAGGCCAAAAATTTCCTGAGCAATATGAGACATTTTGCAGCATTCCTTGTTTACTATGACCTGGGTTATTGCCTTAGAAGCGAAGACACTACTGTGAGTCAATACAATTAATGCTGTTCCATTTCAATAACCCAGCAAATTGTCGTGACTCCTCGTCAACCTGTGTGAAGTGGCTCACACATGTCGCTAGATGGAACACGACGTCTCTATAGCACAAGATCACCAGGAATAGCAATGGTGGTGATCACATGGCCTCACCTCAGATGGCGAGGATGGTGATCACTCAGACTCACCAGGGATGGCGACGCGGGTGATCACTCACCTCGCTAGATGAAACACGCACCTCGTCATAGCACATGTTAACCAGGGATGGCGAGGATCGTGATCACTCATCCTCACCAGGGATGGTGACATGAGTGATCGCTTATCCTCACCAGGGATGGCGACATGAGTGATCACTCACTTCGCTAGATAAAACGCGTACCTCGTGATAGCACAGGTTCACCACAGATGGTGAGGATCTTGATCGCCCACACTCACCAGGGATGGCGACACGAGTGATGATGAAACGCACACCATGCCATAGTGCATGTTCACCACGGTTGGCGAGGATCGTGATAACTCACACTCACCAGGGATGGCAAGGCGGTTGATCACTCACCTCGCTAGATGAAAGGTGCACCACGTCATAGCGCAGGTTCACCATGGATGGCTAGAGTGGTGATCACTCAGACTCACCAGTGATGGCGACGCTGGTGATCACTCACCTTGTTAGATGAAAAGCTCATGATCATCGACATTGGTAATCATGCAGCCTCACATCTGCCAGATCAAAGTATGTTTTGCCAGAGAAGGTATTGCCATATGTATCTTCCCTCTAACCACAGACAAGGTGTTCATGTTGATATTTCCCTATGTATTTTTCCTGTAACCAGAGAAAAGGTGTTTATGGATAGTTGCTTTCATTTTAGAGATACCTCTATCTAAATTCAATTGATATTCTCTCTATATAATCTTGTTTGATTCAACTCTGAAGTATTACATGGAAATCAGTGTGAAACAAAGTACATTTGATATGTATGGGACATTCATGCCCACACTTCCTAGATAGGCTACATGTTGAACAGTGGTGCTGTCTCAACAACTTTGGCAATGGTGGTGATAAGTTGCCACTGTGAGTGAGAGTGAGTGACAGATGATGCAATCCTCAGAGAGCATTGACTTGGAGTGACACAAATTCACGTATTGAGTGAGACCAATGTTGGCAATGGTGGTGATAAGTCCCCATTTTGAGAGAAGATTAACTAGGAGTGATACAAACTCATGCAGTGAGTGAGAGCCATGTGGCAATGCAGGTGAAAAGTTGCCATTCTGAATGAGAGTTGACAAACAGTGGCACATATTGACGGAATGAGTGAGATCCATGTTGGCAATGGTGGTGATAAGCTGCCATTCTGAGTGAGAGTTGACTGGGAGTGGCGCATAATCACGCAGGGAGTGAGATCCATATTAGCGATGGTGATAAGTCGCCATTCTGAGTGAGAACTGACTGGGAGTGGCACATAATCACACAATGAGTCAGATCCATGTTGGCGATGGTTGGGATAAGCCGCCATTCTGACTGAGAGTTGACAGGCAGTGGCACATACTCACGCAGTGAGTTAGATCCATGTTGGCGATGGTGGTGATAAGTCACCAAGCTTTGTGAGGGATGACAAGGGGTGGCACATACTCACGCAGTGAGTGAGATCATGTTGGCGACTGTTGTGATAAATCGCCATGCCATGTGAGACTGACACACAGTGGCGAAAGATGACGCAGTGAGTTATCACTCAGAAAGGAGTCACCATTGATGACCAATCATGGCGACAGATAACGACAATTTGCTGGGAATCTACCTCTTTATCTAAATGGATGTTTTTCCGTGCTAAATCTTTATAAATTCTCCCGACACTTATGTAAAAAAGGGTGCTGATTAAGAACATACATGTTTCTACTTCATAAGATTTAATGGCGAGGCTGTATATGGCTGAAATTCAAAATGGCCGACAATAGATTCAAATGTCATTTGAATTACATGTATGTGCAGTCTAGAAAGTATCTGATTGGTCCTACCCCCTATGAAGCAGCTTAGTAGAATACAGTGGTGCTTTTGATTTGTTTCTAGGTGGTGTGGTTGCCTAGCAACTGTAGCTTTGCATAGCGACCAAGCCTGAAAATATGCTCAAATGTGATATCTGCATGGTTTCCTTTCAGTAACATACTCCCCTGATGTAAACTTGCATATAACTCTTCTGTGACTTCCATCATAGACGAAGACTATAGGTGATAAAAGGTTGCTAGGTTGTGTGGTAGCAATACTGGTTTTGCATAGCAACAAAGCCTAGATTCATAACTGTATATACTTGTGCATAGTCTCCCCTCAAGGACATAGTTCACTGATTGTTCACTGATTTTAAATTGCATATAGCTCCCCTGTGCCATCACACAGTATGAACATAGGTAGTAAATGGTTGCTATGTCATGTGGTTGCCTAGCAACTGCAGCTTTACATCGAAACCCATGCACAAATCTATGCAGATAGTCACAGATAAGTGAATGGTCTCGCCCCAAGAACTTGTATGTATAGCCCCCCTGGCACATCTCAGAATAGAAGCATATAACAGGTTGCAAGGTCATGTGGTTGATGTTAGTCTACCTTGCAAAATCATCCAATTGACAGAGACCATATATAATGAGATAATGATAAAATGATAAAATATTTGCTTCATCCAAACCCTGTGTTATTTTGTATATACATATCCATGCATATATATCTCAGATCATCCATGATTACACAGGATTGTAATTCCTAACAATTGTCCCCTCCCCCCATATCAAATTCCTGTAACCACTGTCATATTATCAAAATTTACCATTGCTGGTACTGAAACCACACATTTAGAATACAGAAGATTGGCTCTCAGCCTCATAATGTACTGCATGCCTAATTGATTATCCCAAAAGCTTTGGGCAGCCTTCTTGTCTGAAAGTAAGTGCAAGGTGGTTTCATTCACATATTGAGAAAATGAAAGAGAAGGCTTGGAATATAATTGTACAATTCTCAGGATATTCTCTCATCTGTTACCTCTTCAGATCATCAGGCCCAGTCTTATCCATCCTTACATATCTCTGAACATTACATTCTGGTTCAACTTCTCCCAAAGCAGTGTGATCCCAACAGCTGTGGATTATGCTGCTGGACACTTCTGAGAAGGCATGTTGATCTGTTATAGTTCATTATCCCCAACACATGGTCTAGAAAGCAGCTGAGGCTACTGTTCACCTGAATCTGCAGTCTTAATCTCTCCATGGATTCTATGACTGGAGATCATTTTCCTGATTTTGACAATTGAAAGCCATCTTTTAAAGTAACCCAGGGTTTAGAAATTGAGCTGCCCACCACAGTGCCAAGTCATCTATTGCACCTTTTAAACAGTAATCACAGACTTGACCACTAACTCTGTAATTTATTTTGCAGGAAGGTTTGATTAATGTGGGAGAGAAAAAAAACATAGTATGTTGAATGGCTGCGGTGAATACATAACTTCAAATAGACAGAATACTTAATGGGGGGTTTATTGGATGTGTGACCTCTATCAATAACGTCCTCCCTCACAAGGGGCACCCTATCACCCTAATGCTTTACCTGTCTCTCCTATACAGATATTTGGAATATAAAGTGTGATTGGAGATCTAAAACTCTCATCTAGTGGAGTTCAAATGAACTATTCCCCAGGATCTGGGGAAAAATAACCTCCCCCCTATCTCTAACATGAGCTGTCATGAAGATTAACATTCCATCTTGGGAGTATGAATGAATGGTATGAAAAAATGAATTACAACAACAACAACCCATCATCCAAACACATCATCCAAACTACCTTGTTCTTGTGCTATTGTGGCCAATAATTTCACACAACTAGACTGATTTTCTGGGATTGATCATCTCTTAACCCAGCCAGACTCTCACTGATCACTTCAGAATCCTAATACTGTACGTTTAATTTCAAAAATTATCTGTCATTTGAGGTCTGTTCAATGATCTTAGCACTCATCGTCCCCAGCTAGGGTAAGTAAGCCTGTAGTTCCTATCCAGATCTCTATTCTATTTAAACAATGCTCTAGCATAATCATGACTATAGATGCTCTTTACCATCAAGGTTCCTTTTCCCAACCTACACTACTATTGAGAATAGTATGTTGCAATTCATTTCTGAGGCAAGACCATATACTTATCTGTGACTATCTCCAGAGAATTGGACATGGGGTTCTATGAAAAGCTGCAGTTGCTAGGCAACCACATGACATAGCAACCATTAACTACCTATGTTCATACCATGTGATATGCCCAAGGGAGCTGTATGCAATTTGAAATCAGTGAACTATGTCCTTGAGGGGAGACAAGATATAGTATATGCCTACAGGTATGAATCTAGGTATTGTTGCTATGCAAATCTGCTATTGCAAGGCCACCATGCAACCTAGCAACCTTTTATCACCTATATTTCTCATCTATGATGGAAGTCACAGAAGAGTTATATGCATGTTTACATCAGGGGAGTATGTTGCTGAGAGGAAACCATGCAGATATGCACATTCGAGCATATTTTCAGGTTTGGTTGCTATGCAAAGCTATTGTTGCTAGGCAACCACACCACCTAGCAACAAAACAAAAGCACCACTGTAATCTACTAAGCTCATTTATAGGGGTAGGACCCACCAGATACTTTCTAGACTGCACATATATGTAATTTTAAAGTGACATTTGATTCTATTATCGGCCATTTTGAATTTAAGCCATATACAGCCTCGCCATTGAATCTTATGAAGTAGAAACATGTATGTTCTTAATCAGCACCCTTTTTTTCATAAGATTCGGGAGAATAGATAGAGATTTAGCATGGAAAAACATCCATTTAGATAAAGAGGGAGATTATTGAAATGGAACAGCATCATGTTAGCTCACGGTAGTATCTTCGCTTCTAAGGCAATAACGCAGGTCATAGTCAACAAGGAATTCTGCAAACTGTCTCATATTACTCAAATAGGTTTGGTCTACATAAATCATATTAGATATTATAGATATTATATAATATTATCATATTAGATGGGGATAAGAGCAAGTTTTATACATGTATCTGGAGTGCATTTAAAATTTTCAGTTAAAAAAGAAACTTTATGATTTCAATCTTCCATCTTCCCAACCATCTGGTACACTCAAATCCGAACTTAAAAACATGTATTAGGGCTTAATGAAAAGCTTATTATGTGTTCTTTCCAATGAGACCAATAGCTTCAGGATCAAGACAAGATAAGAAAGTCTTAGAGCTTAGGGATTGAGCATACCCCTTGAATAACATGGTAGCAAAATTGACCCAAAAGTGGTCTGAACCCGCACATGGATAATGAGCAAAAACTGGTAGTGCATCCCAAGATAATGAATGTTAACATCTTGAATCTTGTTAAGGGGACCCTAAGGATAAAAAAAAATACCTGTCGCATTGGGATGTGGGGGGGGATGCATGGTGGGCCCTATCAGCCCCCGGCCTATAAGAATTGAGGTGAGTCTGGGCTGTAATTCACTTCCTTAAGGAGTTGTTCCACTCCTGTAAAGGGCTGGTCCTATTCCGTATGTCAGGTTCATTTTCTACTAATCCAACAAGTAGTTTTTATACATTTGCTATAAAAAAATCAATTAGTTTAGCAGAAAATGGAACGGACCGCTGAAGAGGAGCAAATTTTCAGTTGGGTAAATTTTGGCGACTGTTTCTATAGCAAATGTATAGAAAAAGGTCTTTGGATTGGCCTGATGGACAGAACCGAACTATACGCCTAAGACGATACTTTCCAGACTCATCTCATTGAGAGATTACTATATTCCATCTCTATTCGAAGAGAGTAAACCTACATAACATAAGATACCAGTCTAGAATGTCTATACTCCTAATATCATTTGACTCAAGCTGATTTGAAACTAATCTGAATGTAAATCTCAGTAAAGATTGACCATCCCAAGTATTGGGCCTTGCAGATCCTAAACAGGATCAGCAAAGGTTCCATGCAAGAACAACATCCATCTCTTGCTGTGACCCTTTCCCTGTGGGTGTACAAACCTTTGTCTATGATGGGGTCAGTCTACATCACATCCCTTTCTCATCTCTGGAGTTTGAATGAAGCAGAGTTTCATTTCCTGATTACAGGGTGGGCAGCAAACAGAAGTGAGGTACGCTGAGAAAGGACCCAGTCTGTCTAACTTGCTTAGAGATTTTTAAGGGAACTGAGAGAAACCTGCATGGCCTAACATTTGTTCATAATATTGACATATAACTGCTCAAAAGAAGATAGATATGGAATTCACAGGATGTAAATCTACCCCTTCTCCTATGTCGATTTTTAATTCTTGATTCATCTGTTTAACTAATAGAGCCAGTTTCATGTATACATGCGTAAAAGAAATAAGAGATAACTCTAAATGATTATACCCAATTTACAATTTGAGCAGGTCAAATCTATGTGAAGGAAATGTACTAAGATCTGCTGTGGCAGTTCTACAAGCTATACATACAGAAGATGGCAATAAAAAGCAAGCCATCGTACGGGTCTATAGAAAAACCACAAGGCATATCGAGGTGAAAAATTGGCAGTGCAGGTGTTAAAATGAATCGGCACCCCACCCATTTAAATGCACTGCTGTCTTCGGAAATGGGACCCTGGCCTATTTCCGGTAATGTGCGCATGCGCTGTGGTCTGCGGGGACAGGGAGCAGAAAAGGGGAAGCTGTTCAAAGTTGGCCGGGCATCAAAGTGATAAGTAGAGTGCTGTAGGGGTGGTAGATGTTTGGATGTGGTTCCCTGTAAGGTGTCATGTTTCTAAGGGGTATCTGGGTTGGTTTGTGGGTGCCGATAGGCGTGAAAGCAAACAATAATACCAATATATTAGGACAATTAGGCTTTCAAAAGCTTGCAATATGTATATATTGTTCTGAAAGCCAGCCCAAGTTATTGAAGCTTCCCACAAATAAAAAGTACTGGATCCTTTCTGAAAGGATTGCATACATTTATAATCTGATAATAGCAGAAACTGTTTGCTAGGGAAACTACAAAGCATTTTTTTGGACTAAATTAGTGATGTGTACCCTATATAGTTACCCTATTTTGCCAGTTCCAAACTTCACAATATTACATCAATCCATTGTCTGGGTAGTGACATCGATCCTACCCAGAAAAGGTTGCTTTTATTTGCAATGACATATGAGAATGGTGAATCAAAGCATTGTAATATACTAAAACCATACCTTCACTATACATGCCTTCCTGTGTAACACAAACTGCTTGCTATCTATATGTTACCCTGTGTGTGACCCTAGACATTGTTACATAACCCTATGAACAGTGCTTGAACTATATAGCCCACTCACTGACACACCTGTCTGGACGTTGATAGAGGACACACAGGCCTACTGTGCTCCTACCAGTATCCACTATGCAATATATATAAATGTCTACAACTTCACCTGAGGGCATATGGTTCCTTTATTAGTGAATATCTTGGTATATCCAGATATCACAGCATCAATAGAGTATAACAAAAAATACATTTTGATCTTAACATTTTATATTGGGCAAGAATGCTAGGGGCAAAAGGCTATTGTTTCAAATTGCTAAAACATGCAGTGTTGTGACTTTATCCTGTTAACATCAGATGCTTTTAAGAGCATAATAAAACATTAGCTAGATACAATGGTGGGGGGGGTACTCATCTGACATTGGATACTGCTATGATTGTGTGAACCCAACTTCAATGGAAAAAGAGATACTTTTTGGGGGACTGAAGTCATTGACTTCTAGGGCATTGAGTAAGGGGTACTTATTAGGCAGTTTTGCAGGTGAAGGGGTACGTTTTCAGACCAAAATTGGTATTTGCAGACATGTTTTTGAGCAGTATTTAATTTTTTTTGGGCAGTCACCCTTGGCCTTTTCCTAGGGGATAGACACATAAAATTTCAAGATTTGCTCAGCTGAAATTGGATGGCTATGGGAAACTATAGAAAATATTGGGAGTGACCCCCTTCTCCCTTTTGGAGAGTGACCGGTGTGGTGGGTCTGGGGGCTAGGCTAAGTGGCCACGTGTAGTTTGTTGTGGTGGATGTCGTAAACATGACATGGACCGGATGGGGATAAAGTAGCTCCCAAGCTGCTCATGGCCCTAACCACATGACTATGCTCTATAGGATGATTCTCACCAGTTTGGCCAAATGTCATCAATAATACTGTAATACCCTATGTATAGTGCTCAATCAGGATTAGACTGGTATGCTGCAAGCATAATGATATCAGTGATTTCCGGCTCTGGTCTCGCATGCATGCTTGTTGCTTGCTTGACATTCAGTCTGTAAGTATGATTCCTATGTGATTAGCCTGCCAGGTTCTTTGTTTGATCCCAGTCAATTTGAAGGGCTTTTTAATCCTATACTGTTGATGAGGCAACGTCAAAGAGTGATGTACACTTTTTCCAAAATCATGATTAGCAAAAACCGACGGTAGTGGAATAACTGATAGTGGGGACATGGATTGGTATTGGTATCGGCAGAAGTGGGACAGTGAAATAACCCTCAATTGTTAACTGACCAGTGACAACCATGCTGTCAACAAGGTAAAACTTGTCAAACAGACTTTTCAGCTATAGCTTAGGGTTTTCTTATTGACACCTGTTGATGACCTAGGTGGATCTTCTAACACAGAACCTTCATTGATGGCCACCAATTTGTCAATATGTTGAAGGATTGTGAAGGTTAAACTTATCCATCCTATTCCTTTTTTATGTCTGCAATATAAGCTTGTATGCAATTATACTGAATGACTTCGAATAGACGGTCGGGGGCTGAGGGGTTAAGCCACAGTCATAGACCTAATCAAAAGTCAGCCAGTACTTACCAAAAGAAACCTCCCCACCTTCCCTTTGATGGGGTCTGATCAATCTATGATACATAGAGGGTCCACTGATAACACAGTGCACCATTCCCACCATCTCACACCCCACACCCTCAAAACTCATCATTAGATCAGCTAGATGATAATTTAGCACCTTAAGAGGAGCCTTGTCTTTGAAACAAGGAAGGGAATGTAATGAAGTATCAGAAGTGATTATTAACCTTATAAGGGCTGTGAGGTGGTTAAATGCATCAGCAAGTTTTGTCGTCATGATGCAGTTGCATATCCAGAATTTATGAAAAGCAGAGGATGCACCAAAAAGGAATTGTAAGATCTTAGAAAGTAAGTAATTAGATAAACTCTTAAGAAAAAAGGAAAAGGTGTGGGTCTCCATGGCCCCTTCTAAGTCAGCTCCCCGATGCACAACTGCAGCCCTGGTAATTGACCCCAGTGCTACATTGATCATTGTCAAACCTACATTATCAATGTACTCCAGGAGGTTCGGCACGGTTCACCCATGCAAAGCTATTGAGCAGACTCACCAGCACTGCATTGGTGCAGGGTACAAGAACCTGGATGTATTATGCTGCCCTTAAAGGAGTATTGAAGGTGTGGTTATTATCAGTACATCAGGCACTAAGAGTGTCTGGTTAATTAGCAGCATCCCTTTGTGAGGATTCTGGCACCCATCACGCTGCACCTGATACCTCGTGATGTGCTGTGTACCTCACGTATGTTATAAGGTGTAGCCTATATGGAAATCCCTTTTCCCTTACCATAGGAATTGTTGGCCTTAACATGAAATAAAGCCCCTTCTAAAACCTTATAGAATCTCCATCAAGTCAGGGTGTTCCCACCATAAGAGTGAGGATTCAAGATTAAATTTACTGAAAATGTGGTTCCAGGTGCACCTCATAGGTCTGGCATGAACTCTGGGTGCACAGGGTGTGCCTTATACATGAGGCATTACAGTACCGCCCTTATGGGACAAAACCCCTAATGATTATTGTTTGCTACAGGTGGTAAGGCCAAATTAAGGTTTAAACTTTAGGCAGTATCACTTTTTTTTATATAGAGGAAAACTGCATCAGCTTTAGGAGAGTGAGAACATTTATAGCCCTCTGCATACTGATAGCTGAATGTCTCAGACATTCATATATGAAACATAAAAATTAGCCAAAGTAACAATCCCTGGGGCACAGGGATGGCGAGGGAGGACAGGAAAAAGGTTCAGGAGGAAGAGATGCTCAATGCGGCACTGTAGGTCTGCAGTCTGCAAGTCAGAAATAGACACTTTAGAACAAAAATAACTATAAATCCAGTTTGCCAGTGTCAATGTTAACATAACAGCCATGAATTGAATCAGAAATGTTAAGGTAACCTTTCAATCCTGAATTCTGTATCGTATTTCTTTATGAACACACCTGCAGAATAGTGGAGCAGATTAGTGGCCAAATCGTTCAAAATGTGATACAAGCACCAAATTCAGACTGGATACTCTCTATAGTTAGTGTTTTCAGGAAAAAAAACGTTAGCCACTCAAAAAGTGACCCCTGATGACCTTGAGCAGGGTCAAAGGTTAAAGGTCACAAAAAATCTGATTTTTACAGTTTTTTTCCTCATTATTCTGGTTCTATGAAGGGCAGGAACTTCAAACTTTGTCCACACATGCCTCCCCCCCATTGGCCCAATGACCTGTCTGAATATGAATGACCTTGGCCCAAGTTCAAGGTCATTTCAAGGTCAAATATCATGAAAAATCACTGAATTGGAGCACATTTCACCCTTTCATAAACATGATAATACCTAGTCTTTGAGAGATGTTTATGACATATTCATATGCTCTGGTACATCTTCTTTCCATGCATACCAAATACATTCTCGTGAACTCTAGACATTTGCTTCAATGAAAGGTGGGAAAAAACACCTACTGACTACTTTTTCGAGATTCCTGCAAAGTAATAATCCTTAATCCAGCATACTTGGAATCATAGTGAAAGTGCTAAATGGTATTTAAACATTAACCAGATCATGATGGAAACACCAAATTTGAACTGAATACTCTTTATATGATGTGTTTTCAAGAAAAAAGGATGACCTTGAGCAGGGGTCAAAGGTCACCAACAATCTTACTTTTACAGTTTTCGCCTCATTTTTCTGGTTCCGTGAGATCCAGGAACATCAAATTTGGTCCAGACATGTTCCTTCATTGGCTCCATGACCTGGCTGAGTACAAATGACCTTAGCCCAGGGTCAAGGTTATTTCCAGGTCAAATATCATGAACAATCCCTGAATTAGAGCACATTTCACCCTTTTGTGAGCATGATTATATCTAGTCTTTGAGATGTTTATGACATATTCATATGCTCTGATAGAAGTGATATCGGTAGACCTCTACCCAGCTAGCACTACTCGTGTAATTTATGTCATTCTTACGTGAAAACTGATCGTATTTACGTAAAAAAGACATCATTTGGATGGGTTGTGCTAGCAGGTTAATGACCCTATAACACCTTGAGTATTGATGACCTTAACTTAGGGGCAAGGTCATTCCAATGTCAAATAGCATGAGACATCATTAGAGTGAATACCAGAAAACATGTTTGCAGAACCTTGGTTCTGGTATTTCATATATCAATAATGGAAGTGTCATACTTTTTCCATACCTCCATCCTTATGAGCACCATGCCAAGTGTGAACATCACTAATGTTGCACACAGAGTTTGACCTTGGTTTATCACCCTTTGACCTTGGTTTGAAGAGTATTCAAAAATCATAATTTCTAGTTCATATTGGGCAAGGTGTCAAGGAATGCAATAAAATATCAGCAGGAACTGTTATGCAAGCAGCTTGTACCTCTACAATAGGGAGAAAGTGCTTCTTCTTAATCTGCTCATATAGGCCCCCTAGTATGATTTTTGAATGAAGTCTTTATGTCAATTTAAAGGGAAATTATGACTATTCAAACTCCTGAAAGGACCCCACAATTCTATATACCTCAGTAGTCCAGTCCTACTATGGCAAACAGACAAACACAGAGTCTGAGATGAGAAGACATCTACTTAAATTCTTTGAAAAGGAGACAACTAATACAAGTGTGCAACACTGTAAACCATGTAAGTATCAACAACTTTCATAGACAACAATGTTATGATGTTAGACTATGAAATAAATCTAATCTAAAAACAAAAATGGGTGATAATAGGGGTAATTGGGGACTTAGTCTAGCAATTTGCTAGACTAAGTCCCCAAAAAGGCCTATTTAATGTGCCCTTGGACATGTCCTGGATGTCAATAGGTACCCTGTGATGTACACATTTTTTGTGTAGATCCTGTATATCCCTAGGTACTCTGCATAGCATGTGGAAATATTGAACCCATCCTGTATATCCCAAGGTATCCCCACAAGATGAATTGCAAGTCATGAAACACATTTTACTGGTCCTGTATGTCGCCAGGTACTCTAAAAATCATGCATACACATTGTCCTGTATGTCCCTAGGTACTCTGTAAGTAATGTAACCACGTTGTATTGGTCCTGTATGTCCCTAGGTACCTTTTAATTCATGTAGCCACATTGAATTGCTCCTGTATGTCCCAAGGTACTCCGTGAGTCATGTAAGTTATGGACACAAATTGTATTGGTCCTGTATGTCCCCGTACCCTGCGAGTCATGGACACATATTGTATCGGTCATGTATGTACCCAGGTACCCTTTGAGTCATGGAAACACATTGTATCAGTCCTATATGTGCCCAGGTACCCTGTAAGTCATGTAGCCACATTGTATTGGTCCTGTATGTCCCCAGGTACCCTGTGAGTCATTGACACACATTGTATTGGTTCTGTATGTCCCTAGGTACTCTGTACCTCATGGACACACATTGTATTGGGCCTGTATGTCTCCAGGTACACTGTAAGTTATGTACACATACTATACACATCCTGTATATTCCCAGGTACTCTGCATGGCATGTGGAAACATCGTATTGGTCCTGTATATGCCCAGCTACTCTGTACCTCATGGACACACATTTTATTTCTCCTGCCTATCCCCAGGTACTCTGTAAGTCATATACATATGATGCACTCCTTTATGCCCCCCTACTCTCTGTTAGTCACATAGTCACTATATACTCATCCTTGCTCATACTTTGTGTAGTAATAGACAAACACTTTTGATACCAACTTGGCAGCTGTGAAATGACTGCTGTGCTCCTCTTTGTTTCATTGTCTTGCCCAAGCATCGTTCTTGTTTTATAAAAGTCATTCATGACTGAAGGCACCACATTCAAATGCTATGGGGGAAATTATTAAAAATCCTGATAGATCACATTATTGTATTTACTATATTAATTTGAGTTTGTTTTGGTCCTACTTTCTGATCGTTGCATATAGATGTAACAAAGTGTTTTTTGGGGTTTGAGCTAGCTTCTTATAAAGGGTAGAGTATGCCACTACCTCAGCCCAGTACACCTATTAAGCTGTGCAGCAGTCCTACTCAAATAAAACCAGTGAGAGATACCTCCTGACTGAAGACTTTTATTGGTTCCTCTCCTCGGCTACTAACACGTCAAGCACAAAAGAGTACAAAAGCTTGCCAAATATCCCGGCATTTCTTAGATGAACAACACTCGATCATGTCCTGTAAGTGACAGAGTCTTATCATGACAATCTCTATTTCCTTCTCACTCTAAGGCTCCCTGATGACAACTCCCAATTCCTAAATTCACATAATGTTATACAGTAGGCAAGGCAGAAGGCAAGCTTAGTCCAATTTTAACTTCTAATTAGGCAGTGTAGTACCCTCACATGTAAAGTCTGAATAGTTATTATAGAAGGCCCACCTTATGGTGGATCCTAAGTCCACGCAGGGATGTTCCCTGCATGGAGAGGGAAAGGCCTTCCTCAGGTCTGGAGTCCGATGGTACTGCTCTTAATTCCTATCTTCATCTTGTATGAAGTCCCTAGGCTGAAAACTAATCTATGGTGTGCTGGTTAGAGTCCTGAATGACCATGTTTGATATGCTCTCTAAGTCTCCTTAGCAGTGTAAGGTGAGTGTGTTGTTGCTGAATGTGCATGTCAAGATCTCCTCTAATATAATGTTTTGTTTCCTAAAGTGTGTAGGCTGCTCACTACTGCGATCTACTAGTATCTGGCTGGTAACTGTTAGTTCAGATATGAGTGCCTAACTGTCCATGTTCTCAGAGACATGTAGTTGTTGCATGACGTCACTAGCTCATATTTATTTCCCATTTATTCTTCAACTTTGTAAAGTAGTTATTTCTTAATCTAATATTCTTCTTCCTATTATTCATCATGAGTCCCTCAGGTTCTGCTGGTCCTAAACCAATTATCTCTTTCATTTTCAGGTGGAGTGTCTTCAATTTATCCCCCAAACTAACTGGATCAAGTCTTCTGCCCCAATCTCATTATGGACTCAGACATTATAACTTACATCACCAATTCCCGTGGAACACGCCACCAATCCATTTAATTTCTGACTGCTTTTGTCAATAAACATCCATCACTCTATCTTGCCTTACTGCCTTTTTCTTCACATCTCCATTAAATCACTTTACATATTTTATCACTGCCGACATTGCTGGTTACATATTATTATCCATTAGAGATTTCACTTACACCATTGTACATTATCATATGGTGATCACCTTATGGAAAATAAAACAATCTTTAATGGATAATTCCTGCTCTTTGTTCATAATGTTATTTCTTTGTATTCCTTTTCCAGATCCTGATTTTGGCCAACTTAGGAGGTACATGAATAGTATTTAAGGGTGTTAGTTATGTTTAATTAGTTGTGTTACTCTAAATTCAGTGTTCAAGATGACCATTTCAACTGTTTAGTTTGTGGACAGGTAGGTAGAATGCTGTGCTCTTCAATTCTGAAATTACCTCAAAATTATATATGCAAATACCTAACATACTTTGACAGCAATAACCTTGTTTTTACAGGAACTAGGATTTACATCTACAAGGCCTCATCTCTGAATAAAGGAATGGCACAAATATGCAAAAATTCAAAGCAGGCTGGCAACTGCAGGAGGATTATCTGAATCTAGAGATTGGTCTAAATGTTGCCCTTGTCAGTAAGATCTAAAAGAGGTCTTGGGTACAACATGCTTGCGGAAAATATCCCTCAGTGGCATTCACTAATGACCATGCCAATACATGAGCTGGCAGCAGCACTTGGACCTGAGAAGACAGCTGCAATACTATTCTTCCATGCATTTAGTGGATGCAACATGGTTTCAGGCTTCCGGAAGAAGGGGAAAAACTCTGCCTGGGATGCATGGAATGTGTTTGATGAGGTCACTGATGTCTTCATCAAATTGAGCCAGTATCCACCATCACCGAGTAAGGAACATCTAGAGATCATTGAGAAAGGATGTTGTTGTGATGTATGACAGGTCTAGTGAAGCTGATGGTGTGAATGAAGCATGGCTGGATTTGTTTGCCCGAAAACAGAGGTCTTTCCAGTTCATCCCTCTGACTAAAGCTGCCCTGTTACAACACACAAAGCATGCCGCATTTAAGGCAGGGGGAATATGGAGCCAATCAGTAGCCTGCCAGCCACAAGTACTGAGCCCATCTGAGTGGGGTTGGGCACCACACAGCATCAAAGTTAGGAAGTCTGTTGGACAACACTTCCTGCAATTGCAGAATCATGCCAACAACTAAAAAATGTGACTGCAAGAAGGGATGTTCCACCAGAAAGTGCAGATGTAACAAGTTCAGTCTAAAATGCACAGCACTCTGTAACTGCACTGGTTAAAAGGGGGGAATGGCAAGAGGAATGAAATCTATTCACACAGGATAAAGATACAAAAGCTCATCATCATAAGATACAGTGATGTTTTGCATCTCTTCAGATTAACCAAGCAATTAGAGAAAGGTTGCCTGCTGCATTGCTCATGCTAATCTTGGACTCAGCACCTATAAGAGGGAAGTGTGGGGCTTATGCTGCCTGCAGATTGTCTACCCCTGGCCGCCATCAATATGTTCTCAGGAAAAGAAATAGGCTAGGTGACATATCCTAGTACACAGTATCAATGCGTGTATATTCACACATTTAAATGGGTCCTCAGGTGTTTTCACCATGGATGTAAGATACAGCAGCAGTACTCATAGGTTGGATTGATATATCTTTAACTGCTTATGTAAACATGAACAAGTTCTTTGAGATATGGAACCCCTTTGATACAGATCATTTCTACATGCTATATTTCTAGATGGCTGCAGACAAAATGCTACTTAATGATATTTATTCAATGCAGTATCTTTTGTTATGAACACAATGTTTATTGGTTATTGAGACTGGAAATATTAACACAACATTTATCCATCAACATCTATTCATAGCACCATGAATGAGGAAATGATGAATAAAGTATGTGCATTTGTTTTCATGTGTTGAATGCGCTCATGTCTACTCTCTATTAGGAAGTTCTTCTAAAAATATTGTTAATATAATGAATTTCTGAACAAAGCTGATGTTGAAGCTACCATATCTATTACTAGAAGGGAAACTTACACAGAGCATACAGCTGTATTTCAGCACAGTTTTTCACAAACTATCTCGCTATTTTCTCTTAACAATTCCACTAATGGTGAACCGCCTATAAACATTGGAAATCTAGAGGAAAAGGTCAGTTAAGGCTAAAAAAGGTATATCATAATGCATATACATGGACATATATGTCTGGACAAGTTTTAAAGTTGCTGCCATCCCTAGAACTATGATATTGAGGGGAAAACTTTGAAAATAAATTTTCCAGTGACCTTTGACCATAGCTCACATTGCTAGGTCTTACGTTTCAGTTGGCTTACAGTTTTTCTTGAGACAAACTTATAAGAGTGCTTTCAGATTGTAGTTGGTGCTTCCAGCCCATCACCTTTTTTCACCATGATTCCAATTGTGCTGGACTATCAATAATTTACTTACAAAGAAAAACAAGTCAGCCAATTTTCTTTAATTCAGAATAGGTATTATCATGTTTGTGAGAGATTAAAACATGCTCTCATTCATTGTATTTTTCATGGTATTTGACATTGAAATGACCTTGACCTTGGGCCAGGGTCATTTGTAGTCAGACAGGTCATGCACATTGACCTTGAAATGACCCTGACCCTAAGTTAAGGTCATCAATTCTCAAGGTGTTATAGGGCCATTAGAGGTCTACCGATACACTTGTATATGAGCATATGAATATGTCATAAACATCTCAAAGACTAGATATAATAAGGAGCATGTCTGGACCAAATTTCATGTTGCTGGATCTCACAGAACCAGAATAATGAGGCAAAAACTGTAAAAGTAAGTTTTTTGGTGACCTTTGACCCCTGCTCAAGGTCATCAGGGGTCACTTTATGAGTGGCTAACCTTTTTTCTTGAAAACACATCATATAAAGAGTATTCAGTTCAAATTTGGTGTTTCCATCATGATTTGGATAATGTTTCCCTACCATTTAGCATTTTCACTATGATTCCAAAGAATCATAAAACCTGATGATCTTTCTGTGCATAGAGTAGTTGTGGGTATTATTGACACCTTAAGGGCATTTTGTCCCTGATGGCTTTAAAATGAATTTTTTTTTCAAATTCCCTTTGACATGTAGATAGGCACTTTGACATCGGCAGAGTGGAGGGTGAGAAAAGCTGGCAGGCTGGTTTGACACTTTTTGTCAGGTGTGAGTGCAGCCAGTGTTTGTGGCCTTGCCGATTTCATTGATATAGGGCATTATTAGTTTCTTTTCATTGGGTTTAGATAGTAATTCTGAAAGTGTAGATATAAAACTACCCACCAGACAAATTTGGGAAGAAAAATAACAATTATTAACCATTTTACATGAAATTGAATGTGAAGGTAATATTGAAGCCTTGAAAAACACATTAACCTCTAGAGACACCAAAAAACTAACACCAGACACAGGTTTAGGACATAAAAATCTACCAACATATGAAGTTTCATGTTATTAGGACTTTGCCCAATGCTACTTTTGAGAGGACCAAAATATGAAACAATAGAGAAGAAATGGCCGTGCATATTTCCGTCATGTTACGATTTTTTATGAGCATTTTAAACCTATTTAGAATATACTTAGAAAATATTTAAGAATACCAATGAAATACCAAGAGTTCAAATATGTAGGAAATCCAAATATTGTAGAAATGGCATTTTGAGAATGTTTAATTACAGTCACTTACAAATTGTAAAAAAAACACACAACAGTGACACCTGCACAGGTGGCCACTGGCAGTAGTCACTGCAAGGCTGTACTCACATCACAAAAACTAACACCTGTTTCTACCATTTCTATAGTGCTACTTGCCTTAATATTTTGGACACCATTTGCCCTATATCTTTGGTTCTAGACAAGATAAGAGCCTAATTCAAAAAGAATTTGAAATTTCTCAATGAGCTCTAGCGAATGTGATCACAGAGATCTTTCAGTATTCAGTTTTGATTTTTTGTTAAAGTGCCTAATGTAGATAAAGGAATGTCTTTTACACATTAAATGTTGGATAAAAGAGAAAATTGACTGCAATATATTTAATTGATTGATGATAATTGAAATAGACATTTTGTGGGCATTACTGGCACAGATGTGGGTATTACTGGCATAGATGAATGTATTACTGGCAGCCCTAGCTTTAACTCTTCAATGAGAAAATAATCTTACTCACTTGAGTGTAGATCCAGACTCAGGAAATGTCGCCAAAATGAGTATGATTTGAGAGTCCCCTTGATCCTTGCATGATACTCAGGCAGATCCTGAGGCTGATCCTGGTTTGATCTTTTTTAAAAGTGTTTATCAAGGTTCACAGAAATTATGTATAAAAAAATAACCTGTGTCCAAGCTCGGCAAAGCCGTTATGATGCTCCGGCCTTCAATAGGCGACACATTCAATCTAAAAATCAGTGTAATGGCACACATATACATGGACGATTCATACACAGCTGTCATAAGAGGACCCAACATGCAATCAAAGTTTATCATACAGTTCAAAGAGTGTGCATACTTGACAAGTATGGTATATTTATCATTGATGTAACATTTAGGGTATACTCTTTTAATTTCTTCTTTAAAGACCTCTTTTTTCCTTAATCAGTGTGTACTTTATCTTTAGCTTATTCCATCTTCTAATGGCCTCTTGATGGAAACTCTTATATACAACCGGATTCCTGGATGGAAAGCCCATTAGTAGTGTGCAAGGGGTTCTTTTCTAACCTAACATTGTAGGCAATTCTTAATGCCCTGTTGACATGAAGGTAGCCTAAATGTTTTTAAACGTAGTTGATAATGCCATCCAAAGGTATCAGTAGTTGTTGAATATTCTGGAAACTGCTAATATCAAAATTCCTCTTCTTACAACTGATTTCATGAGACCAATGCAAGAAACAAAGAGGACAACTAACAATTAGAGTTGAGAAAACAGCTTTTAAGTTACATTAATCAGCCTGCACAATATTGTACATTATGCCCATAGTCTCAATCATGAGAGGGGCCAGGTACTCATACGGACCTAGTACTAAACTGCACACTGACCTGCTCATAGCTGTGTTAATAACACAGCTGCCGTGCATCTTTTCAAGAAACCCGGCATATTCTTGGTTTCTACTGTAGGAATATAGTGATGAGAGATGTGGTTGGACAGGGATGTTTTCTTACTGTGCATATATTGGATTATATAGGCATGGCAGTCTGATAGATGGAAAGTGCATCTAATAGGTCTGTGTGCAATTATTTTGGTAGCCATGAATCTGTAATCCAATAATGCAGGGCAACGCTATCTTTTGACACCATGTTATAACAGGAATAAGGCCACTTAGTCCTAGAAGGGACGGGGGTGTGAATCTATTACCAAATAAAGACATCGGGGTAACCCCCAGTCTTTGGTAATAGATGCGAACCCGCTTACCTTCCATGTGCCTTAATTCCTTAAGTACCCTATATCTACAGAACAAAACAAGCATGTATAAGAAGAACCTTCATAATCTATTAAATGTGTACAGTCCAATCATAAATCGAGAGAAAACATGTACTATGTATTATGAATTTTCCAGTTGTTGATGCACAAACCAGCAGCAATGAGGGTTTATGGCTTTTGCTAACTTTGTGCTCAACTTGATGCCACCTTTTACCCCATTCAAATTGAATCTCCATCTCTATATATCCAATACCTAAGAATGTCATTTCCCTCCCAAAACAGTCATTTTGGAATTATTGTCAATAATGGTGAAATTGAAAAGGGTGGCAGTAATGCCAACAGATCTCCTCAGTTGTTGGTATTAATGGCACCCTAGTAATACCCCCATGCCAGTAATGGCTACCCATGGCTACTGCATTTATAATTATCAGGGATTTTAGAAATGGAAGGAAACATAATGTGTCCCCAGTGATATAAACCTAATCGACAGAAGAAATGATGCCATCAACACTGCATGCATGCATCACAATAGCCATTGGGCATTATTATCCAGCGCACAGTGCTTCTCTACAGAAGCTAGAAAGGGAGGGGCTGGTGACACCTAGGTGTATCCCCTTCTTAATACATCCACATGCTACACAAATCTAGCCCTCATGAGCAACTGCCCAGGGCTACATTATTCAGGGTTCATAAAATCCCAGAAGGTGAGCATAAAGCTCCAATACACACTATTGTGCTGGCAGCTCACCATTACTGCCAGCATTGGAGCATCCTGACAAACAAGGGTTCAAAGTCAGGTAGGGAACCCAGAGAGGTTAGAACAAGATGTTGGCCATATGTCCGATTTGTCTTCATTACCTCCGACTTTCAAATGCAGGATGTATCCATGACAACCTGTTATTATCCACAGCTCAACTCCCCCAGAGGGAATCCTGGGAACTTCCGGTCACTGACTTCCGGTGTCATTTGGCAGCCTGTGGATTTGCTGACTGTGGTAGAGGACATGATCATCTCTCAGCATCTCCATCCGGCTATTTCCTCAGAAGAGATGGATAGAAATGGAAGTATGAAAAAATACCAGAAATAAGATGAAAATATCTAAACGACAAGAAGGAAAACCACAGGCACAAATAGATGAAGCTAGCATAGGAAACAGAGTAATCATACTGTAGAGAAAGACTACACTCTGGTTTGTTGGTGTGTGATTATGTTCACAGACATCATTTCCTCCTGGTATCTAGACAAATGGTATGCAGTACTGTGTGTGTCTCTCCATTTGTCTACTGTCTACATTGTTGCCTTAGTGCAACACGGTTGTATCTGCAAGTTTTGCAGGAGAGGCAAAATAAGTGTTCCATTTAAAAGAGTACTAAGTTGATACAATATTGCATTGCGGCCTGTATAGGCACAGATATAGATGTCAAGAGCTGCAGTTCCTTCATAGTGGCTAAATAAGGGTTAGTATTTATTATGTTAAAACAGAAGAAACCCCATTTTTTTTGTCAGTTATAGACTTATTGCACTGGAGGCCATTCCTCAATGTACTACAACTGCACACAGCCACTAAGATTTAAAAATGCCAGGAATAAGCCAGGCTATCGTAGGAACTGCCCTATGACTGCTCACTACGATTAGCAGCTATGAAGTTATTACATAAGGTTTAGTAGGGCAGTTGTACTGGTGCAAACATTAGGGACTACTAGTGCATGGTACTGTTATGGCCAAATTATTAGGTTCTCACTAAGATTTAAAGGACAGCAGTCATAGTGTGTTAAGAAATGGCCTCCTGAGGCGACAATATAGACTCATTGTTCCAAACTAAGTCCACCAAAAGTGTGATATAATTTGTATAAATCTGCTTCACTTTTTTGATGGAATGACAATTCACTGAAAACAAAGATGGGTAGGAGCCATGATTTTCATGTCATGGCACAGTTTACACAGTTTCACTCCATTTGGGTCAACCATTCTAAGAAAGAAAGAAAGAAAGAAAGAAAGAAAGAGAAAAGATCTACATCTACATATTATAGACCAATCCAAAATCCATCTATAACTGTTATAAGTTGTCTAATTCCCTTCAGCACTGTAATGTAAAGTGTATAAGGCCAGCATCATTTTTGGTGTTATACAATAACAAAATAGTTTGTATTGTGCACTAGCTCTTACATTACTGTGTAACTCTTTTTTTAGTGCTTTTGTTTTGAGTAGCTATCATTTTGGTTGAAAGGTGCTTGTGCCTGACTGACATGAGCACTTCTGTGTGCAACAGCCTACAGACATTTATGTGCAACAGCCTCCAGACACCTTGAAGTACAATAACAATAAGCAATGTAATGACAACAACAAATGCCATTGCTGGAACAGGGGAAAAATTGGCAGAGAAAAGGTTTCCCAGTGCCCAACAGTAGAATTGGATCATAACCCTTTAAGGGTGACTATGACTCTTTTTAGTGCTTTTGTTTTGAGTAGCTATCATTTTTGATTGAAAGGTACTTGTGCCTGACTGACATGAGCACTTCTGTGCTGCAAGAAATAAAGTCAGGTCTGAAAAGTAAGTGACTACTGCAGCTGAGGTACTTCTAAGGCAATACCCCCTTTATGTGCAACAGCCTCCAGACATTTATGTGCAACAGCCTCCAGACACCTTGGAGTACAATACCAATAAGCAACCATAAATGCTGTCCAACAGCTGAAGAAACACTAAGTTTGGAGTTTGCAATCATGCATCATGATTAACTGCCAAAGTTTATAATGTAATGCAGCCATAACAGGGCTACAATTGCAGTCAAAAGTAGGGAAATATCCATAGGGGAAAAAGATGGAGCAGCAATAATGGAACAGACAACCAAATCTACTATAGCAGGGTCATTTTCTAACATGTCTGACATCCAAACACCACAATCCAATACACCCTTCTCACCCCCTACAACTCCTACCCAGACAACCAAAATGGAAGGTTTATGGACATGTCCTTATTCACATCAGTCTAGACCCCATGTATCCCCGCCCCACAGAGTTAGCTACCTGCCACTGCAATGACAACGACAAATGCCATTGCTGAGAAGAGGGGGAAAATTGACAGAGAAAAAGTTTCCCAGTGCCCAACAGTAGTATTGGCTCGTAACTGTATTAGGGTGACTATGATGCCCTAAGGCTATCCTATTTAACTCTTTAACTGTCTACACTGCATATATATAATGCCTTATACATGAAATACAGGATTTAAAGAGTTAATATGCATTGCCTACATGTGATATGGAACTTTGTGACTGGGACATAGAGAAATAGTTGAAAGTTAGTGACATATAACATGACCTTGTCATTAGAAGCTCCTTGTCCCTTTTCAATAAGACCTTGTCACCCTGCTGATTCAAAGGTCTAGACTCCATGACTTGCTCATTAGGGATGTATTGCTACAATACACTGACCAGTGACTGCAATTTATTATTGCCCTAAATGACCTTCAGGGGGTTAAAACAGTCTTGGAGGAAGTCTTGTTGTATTTATGAATATGATACCTTGGCTTGTTATTTATCTATCGACAACATCACAACGTTATAGTGACGTCATGATGAGCTGGACACAGCAGAATGACAAACAGTGGACGCACCCCCATATCCCCGTCACTCCAAGGAGGATTTGCCATTCAACAGTCAGTTCGACTATGGGATCGTCTGCTTTGAGAACGAGGGGAGTGGGCCCAGAGATGCCGACTGCAAATCTTTAAGTTCTTGATCCTTCTGCCAGACCACGTCACCGCCGTCCCCCCATGCAACATAATACAATCAATGTAGTCAGCACCGGGACTACTTTATCAGGTGGATGCAGACATAACTCACTCCTCTCTCCTCATCCTCCGTGTATCCCTGCTCCATGGTACTTGACTTTAGTAAGGGAGGTCACCTCTACTTCTTTTGGTGTTTTCCTTGGTGAGCTTGGGTTAACCCTCTCCATCGTTGTTTAAAAAGATGTGCAAAAAAAAACTGTGAACTTTTGGTGATTCCCGCTCCTATATATATATATAAGGTATAAGGAATGCATGAGCCTTCAAGGGGTCCTTAATCCTTATTTCAAAGAAGAAGGCCTCTTTTGAGATTTTGCCTGTAGATGTATATGTGTACATGAAGTTGATTTAAATTCAAATTGATGAGGAAGATATATCCAAGGACATTTAAAAAAGGTCTGAAAGTTCTTCCATATTGGTAGTTGACACCTAAAGTCAGTCCTTATTTTGCCAGGTACCATGCAGCTTAAGCAAGAGATTCACCTTTAGACAGTGCTGGAGAGGTCCATGCTTAATTAATGGGCAATCATTCAGAGTAAACTATATGGGTTCTTAGCTCGATAAGATAGCCCATGGTGACATGAGTAGGCAATATGATAGGACCATCTGAACATACAATGTGCTGCTGCTGAATGGAAATGAAAAAAAAACAACTTTATAATAAGTAACCAGATCTAGATTCTAGGTTTATATCCATTGCTGTTTTGCCATTCAGGCACATAATACCAGAATCTGCTTGTTATGCGTGAGCACCCACAGAGCCCATTACTATGCTATATCCCAGTATAGGGAGCAATCAATGGGTCTGGACCACTAGATTCATCATGGTGACAAAGCCATTTAAAAAAAATAGTGAAAGGAGGCAAAAGATAAATGACATAACCTGGCTTCTTTCTTAACTTCGACATGGGATACAATGGGTCTTGGAGGTGACAGTGGAATTCAAGTGACATGTGACATGGTTATTTTTTTACAAAACGGACATGAGGCCCCCCTAACCCCCAAACGACCAGGGCCCCATCTCAGCCACATGGGAGTTATTCATACTAAGCTGCTATATGTCAGACCAGCCGGTGCCCTTCATAAGATTTTCATAGAGTGGTGACTGGATGACAGAGACTAGTGTTGGATTTAACCCTTTAAGGGCTGCTTATGCAGGAGTGCATCATGCCTTTTGGTCGACATGATGCACCACGATGCACCAATCTGCATGATGCTCCCATGAAGCGATGAAGTGCTTGTGAGCAGACTCACCAGAACTTCATTGGAGCATTATGCTGACCCTCCAGTAGTGTATCAAAGGGCCCTTAATCCCTCCAAAGAAGTGCTGGTGAGCAGTCTCGCCAGTGCTTCATTGGTGCATCATGTGGACCAATGGGCATGATGGACTCCTACAATAGCGGGCATTAAAGGGTCAAGTTTTTCATGGAGCTTTGGCTGGATGGTGGAGGCTGGTGTAAGTGCATGATTTAGTTGACGCACATAGGTCCAGACTAAGCTCCTGTAAAACTGTTTCCTTTTTGTGGTATAGGGTAATGGTACTGAGCAGGGGTGAGGGAGGAGCCAAGGGTGTCCTGGTGGGGGATATTCCCCCAATACCTGGTGTACTATATGTCAGTATCGTATCCAAGAATAGGAGAACTGTGGGGGGGGGCTTCCTTAGCCCACTTAAAAGGGTTTATTTCTCCTCTTTCCTAGCCCCTCGGGTGTGTGTGGTGCACATATACATGGGTATGCTTTTCACCGAAATATTTCTCTGTGAAATTGTGTAAGGTAGTTCTCACCATAAATATGACATTAGCTGTCGAAATGGCGTTAAACATCGTTAAACAACTATGGTTTAAAGAGGAGGTTTCTTTTTTTGGGCCAAAGTTTGATTCAAATTAAAGTAAGCACTGATGTCATGTCACTAACATATCACCCTACCCCCTCAATATGCAGTACCATACTGTCTATCCTCCCAATTCCTAGTCCACGCCCTTCTGTCCTGCCTGGTCAGCTCCCCCATTGTGATTGCATCTTGTTCTAGCCTCAATTTCAACTGTACTAAATTGGGCAGCGTCCATTGGAGAAACAAGTCTTTACGGCCAGCCTCACTTTGGTATTCACTACCAGAGGGACAGCATCTCTTCACTCACTCTGCTATCTAAACAGCTAATTTATGAATCTCGCCAAAGCCTCTCCTCTCCTCCACCTAACCCCTGTATCCCTAATCTTACACATTCTGAAGGAAATTCAATCTTCTGCACTTCGTTTGATGGTTATTTATAAATAAATGTCGTCCATATGCTCTGTGTCTGCCTGGAAAGAACAATATGGTAGAGGAGTTTAAATTGAAGATGGGACAAGTTTGGAAGGTGCAGAGTTCAATATGTAAGTGTTAAGTAAAGAAGGCCCTGGCCATCACTCCCAATTCTTCTTATGTCACTGCAGGAGTTCATTAAATGCCAGAAGGGGCCATATAGTTTATGAGAGCATCTAGTATAAGTAAAATTGTGGTTTCTCCCTTGATTGACAGTTGAATTATTGATATTTACACTGTGCTACTGGATGATGAAATACTGGCAATGTGATCAGTAGTTAATGTTCATATCTAATCTTGGATATTCACACACATATCAGAGGCTGCACAGATTTATATTTTCTGGAATGAATTCACCATTTGGAGTCATTTCTTCTAGAAATTCACCTATTTACATATGGGTCAGTTCTGGGGTCCCATGACCACACATCCTGGCAAAACAAATTCAAGTCACCCCCCTGGGGTTTCTCCTATTGCTTTACTTATATGTCTACAGATGGTCCACATGCAGCCACTGTCCATATCGACCTTATGCTTTGTATAATAACTGATGCACTGGCTGATAGGTATTTACACATCAAAAGGGTGACAAGTGAATGCCCCAGGTTCGTCAGTTTCATGATACTTAAATCTACAACCTTAGGTCATTGATTGTTTAACCAGGGGTCTGTTACAAAATCAAGTATCAATTTTGGATGGTGTTTGCTATTTTTTCAGGTTCATTAATTGATGATCATGATTTCCATAGGAATTGATAATAAGGTGTTCCATAACTGTACTTCAATATTTCTTTGGTGTTAGTTAATTTATTTTTGGTGCTCGTAAAGGGGTGTCGGCAGTGTTACATGATTAGGAGGTCAGGAGGTCCCCAAACATATACATGAAGATAACAACTTGGTTGATTAGGGCAGTATTCCAATAGTTTTGGCAATATAAAAGCACCTAAATAGTGTCCATTATCTTGTGCTCGTTTCTTTTTTGGTTTAGTGTCATGCTCGGGTATTTTTTTATTGTCTTTCGGGACCATTAAACATGATTATAATTGTTGTGAACGGTATTTTAATCTATATTTTACCTGTAATCAGTATTCCCCAATTTAATTAATTTTAACATCATATGAATTTTGCATTTATTTTGCAGATATTATCGGGCCTTGTGAAGATGCAGTACACAAATATGCGCAGTTTACCATGTACCTGACCACTACTCGACGAACACCAATATTTATTAACATGAAATAATTAATGAACATTAAAAACATGACAAATATGAATGCATTTTGGTACTCGTCTTGACGAGTACACATTATGAAACATAAATATTTTTTAATCTCCTTAATGATCATTAATTCAGTTTCCGTTAAGAGCAAAAATTAACGAGCATCATTTAAAAAACAGACCCCAGGGGTCTGTTACACATTATTTTTGTGCTAATAACTGAAAAGATATCTAAAATAACGATCATGAAGGTGAGCAAGAAATAATTGTGTTTCATAAAGTGTACTCGTCCAGAAGAATACCAAATACATTCATGATCGTTAATTTTATGCTCTTTAATTAATTTCATGACAATTAAATTTTATACTCGTAAAGTAGTGGTCAGGTACACTACGTCACCAATAGGTCCCATAGAAAATGAACATAAACCCATTATGATGTTGAAAATAAATTGAGAACTATCTCAAAGGCCCTTTACAACAACTAAAATACTGTTATTTCGACCCCAATGATTTAGATAATCAGGTGTTATATTAACGACCTAATCCAAAATAAATTAAGAATAGGAAAAATGTTGTCACATTTTGGTATTCTTATAAAATAACTATTCACAGTACCTCTTTCTAATAAAACATGTGTATTTCAGTATGCATTTAAACCCTTTCTAATATATCACATTACAAAAAAAAATACATTTTTATTTATATTTTTCTTTAAAAGTTAGTCCCATTTTTTTTTTGTACGTATAACTTTTAAGCATGTAACAGTGTGTAAACCCCTTTAGGAGCATGAAATCAATGTTAACTTGCATGGAAAAGAAATCAACGAATAATTATGCAACACCTAATAAATACAATAGACAGAACTAAATGATACTCACTTACTCTTGAACACCAAAATTTAACGGACACCATGATTTTTCTAATTGAACACAATTTATATTACAAGTTAATTAATGAACACGAATTTTGATTTCGTAACAGTCCCCTTGCTATTCATTGTATTGAACTTGTATCACCAAACTGTCCCACACGCTAAGAAATTCTGGGATCCTTGTAACATTGGACTGTGAACCACTATAGTTGTATTGCAGTGAAGCAGTGTAGTCTCTACAATGAAGCCCCAGGTGGCAGTATAGTGGTAGAAGGAATCCCTGTAAAATTGAGAATGGATCTCTGGCATATTTGGTACAAGTACACTGCAAAGTAGTGAAAATGATTATATTTATCCACTTCATTATGACATGTACAAAAGTGCCACAATAAAGGGAAAGTGCAAAGGGTAACCATAATTTTCCAATCCGGTGTCAATGGCAGAATCAAGAGCATTCCATTACTGCATGTATATTTACCCTAAAGGGAGAAAAATGATACTTTTTCCATTTATTGAAAATCTCAATAATCAGCCTTGTTCTTCTAAAATATATTATTCTCAATATATATTTCAAGATAATCAACACAACTATAACACCTGAAGTTTTTGATTTGATGTGGCAATTTTTATTTTATGAAAGATTAATGATCACAACATTTCACCTTTGCAATAAGCTTCATCAGGCTTCTTCAAGGAGGTGTTACACTATCCTTTTTTTGACTGAAGTCCCTTAATTTAACACCATTTTACATCTGGGGCATGAAAACAGTAGTGGGAAATAAAGCCAGGTAATGAGGCAGTAGAGGTGCACCTCTTTGAAATTTCCAATAATACTTCCAACATAGTAAGCCTACCTTATGGGACCTCCAATGGATTCTATATACCAATCCCACTATTGAGGAGGAATTCAGGCTAGGGTATGGGACCCTCAGGGGTTCCTGGTGCCCCATAGACATTTGAGTCATTGCATGCAACCTATGTCTCCTGCTATCCGACCAGGGATGAGCTAGTGATTCCCTACAGAGACTTGGCACTTCTAAGGTGATATGCTACTTCATGGTTCATTGTATGTTGTTGTCGGAATGCTCCAATAAAGTGAGATGCACCAGTGCTTTATTGCAGCATCAGGAGTAAATTCAGATCAATCCTTCAAGGTCATCATGATGCCCTGATGAAAGGACATGGTGTATAAATTCATTATGGGGCCTTTCCATGGTTAGAGTAATGAAAGCTTTACGATGGGGACCACTGCCCTGGAAAATAGATCTTAGACAGTAAGGGAAGACCTTTTATGACTATTTGCATCAGAGGACTCCATTGGCATGCTGCACTATATGCCTTCTGCTTAGACAGGGAGATGTCCTTTCTAGATGTACCCCCTTTTCTGAGCTTCATATGGAAAGAGTTCTGGCAAAGGTGAAGGGCTCTTGCTATAGCCGATCTCTGTCCGTACTTTTTTAGAGAACCGCCAAATCCAGCACTGAACACTCTTTTCCTTGTGTTACTATCTGAGTGTTTAGGCTGTTCTCTTATTTTTACCAGGTAAGTTAGCTTATTAAGTTTGGATTTTTGACTGGGAGCTTGATCCAATTCCCTGAGTAGATGCAAGGTCTGGGTGTGGACAGATGCTTCTAGAGGGTCTAGTTCAACCTGAGAAAAGTCAGGATCAGGGTCATCAGGTGGTGGGGTATCGGAAGGTTTCTGGAACAAGGTGACGCCTGCACGGGGCAATCCGACAGAGAATGTCCTTTGTCGTCATCCAGGGACTCACCAAATGTGTGGGTACTGGGATCAACCCGATGGGGACACAGTTCCACTTCTGAGTGAGGGGTTTCGGAAGGCTGCTGGTCGTCACTGGGACAATGTGACGCCTGCACGGTGCTATCCGACAGAGCCTGTCCTTTGTTATGAGAGTTCTGGGAAGTGATAGAGGGAGAGAAGACTGGGTCTTGTGGCAATATATCTCCCTCTGCTGAATAAGACGACACTTCGCTGTCTGTAGGTAAAAACACAGGGTCTGTACATGTCAGAAGTACAAGAAGAATCTGATGTCTCACTAGGACAGAAGACAGGGTCTTCAGGGAATAACCCTTCTTGCCAGCTCACCTCTTGTCATGCTGGAGTTTCATCCTTGTCTGATGTGGAATCATAGGGAGAGACCTGTCAGGTTTTGTGAATAACCGAGGCTCTGAAGCAGGTACATATCCCTGGGTAAAGGTCTCCTGGTCATGCTCAATGTTCCTCTCTTGTAGTGAAAGAGGAGAGGCCAGCGGACTATCAGTGTCAACGGAGTACTCTACGCAGGGTGTATTAAGAGGTACTGGTTCTCCAACAGGAGTAGAAGTGATAGGGCCCCTAAAGGTCACACACTTGCATGCATTACCTGCATGATCTGCATGATCATCTGGAGGGACACCCTGGCCAGATGCTGCAGGTTTCGCGCCACACCATCCGACCTATGTTAGTGACAACTTGGTCTGTGCTCCGACCTTTTGACGCCTCTAGCACAGACACTACCGGTCTTGGTGGTAGCTTGAATTGCACAGAGTCAGCCGGTTTTGGGTTTTTAGATGACTTGCCTTGTTCAACTTCAGCCTTCCTCTTGCATGGGATGGATGTCTTTCCTCCCCCCTTTATGTTCAGGATGAGAGGTCTGCAGAATAAATAATGTCACATATCAGGTTTTTAACATCATAACAATTGAACTTAAACCTTTAACGCAGATTAAACCTCTGTGTCATCAGGCACATGTAGGCTGAATAACCTTGGTCACTCGCTAAAGACTCGCTAAAAAGAACCGATCACCGATTTTTAGATGAACCAATATCCTTAGATTAGAAACGCAGTTGTTTAAGAAAAGTCTTGAACGTTGAACATCTGAAGGCAGGGAAAAGATCATGCTGCTGAGAGTCTGACGATTTTTGTCTCTAGTATCCTAAGGCTCAGAAGAAGGGATGGGAGAAGCAAACCTATACAGCTCAAGTTGAAGACCTGTAAATAAGGTTGCATTATGTTAGTAGGAGGCAAATCAATTTAATTCTTACACTGCAAAAATGGTGTTTAGATCCTAAACACAATTCTAAACATATTCTTGCAACGTTTTTGTAATCAGATTACTTTCCTAAACATGTTTAGCCAAACAATGTGCTTAGCTCAAGTGTTTAGAAATCTAGGTGTTTAGGTTCAAAATTTGTGTTTAGATATCAATGAAATTTAGCGTTTAGATGTTTATGAATTTTTCTGTTGAGAAGTGATTTGGTGGGAAGTAAGTGTTTGCTGGCATGTATCCATTAAAAAAAATAAAGGAATATCTTTTGTTTGTTTTCTCATTTACTGGAGGACATCAGCAGGTATTTACACTGCAAAGTCTCCAAAGATGTCAGGCACAACTATACACATATAATTATGTACACACTGCATTAGAATGAGAGCTTGGCAGGAAGGACATTGCTTTATCCTTTACAAAATAACATGAAATAGGTTTCAGTCATAGAGCTTATCAATTATTTTATGGTAATGATGGTAGTGTAAATTGAATGTAGTCAATTTTCATTTGCTGTTTCTATTTTCATGACATTCAATGAAATGACACTATGATACACAAGGGATTTGGGGATTTTTGTAACAACAATTGATTATAACTGTGTGCAGATAGCCCATTCAGAGGTAGTGCTGCTACCTGGTGTGGATTTGACATTCAAGTATCTAAACATATTGATGTTTAAATCTAAACACCTAGTATTCAAGTGTTTAAACTCTTAACATCTAAACATGTTTAGCAAAAATGTTTATGTATTTAGAATAAAAGTGTTTTTTTCCTAAATGTGTAGTCGATGAGACACCTAACTGACGTATATGTTTAGGTTTTAAACATGTTTAGACCTAAACATGTTTAAAATCTAAACACCATTTTTGCAGTGTACAGGATATACAACAATTAACCAGAGACAGTCTTTTTTAAAGGCGTGAGTCACTGTCCTCTAGTCCTTAAACGTCCATCTTCCACATGTAAAGGGAATTTCAGTTCTGCAGTTTAAGTAAGTTAAAAGTTAGTGTTCAACTTTTAATTGCTTTTCTCTTTCAACAAATGTGGATCAACACGGTAAAAGGTATGCCCGTGCACCCCCTCGCGGGCATACCTTTTACTGTGTTGATCCACAAATATAACTATGAAGTTGTGAACTAAATGGCAGTTAGTCATACACACCATTCTGGGTCTGGGGAGACCTTTATACTTGTTCCTGATAGGGTGGAACAAGGAAAGACTGGACTACTTTGAAAAACAGACAGAAGTCTGTTCAAGTGAAAAGGGAGATATTGAAGTGACGCTGTACTTTAATGATATGGAATTTTAAGATGGACTACTTGAAAATTGTACAAGACCTGTTTTTTGACAAAGCAATTGAGGGATAGAAATATTTGACCTTCTGGAAGAGACTTGTACCAACCTTGCGAGGGATACTGTGTGCTGTCTGACTCTCTGACAGTCACGTCTTGTGGTGTGTCTTGGAGATCCATGCCCTTGTCCACCTCGGAGTGTGTGGAGAACTGCATGGAATCCTTGCTTTCCATCTGTGTTTTGGACAGGTTAGAGAGTTCAACATGGAGAGCCTTATCACCCTGCACCTGTGTGGACGAGTCCTGCTTAGCAGCGCTCTCGTTGACGGTCACTTCTTCTGGGGTGTCCGGGAGATCCATGGCTTTGTCCGCCTCAGAGTGGGTAGAGGACTGCATGGAATCCTTACTGTCAGTGTGTTTGTCTCAGGTCAGCAGCTGAGAGCTTAAACTGGAGGCAGTTCTCACCCTGCACCTGTGTGGACGAGTCCTGCTTAGCAACGCTCTCTGACTGGTTGACGGTCTGGTCTTTTGGGGTCTCTTGGAGACACATGGACTTGTCTCCCTCAGAGTGTGTAGAGGACTGCATGGAATCCTTACTGTCAGTGTGTGTTTGTCTCAGGTCAGCGGCTGAGAGCGTAAACTGGAGGCATTTCTCACCCTGCACCTGTGTGGACGAGTCCTGCTTAGCAATGCTCTCTGACTCGTTGACGGTGTCATCTTGTGGGGTGTCTGGGAGATCCATGGCCTTGACCACCTCAAAGTAAGTAGAGGACTGCATGGATTCCTTACTGTCAGTCTGTGTTGTGGGCAGGTCAAGGGTGGAGAGTTCAACATGGAGGGCGTTGTCAAACTGCACATGGGTAGAAGACTGTGATATTAGTTTCCTATCGGCCTTACCTGAAAAAAAAAGATCAAGAGAATTCATCATTAGCAAAAGAAAAGGGAGCCACTAGGAGTGAGAATGGGAAGAAGGTTGTTAGAACTGACTGTTTTGTGTATAAGGAAAGCGGTCAGAAACCTTGGTCAGAAACCTCGGTCAGAAACCTCGTGTACTGTAAAAGCAAGGACTTGAATTTTGTGAAATGAAGCAACAAAAAAGAATGCTAAGACTTGGCGCAAGGAAGCATGCACCTAGGAATTTGGAACATTCTCTTAAGAAGGTTTTTTTATTCAAAGACCTACTGTATGTTGAGCAAAGGGAGATGTCCTTGGTGAAATGGAAATGAAAGGTTTCTGCTCGGTCAGAAACCTCAGTCTTCCTGCCACCTCATTAAAGTTAAATGAAAGGAGAGCTCAGATTTTCTTTTGTCTACTAGCAAAGATTTCAAACAGCAGTACATAAATGAAGGGTCAAGCAGGACAGCTCACCTGATGGAGCATCATCATCGTTGTCGACAAAGGACTGCTCATCATAACTGTGGTCTAACATGACCACGAGACAAGCTGAGTTGAGAGATGAACATACATGCATCAGTCCATTGCACAAGGTTAAACAGGAAAAAAAAAACATTGTCAATATCATCATTCTAGAGACAGAGGTTCATTTACGGTCAGAAGGCTCCTTTTTGAGTTTAATGCAAGACAACAACTTTTACAGGACCCTGGTACAGTGAGGTCTCCTTGATCCGCCATGTCAAAGTAAATTATGGGTTGGATCTGAGACTGGCAGATTATTGAGTAAAAATTTCATTACATTGTTTAAGAAAGGTCTTCTGGATTACCCTGGGGGATCTGAATGTGGCAGATTGTTGGCTGGCGGATTAAAGAGACCTCACTGTACTCACTCGATGATTAGGCCATCTCTGCTACAGGGGAATTGGACCGAGAAGACGCTGTCGATGTATTATCCATGAATCAAGAGACAGAGTATGATGGAGTGTACTCAGGCATAGGATGGCCTCTCCTCATCGGAGGAGTCAGGTACAACCTCCATCTATGAAGAAGAGTAAGAATACAGTCAAAGTTCAAGAGGTAGAAGGGCCAGGAACGACATTTTCCTGATAGGATTTAGACAGAAGTAAGATTTGCACCCTTAAGTCAGGAAGCACTGGGCAGAACACAACAAATCCAGCATGCACATGTACGTATCAAAAGAAGTGAGAGGGTAGAAGACACAAACACAGGTTCTGCATATTCCTGCTTGTAACATCTGGTGACAGCTACCTCTTCTCGAGTTAAATGGAGTACAGGGAGAGAAAGATTTGAGCTTCTGTTATCTAAACAAAACTTTTCTACCTACCTGGCGAGGAACCCTCCTCCAGCAGGTGAGGTTGTGTGACTCTGACATCTGAAGCCTGGGAAAGTTGTTTCGCTCACGCCCATTACGCTCACGCCCATTACATTCATATTATTTCCTTATGTATTGTAAATATCCATCTTTTTTTCCTATTTTCTTCATAGTGTGTCTTTGGGACCTTTTGTCAAATATCCTAACTGAAAATCATGTAGTTCTCACAAATATTTCTGTGATGTAGAGAAGAATTCATTTTGCTCACGCCCATTACATTTTCATAATTTTGAATATTTGCAATAAAAACTGACCGCTTGGGAGTTAGTGACTTGAATGAACCTTTCCTAAGAGCCAAGATATAGGGCTATCAATAAAATTAAGTTTCATGATCTAATTCTTAGTTTTTAAAAATGACCCTCTACCATGGATAAGTGCCCACTTTCAGTGGATTGACCCATATGGGTATGAGGACAATTCTTTCTGCTTGCCTCTTCAGAATATGTAGTCGTTTTCAAATCATTGTAGGACTGCACTATCTTGCTGAAATTGCTCTTTTGTCAGTAGACCGTTATAGGTATTGTACTTATCATATTTATTTTTCACCTTTGACTCTACCATGTAACCCAGTGTCCGAGTCTACCCACAAGCCAAGCCATACCCATAGACCAAAGGCTGGCGGTATCAACTGCACTCAGTGACCCCACCTCCTCCCACTGGAGGATACACCCATTAATCACGAGCAGCTCACTGCACGCCGGGAATTCCTGGTAGCTATATTTAGACCCACTCCTAATGCTGGAGGACATGCCCATTAATCATGAACAGCTCACAGCATACCAGAAATTCCCAGAATTTAGAATCATACTGAACTCTGTGTTCCCCAGTGCTGTGTTTAGATCCACCTACACACCTGCACTGGAGTTCCCCAGTTACTATAATTCGCTCACCTGATACTATTTTTAGGATGAGCTGGGTGAGCAGCTCCTACTATAAATACCTGTTAGTGGAGCAGCTCACTCATCTTTCTACTTTCATACTTCATCCCTCACACACTCACGTGGGACAAGAGCCCTCAGCTCAAGGCTAGGCTTGGACACTGTTGGGTACCCTATATTGTATCACCATCTATACCTCGTGGACTTCATTGAATAAAGTGGATATCAAACTGGAGACCTGATTGGTCTGTATTCATCCTCATTCATCATTTACGGATTCGTTGACACTTTTGTCATCATTATGCATGCATGCAGCCAGGCAATACTATTCACCAGCACTGTATGGATGCATAATGGTTGCCAGAGAACTCTAGCCTAAAGGTATGATTTAAGTCTCAAAAGGTTGATGTGAAATAAGATTGTCAGAATAGTGTGGGAAGAGACAAATGAAACTAAGACCCTGATATGTGCCAGAGCAATATGTAATTCCTATTATACTGATTTGCTTTGTTTGAGTGATTGGATGGAGATTTAACAATTCCTGATAGAGGTATAATTTACACAGGAACCCTGATACACAGATCCCATCTTCCTCTTCTCTTCTTGTATATGATATTATATGGGAAACACGTATTATTATAAAATTGCATGATCTAACATGGATGTTATAATTGTGAACACTATAATGGTGTAATTAATGTAAGGTCTATCATTCACCTTGCACATATCTCCGCAGTTAACAATGCATAATCTACATTCAGCTTACTTAGTGTAAGGTCTATCATTCACCTTGCACATATCTCCACAGTTAACAATGCATAATCTACTGTCATTTGACAATATGATATATGAAAGGCGTAAGCCTAGGGTGGTGAAATAAGGCTTTCCAATTGCAACAAGCTGAAGGTGTCAAGTTATGCTAGGCCTACTGCATTGGCATGTATAAGCACCAGGTCTTGAATGAGCACCGGGGGTACATGGGTATTGAAATGTTGAAATACACTATAATTTAAGTCTTAAATAAGCACCAAACTTGAATAAGCATCGGGGTATAGCCTGTTTTGAAACAATGAGCGATTGGGTGTTTATACAGGCCAATATAATATCCTACCACAGATGGTACACTATAGAAAATAACTGTTAAACCTACCAGGGATCCTAGAAAAACCCAACAGTGAACTAACATAAATGTACTGCATTGAAAGAGTGTAGTTTTTACAAAAAAAATGTACAGTGGTACAAGGAATGTCTAGGACCTATAACCTTTATATTTCCCCCACCCCCAGTCCTATGACCTTCACTGTAAAAAAGATGTTGTCTAAATAACAAAGGATTCCAGGTCCCAAACTTGCCAGGGATCGATCATTATTTTCACAGATATGTTGTTATTTTCACAGAGATTCCTTGTACCACTGAACTGCAACCTGGAGATTCTTGTAAAAACTACAATGGCACCCTACTATATAATTACAGTGGTTCAATTTCAGTTTTACAAGTATCCCTGGTAGATTCAACAGTTATTTTGCACAGTGAGGGGTGGCCTATTAACTGTAGTTTTGAATGACACGCATTGACTCATACTGGTCCATACTCATTTATTACAGCAAATCACTCACCTTAAATGCATCTAATGCATATTGGCTCTCAAAGTCAACACTTTAAATGCCTCTGATGCAGGAGTTCAGGAGGTCAGCATGATGCATGATGAAGTGCTGGCGAGATTGGCATGGGCAGGAGCTGAAGGTGATTATTTATATAAACCCTCAATGAGGTGCTGGCGAGATTGCTCGCCAGCACTTCATGGGAGCATCATGCCAACCCTGCTGGGTTAATACATATACTCCCAGAGGGTTGGCATGATGCTCCAAATGAAGTGCTAGTGATCAGTCTCGACAGCACTTCATTGGTGCATCATGATGACTGACAGCCAAGGCAGAGGGAACATCGAAAACCCTACATGCATGTGGCAATGATCCATATCGCATGGGCAGGAGCTGAAGGTGATTATTTATTTAAACCCTCAATCTAAATAGGGATAGATTCTAGCTTTGGCTGAAGGCCAAGCCGTCCCTACTGACCAATTTCCTGACTTTATAAATAACTCATTTGCTACTATTGGTGATGTACGATATATAAAAATTGCTACTGGATAACCGGTAAATTGTTGACTACCATTAACCCTTTAAAGGCCACTAATGCATAATTGATTAACTGTGCATGACCAATGAAGTGCTAGCGAAACTGCTCACTAGCACTTCATTGGTGCATAATGATGACCAATGGGCATTATGCATTAATGCGTCAGTGGCCTTTGAAGGGTTGGCTACAATAATCTAGATGGCCTTATTGACTGTGACATTAATAAGTTTATATCTTATGATAAGAAATACTGCCTTAAAACTCATTAATGTGGATAAATCCCCTGGTAGTAAATTAATAAATTATTCATAGGGGCAGGTCACAGCCAAGTAGACTCTGACATGCAGCCCCCAACACTAGTGGGGCTCTTGATGGGGGGCTCCCATGCATACCACATATAGTGAGTAATAGATGTTTAACGCCATTTCGACAGCTAAGGTCATATTCATGGCGAGAACCACATTACACAATTTCAGAGGAATGAGTCAGTGTGCATATGTACCAAACACATCCGAGAGGATAGGAAAGGGGAGAAATAGACCCTTTTAAGTCGGCTAGGGAAGCCGGCATATACCACATATAAAAATCCTCATGTCACATGTGACTTAAATCAAATGTCCCATGTCGCCTCTCAGAACCCATCATATCCATTCTCAATTTTCAGAAATTGCCCATAATCTGTCACTAAGCTTTTTCCTTATGCCGCCAATGTCATTTGTCCATTTTGAGAAATGTTCATGTCACAATGTCAAATTTAGTGGTCCAGACCCATTCCTTCACCACTAGAATACAGGGAGCAGGTTAGTCAGCGAAAGCGGTAGTTACCACTAGATCCTGCTATGGCCCTCAAATAAGGAATCTTTATCACCACTGGACAATATCATTAACAAGCAATAGAAACTTGGATATATCTAAGTGCTCCTTGATAAGAACAGGATATGAGGACCCATCAAAAGCCCAACATAATGGAGTGTGGAAAAAAGAGCATTGTGAGCACTGTACTTGTGATGGCAACCTTACTGCTCTATTTACTTATGGGGCTCCAAAGGCCCATACCTATGTCAATCAAACAAGAACTATGGAACCGTCCCAAGAGAGTAAATTGCCATGGCCATGTACAGCTATGTTGGTTACGTGACATAATTACGACAGTGTCGGGAGGCCTACCACTAAAGGATGATCTGTATGACATGTCCACATTGTACAAGTTTAAGACACATATGTTTCTTGACCACCCCGTCTACCATAAGCATGTTTACACTTGGATAGCAGGACGTGAGCTAGCGGCCTGGGGCAAGGACCTGCTGAAATATTTTCAATATGAATGGTTACTCACTGGAAACAATCGCACCTTTCTCAGTCTCCCTCCAGACAAGGATATCAATGGCAGGACCTGTGGTTATAACCCGTTTAAGGAGTATAAATACCATTATAAAGCATATTGGAGAAATGAAGAGATTCACATTCACATCAGTGAAATCAGATTAGGCAAAAGTACAATGCACCAAAGGATGAACTATATATTTGGCTGTGTTAAGACAAAAAACACAGTGAGCAGGTGTGATCAGGTTGACTATATTAACAATACTACATATCACATTGTTTGCCGAGTTCTAGAAGAAGGATTTCAAATCAAAATATCTGCTCTGTATATGTCGATCACAGATTTCGATATCAGCTGTGGAACAAGTGGGCTTCCAATACCCTTAAAATCATATGTCCAAAATGACTTCTCAAAAGACAGCTCCAAATTAGGGTTACAAAGAAAAGGTTTACATTTATCCAAAAGCGTGCAGACAACGTGTCTCGATGACAGAGGTCACAGGAATGGCTATTGGCTCAAGATAGGCTCACGCTACCACTGGGCCACTAAAGTTTGTCATTATCCATTCGATTTTGATAGTGATACTCTGAAGTGTCTTAGAAAACAGAAGATTTACCTTTTTGGGGATTCACATATGTTTCGCAAGATGAATGTATTAAGATCTGCATTTAACTTGACAAATGTGATATGCTATTGGACTCTTCATAATATTCACCTTGTGAATAACCTCTTAGATGTGTACCAAAATCTCCTGAATAATTCTGATTCAGTTGATGTTGTGGTAGCCAATTCGGGTCATCATGATATGAGGGAGTTGGATTTGATAACATACATGGCAACCATGAGTGATATTTTCATTATATTTAAAAGGATAGTAGCCCTCAATAATGCCCCAAAGGTCATATGGATAGAAACCATGCCCACACACCCGAATGGGTATTATGGGCGCTTTATGACCAACCAGGTAGTTGAAGGTGTAAATGATTGGATCAACCATTACATGTATAAACTTGGGGTCAAGGTTGTTCATGCATTTAACATAACACTTCCAATGACATCACAACATGAGGGACATGGAATGCACTTCAGCTATAACATGGGTCGGATAAAAGGAAGAAAAGTCAGTGTCGGAGGAGCTACCGTTTCAGTCTTGACGTCTGTTATCTGTCCGAAGACTCAAACCTAAAAGCTGACACAAATTGTTGATGATTTGTTTAAGAAAAAGTCAGCAACACGACCATTATGTTTTGTTATGTGTAAACAACTCATACATTTTGATTCCTTTTTGATTCCAATGAATTACCCCCACACTACCTGGCATTATGTAAGGACATGTTTGTATTGTTCAATACTGTAGATTTACAGACTCTCCTTTTGCCCTTTGAGGACCAATGTTGCAGGAGTGCATTATGCCAATTCGTCATCATGGTGACCAATGAAGTTCATTGGAGCATCATGCCAACCCTCTGGGAGTGTATCAACCCCCGAGGGATCAGCATAATGCTTGAATGTAGCCCTGGCGAGTAACTTGCACCTGCAATATGAGGGAATACTATAGGACACATTGGGCTTGACCTTAACCAGTTTGATACTATTTTAATGTATGAAATCAACACCTATAAGGTGCACCTCCAACTGTTGCTGATGTTATAAGGTGTTTTAGGGTTCCATCCTCATGTTTCAGCTGCGCCTACATGGAGTTTTACAGTGGTAGGGATATTTCACAAACTAAGCCCATGGTCTAGGGTTGTAGAAGATCTTCTTCAAGTAGTGAATAGAATGTAATATATTTCTTCTTGTATTGACATGTGCATTTCATCATATAGATAAATTGTTGTATTGAAGCTCAGTTGCAGGCTGACATTAATGCCCAGCATGATTGATTCCTATGTTTGTATAAATACATAACTATAAAGATGAAGATTGCGGAAGTGGAAAAGAAGTGGGCGAACATGTATGAGAATCATGGTATCTGAACTAAACAAATCTGTGTCCGATTTCCTCCTTCGTTTCTCATCAGGGAGGGAGCCCTCTAGCACTGCGTCTGAAGAACGCCGCCACATGACTCCATTCAGCTCCAGTTCCTTGCCCTCCTCCCTCTCCCCACTGGAGGGCTGCAAACACTCTACTCAGCTCCTTCTTCCTCTCCTATTGGTCTGTTCCTTTTAAGGGACGGTGTTGCTGAAAAGGGGAAAAAAAGTTTATTATATTTTGTGTCACATTAAGGAGAAAGGGTTATTCTGAAAGATGAGATAAGAAAGAGTCACATGTTTTGCTTGGAACTGAAAAAAGAAGGAGGCAGGAAAGGGTGAGCTCCCACCTAAGGAGGCAGGAAAGGGTGAGCTCCCACCTATGTAGACGCGCTGCGGAATTTGCATCAACAAGGCCTCTGACTGGTCAGAAACCTTTCTCTCACCCATATTGATGCAAGTGTCGAGGTGAAGGTTTCTGACCAGGAGGTTTTTGACCGGCCTAAGAAGGGGAGAAAAAAAGCTACATTTAATAAGGGAACGAGAAAAGATGTATTCCTGGAGGATTCCCTCAGCATTCTGCACATGTTTCAAGTAAAAATTACCCTCTCAGGCTAGTTTTGACTGATATTATAGATCTGTTCAAGAGATGAAGGTGGAATGTTCTCTCTGCTGCCCTAGTTTAAATGTTTTACTACCCTTGTACATGGAAATTTATGGAGTTTATTATGATATCAAATTAACATAAAATTGTTATAACGTGCTATGGTTTATCAAGAGGACAGCATTCAATGACAGATAGTCAGAAACCTCATCGGTCAGAAACCTTCATTTCTGGACAGGTATATATAGCTGTAAATGGCACCCCCACAGAGAAACATAAATGTGCAGGAATAACTGTTCTGTCAATTTTTTTTTATATAGTCACCTTCATTGAGCAATTTCATCCTGGTCAGAGACCGGTCAGAAACCTCCTGGTCAGAAACCTTCACTCTCACATTTGCATTACGGGTGAGACATGTATACTGGCTCAATGTGTCGTCACGAGCAGAAAACTCTTTTAAACTAACATACCGTAGTGGCCCAATTAACCGCAGGGGTCTGAAAAAAACAAAGGTCTCTTATAAGGGCAGGGGATACTATGGGCTTGTAATTAATAAGCGCAGACCTGTGCGCTTAATCAGGCCGTTACGGTAACCCTTCCCTAAAGCTTTACTGGAGGAAAACCTATGGGAGAAAGTGGACTTTATCAGACACTGTTTATAGAAGACAGGCTTCTGACTGTCATGCTGACCCTCCATGGGAGAAAATGGACACTGTAGGGTAAGCATATTGCGTAAATACAGATCTGGCGATTTGCTCTGCATTCATTCATCCATGCATCATGATGCACTATCGGCCCTGAAACATTTAGATGCTACTTGAATGGAAATAAATGTATTGGAAAGAAGACTTGGGATGAACTTGCATATTTCTATCATACATGTACCAGAACTAATTAAGAGAACTCGCGTAACAGACGCTGCAGCATATGGATCGAATAATGGGTTTTCAATATAATATTTACCTAGAAGACTCAGGCAGCAAAAAATCCATGAATAATTTAAGTGGAAGATCTTTCTCAAGCAAAATAAATATATATAAAGAGTATTGTATGCCTTAAATGAGAGAATAAAAGGAGAATGATATGGAAGATCCGTTACCATTGTAAAGTAAAGAAAAGTGAAATAAAAGTCTAACCTGTGCTCTCTCACTGAACTCTTGCTTTTTTATTGCATCCTTTTCTTTGTGGTCCCTTTAACAGTTCTGCCATAAGTATTCCAGCTGTTTAATGCACTACAGGCCCTCTGGTAGACCCAATCATCATGGCTATTCACATGATGGCGGTAGGGCCCCAACTTAGTGACTAATGCGTCAAGTTCAGCATACAGCAACCTGGGCCTCGGGCTGGTCAATGGGACTTTAAAAGGGAATAGGCTCCTATATGCTGCTTCCTCTGCCACAGTGAACCTAGTCAAAATAAACAAAGTAAACATACATTGAGCGAGACAGGTAAGACACAGATTTCAACAACAGAAGACACTATCATGTAATTATTATAGGGCATGGGGAAAAAAATGATTTCCTGCACACAAGGGAAGGCTCAAATTTTAAAAACACAGTGGGGTTTGTGGGTTGGGGGGAACCTATCAAATTTTGCTCCTTGAGAGGTTCTCAAAGATTTAGACACCTCTTAGTGGGGGGAGAGAAAATGTACCCCTTTATGAATGCCCTTTAATGAACCAAAAACCCCAGCTTATTACCTCATAAAACAAAGGAGTCAACTGCATACATTTTGGTACGTCTTGGGGGGAGGGAGAATTTTAACTCTTTTTTTTCTATTGGAATACAGAGGCTTCTCTGGGGGGAGGGGGGTGATAAAATTTCAGGCACATCCCGAGGGTGGGAGAAAAAAAAACCCACCAACAACCAAGCTCCTGAACCAACTGTCACAAAAAAAGAGGACTACCATCACGTTTCTACAGAAGGAAACACTGGTCAGAAACCTTGAATGTCAGCAAAATGCTGCTACATGTGGCTTCCCATTTATATAAGGAAGAGACAAAAGTAATGAAAATCAGGAAGAAAATAAAGGTGTACGTGTAAGGGAAGGGGGGGGGGGAGAGCATCAGGGTCATGGTAAGTTCTACACTAGCCCTGTATTCTCAGTCAACACATTGATCAGAAAACTTCAACCTCGCCGGGTTCTGACTGGGCAACAACACGAACGGGGAAGGGGAAACGCTGCGCTAAAAACCACTAAGACAACTTCCTGAGGCAAAATCAACCCCAACACTACATCGTCGAGGGACCCCTCTACCTCTATCCTCCCCATGAGTCTGTTTTTGAGGGAGTTAGGGCATTAAGGTAGAGGAAATTTGGTATCTTCAAGCACAAAAGATGAGAAAATCAACCTCATTTACCGCCAGAATTTGACCAAAGTACTGGAAAGAGGCTAGACCTGTAGCTGGTGACTGGCATGTAGAGGTAGTTCCAAAAAAGGACTGTAGGTGGCTGTTTCCCGTGCTCTCTGCCCGAGCATAAACCTTGTTCAAAACGGCGTGGCAGAAGAAAGGCGGGGAAGGGAGGGAGGCAGAAAATTAAGCACATCAGTTAGAAGGAAGAGGAAACAAGAGGACTTATTGGAGGACCCCTGGAACAGAGTTAAATACTGTAAGGGAAGACCCCTTGGAAGGAGACGGAGGGATTTGGACCCGGTCAGAAACCTCTTTTCGAGAGGAGGTAGTCTAGGAATTTTTCCTTCTCAGTCTCTTCCTCAGTCTGGAAATGAACTAAAATGACAGGGAACAGAAGAGAACATATGGGCCCATATTTTCTGACTGACAAACCAGCGAAAAGGGAAAAAGGCCGTCAGAAACCTCAACACAAAAATTAAGGAGAAAAGGGGGGGGGGGGGAAAGGAAGAAAAAGGGGGAGGGGAGGAGTAAGAAGAGAAAACACACAAGGAGAAATGTCCCCCCCCCCTTTGCTGAAGGAAAGATCCATGAAAAGTGCTAGGGTCTACTTCTAGGAGGGCCAGGAGAGGAGAGACCTGTTTCAGAAGAAATATGGAAGAAAAGAGCAAGCCCTGTGCCACAAGTTGAACACCGACCACCCTTACCAGACACAGGAAAAGTTCCCCTGGACCATAAGGAACATGGGGGAAGCGAAGAAATATTACCTTCCTATGACAAAATTTAAACTGGAGGCTGAAATAACATTCTGTAACAGTCTGTCAGAAACCTTGGTCAGGAACCTTTGTCAGAAACCTTGGTCAGAAATCTCCTCGATGGAATTGCATCACATTGGTGTGAACTAGCCATTATCCTCGATTCACAATCAGAATCAGTAATAAATCGGCTCTGTAAGAATCAGTTCCATGCAAGGCCCTTAAAGATAGTTAAAAACCCTCCTTAAGTTAATGCTCATATACTCACTGGTGAGAACACTTGATAATATGTTCCTATTTAATGTACTTCAGAGTTCTCAGTGTACTCTCCAGTTTTCATACACTCAGACACTACATCTGCTGTACCACCAACAAAGAGCTCATCAAAGGAGCTAATGATATGGACTTTATGGCCTTCACATAGTCCATTTTTCATCAACTCTCATAAAGTTGTTGAATCCTTGAGGTCATCTAAATTGATATCTACCGTTTTCCGTTCATGTTGGGTGAGTTCGGGGTAGAATGTGGTGGTTCTTCCTTCAAAGCTGCTTCCGTCATGGCAGACAGCTTAAAGGTGAGGTGGGGGTTTCCCAGCTTCCTGATTTTCTGTTTCAGCAGTTCCAGCTGCATGTACAGACGCTTGAACTCCTCCTGGAAATAGAGACAAAATAGTGTTAGTATACAGCACCACTGTCATTGATCATTACTAAATCAATACACCTTTTTTTTCCCACTAATTGTGTCAATTTAGGGGTTTTCCAAACTGAGTAACTAAATATTCCTCTAAAACCAGAGCCATTGTAACAGAATGTTTATAGGTTCAAAGGCAGCAAGAGCTTCAGCATTAAAAGATATCATCAAAAAATGCAAAGTTCACAGTAGATATAAGTGCTTAATACAGAAGAGGGATTTCATGACCATAATTACTCCTCATTGAATTAATGAAACACCAGGGCATTGGCTTTTGATTAAATAATTTTAAGCCAGCACAAGAGAAAGGGTTAGAGCTAGAAATTGTCCTTTAAATACTATTAGATTAAATTAAACTTTCCCGATGCTTATTGAGCAGCTAAGGTCTGAGCTGTGAAATTTGTGAAAGATTTTCTGTTTTCAAATTGATGTATGTAGCACATATACTTCTTACGTTATGCAAACAGGAAAATTGTGTAAGCCGCGGCTTATCCCCAGGGTTTTAAGGGTTATTTAAAAAAATAAGAATCCTAGGTTCAAGCACATCCACTTGACACCCTCCGAACCACGGTTTTGGGTACCTCTTATCTTCATTCTTCATATGGGCACCTAATTAACTCAGTGTTAATTAATTGACCTAGATTTCCAAGCACCTGCTGTAATTAGAGTGACGAGAGATATGCAGGAACATGGCAGAATACCTATGGCTTATTGTTTTCTTTATTACTTGAAGACTAATGAGAGACGAGGGAGGTGGAACCAACACCTTTATTCCGATGGTAAAACATCTTTTTTTAAGGTGACATAACAGATTTGTATCTTGTGGGTGAAAATGTACTGATTAAATTACTGATTGGATTATCATGTGCAGAGAAAAAACCCTGATTATAACGCATGTGAACCCAATGTTTGTATTATATTGGGACATTCATATAGGGGTAAGAGGACAATTCTTTCTGCTTGCCTCTTCAGAATATCTAGTCGTTTTCAAATCATTGTAGGGCTGTACTTTCTTACTGAAATTGCTCTTTTGTCATCATTATGCATGCATGCAGCCAGGGAATACTTTTCACTAGCACTGTATGGTTGCATAATGGTGGCCAGGGAACTTGAACCTAAAGGTATGATTTAAGTCTCGAAAGGTTGATGTGAAATAAGACTGTCAGTATAGTGTGGGAAGAGACAAATGAAACTAAGACCCTGATATGAGCAAGAGCAATATGTAATTCCTATTATGACTGATTTTCTTTGTTTGAGTGATGGGATGGAGATTTCTGATAGAGGTATAATTTACACAGGAACACTGATACACAGATGGGATCATTCTGAGGTGGAACCTGTGTCATTAATGCCTCACATATTTATTTAATTACATAGCATATTGAAACGTTCATTTAAGCACCAGAATCTCAAATAGGTTCCTGTCTTGGATGAGCACAGTGGTACAGATATTGAAATTTATAAGCACCTGGATGCTTTAACGGGCCACAGGGGGTTTCTGAATCCAAATAGATAACAAGCATTGCACCAAACGGTTTTATTTGGGATGCATGTATTGCAGCCCTACTGGCTTAAAGTCCAATTTGGAAAGTAAAAGTGGCAGCAAAATCTCATCTTGTGAGCTTGTCTTAGGAAGATAGCCATGTTCCCAAATCTGGAATTAGGGTCCTCACTGTTATATCCATCAATTTCACATGTATAAGAAGGCTAGTTGGCCTGAGCATTATAATGCTCAGGCCAACTAGCCTTCTTATACATGCATCACAGGCAAGCGATATAATCTCCTGTATATATGTGAATATACATTCCTTGGCCATCTTGCATAATGCATAATGCAAAGTGCTGAACATAGCCCTAGAATCATTTGTTACATTGTGACAGGCACAGAATCTGAAAGATGACTGCTTATCTGTATATAATGATCAATAGTCATGGATCATCGTTAAATGGCTGGTCAGAGGGGCCCAAAAAAAATTTTGCAGTATGGTAAAATCCTTTTGTGTATATAATGTATATATGTTGGGCTACAATGCCCATATACGAGGGAAGGTTAAATATATTTCATAAGATGCCCACAGTACAATGCCTTATTACATGGCCCTAGATGTGTCCATGCAATATATATTCAATGCCATAGCTCAGAGTTTCAGTCAGGCAGAATATCCTTACTAACATGCAATGTTCCTTTCATATCAAGGAACAACTAACATATAATGGTTTTACTTAAATACAAAGCAACTAGACGTTTTTGTCCTTGCATTTGTATTCAGTGTCATAGCTCAGAGTTGCATTAAGACAGAATAATCTCATTAACATTCATTGTTCCTTTCATATCAAGGTATAATTCACATACAAAAAGGACAGTCAAGTATCAAGCATCTTGCAATATAACTGTAGACATGTCTATGGTCGTAGACGTGTCCTCGGTCGTAAACGTGTCCTCATCAATACTTTTCTTATGATATCTCTGGTTCTATCTGGAATCCTTTAAGCAAACTTACAGGGCTTTTTGCTGTCATATGAAGGTATAAGGCCCACATAATAAGGATAGTTAAATATAAGATACCTAGCAGCTAAGAGTACATATATGGTCTTAGACGTGTCCTTGCGTAAACTACCCCAAAATCATATAATAGCCTCTGGGACATACAGTTTAACAGGCAAGTTCAAACTTTTTTGTGGGCTACATAGGTACATGTAAGGTCTCTACCTGGTAAATTCTATTAGTCCATCCATAGTGTCTTTCATGGTGCAAAACAACCCAAAATAGGTCGTAGACGTGTCCTCACGACTATTACACTGAAGGATTTATGCACCCAGTGACCAGAAAAGATAATGCATGGATCCAAACTGTTACAAAAATATTCTCTACCCCAGGGGGGATATCCCAGATGAAATAAATAAGGTTTTGGCCCTTTATTTTTTCTTTGGTAGCAAGGGGAAAAAAATAGTCCCTCGTTTTTACCCAAAAAATGACCGTTTTTGGCCCTTTGCACCCCTGTAGCTCACTTATTATGCATAGGAACTAGGTAAAACCATGGTTCCCCTTCAAGCTCCGAGCATTAAGAACCAGAATGCATAAAAACACAACTAGATATCTTATATTGAACAATTTATTGAGTGGGAGGCAAAGACAACCCATTTGACGATGATCTGTGACTATCAGTCCGATTTATGCATATATACCAAATGTGGCCTTCTAATCCCAGTGTCTGTATTTTCTCATTTGGCTAGAAAGAGCAGAGTTTCAGGTAACGAAGCCAATAAGGGTAGGCAGGCATGTTGCAAAGTCTTTTTTTGTCTTTTTTAAGTTTTTACCTCAGGACTAAGTACCACTCTAAAATGTTTATTTAGTTAGGTGCTGCCTGTACAGAATGATCGACTCGACAAATACCCAATAATGTTTAAAGATACAACTCCTCTGATGCAAGCTGTCGGTTAGATTCTTGTTGTGATAGATTCTCATTAAGATTCACAGGCAATGATTTTTGAACAGAAAGTGAAGATGATGACTCACCAGGGAGAGTATGAACAAATGCTGCAAGGCACACCCGCTCACCACCTAATGATAGTGGTGTTTTAGCATCTCAAAAGGCCTATTCCAAACACCACTCTGAAAGACATTAAAAATACTGAAAAAGGTATTTTTTTCCAGAAAAATGGGCTATGGCCTTAGTTAAGCCCTTACCAAAAGATGGTGACCTATCAAGGGTTAATAATTGGAAGCCTATATCCCTACTGCCAATTCCCTCTAAGCTTATTGAAAAAAAAATATGTATCATCATTTAAGTGATTGTATGAAGAAAAATAATACTTTTTGTGAAAACCAATATGGTTACAAAAAGGGCACTGGCACTGGTGGTGCCACTTTTGATCATGTTGATGAATTGTATGAAAATAGAAACAATAGACTAATACCAGGGGTCCTTTTTGTCGATTTTACCAAAGCTTTTGACAGTGTAATTCATTCAAAATTGTTACTAGAAATTAGTCGACTTGGTTTGAGTAAATTAATTTTTTGTGGTTTAAAAGTTATCTAGATGATAGGAATCAAAAAACAGGCTATGGAAATAAAGTTTCAGCAGAGCTAGAAATAAAATATGTAGTACCCCAAGGCTCAGTTTTGGGTCCTCTGCTTGATGTAGTAAAAGTGATGAAAAACTGTAAGATTAAATGCCCAAGTATGCAGATGACATTGTCATTTACTGTGCTGCTAAAGATACTGGCTCTGTTAATGAAATGTTGAATGAAGATGTTAATCGCTTCAAAACATGGGTTTTAGACAATAGATTAACATGTGGTTATGTAGTGTGCCTAAACTCAACTATTTTGTATTGTCCAGATTCAACAATAAGATTTAATAATATCACTGTACAAACAGTAACATTTTTTTCCTTATTTTGGTGTACATATTGATAACAAGTTAACTTTTGATAAACAGATAAAAATCACCAAAAGAAATATTTGTAATAAGCTCTTTAGATTTGCAAAGCTCAGAAAATCTGTTTAAGGTATAACACTAGATGGTATAGTATTAAGGAATTGCATAAAATTTGTAAGATATCAATGCTGGAAAATAGATTTGATATGTTATTACATATACTGAAAATGTTGCAGATGGACAACCAACCTATAATACAAGATCACAAGACAAAATTGTATTTGAGTTACCAAATGTTATTTCAAGGCATTATAAGAGATCACTGTGGGATAGGGGGGTTGCTCTCTGGATTGTTCTCCCTGAGGACATTCAGAAGGCCATAACTAAGGTTAAATTCAAGGAGGAATTGATAAAAATAAAGGATTTGAGAGCAAAGTTAAAGGTGGGTTATAACAGAGATCTTGAATCAGCTGTAGTTACTGCACCACTTCAAAGAGATTTCAGCAATTACAAAGAGCTTTTAGTATGATTAAATTATAACTTTTTCATGAATTACTACTATATAACACTGGTATAATATCTGTATTGTATGCTAAATGATTATTTGATGTGTTGTACTTATTAATGTGTCATATACTCAGATGACAGTTATGGAGATGTTGTCAGCCCCTATTCTTGAAATTGTATATACTGGCATATGTCAAGTTCTGTGAAGCTTTGTATTGCTTCTTGTATTATGTTGAGAAAAAAATAAAACTGGGTCTGCTCTATAGTAAGCTATTAATGTATATTCACCCTCCCGATGCGCGGTCTGGTGAATATTTCCAGCAAACCTCACCTCGTCCTAGGTTATAAATACATTAATGCGTTTATCACACTTATTCCTCCATTTTGTATCAATTTCTTACCTTATAACCCATTAATAAAGCCAGGAGAGGAGATTTTGTTTTTCTTATCCATATTGCCTTGCCGCTTCGCCGCAGGGCCCCGGCATGTGGATAATCAATTTTTTACGTTGAAATGTTATGATATTAAGCTTTTAACTTATCTATCCTTTAGTATATGGTTTCCAGGATTATTCTTGACAAGTTCCAGTGCCATTCTGGTCTGTATAGAGGCAAAAAACCAACAAATTCTTTATAAATTGAAGCGAAAAGCCAAGCCAAGCCATGTTGATAGTGTGAAAATAGACCGGAAGTCAGTGCCTGACCTAGTTACACGTCAAAGGTCAGCAAGCCGCAATGGCGGGTGCCTAGACGTATCTCTATGGAAAATCATTGGATTATTATTTATTTTGAAAATTATGGAGTCCTTTGGCATGGCATGTTCATCTAGGATATCTAAGGATGTTTCCCTGTTAATAACTCCACCTGGCACCATTGGATTCTATACTAACGAGGTGTGCAAACATCAGGTATGTCAAACCTTTTTTTCAAATGCTTCATGTATATTGGTTTCTAGTACCGTTCAGCTTGGTATAGTGGACAGCGAGTCTGTCTCTTGCCACAGCGGCCGGGGATCGATTCCCCTGAATGGTTTTAACTGGAAATGTATGGTGAGGTTGACTTTGTATACTTCTTCAATTTATTAACATGTCCAGGTCCAACCAGCACCTTCTTGAAGATGAAGAAAAGGTATCAGAGTGCGGCTAAACCCCGATAACGGAATGGGGTTATGACCAAAAAAGGCACAGTAATGGCCAGAATTGTGAGATAACATTATTTAAAGCAATGAACAGCGTTGGGAGCTCTTATTACTAAGGCATTGTTAGCTGCATTCACCTCTTATAATCCCTGGACTGCTACAGCACATCTATCGAACCAGGAAATGCCTATCAAAATAATGCCCAATCATAGAAAGCATAAATTTATAACTATTTATTATTTATACCTCAGCTGCCACAACAAGCTGGTGCGGGCAATATTTTTGACCAATCCAAGTATCTTAAATTCCCGAAAATTACAAGTCATGGCTTATTTGCAAACCAGAGGCTTTGAGGATCAGCCTAAAGAAGGGATGTTACTAATGGGCGGCTATTTGACACTGTTGACAATATGGTACTAAAGCTTCAATTCTCATGTGAAAGCTGTATCTTCTCCCAAATTTGAGGATGTGGCTTATATGAGGGTGCAGCTTATGATTGGGTGTTTACGGTGATAGCCATGATAGACCCCTGCTATTGGCTTCTTGTATTGTAGCCCCGCCATATTCAAACCAAAATCCCAAAATGATTTCTTCTTTTCATATGGGCAAAAGGAGTAGGGGGGTCTCATGCATATTTTTGAGATACAAAAGATTCAACCCTATATAGGTTCATATAGTGATTTGTCACATAAATCCCCAGATTCATATCTAAAAGTAATTAATTTTTTTCATAACTCCTTCAGCACTTAGATTTTCAGCATATCTTTTCAGTAGATTCAATATTGACATAGTGTAGAGTGCAGACCCCTTAAAGGGTCGTGTACTGGTGGTCCACCACACCCCTGGTATGGTATCAGTGTGGTATGTGGGTTGTTTACTGTGGGTTTGATGGAGCAGCTCGCTGTGATGTATCTGGGTTTCTAGTTAAGGATCCAGGGTAGGGTCATTTCCGAGTAAGACTGAACGGGTGTGGGGCCATTTAGTAGTAAGGGTGCTACACCTACTTATAGAACTGGGTTTCTTAAAATTAGCCTGTTTTGTTATTGTGGGTACCCCAAAGTGGGAGGGGGTATACTTGGAATTAAGGGTATATTCCATTGAATTGTGTACAACTGCTTAAGTGTGTCACTTACTTTTAGTACTGTTCTTATATGGTATCAGATATATGTCAGTGATTGACTTCTTTTAGGTAAAGTGTGTTTTCTAAGAATCACCAATGAAGGACCATGATTCCAGGTATTGTGTGTGGGCAGTTTTAGGGGGAACTGCTCTCTGACTTTGTATAAAAGCCCCTGAGTTTGAGCAATAAAGTTAAGTTACCACCAGCCTCTCTTGAGTTGTTACTTCACCTTCTCTACCATGCAGCAGTAGCCTAACAGGACTGCACCAGCCTTGGAGGAACACCTCCAACTTTATAATAGGGTCCCAGGCAAATTTCTAATGTTTTGGGTGATTGAATTTGAAATAATAAATGCAAGGATATTGTTAGAATAGTGACATCTAGTTTATATAGTCTTTTCTAGGTGTTCAAATACAGCGGCCCCAATGGCTCATGTATAATGTCTATGCCTTACTCACAAAAGGTCCAGGGTTCAAATCAATTTCAGGCTATCCTGTATATTTACACATTTCGTTTATCCATAATGCCAATGTAACACAAAGACCCCTGGTGTCGAAATGCTGAACTAACAATCCCGCCAGCCACCTTAAAGGCAATTTCTGTGGCAACTTAGTTTGTCAGCAAGCTATACCTTCTCTTTTAGGTTACCATTTTGTCTGAAAGTCACCCCACTGGAGTCAACCTATTTTCTGCCTGTTCCAGGAGGCAGTGGCTGCCTGTACATGCTTACTATGCTGATTATGTTAGGCACAAGCTTAGAAAAGCAGTTCCCCCACAATGCTTGCAGAACAAGGGCGGTGCTGGGTAATAGGGTGGGCTAGGGTAGCGTATACCTAATAGAAAGGGCAGGATTACACCTGCCACAAGGTGCTATCATTCACTTATTTCAGACATTTTGTAATTAGCCTGGAAATATAGAACAGCCTCAATACAGAACCCTGATGTCATTCACTGGATAATCGTTTGACTCCTTAAAGACAAACGCTACCAATGGCTGACCAAAGTTATTGATAATCTCAAATAACTTTGCACAGTAATAGTTTGGTATATAAGGAATAGGAAAATGCAAAATGCAAAAAAAATCTCTATGTCACCATGCTTATTTTGATTTTATGACTACTTAATTGAAAAATGCCTAAACTATAGAAACAAATGGGAAAAACATTTTTTCATTTTTTGCACCACAGTAAACAATCTTCTATTGATTCATCTATGACACTCTCTGAGTATACAAAGGACATCTTTACAAACATTTCAAAAGAAGAAAAACTTTGCACAGTAATAGTTTGGTATATAAGGAATAGGAAAATGCAAAATGCGAAAAAAAATCTCTATGTCACCATGCTTATTTTGATTTTATGACTACTTAATTGAAAAATGCCTAAACTATAGAAACAAATGGGAAAAACATTTTTTCATTTTTTGCACCACAGTAAACAATCTTCTATTGATTCATCTATGACACTCTCTGAGTATACAAAGGACATCTTTACAAACATTTCAAAAGAAGAAAAATGGGGGGGGGTCACCATTGAAATGAAAAAGAGTTGTGAATTATTCAAAAAAAAAAAATCCCTTTACTATAGGGTCCTATGGGAATTCAAACGGCATATAAATATCTTTAATGTATCTATAGTGATCAGAAATGAGCTGAAAAAGATATGCACAGGAAAAGTGGTCCAGTTAGGGTGAGAAAACCTATTAAAATAGTATAAATGACAAGTTCTGATTTCTGCCACCAGGTGGCTTCTGTGTACCGGGTAGCGTTTGTCTTTAAGGGCTGCTAATGCATTTATGCATCATACCCATTGACTGCATGAATGCAGTCCTGGTGATTAATTCTCCAGGGCTTCAGTCATGCATCACGCTGTCCCTACAGTGATGATACAAATCTGCAGGGATGATGCTGGCAAGAACTCTCACCAGCACTTAATAGGTGCATCATGATTACCAATGGACTTTTCTGATGCATTATGCATTAAGGACCCTTGTATGATTTAAGAGTGCAATACTGAGGAGCCTGCTCACCAGCGTTACAACGGTTCACCTGCCTCTGAATTAACATGTACATGACTGATTTCTTCACCCTTCATATGTCCATAGGTTTTCATGATGTACCAATAAAGTGCTGGTGGGTATACTTACCAGCACTTCGTTGCTGCATCATACCGGGAGTGTATCAACTCCATAGGGTAGGCATGTAGCTGGTGAGTTACTCACTGGGGCTGTATTCATGCATCATGCCGATAAATCGGATGATGCATTAATGCACCTCTTGCCTTTAAAGGGTTAGCACACTGTCCCCATGGTTCAGCACTTGGGTATTACAATTTACACTGAACACCTGCAACCCTGCCCATATTAATGAGGATAGCACAGACAATATTCTTATTCTATAGCTGACATTGTATGATAAAAGCGCTGTCTATGGCATTGGCAGTTTCCCAGGAAAGGCATATATACTAGTGTAAATCTAAATTATATATTACCCTCCACAATTCAAAACTCTACCATTGTACTTATCTACTGTGGTAGCTTCTGAACACTGCAGGAATTGAGAATGTGGTTATCTTCTGGAAATATGGACATGCCAAAACATGTTATAAAATACTCAAGAAAGTTCTTAAGTCTAGGTCCTAGGATGATTTCAAGATTCACATAAGCATATCTCCTTTCATGCTAGGGTAAAGGATTTGTTTCTGTTAGCAGAAGGTGATGTGTTAAATTCTTGAGAAAAATTTTGGAAATTCATGAAGAGAGTGAAAATTGTTATCATTTCCAAGATTCTTTATCCCTTTGAGGCTAGACATGCATGCCTGAGAAAACTTCAAGTTCTCTCTCAAGAAAAGCTGGTGGAATTGATCAAACTCATTTTAGTATACCTCCTGGAGGTATCGTCAGATCTTCCTATTCTCTCTTGCAAACACACCAGACAGAATGTTTTCCATGAATTAGGTCTGGCAAGTATTTTATTTTAGAATTGCACTAAAATCATGAGTATTCACAAAACTTTCTGGATTAGCATCCATACCTCTGTAATGCCGCACTGTTCCTTCTCACAGCACATCTCTGGCACAACTAAACAGCTTAAAAGAAGTAGAATAATAAGAAATGTGCCGGAGGATAGATAAAAAACACATTCTCATCAGAATATCCTTCTCCATAGTGGAACCGTAATCGAGGTCATCACACATACAGTCCTCTATGGTGGAGGTGTTGTCACTAGAGGCCACTGTGGAGAGGTCAGTTCCAATGGTCTTGTTGGGGGCAGCCATGTATTTACTGCCCCGCAACATGGTAGTTGGGGTCTGCTCCTTAGCCCCATGTTTGAACACTTGGTAGGCCTGAAATAGAAAATAAAGTAGAAGATAAGTCAACTTCTATTATGTATATGATATGAATTAAGATGTGTACCTGAAGATGTAAAAAATGTAATGTATTTATACCATAATTATGATTAACGTCAATTTTCCAATGGAAGATGATATCTATGTACAATGATAATGGCAAAAGCTTTCCATTGAATTTAGTTGGAATGCATTGTGGTATGGCTAGGAAAGGTATGGTAGGCAATGATAGAGGACTTTATAAATGTTGAACAGTCATTCCATTTTAGAATAACATTTGTATTTTTGGCAGCCATCTTGGATTTTGTTGGGATCAATTGAAAATTAGACATTGATGATATTCATGTTTGGCATGTGATTTTTAGGTCAGATCTAACCCATTGCCAAGAATCTACCTAAAAAAAAATGGTCCACCATTTCTGTTACACAACTGTTGTACTATCCAGCCTTCAAACCAGTCTTCAGCCAGAGTGATTGTCTCTGATTTTCACATAGGGAATGGGAGATCATGATCAATGATTCAGTAATCTCCGATGCGTCCCAATAATTTCTCGTTGTTTCCCAGTATCAAGATTTTTAAGATTTTCTGGAAGGGGGGGGGCTGATACTGGGAAACTAGAAAAATTCCAAATTTCTACACTTCTTGCAATGTGTGCATGCCATGTGGTACAGAAATATATTTTAACATACAAAAAGATACTCTTTTTCAATAACTCAAACATGTCTATAGTGAAATAGAAATGATAGAAACACCATACAACACTTTACCTTTAACCATCCAAAAACCCTATACGCCTCACTCATGCTTCATGTTTTATCAACCTTCACAAGAATGGCCACAGCTCATTATACAACATCATATACCAATAAGAACACTCAGACAACAAATAAAGAGATTGTACTACCTATCTAGAGTCGTTTATACACACATAAGGCCCATCTTTTACTGGCCGTTAAAAGACCATGAAGCGTGAGTGAATTCGGTGAAGCGTGAGTGAATTTGGTGTGCACTGAAAATCACTATTATCATCCTGGCTTGAGTAATTCTCGAAGTACTTCAAAAAGTTTTTTCTGGAGGTTACCTTCCTAGGGTACCTCTTGATTGTATATAATAAGAAGAATTGTGCTCTTTTTGTAAAGGGCTGGATGGTTACTTTGAAAAATATTTCACTCATGCTTCATCTTGTAACATTTGTGTTTAAATGCTCATAGAAAGTAAATTATGCCTTAACACCCCCAAAACCACATGGAAATCTTAGCTATGACCTCCCACTAAGGAATAAATAAAAACGGTGGTAAAGATGTGTTTCCCTTGATATTATATGCCCAAAGAACCACCTGTCCTATATATCTCAGAATTACCCATATATATGTAATAGGAGAAAGTATAAAGCGCATAATGATGTATGAAGATAAATTGAAAGCTGTTCAAGGGAATCACCCCCTTCATCATCCCTACATATATCTCTTTCTGTTTCCTAATATATCCAAGCCATCTTCATAAAGTATCATATTTTTCCTTGTAGCCCAAGGTAATGAAAATCTCATTTCTTTGAATATATTACTAATCCCATTTCTCCTTGTAGCCCAAGGTTATGAAAATCTCACTTCTTTGAATATATTACTGATCCCATACATGTTGATAAAGACAGATAAAAATCCACAGGGGGCTCAACTAGGATATATGTACACTCGACGTAGCTGTATAGGGTACTTTTGTCTCAAAAACATTTAACAGAGTAGAAAATAATTGTCATAAGTTAGATTGATATATCTACCCTTTTGCGATACTAATCAATGCACCGATGAATTCTGAAAGGGTTACTTGTTATATTCTTGATACTAATCCTACAGTGTTGATGCACCCCTGATGATTCAGAATGATGAACTAGTGCAGTAATGGCAAATAGGCCTGTCTACATCATTTTAGTTTATCATATCAAGAGCTATGAGGCTTAACACAGATGTCACTAGGGGGAAGTATTTTTTCACTTTATAAATCCTAGTTTATGTCCTCTTACCACTTCCAGACAAGTCAACATATGGCTCACTTCAAGATTTACTGGACAGGTGGTTCCTTGGGCATATAATAGCAGGGGAAACACTTCCACATCACCAATAATATTTGTATTCCCTAGTGGGGGGTCATAGTTAAGATTTTCATGTGGTTTGGGTGGGTCCTGAGGCATATTCTATCTTCTATATGCATTCAAACATAAATTTTACACGATGAGTTGTGAGTGAATTTTTTTTTCAAAGTTACCATCCAGCCCTTTACAAAAGAGCACAATTCTTCTTATTATATACAATCAAGAGGTACCCTAGGGGGATAACCTCGATAGAATTTTTTTTCATGTACTTACCCAAGCTAGGTAATAATAGTGATTTTCAATGCACACCAAATTCACTCATGCCTCACAGTCTTTTACCTCTAAAGAGAAGTAAATTTCGTTACTATATACATCTGTACTCTATACACATATTTAATCTGTATGTATCCTGTCTGAAAAAGAATTACGGTCATATTGCATCTGGTTGGGCTGTATGGGGTGTGTCCTCGCAAAGTGAGGCTTGACTTCCTGTTGCACGGCGGAAGTGGCCCACATCAGGGTACCAGCATTTATAAACAACTCAGAGGATCTCGCACAAAGCTTGAGGAAAAGTCCACACAGAATTTCACTGCAAATGTTCATCAACTACACACGAAAGTTAAGGAAATTCGATGAAATTGTCCCGAAATATTGTTGAACATGTGTGTGGGGGTCCATAGATTGCTTTTTGTGTACCCAAACGATGTATTTTGGGCGCTAGGGGGTAAAATCCGCCATCGAGGGATGCTTGGGATGCGGCTCAGGCCATTTTGGATGCATCGGGGCAAGATTTTTCCTTTTACCGAAAAGTTAGGCATGAGTGAACGATCAGTTACCAAGCCAGATTTTGCCTTCTTGTGGTCCAATTCATGTACGCTTGGGTCTAAATTGATGATAATTCCTTAGAATAGAGTTCCCTACGTTTGTGAGACTAATTGTTTTGCCATGTTTGGGTGTTTTGAGATGACCCCCACCCAAATTTGGACCTGAACAGAGAAATTTCGGCCCCGTCGTGGACTTTAAGGCCCTGTCACAGCCAAATTTGGCCTTTTTCCATGGTTTTAGGGGGTTATGTTCCTTTTCCTACCTCTATTTGATCATTTCAGGGTGTTAATCATCCTTTGGGATCACAAAACTTAGCCATATTGGCCACTTTTAGGGTGTAGTGTTCACTCACACCACACACGTTCACTCACCCCTCACATAAGACAAGATTGCCACCCACTGGTTGTCAGGTAGGTTTGAGGGAAACCTATGGTGTTTGGTTTGTTACATATGTCCTACCTCTATTTAATTAACTAGGTGAGTTCACCTTTGTACAAAGCCCACACTACATTAATACTATATTTCTTGAATTCACTCATGCCTCATTTTCTGTACTTTTGCCAGGAATGGCACATCCAATGCACACCATGATATGCCCCTATGGTACCTCTAACTCACACAATTGTCAATGCTTAGGTTCTGGATGATTTATTTTCAAAGAATTTTTGTGGTGGGTGTAATTATGCATTTACTTATAATTGGTCACTATAAAGTTCAGTATTAACAATAAATCAGCTGATTGAACGTTTTGGGGTTCTGTACATTCTTAGGTTATTAAGTTAACCTATCACCTAGCATAGTGTTTGTATTATTACTATTTCACAATAGATATGTATTAGTTATTAGAAAAGGGCATTTGGTGCATGTTAAATTTTGTGAATTTATATTTTCAAAGTGATGGAGCACACTGAAGATGGTTCTTATGTATGTTTAAATGAGCTAAGATAGGTAGTATAACATATTGTCTGAGTGTATTTATCGGTATATGATAGTGTATTGCTGAGCTATGGCCCTTCTCATAAAGGTTGATGAGACGTGAGGCATGAGTGAATCTCGTAGGGTTTTTTGGACGGTTAAAGTTAAAATGTTAATAAGTGAACTCATCATCTTGTATGGTGTTCCTATCATTTCCATTCCACAATAGACATATGTGAGTTATTAAAAATGAATATTTGGTGTATGTTAAGATATTATTCTGTACCACATGGCAAGTGTGTGTTGCGAGAAGTGTAGACATTTTGTGATATTTTATTTTCAAAGTCACAATAGTCAGTAAAGATGGACCCTATGTGTGTACAAATGACTCTAGATAGGTAATATGACCTCTTAACTTATTGTCTGAGTGTATTTATTGGTATATGATAGTGTATTGCTGAGCTGTGGCCATTCCGGTAAAGGTTGATAAGATGTGAGGCGTGAGTGAATCGCGTAGGGTTTTTTGGATGGTTAAAGTTAAAATGTTAATAGGTGAATCTATCATCTTGTATGGTGTTCCTATCATTTCTATTCCACAATAGACATATGTGAGTTATTAAAAAAGAGTATTTGGTGTATGTTAGATATTATTCTGTACCACATGGGCGAGAAGTGTAGAAATTTTGTGAATTCATATTTTCAAAGTCATGGTGGACACTGAAGATGGTCCCTATATATGTTTAAAATAATCTAGACAGGTAGTACAACCTCTTAACATATTGTCTGAGTGTATTTATTGGTATTTGATGGTCTATTGCTGAGCTGTGGCCATTCCGGTAAAGGTTGATAAGACGTGAGGCGTGAGTGAATTTCGTTAAATATATTAGTCTCAATGCAGGTGCTGAAGACACAGTACTGGTGATATATAGGAGGCAAACTGCTATTGTTATATAAAGTACACATATTGGAGACAATGGAGAGCTATTATAACGATTGTATAAGTGTTTATTACTGAGCTAGGCTAAATAATTCCTAATTTTACAGCATCTCCACAATTTTCGCCGACACGTCATTTCAAGAGTTTCCAACTCTTACTTAAGATTTTTAGTATACATAAAGATATGTATTTTACTAGTTCGTACACGGAATTTGGTGCAGCTAGACCTATATTTAGTAGTTATAATCATGCTGTTTTTGGAAGGTTTTACAGCATCTGTGATAAAAACTGACATGTTAGGAGTTGGATCCTTATAAGACACTTTTTAATATGCCAAGATATAGGGCTATCCATAAAAAAACAATGTTATTAAGAAATACTGAGTTTGTTAATTTCAGTATTAGCCCCCCTTGTCCTAGATATCTTGGAATGAGCCATATGCATATTGACTTGCATCTGATATATCGACTTTTGATATAACTCTGAGATGGTGCTCATACACAAAGAATGCTGATTGCATTGTATTAGTAAAGCATTAGACTTCTGATAACCTGATAGCACAAATATGTTCCTCCTTATAGGCTTATGTTGCTTGATTAGCACTTCCAGTGCCATTTGGTGATATGAAGCAGCACAGAGCAGAAAGAGACTCCAACAGTAATCTTATACATGTGGTCAGCTTTCTCCACAGGATTAAAAAAGGATCCACAGGTCAAATCATTCCAGACACTGAATTCCTCCAAACTCACTGTGATTATACATTCTTGGGACTTTACTGCTCATGTGGAAAATGGAAAAGGGTTGAACAGATGCCGAATGCCTAAGCTCATGTTGATGTGGAATTTGTACTCTGTCACACTCATGAGTCTACAAATAGGCAGCTTTCACCTCAAGTATATACACATAGGATGATACAACATATATAGTTGTAAGTGTATCATGCTAAAATATATATTCTGTGAGGAAGGAGTGAGTACTCATGACCTTGTAACCTATAGCATTAGCACACATGCAAATCATCTAATATGTCTACATTTCCAAATGGTTTCGTATTACCATTCTGGCATGATCAGCATGCTATTCAGAGAGACATCGTTGAGGGCCACCCTAGAACAAAGGCTTACTTGAAACAACCAGATCCAGATCGGTGTAGGCAGATAATGGAAATGTACTCATATAAAAGTTTGTTAAGTGCCCACAGATTCAAGACAATACATGATATTACACATACTTCTATACATTGTGCACTGAAAAGAAATAATGCTGCATTCTTCATCCCAAAGTTGCCAGAGATCCTTTGTTACTTTTACAGAGAAACATTGTACATTTGTGTACTACCAACTAGGGCTTAAAGTAAAATTACACTGGTACAATGCTTTTCAATTATCATGGTGCACTGTTCAGTTTTATGAGGATCCCTGGAAGATTCAACAGTTATTCTTTACAGAGTATATACACATATATCAGTTCACAGCTCCAGCCCCATCCATTAATACATTCTTGTGGAACATGGCAAGGGGGAACGCAGAAGAATTATTCTCTATGAAAATCATCATTTTGCGTGTGGCTCCATTGATTGCCATTTGTGATCTTCATAGAAGTTTGGAAAGGCCTTATTCTATGACAGCCTTTGGGGAAGATGTGTTGTAGATTGGCTTGGTGGGCTCATGTATAGTGAAAGTGATTCCTGAGAAGGGAGAGTCATCTGATGTTAGATTATTATTGACAGTAAATACATCTTGGCACAACCACAAGGAGATGTGACGAGCATACATGAATAGAAATGTCCTACTTCATTAGATATATGACATATGTGCTAGACATTGTTCTGCAGTCGAATCCGAGAATCCGAGAATAAAAAGCTATAAGAAATGTCCTCGGATATTTTTTATGCATGTCTATTTGAGCAGCCTGAAAAAAATAAGAGATCTATAGAGAGGCATACTCGGATAAATACTTTCAGGAGATTAGATCTCTTTTTTTTCACTATGACTCTTTTAGTCTCTTGGGAGACTGATATGTTTCTCATTGTAGGTTAAGGTCATGAAAAACTGATTTCTTTGATTTAAAATATTACTCAGTAGATCCATTGTGCATTTATAAAGACTTACTTTTAAGATCCACTGGAGCTATTCTAAGATACAAACAAGACGCAGCTACTTTAATCTAAAGATTACATCCAGAGCGTCTACAAAGAAGAATATGATCGCTGTGCTGCAAGAACCTGGCAACAGCCACATAATATATGCTTGAATGCATTATAAAATAGTGAACATAGTGTATGAATTAAGTCCTTGTGAGTTACTTTCTAAGGTTACATTAATGTTAGTTAGCTTTATATGCATGTCACATTATTAATAATTAATAATAGGACATTAATTCATTTGTCACCAAGCAAAGAGTGCTCTACTCATAAAACCTACATCCAAGCATTATACCAAAGATACGTATTTATCAGAATAATTCTGATTCTGCTATAGTTATCTTTATAGTTCTCATACTACTGTAAAATGTGTGTAGGTAGACACAATCATTATCGCTAATAAAACACATCAGGCTTCTTATACCCCACAACCTTTTACAATATAAAGGCATCACCCAAAACCTGGTATTATGGAATGTGAGCATTTCTTTGAGTGTTACTGTGAGATTCTGAGCTATTGGGAAGGTTCTTGAATCCTAAGGGGGCAAACATTAAAGGCCACAACAGAGCAAGGACATTTTAAGGCATTGTCTCATGTGAAGTCAACTACTGAAGTCATTTCATATGCTTAAATGCCCCATGTTCACATGCTCTATGTTAACATAGAGCTTGCACTCTGACTAGTAAGTCTCGACAGCTTACACCTTGTGTCAAGTATTTATAACAAATACGATACCATTGTTGTAGGCTTATCACGGTCAAGTGCGAGTATTGTGAGGTAGGGATGCAATAACCTTGGCACACTTACCATTAGTGCACATGCAATAACCTAAAGCACCTACATTTGGAAATGGTTTCTTATTACCATTCTGGCATGATCTCAGTGCACCACTGTAACAAGGAGCCTATATACAGGACATGTTAGAAACTAACCAGACCTGATAAAGCTACATTAAGTACAAAAGAATTCCTCAATAAATTTTGCACTGACAAAAGCCATTTTTAGAGAATGAATAGCCTGTGTCTCAATAGCCTGACTGTAAGTAATATTTACTACCAGTGGTAGAAATGGCATGCATGGAAGAAGTTTCTGCTCTGCAATTATGTGCTTGAGAAATCTTGTGATGTGTTGCTTTGAATCATGAATGTTAAGGAGGGATTGTATATCATAGTTTTTGCAGTCCATGATATTCTGTGCTTAAAGTCTGAATCATTAAAAAGTGGCGGATTTAGAGGGGTCAGGGAGGTGCGCATATTCCCCATTTTCCCAGTACTTGAGAGTTTATTTACATACTTTGGACCGAAAAATGTTGATCAAAAATAGGGGGTGCACCCCCTCCTTTTGGTCTGCGCCCCTCGTTTTCCAGATTCTTGATCCGCCATTGAATACATACCAGCTTGGCAGATCGAATGACGTTTACTTTTGCGTTGTCTGACCAATCTATATTAATATCACAATGTGAGATATAATATTCCTGGGCTGTTTCTGATGATTATGTTGTCAGTGGCTGCTGATTACATTACCTGAGGTCGCCTTATAAAGTCAAGCACTAATACTACAATAATACTATCATCAAAGCTCTTGTACATAAAAACTGGTAATGGTTTGGCACTCCTATATACATTTTTGTGGTCCATGCTGAATTTGTGCACCCATAAATCACTGACTATCATATATGATAATGTTAGGTGCACCTAAATCTACATTCACAGCTACATTTCCACTTCCGTGCCTCAGCAAGGGGGATATATTGGCTCCAACTGCTTATCATCCTAATCCCAGGTAGCAAGGATACATTGGGTCAATGTCGACTTATATTGGGCCAATGTTGGGCCAAGCATGGACAAGCATGGCCCAATGCTCGATTGCTGATTGGGATGTGACTTATATATGTGTCGTCCCATATGATGATACAATGTGAGCATGTAATGATATTACTGGTGATCCCTCATATACCTTTAACTGCTATATGATACCTCAACTTTCAAGTTCAAATCTTGTCAAGATTGGCAAATGCAGTGCTGCTCACCATCACTGCATAGGTGCATCATGGTGACCCTTCTAGACTGCACTACATTTATGTGGGACCTTTATGCCGAATGAGTGTAGCCCTATCAAGTAAATTTCAACATTGCAGAATCTGTTTGTAAAGACAAAATCAAGTAATATGAAATATGTCACCCTTTAAGTGTAAGGTGCACCACTCCAAAGAGAGGGGAGATGCAGCAGCATTATTTGCCATAAATCTTTTTTTGTTTCCATACGTGATGTAGCTACAATAACAGCCCTATTTGATTTCTACAAATGCTTCATTCAATGAATCTCTTGGGGCTAGATGCATGATGATTTGGTTTGGTGGAATTCCTGGAGAATCCCATCAATGCTTTAGGTCTTGAATGTTCCTCAAGTTTGTTTCTTTTTTTCATTTAATTAGATGACATTCAGGTTTATTATAACGAATAGATACAAATTGATAATATTTGAAAATAAGTTGTAAATTAAGGGGGGAAGTACACCAACCCAAAGACAAGACATATAACGCAGCCTGCTATATCAGAATCCCCATAATACACATGTAGTAGCTATGCGTGATACAATTAGGGCAGACTGTCAATGTTAAAATACACGCCATGATCCATCATTGTACATTCAGACGTTGGACCACAATGCCATATCTTTTATTTGTTGCTCTATGGGGTGACATACTAGCATAGGTGCATTATTTTCTCCTGCTAAAAATGATGATGCGGCTGGTATTTTAAACTATCAGCTCTACATGTCCCCCCTACCCCCTCACAGCTTTTTGCTCAGCTGCACAATATACTCCCTGAAAGTACTTTGTCCTGGGGTTCTGGAACTGTTTTAATTGTGTTGATCAGACCACAACTTTCTGAATTATGAGCAAAAGTGTGAGGGCGAGGTACATTTTACTCCTCACTGATTTCAATCTCATTTCCTGAGTTTCTTGCTAGATGCGAGGAAGCCCCTATTTCACTTTCGAGGACCGATATTTAACTGTTCTAACTATATCAGTAATTTACCATTCTCATGTACCTAACTCCCCAATATATAGGCCATTTGATTCATGCACACCCTTTGCAGTAGCAGGGCTGGGAATTGCTTTTTTGTCCTGGTGATCATATGTCCAGGCGAGTGACATTTGAGTCGCATCTCAAGTTCAGTGGTTAATTTTCTACATTAATAACTGGTATATCTTCATGAAAATTTGGGGTCCAGACCATTTTGACCTAGAGATAAAATGTACATACTTTTATTGAACTTTTATCACGATTCTGTGTGTATTTCTCCTCCGGACACACAATAAGCATCTGCCCCTCCTGTTTTAGATTTGATATACATAATTTTTTAAACTATATCATCTATTAACTCATTGAGGGCGAGTAGAATTGGTAGTTTGAGAGCCCAGGGGAGGGATTCTAAGCAAGATTTTTACAAGGGGGCGAGGTCATGCCAAAAATTATAATATCTTACATATTTGACCTCATTTTTGAAAGATTTTTAACCCCGATATAATTGTATAAAGTCCAGATTCGAATTCTACAGTCCCAAAACAGGTTTGTAAGACCTCCAGGTAACATTTATAGAAATATTTATGATAAATAAAATATATTTGTAGATATAATACATTATCTCAAAAATATTCAACATCCACCCCTACATGGTGTTGAAAATACTCAAAAGTCGCCCATACATGGATGTTGAGTATACATTCTTAACATCAGCCCTTAATGGGTTAACCCCCTAGTATACCTTTGTCTCCAGGTATAGGACATTGGCTACTCTGCTTTGTTCAGCAGCAGCAGGGCTTGGAATGATTTGTATCCAGGCAAGGGTATGTCCGAGCGAGTGACTCCTGGATATACTGCTATGTTCAGGGATTGTTTTGATACGTAGATAATCATTTTGTCTCTTGTCTGAACAAATAATTAATGTTCTTGCCTCACCTCTGTATAATTGGTATATATAACTATCCTTACTATGTCAATAATTTACCCCCCACATAAGCCTAAGTACTCAATGTATAGGACTTTGGTTATTGCCCACCCTTTGCAATATTAGGACTGGTAAGTGACTTCTGTCTGGGTGAGCATATGTCCAGGCGAGTGGCATTTCATAATGACATGGTGTTTTTAGTAGTAGCTCTGAGGTATTCACAGATTTTCCCTCCATTAAACCAATGTTCCATCTGAAAGTACATATCATGGGCATTGGCTTCCATATACTTGATAGTATCTACCTTACTCTATGTCCCTTTTATGCAGAACAGCAAGTAATGCATATTTCATGACTAAAAATTCACTTAGTCCAAGCTCTACAGGAAAATTACCCATGGCAAAGGAAATATACCATAAAAGACAGATTCATTTGATTAAAGCTAACCCTGACACCCACTAGTACAGGAAAAAGGATATAAACATGGCCAATAGCATATTATTAATGAGCAAGGAGGTCTGGAGGGAAAAAAACCCGTTTTATGTCACTCGTCAGGACATCATTTCCATGGTATATATGTTCCAGATGTTGCCATAGCAATAGATTTCATATTTAACTAATAATATTTTGTGAGGAGGTACCCCAGCACCTAAAGACTGCAAAAAAATATCTTTTAGATCCTCCAAGGTTTGGTCTCATACCCCTTCCAGGACCAGAAGTACATTTTCTATTAAAATCGACCCTGCATGGCAGTACTATGAATATATATTCAATTCTCTAATAGCTTGTAGTATTTACCAAAGTCGCAGGTGAAGCTTATAAAATATGAAGGTGGCCACCATCTAGAGTTTATAGTAATGGCTGTGATTGCATCCTAGGCCTATAGCAGGTTTCGCAAATTTGGTGCTGATTCTTTATAGAGGTATGATTTTCCAAAGAGCAAATGTGGCCAATAGTTGCAGCTGCAGTGTATGCAGGGTTGCTTCTACATTGACTTAGTTAAAATTCATGCATGACTTTGTCTTGTATCTTTAAGGGGACATGTGTCCTTGAGGCTGTTGAAAATTGAAATGGCACATCAAATGGTTAGAAGAAGAATTGGAGGAGAAAAGGAAAATGTCAGTTATGGCAATCAAAGCCTCTAAAAAGACAAAAGTAACAAGGCATTTGAAAAGCAAACATACTTGTTTTATTGTTATTTCATCCTTCAGATAATGGTATAATACACCAACAGAACAACACACTCAACAACTCGCATTTTGGATCTCTGAGGATTGTTTCCTTTTTCCGACAATTGAGGGTTGAACAAATAGCACTGAACTATATACACATATAAGTTAGAGTTCAAAAGGGATATACACATGTTCATGATTACATTTTATCATTATTTACAACTGTGCCTTGATAATCCCCCCACCAATAATCCAGGAGATCCAAGATCTGCTAGGCAATCTCTTTGGATAGAATTATCATAGCCCTCTATATCTTGATCAAGACATAACTCACTGGCCACTATGCCAATTGTGTTCTTTTACAACCCACATATTCAAGAGTTATATACATTTTTTTCTCATCACACCTTTACAATATCATCATGACAAGCATCAGACTATTTCACCGGCTATCAAACACAACCAAGAGGTATTCCTTTTATTCATCCATTCGTCCAAAAATATTCGCTCCATGATAGCAAGGATGCTTCCTATCCTTACCCACTTTTACAATCACAGAGCTGACAATATAGTTCTCAATAAATATTAACTTTACCTGTATAAGGATGCATGATGCCTTCAGATAATGTATGTCTCCCTCTCATCCTTATATCCCAATGCAGTGCTGGAAAAGGTGCTAGCCAGCACTAAGTAATATAGTAGTCCATTAATACCATATCCATCAAATAAGCATTCAGGAAGAGAATAGAGTATTGTTCTAAAGAGAAGGCTTATAACAAATTACTATTGCTGATGATCAGAACATTACTTTTACCACTAATTTGAGGGCTTATGAGTGTTAGAAGATATTGCAGTAGTCCAAATATATGGATTAATATGTTCACAATGAAAATTCCTTACTTGGTATCTTCGCTTCAGTGAAGTTACAGTGTAATTCAACATCAATAAGTTCACATTCAAATTCTTCTTTGCTAGACAATAATTAACAGAATTAACAGAAGTCATCATAAAGTCATACAATCAGGTAAGTAATACCTGTCACAACCACAAGATGTGGTACTCTACCATGTTGAATGAATATTTCCGCTAAATATACTCAATGATAATGAACTGAATGACAACAGAAAGTACAGACAGAATTACACAGCTGAAGTAATTAAATTATCCATAATATATTGTATTCAATGAATGTGATATTGTTATGATATTGACTGGTGGACACTGAAGATGTGTATTTTAGATAACAACAATACACATTTAAAAGCTGTATAGAGATGTGATGCCTTATGCCTATAGGTCATTATTCTAGTCATAAGAATAGAATATTCATTTTTCTTTGTCATCCCGCTTTGAAAACTGAGGTAAACCGGTAAGGGCAATAGGTAAATAATGCAACTGATGAAAAATCTGCCTGTGAAATTATCATCTTTATAGGTAGTGCAGTCAATCTCAGTTAAACACAGGGGAAAGAATAGATTGTCCTGAAATTGAAAAATGGCTATAGCAAATATCTTCATTCATCGTTGATGATACATCACACACACATGAGATTTCTCATATTATCTATTCATTTTGCTAGTCTTCAGGTATTGCAGGCCTTAACATTGATTCCATCAGACCCAAGTGAAAAGAGATCTGAAACTCTGATTATCCTCGATTCAAAATCAGAATCAGTAATGAATCGGCTCTGTAAGAATCAGTTCTATGCAAGGCCCTTAAAGATAGTTGAAAACCCTCCTAAAGTTATTGCCCATATACTCACTGGGAAGAACACTTTATGCACCTTGTTCACAGTAACTTGCTAGAGTTTCTAACCAGCCAGTCTGACCAGTATTTACCATAGTATACCTGGATTTGAACAGGATATGAAAAGATAACTCATTAGTAATAGTTCCTCATCAGATTTTGGTATTAGCTAGTCTAATTACCTCTTTCAGTGAGTCAGATTGATAACCCTAAAGTGGCAGCATAATGCCTTAATTGACATGATCTGTTGTTGTCATGATGCACCAATGCAAATCTGTTGATTCTCTTCATAGGCGCTGCATTGGTGCATTATGTTGACCCTTCAGATCCAGGGACATCATGATGCATGATCATGGTGCATTTTGATGCACTGTGTGGCACTTGACGGGTTGATAGAATATCATGAGGCAAGGTCAGGCCATTTCTTAAGGTACTACGACTACATACCACCACTACGACTTGAGACCCCCAGGAATAGTGCAGGTGATCGTAGTCACTGCACTACGACTGCTCTGTACGATCACCACCTATGCAATAATTACATAAGGCTTGGTAGAGCAGTCGTACTGGTGCAGGCCTTAGTACCCACTAATCATGATACTGTACCAGCCTTATTTTAAGGTCTGTCACTACGATTTGAAGTACAGCAGTCGTAGTGTGTTAAGAAATGACCTCCAGACCCTGCTCATTGTTGACTTGAAGTCTCCCTACAAGAACGTAAGTAAAGATATCTGATGCCAGAATTGGAGCCAGAGTGAACTGCTCTCGTTCAGAGCTTGGTAGTGCCTGTGACATTGGTAAGTCCTCTCCCATCCAAGTCACCTATACAATGTTCACATTGAATCTCGCTCTATCCTTGTTGAATCTCAAAGCAGGTATGCCAGGCGACCCACTGCTAATATCAAGTGGCTTGGTGAACTGTAGAACTATCAAATTCACTGGTTCAAGGTTTCATCAGCTGTGCCAAATCTCACAAGTAACCATCATTTCCATCTCAGGTACTGCAAGAGGGGCTATCTGGTAATACAAGAGGGACTTCATCATTTCTGCTGTCTCCAGTGGGAGCCTAGCCAGTTCACTGTCACAGATAAAGCCCATGTCAATAGCAATATTTCAGGATGTTTGGTGGGTCGAGGGTTCTGCCATCGTATATGCAGGTACCGAGCCTGTACTGATGCCTCCTAGATACACTCAAGATTGAACAAGCATTGCACAGGATGGACTCAGCACCACTTCAGCTGGTTGAAATGATTCTCACCTTATGTGAGGTAGCTCTCCAGATTGAATTCCCACATACACTGATGAATCATCACTAGGAATCCATTATCTGAATAGATAATAGGTTCCTATTTAATGTACTTCACAGAACTCAGTGTATCCTCCAGTTTCCATACACTCAGACACTGCATCTGCTTTACCACCAACAAAGAGCTCATCAGAGGATTTAATGATATGGACCTCATGGCCTTCACAGAGTCCACTTTTCACCAACTCTCATAAACTCGTTGAATCTTTAAAGTCATCTAAATTGATGACCACCCGCTTTCCGTTCATGTTGGGTGAGTTTGGGGTGGAATCTGGTGGTTCTTCCTTCATCGCTGCTTCAGTCATCGCAGACAGCTTAAAGGTTAGGTGGGGGTTTCCCAGCTTCATGTTCTTCTGTTTCAGCAGTTCCAGCTGCATGTACAGACGCTTGAACTCCTCCTGGAAATAGAGACAAAATAATGTTAGTATATACAGCAGCACTGTCATTGGTAAATCAATACATGAGCAATAACGAAATATTAATCATCATACCCAGAACACAAGTAAATCGATACACCTTTTTGTTTCCTGATATTGTCAATTTAGAGGTTTTCCAAACTGAGTTACTAAATATTCTCTAGGACCAGATCCATTGTAAAAGAATGTTTGTAGGTGCAAAGGCAGCAAGAGCTCTAGTAATAAAAGATGTAATCAACTGTGCTCAATTTAGAAGAGGTAGAGATATTTCAATGACCATGATATCTCCTCATTAGATTAATGAAACACCAGGGCATTGGCTGTTAATTAGATACGTTTTAGACAGCACAAGAGTTAGGGTTAGAGTTAGAAATTGTCGATTCAATGTTATTGGATTAAATTAAACTTGTTTTCCCAATGATTATTGAGCAGCTAAGGTCTCAGCTGAAGGATGATGAAGGAAGCTGTTTGTAATGATAATTGGTGCTAAGCCCTTGCGCATCTGCCCCTGATTCCTCTATAAATACTTTACTAAATCATTTCCTCAGGATAAACAACTTTATTGGGTATTCACCCCAATTTCATTATTTTAACTGCCACAGTGCAAATGATGGTGCTACACCCCAGCTAGAATGGAAAAGGACTGAAAACAAGACCTGCTGATGCATTACCAACAATAGCCAATATCTTTGGTAAATTATGAACTTCATAGGCATAGAAAAGGATATATGATTGTCCAGGGAGATTAAACAATACATGACCTGATGGTGCTTAAGGAGAGTAAGCTTCAAGCATATCTACTTGACACCCTCGAAACCACTATTCTGGGTACCTCTTCACTTCATTCTTCATATGGGCACCTAATTAAGTGTTAATTGATTGACCTAGATTTCCAAGCACCTGCTGTAATTAGAGTGGGGAAAGATATGCAGCAACATGGCAGAATACCTATGGGTGATTGCTTTCTTTATTACTTGAGGACTAATGAGAAACAAGAGAGGTGTCCCCACACCCTTTTTTGCGATGGTGAAACATGTTTTTTTAAAGTGACATGACAGCTTTGTATCTTGTGGGCGAAAATGTACTGATTTAAATTACTGATTAGATGTATCATGAACAGAGAACTGCTTGCCTCCTCAGAATATATAGTCGTTTTCAGATCATTGTCAGGCTGCACTACCCTGCTGTAATTGCTGTTTTGTCATCATTATGCATGCATGCAGGCAAAAAATACTATTCACCAACACTGTATGGATGCATAATGGAGGCCAGGGAGTTTGAACCTTAAGGCATTATTCAGGTGTTAAGGGTTGATGTGAAATCAGACTGTCAGTATAGTGTGGGAAAAGACAAATAAAATCAAGACCCTGATATGAGCCAGAGCAATATATAATTCCTTCTATGACTAATTTTATTTTGTTTGAGTGATGGGATGGAGATTTAATAATTCCTGTTAGAGGTATAATTTACACAGGAACACTGATACACTGATTTCATAAGTACCTGTCTTAAATAAGCGAAGGGGTACAGAAATCTAGAGACGCATGAGGCAAAAAAGAATGAGTGTGGTATTTGAAACTCTTAACAGTACGGTACTGAAGCTTCAATTTTCAAGCCCAAGCTGTATCCTCTGCCAAAATTGAGGGTTTGGCTTATAAGAGGGTGCAGCTAGGGTGTTTACACTGATGGCCATGGTTGGCCCTTACTATTGGCTTCTCACATTATAGGTCCCCCATTCTATTGTGGCATCTTTGGCAATTGCCTAGATCTACCCCTTAAAAACAAATATTGTGGCAACATAATTCTCACATTATAGGTCCCCCTTCCTATTGTGGCATCTTTGGCAATTACATAGATCTACCCCTTAAAAACAAATATTGTAGCAACATAATTTATCAGCAAACTATAGATGCCTTTTTTTCTAGGTTACCATTTTTGTCTGAAAATCACTGCATTCATACCCCACTGGTGTCAGCCTACCTTCTGCCTGTTTGAGGAGGCATTGCCTGCTTGTACATGCTTACTATAGTGCTTCCATCAGGAACAGGCTAGGTGGCCATTTCCTAACATGGTACAACATCTCACCTTCAAATCATAGTGGGTGCCCTTGATTTTTTTCATTATGATGCACCAATGCAATATGAGGAATCTGCTCACCCATGTTACAACAGTTCACCTGCCTCTAACTTAACTCGCACATGAGTGATTTCTTCACCCTTAATATGTCCATAGGCTTTCATGATGCAGCAATCGAGTGCTGGAGGGTATACTCACCACCACCTCATTGCTGCATCAAACCGGGAGTGTATCAGCTCTGTAGGGTCGGCATTATGCATGAATGTAGCTGGCGAATTACTCGCCAAGGCTGCATTCATGCCTCATGGTAAGCAGTGGGATGATACATTAATACACCTTTTGCCTTTCAAGGGTTAGCAAACTGTCTCCATGGTTCAGCACTGGGGTATTCCAATTTACACTGAACACCTGCCCACATAGATTGTGTGGTGTCTCATATTAATGAGGATAGCACAGACAGTATTCTTATCCTATAGCTGACATTGTATGATAAAAGCCTTGTCTATAGGCATTGGCAGTTTCCCAAAGAAGGCAAATACTAGTGTAAACTAAATTATATATTATCCTCCACAATTCAAAGCTGTACCATTGTATGTATCTACTGCAGTAGTTTGTGAACACTACTGGAATTTAGAATGTGAATATCTCCTAAAAAATATGGACACTTCATAACATCTAATACCCAAGAAAGTTCTCAAGTCTAGGTCCTAGGATAATCAATCTCTAGTTTCATATAAGCACATCTCCTTTCACTGTAGAGGTGATATGTTAAATTCTTGAAGAAATACAAGTTCTTCTTGAAAGGTGGTCATGTCCCCAAATTCACCCAATTGTGAACGTTGAGTCCTGTACTCATTGCATATGACTCGTGCCCCTTCTGTATGAACAGGGATTTTGACATGGATAGGACCTTAGCTGTCAGGATGAAGAACAATTTATCACTCTGGAGCTCTTGTACCATATTTTACATTACGAGAAGTATAGGCCTGCACTCAAGTACTGAGGTTTGACTGGATGACCTGTGCAGCAGTGCAGCCACGGCAGCGTTACCTGCAGCACATATTTCCTTTGTTGTATCTCTTACTTACATCTAGATCTGGCATTGATGGAGCAAGTAGAAAGGATATTCTACTGCACTTTATGATGACAACAATAACAGACAGAATAAAAGAAACCATGTGCAACAGTTAATGCTGACGTGGGATTTTCGTACTGTACTAGCGTGCCTCAGAGAGAACTTCCATGGTAATAATTGTGCACCCCAGAGGGTAAAAGACATTCTCACCTGAATATCCTTCTCCATGGTGGAACCGTAATCGAGGTCATCACACATACGGTCCCCTATGGTGGAGGTGTTGCCACTAGAAGCCACTGTGGAGAGGACAGTTCCAACCGTCTTGTTGGGGGCAGCCATGTATTTACTGCCCCGCGACATGGTCGTTTGGGGCTGCTCCTTAGCCCCATGTTTGAACACGTGGTAGGCCTGGAAATAGGAAATAAAAAAGAAGATAAGTCAAAATCAATAATTGGTGTCATATGACCCATTAAAATGTACATAAAGATGTACATGATGTTGTGTATGTGCCATAATTATGATTAATCAGTCTCATTATGACAATGAAAGATGATATCTATATCAAAAATGATAATGGCAAATAATTTCAATTGGATTTACTGTGGATGTGTTGTGGTATGGCTTGCAATGCTATGGTCCAATTGACTTTCATCCCTCAAGTGGGTAGTCCACTGGAGTCCAATATTTCCAAATTTTACACATTGCATGGCTTGGCCTACGATCAGGACCAACGAGGCAGGCAAGTGATGCATCAATTTCTAAATAGCATTTTCTAATTCCAGCAGATTGGATCAGGTGGCTGACCTAATGGCAAGGGATTGTTCCCAATCATTCCCGATTGTTGCAGAGGAATATCCATTTAACACATGAGGTCCTATGTAGAACAGCTTCAAATTGCTATTAACGATTTTTATACTGCACCTGGCTGTGCAGCCCATTGTTTCTACTGTAGGTTTATTTCCAAATTCTACAGTAGGTGGGCCAGCAGGAGGTTTTATGAATTAGGTCAGATCTGGCAGGAGGTCTTGTGAATTGGGTCAGGTCTGGGAGGAGGATTTTTGAAATAGGCCAAGCTTAGCAGGAGGTTTTATAAATCAGGTCATTTTCAGGTCATTTTCAGCATGGTTAGCCCATGGATCTCAAGATCCATGGGCTAACCATTACACCATGAAACCTCAGCTGATATAGGACGTGTTAGAACATCTACTGATTATTCAGATGCTTAAGGCTGGTCAAAACAAGCATTTCATCTGCTTGAAAAGCAGAAATTGGATAAATGTTACTCGAAAAGATTATTTAAAAGGATAATCTTTTCCAATGTTCTGATACAGAATGGAGGAAAAGCAGACAGCCTCCATTGGCAGAGTGGGACTTGAAACAACAAACTAATGCTTCAGAGATGGACGCTATATCCATTAGGCCATGGTGCTCTGTACACAACTGGGAATTAGCTGAAGTATATCTGGAGTATCTGAATTAGAAGATGTCAGAACCGTCTCATAAAACATTAAAACCAACTGAAATCCATTTATCTTAGATGCTGTAAGTACATATAAAAGATACACAGCATGGATTATGTAGGACTAGCTATTTTTGTCCTTGTGAAAGTTTATTACCGGATATACTGTCTCCTTGAATTACAAACCAGACACTATACACATCAACTATTCCAGACTTCTTTGTTATAGGAGAAAGTAAAAAGCACAAAATGCTATATAAAGACAAATGTCCCAGCAAATTGGCGTGACTCCTCGTCAACCTGTGCGAAGTGGCTCACACATGTCGCTAGATCGAACACGACGTCGCTATAGCACAAGATCACCAGGAATAGCAATGGTGGTGATCACATGGCCTCACCTCAGATGGCGAGGATGGTGATCACTCAGACTCACCAGGGATGGCGATGCGGGTGATCACTCACCTCGCTAGATGAAACACGCACCTCGTCATAGCACATGTTCACCAGGGATGGTGAGGATCGTGATCACTCATCCTCACCAGGGATGGCGACATGAGTGATCACTCATCCTCACCAGGGATAGCGACATGAGTGATCACTCACTTCGCTAGATGAGACGCACACCACTTCATAATGCACATTCACCACGGATGGCAAGGATTGTGATCAGTCACCTTGCTAGATAAAACGCGTACCTCGTGATAGCACAGGTTCACCACAGATGGTGAGGATCTTGATCACCCACACTCACCAGGGATGGCGACACGAGTGATCACTCACCTCGCTAGATGAAACGCACACCATGCCATAGTGCATGTTCACCACGGTTGGCGAGGATCGTGATGACTCACACTCACCAGGGATGGCAAGGCGGTTGATCACTCACCTCGCTAGATGAAACGCGCACCACGTCATAGCGCAGGTTCACCATGGATGGCGAGAGTGGTGATCACTCAGACTCACCTGTGATGGCGACGCTGGTGATCACTCACCTTGTTAGATGAAAAGCTCATGATCATCGACATTGGTAATCATGCAGCCTCACATCTGCCAGATCAAAGTATGTTTTGCCAGAGAAGGTATTGCCATATGTATCTTCCCTCTAACCACAGACAAGGTGTTCATGTTGATATTTCCCTATGTATTTTTCCTGTAACCAGAGAAAAGGTGTTTATGGATAGTTGCTTTCATTTTAGAGATACCTCTATCTAAATTCAATTGATATTCTCTCTATATAATCTTGTTTGATTGAACTCTGAAGTATTACATGGAAATCAGTGTGAAACAAAGCACATTTGATACATATGGGACTTATACTTCATGCCCACACTTCCTAGATAGGCTACATGTTGAACAGTGGTGCTGTCTCACCAACTTTGGCAATGGTGGTGATAAGTTGCCACTGTGAGTGAGAGTGACTGACAGATGATGCAATCCTCAGAGAGCATTGACTTGGAGTGACACAAATTCACGCATTGAGTGAGACAAAGGCTGGCAATGGTGGTGATAAGTTGCCATTCTGAGTGAGAGTGAGTGACAGATGATGCAATTCTTAGAGAGCTTTGACATGGAGTGACACAAGTTCACGCATTGAGTGAGACCAATGTTGGCAATGGTAGTGATAAGTCGCCATTTCGTGTGAGAGTTGATGCCAGTGGCACGGGAGTGGTACATAATCACACAGTGAGTCAGATCCATGTTGGCGATGCTTGTGATAAGCCGCCATTCTGAGTGAGAGTTGACAGGCAGTGGCACATACTCACGCAGTGAGTTAGATCCATGTTGGCGATGGTGGTGATAAGTCACCATGCTTTGTGAGGGATGACAAAGGGTGGCACATACTCACACAGTGAGTGAGATGATGTTGGTGACTGTTGTGATAAATTGCCATGCCATGTGAGACTGACACACAGTGGCGAAAGATGACGCAGTGAGTTATCACTCAGAAAGGAGTCACCATTGATGACCAATCATGGCGACAGATAACGACAATTTGCTGGGGTAAAGTCCAAACATACCCTTGCTGTTCAACATCCCTTTTATCATTCCTACATATCGGTGTGTCTCATGAAATCAGTGCAATGTCACCTTTCTGACCGGTCACATTTTTTATGTACCTTACAAAAGAACATTGCAATCATTTACCCCTATGTCTGTAGTATTGTGTAGTCTTTTTCTTTTTTTTAAATATGCAATTTTAACTGGCTGGTCAGAAAGGTGACATTTCCTATTTTTAGAAAGGTTTTTAGGGTGTTGAAAGGATCAAATATACAAATGAATAATAGAAAAGCTGGCAATGTCAAGGAGGTAAGAGACTATAAGGATTCTATAAATAGCAGTAGGACCAAAGCCTTTATTTTTCCACCAACGGTCAGAAAGGTGACAGTTTCTGACCGGCTCAGAGTATTTTAGACCTCAGATGAGACAAGGAAAGGGGGAAATGCTTGAAAAAGAGGGAATGCAAAGGGGACAAGGGGAGAATGCAGACCTGCTTAAAAGCAATAGCTAAATACTAAAAACGTAGACAAAAATTGAGTTGAAAGAGGGAGGCGGTCAGAAACTTTAGAGGAAAAGACAAGAAATGCTAGACATTTTGGGCCATAGGGGATGAATGAATGTTATAAGGTATAAGAAATTAGCACACAGGGAGGACCTCTGTGAGTGGTATATAAATGTGAAAATAATTATAACAGAATTGTAATATTGTGTGAACTAGACATCAAAATGAGTGCAGCTGGTCAGAAAGGTGACATTACACTGATCTCACGAGACACACCGATATATCTCTTTTTGTTACCCGATATATCCAAGCCATCTTTATAAAATAGACATAATGAGACAAAGGCATTTTCCTCCTTGTAGCCCAAGGTAATGAAAGTCTAATTTCTTTGATCGAATGTAATATTATTACTCAGTGAGATCCTATACATGTTGATAAAGATAGACCAAACCCTACAGGGGCTTAACTAGGACTTAAACAAGACTCAGCTGTATATAGGGTATTTTAATCTACATTAACAGAGTAGAAAATAAACCTTTAATGGTCATATGTTAGTTTGATATATCTACCCTTTTTGTCATGCTGATAAATGCATGAATCAGTTACAAATCGATAACTTGCTATTCACCATACCAAACCTATAGTATTGATGGGTCATCATGAACACAGACTTTAATACAATGCTTGTTTTCAGGTCCGTGGCATGATGTACCAATGCAGTGATGGCAAAAAGACCTGTCTGCATTGTTTTGCCCACTATTTCAGAAAAGAAGGAGGAGCCTGGAGGCCTTAAGCATACCTCAAAGGCTAAACACAGAGTTTACTAGGAGGAAGTATTTTTTTTTTCACTTCATAAATACTAGTGTATGTCCTCTCAGTGGTACAAAGGTGGAGAACTAAAGCGGAATATTGTTTATGATAAGACGTGATGATATATACATACTTCCTTAGTTTGACATTATCAATAATCTAAAACAGTTGCATAGGCAATCATTATTAGCATGAAGACCACTTAGTGGGTACAGTACAACCTACATCGGGTCATTGGATTTGTACGGACAGCACCTACCACAGTTTTCCAGAAATAGAAGCAATCTACTGTAAAACCCTTATCGTTGTCTGACAGTGTGTGAGAGATTGGAACCCTCGTAACACTCATCAGTGCCTCACTGCCTGCCAGTGACAGTATTGCCAGTGCCTTTGAGGCAAGTAACTATGACACATGAGTGTTAGTAGTGGTCACATGACATGTTCACTCGTCACTGCCTTACTGCCCGCCAGTGACGGCGCTATCACCACACATGAAGGCAGTGATGATGCACTAATGTCATGGATCAAAGCCAGTGACAATCTGTTCGAAGGGCCCGAGATTGCATAGTGACTTGCATATGATATTTGGCAATTTGTGCATGATACAGTTCTGGCAACTGATTATGAGATGGCGCTTATACATAAAGAATGTTGAGTGTATTATGTTAGAACCGCATGAGACTTCTGATAAATTACTAGCACAAAAGGTCCATGTTCACCCATGTAATAAATATTGCTGGAACAGCACTTCCAGTGTCACTTGATAAACTGCTCATATGGAACAGCTAACAGCAAAGAGAGACTCAAAACACTAATCTTATAATATATTTACCATGACCAATTTGACCACAGGATTAAAAAATGTTCCATAGGTCAAATCATTCCGGACGCTGTATCCCTCCAAACTCACCCTGATTCTACATTCTTGGGACTCTACTGCTCATGTGGAATATGGAAAAGGGGTAAACAGATGCTGTGAAAGCTAAAGCCAATTGAATATTCGATGACTCCTAAACCTGCAAGATTAGCCTTGTTTCATAAGGGGATTCAACATAATTTTGACAATCTTTACATTCTTAGGAATCAGTAATGCCTTTATTGTATTTTGCTAACTGCTGAATGTATTTCATATGCGCAATGCCTAAGCTCGTGTTGATGTGGAATTTGTACACTTTCAGAATCATAAGTCTATAAATAGGCAGCTTTCACTTCAAGAATATACACATAGGATGATACAACATAGTTGTAAGTATCAAGTTAAGACATATGAGGAAGGGGTGAGTACTCATAACATTGTAACCTATAGCATTAGCACACATGCAATTCATCTAATATCTCTACATTTCCTATTAACAATCTGGCATGATAGCACGCTATTCAGACAGACATCTTTCACAGTCACCCTAGAAAAAAGGCATACTTGAAAGAACCAGATCCAGATCAGTGTAGGCGGATAATGGAAATGTACTCATATAATAGTTTGTTAAGTGCCCACAGACTTATGAGAACTCATGATATTACACATACTTCTATACATTGTGCACTGTAAAGAAATGTTGTGAAAATAATGCCGCATTCCTCATCACAGAGATTTTTTGTACATTTGTGTACCACAGTACTGCTACCTAGGGCTTCTTGTATGAACTACACTGGTATAATTCTTTTTAATCATCAGGGTCCACTGTTAAGTTTTAAAAGGATCCCTGGTAGATTCAACAGTTATTCTTTACAGTGTACATACACATATATCAGTTCACAGGTCCCGTTCCATCTATTAATATTTTCCTGTGGAACATGGCAAGGGGGACAGAGCAGGGCCATCTGCCTATTACTACCCATCCCACTGTGACTTATCTTTGTCATGCCAACTGATGATGCCATCTACGCATGCAAGAATATCATTCTGGGCCCTTGTTTTGGCAGAAAAGCAGAAGAATCATTCTCAATGAAAATCATAATTTTGCGTGTGGCTACATTGACTGCCCTTTGTGATCTTCACAGAAGTTTGGAAAGCCCTTATTCTATGACAGCCTTGGGGATAGATGTGTTGTAGATTGGGTTGGTGGGATTCATTTAAAGCCCAGTGAAGGTGATTCAATTGAAATTCTCAGAAGGGAGAGTTATTGACAGTAAATACATCTTGGCACAAGCACAAGGAGATGTGACAGGCATCCGTGTATAAAACTGTCCTGCTTAAATAGATGTATACATGACATTTGTGCTAGACATGTGTTCTGCCCTCATTCTGCCTAACAAGAAAATATGACAACAAAAGAGGTTAGAAATATTCTCAGATATATCGTATACATGTCTGCTTGAGCAGCCTGAAAGAAAATAGCCCTCTTTCCTGTCTCTACAATTTGAGGATGGGTCCCTAATAAAAATTTATAGAACAATGAGAGATCTAGACAGAAGCATATTCAGAAAGATATTTTCAGGATATAAGTTTTCATCATTAAGTTTTTTTCACTATGATTATTCTCTTTTAGTCTCTTGGAAGACTGACATATTCCTCATTGAAGCATAGGCTCATGAGAAAACCATTTGTTTGATTGAATATATCACACAGAAACCCCATGTTCGTTTAAGATTTACTTATAAAATCCACAGGAGCTTATTTATGATTCATACTAGACCTGCTCCTTCTACAAAGGAGAATTATCATTCCCTGGCTTCAAGAACCTTTCAGCAGCCACATATATATGTGCAGTTACTTTCCAAGGCCACATTCAAGTTCCTTATGTTCATATGTATTTATCATTATCAATAATTGATAACCAGGGATTAATTCATATATCACCATTAGACTGTAACATATCCTACATAGATGTTTAATACCTAAGTGCTGTCTCCTCAGACTGTGCTCTACTCATACAACCAAATCCAAGCATTTACCAAAGTCACATATATTCTGCTTATTTGTTTATTTGAAGATGACATGTGAAAGCCATGCAAACCCCCATGTAAACAAAAGTTTCGGCCTTAGATTGTACATTGTACATCCTGGGGGTGTACACTCGATCTCGAGGCATGCTTTTCTGATCGTTAGGGCACTCATGCATTAACTGATATGTATACATTTGTAGGGGCCGGTATCGTCGTATATATATTAGTGCCGTTCATCCGAGAGACGTGTTTGTGTGGTGCCTGTTCCTTCTATGCCAGCTAGGTGTCGCTTTGTGATACCCCGTTGGTACAAGAGGGGGCGGCACCATGCCTCGCGTCCAGCTCCTACTAAGGAGCCGGACGAGCGGCAGAAGGTGACTGGACCTAGTCCAGTCCGGACGCGCAGCTTAACCTGTAGACTAGAGTGGAATAAAGTCCTACCCGAGAGGTAGGGGTTTCTGGGGCTTTGCCTAACCCGAACTACTCGTGTTGTGTTGGTGTTTCTAGTGGTAAGCGAGCCAAAGAGCCACCCAGCATATAAGACAATACGAACCATTACACTGGTGCCGTGACCAGTTGGTTCAGGGGTGGTGCGCGGCCACATTGGCCGAAAGCCTCGGGAAACCCGAAGCGGATCCCCCCAGCCCTGGGCTAGAGGGATTCGAAGAGGATGACTTCACATCCCAGCATCTGTTGTTAGACTGGAAACCCAGTCAACAACAAATGTATAATCCAGCGGGTGTCCGAACTGTTTTCTCGACACCCGGTCTGATGGACGGTACCACGGGTGATGGTATCGTAAACTTGTATCCGGGTACACCACAAATGGGAGTACCGGATACGGGACTGTTTAAGGGAGTAATAAAACCCCCAACTTTAGACCTGAGTGATTGGTCCCAAGCTATAACTAGCAGACGCCAGCTGTGTCCTATCGTACTGTCATACTAGTGATTGTGCATGATCAAGTTGTCATATGAGAAATATCATAAGACTAGTGGTATATAGTGTAAATACATTAAGCTCTCATAAAATAGTGTTATTTCCAGTTGTCACTGGTTTATTCAGCTTTAGGCAACATGTAAGAAATATCAATCATATAGTAATTAGTATGTAGGTAATTTGTACATACAGTAAATATACAGTAAGTTATAAGGTATAATGTTCTGTTCCACTCCACCTGTGAGGTAATAATAATACAATGTCCAGCATAGTTCTAGGTGGGTTCCCACACCTAACTCCTGGCCTGCTGCTTAGAGGAATAATGTAATAATGAATAACTTTACCCTCTGGTGGAAGTCTTGAGGAAGATACCCCCTGGCCACTAATGATAGAAACCAATGCCTGTCTAGCATAGTTTCACCATAGTGCAGTGGTATAGCAGGTAGCAGGAGATGACTGGAGATGTTACCTCTAGAGCGGTTCTTGGTGTTCTGTCTTCCTGGAGGTGCAGACAGGCTATTTGTAGCAAATCTTGGAAAAGCACCTCGAGACTGACTGGGGCCAGTAGCATCTGCCTAACTCTACAATTGTTAGAGGGGAGCCTTTCATGTGTCACTGAGTGCACAAAGGACCCCCATGGGCGCCGCTGTGTCCCCCATTGTCTTGGTCGGTTCTGTAACTTCAAACCCTCATAACTCGGTCGTTTACGCAGCTACAGCCGCCATTTTGCGCATGCGCGGAGTTGAATATGCCAAGTTTGAACTGCCTGCTGGATAGGCGCATAACTCCTGCCGGTTTGTCTGTAGTGCACTCGGAGCTTCATTCAGTCTCCATGGCATAACTTCCTTAATAATGGGAGTTCCACCTTGATCTTGGGCTCATTCTGACCGTCTAATTATGGGCTTTCCATAAATGCTTTGAGAAGCGACGCTAGAGCGACCGGACGGTTATGGCGTCGTGCTTATGTAACCCATTGTTCAGTTATTAGAGTGCTCAGACACTCATGACGGCGTCAGCGGTGCTCAGGCACCCGTGACGGCCGGTTGCATTCACTTACAACTTATTAGTTTGTGCACTGGACCATGAGGTCGCACACTGAGACCCTCATTTTTATTATATTGTGCAGTGAACCATTAGGTCGGAGCCTTTGATGTCAGAGAGTGTGTTTGTAACTGACCTGGCTAGTGTGCAGTGGGGCATGAACGCTCTTATACAAAGTTTGAGCGCTCTTATAGCTCTTAGAACCAACCTATGTATTAATTTCATAGATATCCTTTGATTAATACAAAATATGTTACAATTTATGGAATAATAAAATGGTATATCAGTACCAGCAGGCTCGGCTAGTAACTTGGGTATGCCAGTAGCACAAAGCCCTGGAAAACGTACTACAATGCCCCCAGAGGCAGTACCAGAGGGTGCAAACGAGGTAGCCCTATTAATGACATCGTCAGACCATGACAGCGACGATGGTAAAGCCATAAGGGACCCAGTGGTCCCAGTAGTGAACGCGAAGATTAAGCCTAGGGGTATTGAACCGAAAAGCTCGGAAAGGCATCACCTAGGCCGATCTCTAGACGAAGGCTTGTCTGACTCCATGTTTAATCCTGGAGGCAGCCGCAGGTCTATATACGGACGTCGGATGGGCCCCGGGTATAAAACCACCCCGGCCTATTTGAAAGCCAAAGAACAGGTAGAGTTACAGGCTAAGAGGCAACATGAACAATTCATGGCGGCCCAATTAAAAATAGAAGAGGAAACTAAGTCTCGGATCGGAAAATTACGGTCCGATGAGCAGGAGGCGATTCTAAAAGAATCTGACCTAAAATATCGTCTAACTTCGGTAACCCATCGTTTGGAAAGGAAGGAGAAAGACGAACGCGAGAAAGAGAAAAGATTGGCCGAGTTAGAACTCGAAGAAGCCAATAGACTTAGAGCAATCGAAAAGGCTAGAGCCGAAGAGGTTGCTAAGGCCCGGGATGTAAGCAGATTACAATCCAAGTTGCATGCTATGGAGGAGAAGCTAAAGAAACTTCAACTCCGGAAGGCGGAGACAGAGGCCAGAATGGTCTCGGAACAAGCCGAGATAAGGAAAGAGACAAATGAGTACCAAAGGTCTCAGAAAGAAAAAGGTGAAAAGTACCGCTTACTAAAGGATACTTTTAAGCGAGAGGCTTTAGCCGCTCAGGAAGAACGAAACCGAGCTGTGGGGGAAAATGAAAAGATTCGATCCGAAATCTTAGCAGAAAACGCACAGCTGAGGGAGGAACAGCGAAACCTGACTACAGATTTAGCTACCCTCACAATAAATAAGTCTGCCATGGAGAGTTATTTACAGGAGCAGGAGCAAGCGAATGCCCCTCCGGCGAGTAAGGATACAAACCCGAACTCGACTTTCGTTAAACAGGGTGACCCAGTCTCCTGTTCCACGCCGAAGCATCCGCCGTATAATCCTTTTGTCAATGATAATGCGACGCGGAATGTAGATCAAGGGGGAGTTTATATCAGAACCCAAGATAAACATGGCCGAACTAGTAGAGTCCGGATAAGTGAAGTCCCCATAGTCCACAACTTGGACCCGGATTATGTACCACAGGACGCCTCTGACAGTAGTGCGGAGACTAGCGGATTCCACATACATGTGGATCCGAGTGACAGTGTGGGGTTGGGAGCTGGTAATGACAGCAACCAACCCAATCCATCAAACGCTGGCAGTCATCCGTCGGGAAACCAACCTCCCAGCGGCGGTTATCAAAGCACACAAGGAGGGGGCGGTGCCCCGGGTACCGCAGGCTACAGTGGGACCAGAGCGCTCGTCTGCAGCAGCCGCTTCGGGTAGCAAAGTGGATGTCTTGGACATTCCAATGTATCCTCCGGGATTCAAGACTCGGATCGAACGTATGGCACACGTCGATCGCGAGGCCGGTGTAGTTTACACTTCCTGGGGGACCTACATCCCTATGCACGCCTCCATGTTCGGATGCGGACCGATGGCGGTGGAGCAAGGCGTGCCCGAGCCCATACCAGATGATTTCAAGACTCTGGTAATGGACTCGTGCAGTGACGAGTTGGCTGACAATATGCCAGTCTCTTGGCTTCGCAACTACCTGAAGTTAGCGGAGAAGATGGCGGTCAACGAGAGTCTGGCCCGAGCTGTGCTGATCTCCGAGGGCATCACCCGAAAGGCCTCGGAGTTAAGAGAGTCTGAATCCGACATGGATACAGACTCCACAGTCACTCTGTCCTCGGTGGAAACCGACCGGGTCAAGCGATTGACCCGCAAACCTGCGCCTAAGGGTCCTCTCACCGAGAGCGACCTGGAGGCTGAGGATGTTCGCATCGCCGTCGAGAGGTCCACAACCGAGACCGACCCAGCTGCCGACATTCCGGAGGCACCTGGCGAGATCTCGGAAGAGGACATCTCGCGCCAGCAGGCTGCTGTGGAGGCCAAGCGAGCCGAGCTTGCCAAGCAGCAGAAGGAGCTCACCGCAGCTCGCCGGGCCCATCGCAAGCAGCAGGCCCAACAAAAAGCTAAGGTCTCTTCCGACTCTGACTCCCCGGTCAGCGGAAGGAGGAGCCCTCGTACAGAGGACAGGAATCCACGGAAATCGGATTCCAGTCCTGAGATGCCGGCGCAGCCAACCAAGGTTCAGCGCCGGAAGAAGAAGAGCGGAGCGAAAGTGTCTCCTGCAGAGCCCACGCCCCCCACCAAGCCGAGGGGTAAGGGCCAGCCGAAGGCGCCCGCCTCCACCACCACAACCTCAACCACCACAGTAGCCACCTCGGCTGCAGCTTCCACTGCCAGTACCAGCGGAAAAGGCGCCAAGTCCTCTACCAAGGCTTCGGCTGCCCAGTGGGCACACAATGTTGCATCAACATTGACAACCAGTTGATGTTATGTTGATGGTGTTGATCAACCTGTTTTTTAACACTTTTTCAATATTTGTATTTCAACGTTGTCAACCATCACCATTTCAACATCCAGTCAACAGTTGACATATCAATGTTGAAATATTGTTGTCAACTCAATGTTGATTCAACATTGATTTTTCAATGTTGAATCAACAATATTGATTTCAATGTTGATACAATGTTGATTCAACATTGATATGTCAACAAAACAACTGTCAATGTTGTTTCAACATTGTTGAAACAATGTTGAGTCAACATAGAAACACAAACATTGAATCAGTGCTGATGGTTAGATGTTGAATCACAGTTGATTTTGAGTATGTTGTTTCAACTTTCAATTTCAACTCTATTTCAACCCTAAATCAATGTTGATATGCAAACATTGCAAACGTTGTTTCAACGTTGAATCAACATTGATGTGCCCAGTGGGTGGTACCACTACCACCAGCCGAGCCAGCCGTAGGGGAGCCGGTATCTACACGGACAGTGAGGACAGCGACAGCGATCCAGAACTGCCCGAGTCGGCCAAATCTGATTTGGAGTCCGTGACAACGTGGGAAGAAATGACCACGGATGTCCCGAAGGATGACAATCAGAAATGGATGTGGAAGAATGCAGCCGAGGGGTTCAAGGAACGGACTCCCCGCTGCTTCGCGGACTGTGCCTACGACACGGTCCACTACATGTGTCCCGGCGCCGTCAATAAAGACGGTGACAGCGATGACGAGGAGTGGATGAAATCCGGCCCCTCGGATACGCCTGTAGGTAAATTCTACCTCATTTGGATTGATTAGCTGAAATCCAAATTGGGGTCGATTTACAGCTACGAGGCCCGGACGAAAGTCCAGTGGGCAATGACCCAATGGGGACCAACCGGCAACCGCCGACGGTGCCCATTCGAGTCATGCCAGCTGGCTCTCACGGGTGAGAAGATGTTCGAGACGAAGCCTCGCTTCGCTCGCCACATCGTAGAACATCACATGCACCACAAGCCTGTGATGATGTGCGTGCTTGGAGACCGCCCGAGCAAACATTGTGATGGCTCGTTTAGCACTCACCGGCGCCGAGACATGGCTCTGCACTTGCAGAAAGCCCATGGTATCGGCCTGGAGAAAACCAGGAAACGAGCCATCAAGTGCTTCAACGAGCTCCTAGCTAACTGGGCCTCGTTGAGCGTGAAAGACGTCAAGGAGCAGGCATTCGAGACCGGATTCTGCTCATGGAAGAGCGGCAACTTGTTGACCTTCTTCCAAATCAACTTCTCGTCCACGAAGTTCGGGATGCCCAGTGAGGTGCACCTGAAGGTGAAAAAGTGGCGAGGGGACGATAAGCGGGAGAAGGCCAAGGCCCGCTCGAAGGGTCCCAACGGAGGCACAACAACAGCTACCGGTGCTTCCAAAAGGACCCGAGCAGACCGGTCCGTAAGCCCTTCGGGTAGCAAGGACCAGCCAAGACCAGCAAACCCAGCTGATCGTCGCGAGTCGGGACAACAAGTCTCGGCTCTGGATATGCCCAGCAACCAGGCCCGTAGGGCGGTTAGCCAGGCGGCCACACCGGCGACAACCACCACCTCTACACCTGCACCCGCGGAACAACGCCCGGGCGAAGCCTCTGGCAGCCAGGATGATGGGGGCGAACTCTTCGCTCCCCCATCCGGGTATTCATCTTGGTGGGCTGGAGAGGGATCTTCCGGCAAGCGCCCCACGTATAGTGAGTACGCGGCGAAGTTCCCTGCTATGGGACCAGCTGGACCCGAGTCGCAGGTCCTTACCTCCCTGGGCCGGACCAAACCCCGTGGTAGAGGCCGTGGTGGGCTGGAGTCCACCCGAGCTTCCCCGGGTGGTGGCCGAGGCCGGGGCGGGTTAACGGTTGAGGGCCCGTCTGCTCCTCCAGCAGGTACTCCGCCTGCCTCAGTGGAAGCCACCGCGCCTCCACCAGTCATAGCTCCACCAACGGGCCCTCGGGCACCCCTGATGGAGCTAATTTCGGATACGCTGTCAGGTCTTCAGGATCCGAACACGTTTGTTGACCACCGGGATGTCCAAACGGTTCACATCCAGAACGAACTGATGGCAGAGTGGCAGGCATTGCACCGCCAGAAGTCAGTCGACTACTGGCGGGTGATGACTGAAGCCACCCTCAATCTGGTATACGAAGTCCAGAAGAGGGAGGAAGATAAAATCAGGCAGCTGGAAAAGGACAGAGTCCAGGAGGCTCTCGAATCCTGCCGGCGTCAGCAGATGGAAGCTGAAAAGCTTAAGGAGTTCCACCAAGCTGAGAACGCCAGGTACATTCACAGGTTCAAGGAGGCTGACCTCAAATTTTTCCTGGCATTCGGGAAACATCTGGAGGAGTGGGACGGCTTACCGTCGTCCCTTATCTTCGTACCGGATGTCCCACCGGATGCCCCACCGGTCCCGGCTACTCCACCGGTTCTGGCCACTCCACCGGTCTCGGCTGCTCCGCCAGTTCCGGCAGCTCTCCTGCTCCAGCCCCCTTCTGTCACCCGGACTGCTCCAACTGCCACGGTTGCTTCACCAGCATCCGAGGCAATGGACAGTCCATCCGCGGTGATGAGGGCCTTGAGCTTTGGGAGCGATACGCCCAGCGAGGCTTCCGCGGCGCTCTCTGCGAGCAGCTGTAGCAGCTCGGCTCCATCTGCCTCAGTGGAGTCGGCTGAGAAGATGGACACGGATCCGGAAGATCTTTAAGTGTCCATCTGACGGTGTCTTCCTTGTACCCGAGGGTAAAAGCATTTAATATGCCAGAGGCACTGTTCCTTACGCTGGACCCTTAAAATCTCGAACGGAACCTGCAGTGAAGATGGACGCTAACCCGACACGCCAAAAAGGATTACCACACCTACCCGGGGCTCCATCTTCCCATCTTCATCAGGGCACATCACAACAGCAACGTGGCTTGCCACCACACATATGTCGCCGGATGGAGCTGCAGAAACCAGTCGTTCCAGATTCGCCGGAAGTCCGGTATATTGTAAGGGTGATCCTGCTACCCTGGTAGGACACCTATATTTATCAGTATTATTATTTTTGTATAAATATATTTTCATACCATATCTATATTCTTGTAATTAAAACAAACAAAATTTTTCTCGGGTTATCTACCCCACCTCGGGTCGGTTAGTTAATACTGTAAAATTTTATTCATATCACCTGATTACTCGTCTACCACTTTTAAATGCGTCTCGTTTATAATAATAACATCAGTGTAACACTGTTACTATATATCACCCTAGGTCGATGGTGCATAAGGCGCCACTTCCTATTTGTTATTATTAATTATCATTACTTCGGGTTATATGCCACGATGCCTCATTATGTACATATTATTTATAATGCCCCTAGATGTTCTATATCCTATACGAACTGTATATATAGACTTACCTATTTGTGTATGATATTACTGTATAAAGCTAACAATAGGTATTTGTTAATTACACCTAACCCTAGGTATAGTCTAGTGGGGGTGGTGTAGGGGCCGGTATCGTCGTATATATATTAGTGCCGTTCATCCGAGAGACGTGTTCGTGTGGTGCCTGTTCCTTCTATGCCAGCTAGGTGTCACTTTGTGATACCCCGTTGGTACAAGAGGGGGCAGCACCATGCCTCGCGTCCAGCTCCTACTTAGGAGCCGGACGAGCGGCAGAAGGTGACTGGACCTAGTCCAGTCCGGACGCGCAGCTTAACCTGTAGACTAGAGTGGAATAAAGTCCTACCCGAGAGGTAGGGGTTTCTGGGGCTTTGCCCAACCCGAACTACTCGTGTTGTGTTGGTGTTTCTAGTGGTAAGCGAGCCAAAGAGCCACCCAGCATATAAGACAATACGAACCATTACACATTCTTTTGCAATTCTTTACATTAGTGCACCAGTGAAACGCCTGTGATGTCAATTTTCCTTCTTTACGAGTCTACAATATGTGTAGGTAGACACATGCAATGCCGCTTAACATGGTGCGTGTATGCAGTAAAGGGTAAGTAGCTACTCTAAAGGGCAAAGCACATTAAGCTTTCTATTTCCCCACAACCTTTTACAATACGAGGCATTACACTCATAACCTGACTTTTCTGGAATGGGAGTATTTCTGTGAATGTTACTAGGAGGTTCCAAGCTATTTGAAAAAAGTCTGAATCCTAGGGGAAAATGATCGAAGGTTACAAGAGAGCAAGTACATTTAAGGCATCATCCTATAATATTATGAAGCCCAAAAGCACGCTCATAGACAAAGTTTGCACTCTGTCACACTGGTAGGTCTAGGTGGCTTTCACCTTGTATCAAGTATTTATAACAAGAAGAGGTGAGTACACAATAGGTTTGGCTCCTAGCATTAGTACACATGCAATGACTAAAAGCACCTAGCATACATTTTGGAAATAAATTCTGATTACTTCAGTGGTAGAAACGACATGCACAAAAACGATTCTGTTGACAAATATTGTCATGTTTTAGGGTAGAGTGACCTTGAGTCGTCCATGTACCTTGAGTCGGCCACTTTGCATGTTTATAGTGCCAAATTGAATTTATCAATGACCACCTTAGAGGATTTTGAGTGATTCAAATTGGCAGAAGATGGGAGGATGCACCACCTGGTATCTTACAATCCTTGGCCTTATTGGGTCCATCCCCTTACACAGGCTATCAATAGGAGCATGTTTGGTGTTATATCCATGCAAATAGAGATAGGTTTCTGATGGTTTACAAGTGACTTATTGGATTGCAACTAGTAAAGGAGGATAAACTTGCAATAATGTCCTAGTAGTTAAATGACAGTGTTAATATTGACTAAATATTGTAAATGGATAGTATAAACACCCTGTCAATCATCAGTTAAAGTGGAAATTAGCCCTTTCCTTGCATCAAGTACACAATAGACAATCTGCTATAGAGTAATTGATTCACTATATCATGTGGCCGTTGAATTGAGTTGAGTTGAAATTCTTTTATTTATCCTGCATAAAGATAGGACCAGGTCCTGTCTTTCCGTTTACACAGTAGGCAAGGAGCTGATGTAAATCCCTTGAATCATATCAATAATAGCATACTGTTGGCCTTATTGGCAACTTATATACAGATTATAACTGTGGGACGGATGGGTAATCAAAGGATTACCCATCCCTTCCACAGTACAAACCAACATGAAGCAAAGCTGGATAGGAGAAAGAATAGTGGACAGAGAGATACAGGGAGGAGAAGAAAAGGAGGGAAAGAAGAGAGAGTGGAGCAGTATAGAAATAGAGAAAATAGAGAAAATGCTTTATATAGCACATTTATGAAATTAATTTATCTAGAGACTAGATGGAAAGGTCTCTTTTTTAGACTGGATGTTGTATGTCCGGGCTGATGTCATTACCTAGTATATATATTTATATTATTTGATTGACACTGATCTTGTTGTGTTAAGACATTGTGTCCATTTGCATCGGTGTTCTGATGCAGTTGGCAAGCAGATGAGATTTGTATTCGATTGTATAGATCATATGAGGGAGTACAGGTAAGGGGTCTGGGTCAATATACACCAATGTACCTAAATCTATGTTTAATTGTTGTGTGCATGACAGTCGTCAAACCACCTTTTATTCCAGCTCTGGACATTTTCTGATTCAGTGATTTTTCTGGTATCAACCGGAAGCAAGTTCCAGGCTGTTAAAGCTCTGCACTCAAGGCTTCTTCTATAAAAGAAGTCTTTGGGCCAGATTACTCTTATGAGTCTATCATCGTGTGCCCTGGTATTGATTGGTCGGGCATCAATATTGTCTTCAACTAGTGAATATTCAAAAGCACTTTTATTTAGATGCATTTCCCTTCTTTCCCCTCGGGGATTAAACTTTGCTATTTTATACATTTCATCAGTAGCAACTCTGTTCCGCCCAAATGCAAATTTATAATTATATAATTTTCATGCTCAATTTGGTCTTGGGCTTCTCTTAAATAAAACCTTAGAAGCCTACATACGGCAATGCAGACGTATATGCTCCTGTAATATGTTTGTTTTATCCCTCTGAGATCTTCAAATCCTAATCAGTGTATACATTGACATTTTTGGTCATAAAACTGTACTGCTTGGCAAAAGTATTACATTCCATATCTTTTTTATATGAGGTCTTCTTGATCTATTGGTCATGTCTCTTCATGTTGTGCTAGAAGCTTGTGGGTTGGTAGCACGGCTCTAAAGCCAATTCTAGTGTTATTTAAAGGTGTAGAACAGAGCTTGTAAACATCTCACCTCCGTAGCCTAGATTTTTGAGTCATGTTGGATGACACGCCTTCACTTCTGGCCTTTTATTACATCTTATGACCACTGTGGATTAGATAATCTCTTTGTGTATGTGTTTCTGAGGATTCTATAATCACCTATGATTGGAATATATATTGATACCATTTACATAATTATAATCAACATTTCACCCTGATGTCTACTTTCACTTGTTAACCATAGTTATAATGCTCATACAAAGTCCCTCTATATCCTCCCATGGCTAATATTCTGCAGTTGATTATTCTGATTATGTTCAAGCATTGCCTCCTACTATCACAATCTTCATTTCTTACGCCTCCGTGAGTAAATACCTGTTTAATTGCCATAAACACTCGAGGTAACTCGTAAATAACTATGAATCACCAGGTCCTGTAACCCTTTACAGCCAGCTGATGTATGAATACTTCATGTCCAGTGGTTTTCAAGGTGCATGAATACAGTTCTACTGAGGTACTCACCAGCCGGGCTACATTGATGCATCATTCCAAGCAGTCATTGCATCTTAAGATGACCATGGTGTACTTCTGCATCAGCAGCCCATGAAGAGTTAAAGGCTACATGATGCTTAGAGCTCATGCTGCTTGGGAAAAATGATGCACAAATGCTGGCAATTATACTCTCCTATAGTACTTTGTGCCCTTCAAACCTTCAGGGCTTCCTAGCTCACTTAAAGGGTCTGTATACCCTCTCTCCTATCCCCTCATGAGGCAATTTCTGAACAGGCTACGACTGCCCACTTTTAAGTCATAGTGGGAAGCCTTAACTTAGTGAGAACACAGCCCAATAGTAATGGTCATGTAGTACCTGTAGCACTACGACAGCCCTACCAAAAGCTATGTGATTGCTACATAAATGTTGATCGTACAGAGCAGTCGTAGGGGCTTACCTACGATCACTGGCCCTAACTTTTAGGTTATGAAGTCGTAGTGGCAGTAAGCAGTTGTAGTGCCTTAAGAAATGGCCTCCTGTGCATCTATAGTCCACATAAAGCCCTATGCGGGTATGGACACACATTCATAGAAATGATGGTGTCTAGTGTGGTTATATCGCCATAAGTATGACCTTAGCTGTCACAATGTCAATAACCAATCATTAGTCAACTCTTTGGTAGCGCATCGATCCATCAGGTGCAGCCGAGGAAAGTTAATCGCTAGGTCGGCATTCATTCGTCATGATGACAAATGAGCCAGGTACTAGAAAATGCTATGCTGGCCTCAAAGAGTCAAATTGGACAAGCGAAATGAAATCAAATGGGATGGATCGAAGCCAATGGATAAGAAAAGCTTTGCTTTAATTGATTTCCCATTCCTTGACACCGAATTGTAAAGAAGCAATTACTTATGGGTTTGACAGCGGGTGTTTTCTGAACAGAAATCAATTTCCTATTTCAATAATTAGCCCTCTTCACCCATCAAACAATGAAGTCATGGTGAGTGTTTATTATAGAGGTTGTTAAAAGTGAAATCTAGTGAGTAAAATAAGACAAATTTGAGAAGAAAATAAAGATCCTACTCAGATTTGGGCAAGAAGCCCATTAAGAACTGGGGCCTGGGACGCAGTTTCAATGTTGGGATGGGGACAGGGGATTGACCCTTTTTTTGGGGTATGTCAAAAGTAGGGGGGGGAGTACATGTTTTACCTACCTACCCTCCACTTTCCTCGCCCATGATTTTTATGTCATGAATTAAGAACAGTGCTTGTATGCCTGCATCTTCTGTAAGCAATTTAATTGCACCCATTTGCTAAAGTTCCATACTTGTAGGTGATCCGGTATAAATAGGTTGTAAGTCTTAACAACAGTGACAAGCATCACGTGTAGTGCTCTGTGACATGGATGGTCACTAATAGGCATATCTCCTCTCAGGAATGAGTGGTGATAGTTATCAGTTGGCACATAACAATGGGTCCTACCTGTGTATTATATAAAACATGGACAGGGTCATTGAGTTGACATTGTTTAACCCCTGAAGGGCTGTATTTATATGCATCAATGCATCAAGCCTATTTTAGCCATGATACTCGAAATGCATCAAGCCTATTGTTGTTATGATGCATGAATGCAGTCTTAGTGAGTAACTCACAATGGCTGCATCAACAATATACCCCCAGAGGGTCGGTAAGATGCACATACTGCAATGAAGCACCATCCCAGCAAATTGTCGTGAGTCCTCGTCAACCTGTGTGAAGTGGCTCACACATGTCGCTAGATGGAACACGACGTCGTTATAGCCCAAGATCACCAGGAATAGCAATTGCTATGCCACATGAGTCTAACACACAGTGGCGAAAGATGACAGAATGAGTTATCACTCAAAAAGGAGTCACCAATGATGGCAACAGATGACAACAATTTGCTGGGATGTGTCCCAAAGGTTATTGACCTAGCTCCACCCATTCATTAGCACTGATTAGCTCTACACATGGATTATGAAAACATGGAAATGATATTAGGCCGCTGTAACCTGAATGCCAAACAAGGGTCAATATCTAGAATCGCTCAGGAGGGCATTTCTCAAATTGGCATTATTCAGAAATATCCTTCTGGGTGGGAAGGGAATGTTACAGGGAATCAAGACCTGACTACCTATCAGTTGATTTTGTTAAAATGGGTAACAAATCTGATTTTTTCTGGAGGCGTTCATAACCCGGAACATCTTGAACCATTTGTTGCAATATTTTTACCACCCATTCTTTCTTTGCTGTCTATTATAGAACGCATGGCCTCTGGTTCTTTATTTTTTGAAACATTGATTAGACCTCAGAACTCCAAATTATTCTTGAAATAGAATCAAATCGTTGTCTAGTGTTGGTGGGTTTAATAATGGACATTACTGACCTTGCTACCCATGAGAAAGGCTAGTGTCACTGTGGTCGTAAGTTGCGAGTGGATGAAGAGCACGAGATAGAGAAGATCCGGATTGGCCGGAGACTGTAGGAAAAACCTGCAAAAGTAAAAGATACAGATTTTTCATAAAAACATATTAAAAGTAGAATTTATGATATGAAAAGTTGAACAGTCTAACAAGTGTGCAGATGGACATATTAAACAGGCAGCATTCTGATATTTCTTCTGTGTATCAATCTGTATTTCCAAGCAATGGAGTGTTAGATAACTCAAATTGAAATCATCAAATGCTCCGCTTTAACACTTTACTCTTTTATGTAGGCATCACACGATGGGTAATTTCCCAGGCTGACCTTTCACGGACATCGACAGTCAACTCTTAACTTGAAATTTACACAACACTACAGTCCCATCAACTGAAATTTCAGCAGTGGTTTAATCTGTGGCAATCTACCCTTCTGGTCCTGCATGATACCGCTGGGTTGTGTTGTCATCATGATGCACCAATGAAGTGCTGACGGCTCGCAAGCACTGCATTGATGTATCATGATGTCTCTTCCATACAGGAAGTGGTCCCCATGTAGATACTGAGCAGCATTTGCTGATTCAAGATTTTTCTTTTAAAAAGGGGTGGGAGGACGCACGCCCCTGTGAGTAAAAAGCAGTAGACATCATTTCAGCTAATCTTTTTCAACACACTAGAGGTAATTGTTGTGCTCAGCGTCCTTCATTTGAATACACTGATTTATAGACCTAGCTAATATACTCCTGAGCGTGGCGCTTGCAGGAGGCGTATGCAGGTTTTTGAAAATAAGGGGGCATGGCCCTCTATTAGTGCCTATTTCTTTTCTGAATTACAATATAAAAAGAAGCAATCTGATATGCGATCATTAAAGGCCCCATAAGCGAACAAGGACCTGATACCCACTCTCCTCCTTGACATTGCTATTCATGACATTTACACACGGATCCATTCCACCACCAGCATGTCACTCTAGAGCCTTTTAAAACGTTTACCTTCTATCCCATTTCTGTCTGTCCCCCTCCAGGGCTGCCAATTAAACTGAACTGTTTAAAACACTTCTAGGGGTGAAAAGTTAACTAAAACATTACACACAAAAATATGTAGTGTCGCTAGGGTCGTCTGATTGAGCAGCATAAAATGGGCCAGGCAAAACCTTAGCTTGGCATCACAGACTCTTGAACTTGAGGAGTTGAGATAGCCCACACAGATGGCCCTACTTGACAACCCTTGAGTGACGGGCTCAGCTGTTGTCAATATAGCCATAAAGTGTCCATATGGAAAGTCTGCACCAGGTCTGACAAGATAAACTTGACAGATTTCACTCATTTATCGTATGTTCCTCACTTTGAAGACTCCATTTTCTCAGTAATGTACACTGCAAAAATGGTGTTAAGATCCTAAACACAATTCTAAACATATTCTTGCAACGTTTTTGTAATCACATTAATTTCCTACACATGTTTAGCCAAACAATGTGCTTAGCTCAAGTGTTTAGAAATCTAGGTGTTAAGGTGTAAACTTTGTCTTTAGATATCTATGAATTTTTGTGTTTAGATGTTTATGAAGTTTTGTGTTTAGATATCTAAATGCTTTGATGGAGACTTAGGGTGTGCAAACATGTATACATCAAAATAAAAAGATGTCTTTTGTTTGTTTTCTCATTTACTGGGGGGGGGGGGGATTCTCATGTCAAAGTCTCCAAAGTTGTCAGCCACACCTATTTACGTGTGCATGTATGTACACATTGCATCAGAATGAGAGACTTGAGAAGGTACAACAGCTTGGCAGGGAGAAAATTGCTTTGTCTATTCCAGAATAACATGAAATAGGTGTCAGTCCTTGAGCTTATTGATTATTTCATACTAATTATGGTGGTGTAAGGTGAATTCAGTTAACTTTCTATTGCCCTTTCTGTTCTCATGACATTCAATGAATAGAAACTATAATAAACATGGGGTCTGGGTACATTTGTCACAAAAATTGATTATAATTGTGTAAAGATAGTCCATTCAAAGGTAGTGCTGCTACCTGGTGTGGATTAAACATCCAAGTATCTAAACATAATGATGTATAAATCTAAACACCTATTATTCAACCGTTTAAACTCTAAACATCTAAACATGTTTAGCAAAAATGTTTATGTAGTTAGAATAAAAGTGTTCATTTCCTACATGTGTGGTTGATGAGACAGCTGACTGACCTATATGTTTAGGTTTTAAACATGTTTAGACCTAAACATGTTTAACATCTAAGCACCATTTTTGCAGTGTACCCTCTGGTCATCATGGTCAGATGATGCATAAAAGCAGTTCTGGTGAGTCTACTCGCCAATGCTTCTTTCCATGATTCATATATGCCAACTCTGTTGGTGCCGAAGTACCTTTCGTAAAGGGTTAGCATGATGCGCCAATACAGCGCGGGTGAGTAGATCCTTCCTTACTGCATTGGTGCATTATATGTTGGGGAATAAGTGTAGACTTCAAAAGGACAAAGTGGCAGCAATGAATTCCCTGAAAGGACCTTATCAAATGTAATACTTTGATGAAAATATATATAGAGGTGGTTAGAGAACCTTCCCATATTGTGTATATGATATTGTGCTGAATGGGAAGGAAAGACACAATGTGTCTCTTAGTAAAGAACCATATAACATTACATAACCTTCATTAAGGTTAACTTAATGGACTAGGTAGATTGATATAAAAAGATACTCACATTGTAATGTTTAAAAAGAGGGAGAGAAGCGTCTCGTTGTATATTGCCCAGCTAATGAAGCGACTCTCATTGAACTCTGAAGGAGCTTTTCGCACCGATATACATAGACGAATGCCCCATAGTAGTAAAAGAAGTTCAGCTGGAAGAAAGAAAACAAGAATTCAGACAGGGTCAGATGATCTTTAGACACTGATGAAAATTTTGATTCTATATATATATTGCCAATTTTCAGGTATCTATAAATAGCATAACAAGTATCCTTCAAAAGAGTCAAAATCACAGAGATCTATACTGTTTATCCCATATAGCTAGGATTACATTTTCAGAGTATTTGTCTGTTCCCAGTGATTTTATAACCTTACAGGTATCCAATTACAGTAGTTATGATACAAATTCTTGTGTAATATAGAATGGCAGAAACAGCCATACCATAGCCCATTTAAGCACCTGGATGTTAACCAATTTGTATACCCCTGGACTCCTGGTGCCTTTTTTAGACTGACACTTATTTGAATGCTGTTTATTTTATTTCACTTACGTTCGATCGAAGTACCCCTGCTAGGTGTTTCTTAAACACTATGAATTGAGACTGGTCACTACGAATTATACACCCCTTACGATCCAGTACACTTGTAGTGATTGACCCTGGGTGATCATGTAATACCTACGATTGACTATTCAGATGCATGCCTTTTCCCTCTTTATCTGCACCACTCGTATTGATTGACCCAGTGTAACCAAGAATACCCTTCCGATCCAGGCCAGGTTGGTACGATTTGGGAGGGTGTAATCTTTGGGTTTGAGAAATGACTTCTTGGACGCCTGGCACTTATTGCACACCAGTGCTTATTTGAGGCATTTATTTGTACATTAATTGTTTATTAATTCCACTTCAACCTACCTATGGCAGCACAGTAATCCCAAATATCCCAAGAACACTGGAATGTGTGTAGGCCACTTGAATGAGTACCTGAAACATAGCAAAAGAACAAATAAACATCCATTAAGTACTATGTATGAATCAGTATTTCATGTAGGTCATAGTAAGATATCCATAGCATATATATATATATATATATATATATATATATATATATATATATATATATATATATATATATGTGTGTGTGTGTGTGTGTGTGTGTGTGTGTGTGTGTGGTTTGAAACGCTCACATTTAGAGTGGGTGATCATTCGTGATGCTCTGCCTGACAAACACTTGATATAGTAACTTCATAGGGTATGATAGGGTAGGCATACCAGTGTAATCACAGTGAGTAGTGGGACCCCTAACTGTAATGCAATGGCATGACAGTGAGGGATCCCACTACGATGAAGGGGGTCTAGTCATAGCATCTTGAGATATTTCTACTTCAAGGCCTCATTGCTGGTTTGAATGTAATTCACACAGGTGGGTATGGGTCAACTTAAGGTCATCTGTGAACAAATAAAAAAAAATCCATTTTCTGCTTGACAATCACTTTTCAGAAATGGTTGATAGGTGTGGTGGCCTTGTTTCGTATGATCACGCCTTTGACGTCAGTGTGAAAGCAGACTGCTCCAATTCTTTTCATACATATTGAAATGAATCTATCCTCAGGCAATTCCTGTCAAAGCAGCAGCTCAGGAGAATAGCCTTGGATGACCCCATGGCAATGGTGATACGGCAAGGGTGTGTCCAAAGTGCAAGGTTTGATCAAAGGTAGTTAATGATGGAGTGACCAAACATCTAGGGCCTAATATCTTTATAGGTTGATTAGACAATTTTGCTGATATGGGCCATGGTATCTATCCTTTAAGGGCCACAAATGCGTTATTGCATCATGCATAGATATTGTTTGTATGTAGCTTTGGCAGGTAACTCGCCAGTGCTGCATTTATATGAGCCAACATCATGCTTTCGTGCATGATATAGTAAACCTTACAGGTTTTATCAATCACATTCTTGGTTCAGAGAAAAGCCACGATGGTTTAACAGGGTCAGGGTATGCCAATTTTATTTGAGACTTGCATAATGGACTGAACTAGGGCGGCACACCTGAAGTAATTATACAACTTCTACCACGCCTACACACCTTTACTTTATGTCAAAAGAACAGTGTCAGTGATTTTGATATCTAAGTGGCTTACGTCAGCGCTGCGAATTTTAAGGCATCACACCTAGATTAGATATCAAGACAGGTAGTAGAAACAGGTGTGGGTCGTGGTTCTAATGACTGCATCACTGCAACGTGAATATCGGTCATCATGGTGCATTCATATTATAACCTCGGTAAGTATTGGACACCTTACAGAATTTCTGTCGGTCCAGAGAAAAGTGTAAAAGTCAATCACACACAAAAAAAGGGAATCAATGATTTAATTAATCACAGAGGGAAACATGAGCAAATCAGCAAAGTTAAGTAACATTTGTCTTACCCTTGACGATCCTAGGGCGGCTGACGACCATTCGGACCGCGAGGTAGATGGCAAAACAAAGAACGATAAGACACAGCCGTTTGATAAGGTCCCCATCTGATATCTTCACTGCCCGGGCTGACCGCACCCGGAATACCACTGATATCCTGGTAGGAAGAAGTAGATAGAAATGACTATAATATGTGTGATTTATAGCATGTTATTACACTCACACCAATATATCAATTATATTTGAAATCAGCATGATTTTCTGGTTTAGACTAAACCATGATACTCTCCTCTAGCCTTTTAGCCTAGTCCATAGACAACATACAATTAATTACTGGGTTTTACAGCTTTATATAGGAATAAAGAGGGAAATTCTCGACCTTTGACCTTGACCTATGCAAAAACTGAAGGGAGGTGAGCGAAGAACTTTTGATATATGATTCCTAGGGTGATTACCTATACAAAACCACTAATATTTTGTACTCCCCCTCTTGTTGGAACGAAACTTATTTCCTAAGGACATTATTGGGGCTCACCCTGTGGCCTATATTTCGTTATCTGTAGATTTGACCCAACTTGGGTCAGTGTAATGCTGCAGTGTAAAGATACTATACAGCTGCACTCTTAGAAATAACTGTTGAATACACCAGGCATCCTTGTAAAATTGAACAGTGAACCACAGTAATTTCAGGCCAGTGAAGCAGTGTAATTTCAACCATGAAGTGAGTCAGTGAGTAATAGATGTTTTACGCCATTTCGACAGCTAAGGTCATATTCGTGGCAAGAACTATGACATTGTTACATAATTTCACAGAGGAATGTGTCAGTGCCAACGCATAATTATGTGCACCACACACATCTGAGGGGATAGAAAGAGGAGAAATAGACCCTTTTAAGTGGGCTAGGGAAGCTCGTCAACTATGAAGACCCAGATAGCAGCACAGTAAAGCTCTGTAAAAAAAAAGGTAAAATCTCTGTCCGAAAGCTGAACTGCTAATCTGACTTCATTTTTTCACAGTGCATGTGGCTTCTAAGTGACCCTGACAAAAGCACAAGGCTTTCTGCCAAATTCTATTTGTCGGCACTGGCTCAGGGTATTCATACCAACAACTTTTTTTCGGCACTGGCTCAGGTTATTCATACCAACAACTTTTTGTCGGCACTGGCTCAGGGTATTCATACCAACAACTTTTGGTCGGCACTGGCTCAGGATATTCATACCAACAACTTTTGGTCGGCACTGGCTCATACCAAGAACTTTAGGTGACCCTTGTTGTAATTCTACCTTGCATGAGTGACAGACCCATAGGTAATTGTCAAGGCAAAGAGCATTTGCCAAAACAGACCGATTTATCCTGTCTGGTCTTTCTGTTTGGAGGCACCTTCAAAATTGAAATTAGGAATGGGGTTGAATCTTGTGGTCTGTTAAATATTATTATTCAAATTCCATGAACAGACGGCCAACTGTTGCCACATAAAATAATTATGAGCTATTGATAAAATCTAATATAAGGTAGATCAACCATGGGTAAATGGCCGAGTCATTGACGACCTACCTCAGTTTTCATGCTTATAATATGATAGCCCACGTCCATATCCCTTTGTTATAATGATCAGGGACAAAAGGAAGGTTACTCGCTCTGAGTGTATCAACCACCCCCCCCATGGCATACCACACATCAGGCGAATCCTTCATAACCTGAATCTCAAAAAACTTAACAGATAAATATACTAGGGATAATCATAAAACTGAACAGCAAACCACTGCAATAGTATTGCAGGGAGCCAGTGTAGGTTTTACAAGAAGCTCCAGGTGGCAGTACAGTGGTACATTTCTGGTAACGTTGGGATGAGGATTATCTTGAGCGTTATTTCAAGAAGGTTTTTTTACAGTGCATTATAGATATGTGGTCCTTAAAGTCTTATGACATCCATGCAGATCTGTATAGAGCACCTGGGTGAATGAATGCATGGTAAATGTGCAGGTAGGATGCGCATGCACGATCTCCTATAACATTTATATAGATATAGATCTACCTGTGGTGAACCTCCTACATGTCACTGTTTGAAGAGGCTCAGGTTCACCACATTGCATGGACCATGTATGTCCTAACCCTTTAGGGTCTGCATGATATATGAATGTATGATGCCTGCCCATTACTTGCCCTGGCACATGGATGCAGCCGTGCAATTACTGCGAGTATATTATTACAGGTCGGATGTATACCATAGAACATCGCATATACATGAGCGTCTGCTAATATGTGGATCTGAGGCGTACTGGGCCTTATAGAACATTCCAAAAGATAAGTACTAAACTGCCCAAAAGGCCAGCCCTAGGAGTGCCTTATAGTTTTTCTAAGAGCTTTCCACTTGGAAGCCTCTTAGGCCTTTAAATGGGTCGCTTTTTTTAGAGTTGCAAGCTGCGTCAGCAGCCGGGAGCGTAGCGACTGTAGCGACTCCATAATGTTTTCCGTTTTCTCCCTATTACGTCACCTATGACGTCATTGGTGACGTCATGCTGTCTCAGTGATGTCACCCGCAGTGGCTAGTGATGAAGTGGCAACTCCTATCCGCGGTCCTTGCCACATTTTTCTTGTTTAATATACTGCAGGCACTATGCAGTGTCATTCTCACAAGTGTTTCATTGGTGCATCATCACAACAAGGGAAGACGAACCTACATGAATGTGGCCCTCAGAGGGTTAACGATCCCTTGAACCACAAGGGTTTGTAGGTTGTCAATAAAACATACATGTACACCAACCCTACATTTCAATTCCATCTTCGCTCATAATTCATGGTTGGGATCAATTCAAATCCCAAGGCAGGAACTCAGATACTTTATTCTTACTTTTGAATTGATGAATTATCTATTTATCTTCCCTGAAAGGATTTATGCTTCAGAACCTTCATAATTTAGAAGTAAAGGATTATGTTTTCCCCTTATAATAGGTTCCCTAAATAATGCAGATATGCGCACACATCCACCATTTATTATTGCAATAAGTCTAATTAATACCCGGCTTATCCTCCCAATATTAGCAGGAAGCTCGTGTGCACGCATGCACATTTAATGCAGCGATTCCTGAACGCACAGCACCATGGGTAAAAATGACAAAAGCAGGAGGATACAACCCCATCCGGCCAGGATAATTTGCTGACGCGGAATGATGTCGGTCATGGAGCAGTGTCCGTGGAGGGATATCAGATGGGGAAACGGGGTTGTTATTAAACAAGACTGATCGAGCGGAGAGTTGGGTGGAAGGTTGGTCGGATGTTCCCATTGGGGAGAGTAATCTAACAAGATAAGGCAAAACCCAAGGAGCTGAGACCCCGAGCCCACCAGCCATCTGCGGATATGTGCTTCATATGGGAGACATATATATATATATATATATATATATATATATATATATATATATATATATATATATATATCCCAATCTATTTCCTTAACCAGGATCTAACTCTTTAGGTGCCGTGTATATAGGTTCATATAGAATATGCTCTAAAGTATATGCATAGATGTGAATCTTCATGAGATGGTTCTAGGCTCTATTTCACGAGGCAGAGGAAAGTGAAAGTTAGCCTGAGGCCTATCTAGGAAACACAAATTATTGTGTATCCATGTATTCATATCCGAGTGTTGTGGAAAATATCGTAAAATTGCTATTCTGGAAACAGGATTTCAGATTTTTTCTGTCGAGTTTGTTCTTTAATTTGATGTAAAGGCACATGACAGCAGCTCTGTTTAGGCATCATGGGAGCCCTATACAGTCTGACATAGTTTCAGAAGGATACATTTACATAATATGCGAGGAATGGGAGAATCTATGAAAGGTCGAGCTGAACCTAAAAAGGCTTTACCAACAGAGATGCTTGGCCCACTCCAGCAGAGGAAAGCCCCTTTGCTTTGTTATCATAGTCCATAGTATAGATTTCTTTTGGCGAATATGTCACTACCCAGCAAATTGTCGTGAGTCCTCGTCAACCTGTGTGAAGTGGCTCACCCATGTCGCTAGATGGAACACGACGTCGTTATAGCACAAGATCACCAGGAATAGCAATTGCTATGCCACGTGAGTCTAACACACAGTGGCGAAAGATGACGGAATGAGTTATCACCCAAAAAGGAGTCACCATTGATGACCAATCATGACAACAGATGACGACAATTTGCTGGGTAGGTTTAACTTCGCTGTTGTTTTTGTTTAGTATTGAACATAGAAGAGGAGTTTCTTTTCATGAGCTTACATTTTAATTTTCAGTTTTATCTCATCATGCAGAGAGATAAGTACATGAGAGGTTTACATATGATTCCCCTACACAGGTATCTTAAGAATTAATCACTTTTAAGAAACAGGGCAGGATAGTGTGTTTTCATATTCTTCAACAAGCCATCATAGGGATGAAAAACATAAAGAGATACCCTGCTTATAAGGCACGTATAAGACAAGTCAGAATAAGCCTCTAGTTGACCCTAGTATGAAGAAACCCATAGATTTTGGAATTTTAAAAATCCATCAATATACTTGATTACAACAGGAGTTATTTCATTCTTTGTTTAGACGACAGCTGATGGCCGGGTGCAACTTAAATACAGGGTGCACCTAATACACAGGATATTAATATACTCACTATAGGACTGACTAAGCATGAATAAAATCACTTTCCCACATTAAATCCTGTTTCTCATCCAGGGCAGCAGACGGATGAAGGAAAAATAAGTAGACGCCAGTATGAGACCTCTTAAAGCTACTTTAGCTAGTTTCAATGTCATAGGCGAACCCATTCTCCTTAAGTAATCATAACTGCCGTCAAACTTGCCAGAAGGCGCAAATATGGCTGTAACCTAATCGCCTTACAATGAAGCTGAATTAGGGAAAAATCCAGATTAGAACTTCCCAAAAGAAATATCATCCCTGGGGTCTACTCAGGGTGTTCTGTCAGGGCTCACTGTGTTTTGCCACCGTCGGGCTGACATGAATTGCTCCTTAAGGTCACAGATAGGTGGCGCTGCAGGCACAGTCCTACAAGCCACTGCGTGACCTATGACAAGATGGCGGCGCCCTGGTCTGCGTCTGTGCAATGTTTGAAGTCAAGGCCTCACGTCACAAAATACATATCCGGTGACATGAGGACACAGGAGGTGTTTTGATGATGAGATAAATCAGATACGTATCAGATTCCTTTACCTCCCTGCCACAGTGCACATGTCATGCCTCGACATAGGGGTATTCTTACACAGTATTGACCTTTCTATATGGACAGTCAGGGCATGTTATGGTATAGACCTAATCCTCATGGAAAGACCTTCCATATCCACATACAAGATTCAACATAGTACAATCCTCCCTGTCAAGGCCTTATTTCCCACTTTCTTCTTAAAGAAAAGGCGCAGTGCCCAGAGGCAGGGCATCAGATATAGGCCTTTTGGTGAAATCTTGTAGGATTTAACTAGGCTTCCAACCCCTTGTCTGAATTTATAAAGGATAGGAATACCATTTGAGTTTATTCTCTTTCAAATTCTACCTTAACTTGAGATATGATTTCATGGATTCAACTGCTTATCTACCGAGCCTTTATTAATTTTAGTACAAGAAAAATGGTGGATCTCACCCAGAAGTTGGCCAGAACCACAAAGGGTTCATTTCAAATGTTTATAAGCCGGGAAATTAATGCTACCTGCAATCTGGTGATGAAACTGTCCTCTGTGGAATATACTCTCACTGCCTTTGACGTACAAGCATTTCTTTCAAAAGAGAATTCCAAACGACACAACTTTGTCAAATGAGATGTTGAGTGATAGTACGCACTCCTAAAACAGCCCAATAATTCTATTGCTTTTGATGAGGACACGGCTCCTTCTAATTGAAAATGGAAGATTGTTACACATTCTACTGAGTGGATTTCTGCATGTCAGACATGGGTCTTAAATTAGAGGATGACTTTCGAACTGAGATAATGGAAAATGGAAAATTAACAAGGCAGTACAAGGCATTGTAGATGCACTATGATGGCAATAGTATGGTGCATGAATGCGGCCTTGAATTGTATACAGTTCGGAAAAGTCAGCATTACCGTAGTGGCCTGGTTAAGCGTCCAGGTGCTCATTGAATTCAATACCCCTTACTAGGCCTCATTTGAGAGAAGCGGTTAATTGAATACGGTTTTAGTGCCTAAGATTGATTTAACATCCTTGTGCCCCTGACATTTATTTGAGATCATTGCTTAAACGAGCTATAACGGTATGCATTTATTCAAGTATTGTTAGTCTTGTCATCAGCATCATGTTAACCGAGGATCAAATGAAACTTGGGGTATCATGTTGCCCTTATAGTGACTTTCAAAAGAGACAGAAAATTTATTTTCTCACCTCCATGTTTTAAGTAGAAGAGCTCCATAGGAGATGGAGAAACCTATTTCTCTCATCCATATCCGCAGGGAGCAGTTCAGCTCCGTTGGCTCAAAGTACTGTACAATCATCTGGAATGGCAAAGGAATAAGAATTAACAACTAGTGGTAGCATTTGGAACTGTCCTGGCAAATATTAAGATTGGTATAATGCTAGTAGATAAAGCAGAACTTTACTCATTGAAATGTCAAATTTATGTTTTACTACAGATTTCCGACATCAATAGTAATTTTGCTTTTAGAGAGCCTAAGCTATTTGCTACTGCTATTTTACTTGCAGCAATTATATTCCACCCTGCTTGGTAAAAGTTCTGGTCATTGATGCCATAGAAAGCAAGCAGTCTTCTGGAGGACAATTCATAACAATCCTAATTAGCACTGTTAAGAAATGCCCCGTAGAGCGCATGGGCAGAGAGAACCATTTTTCGTTTCAGGTGCAACAATTTTTCCCAAAGCATGATCTACATTACTAGCAACACAATTCTAAGTTCATCAAAAATCATTATTAAGTATGCATGTTTATTACTTTGTTTAGAAAGTGACAGAAGACTTACTGGACAGTAGAGTAACAAGGCACCTAGCAGGATTATGCGGAGAAGCACGGGACTCGCCGCCTTTAAAACCTGAAAGTAGAAGCAAAACATGTTCGATCATTGTTTAATCTTCAAAATTAATGAGCCAACGAAAATGAAGTTGAAGGTAAATCAAATAATGATTTCAAGCCTTCTCAAAATTTTCTTCAAACCATTCTCAATAAACTCATAGTAGTCGCTCAACACACATATAGTGTGCACTCAGACTAGATATTGCAATATAAGGAATTCATCAAGTGTCAGAAAAACAAGTAAGAGCTGTAGTGGAGGAGGCAAGGGGAGGTAGTATTACTTGAGTGAAATCTTATGTTTTAAAGAAGACTGATTATTGAGCGCTAATCATCGGGCATACTCATGTCATGTTTGAATTTAAGAAGTCCAATTTGCAAAACTTTTAATTCATCAAGATGACTGTGTTGATTGATTTTGGACTGAATTAAAGCTATAATTATCTCAGTGCTTGCCATTAAATTTAAACCATGTACTCCCCCTGGCAGAACAGTTAGTCTGTGTTCCAAGAAAGGAAAACCGTTTTAAGGAAACATAATATTCATACTTAGAACAAGTTCTTTTTTATAAAAGAATTTAATGTTTAGATTGAGACATGACACAGTAATCAATATCTCCCCTAACTCATTTACAGATTGTGTAGATGAAATAAGTAAAGGATCTCCAGCAATCCTTTAATATGCCTGATGAATTCCCATATAGGCTAGTGTATTAGCTCTTAAGGCTGTGGCGAACTGCATCAATATTAAATCCTTATTCCTTATCCAATATTAAAGTGCCGTTATCTCATCTTGTGTGTCTTTTCCTTTGCTCTTTTCCTGTCTGGTGCTCATGTGTGTGGACATTGACATGCCATCTGTCAAATAGTATAAGTTAAAAACAGACTAGTTTAAACCGGTCAAATTTAACTTGTCATCCCTAGTGCAGACTCTTCATCTTGACAACTTTAGATTGCCAAGGCAGATCTGACATGAGTAACCTGTTTTAAGGTGTTGCCAACTTAGACACAGAGGATGCCAACATAAAGAGTCTGTACCAGGTCTCACAAGTTAAATATGACCAGTTTTATTTCCTCGTTTTTTTTTTGTTTTCTTTTTGTTTCATACTTATTTTATTATTATGTCTTTTTAGTAAAATGCCTCTGCTTATCCTACGCTTCGGCAAATGAATGGAAATGATGCCAAAGTATCATATTTATAAATATCCTCCATCAAAGCCTCAAAGACAATAGGGACAACGCCAGAAGCAAATATGCCACATGTATGAATATCCTTTACACCAGTCAACTATACACGCCCGCACCCCTTGGACAGGTGCTGCCGGAACCGGAAATAGGACATATACGCCTATATATTATGTGTCACTTCCGACCCCAAGATCAGAGTAAGTCTGCTTCCACTAAAAGGTGCTAGAAGGCAGCACTGCCATGGCATGAAAGGGACCTTTTGTGTGTCTTGTCATGGCAATGTGTTATGCTCTAACCCTGTGACCCTGGGGTTGTTGATGCCCATTGCTCGAGTCAGACACCAAGGTACATTCCTGCATCAAGCCGACCCTATGGGGTTGAAGCATTCCCAGAGTATCGGCATGAAGTGAAGTGCTGGCGTCAAGACTTCATTGGTGCATCATGATGACCAATCGGCACGATGCGCTTCCATATAACTGGCCCTTAAAGGGTTAGGGGCCATGTGATGCCCAAGGGTAGTAATGCAGTGCCGATAAATTCATCTAATACAAAGCGCCAGATTGGAGCGGGATGTGGGCCCATATAGGTAACATATCAAATGCAAGATCTATGATGCATAATCACCTGAGCTGCACCCATACATCAAGAAGGCTCAAAGGAATCAACGCATAAATGTTCTATGCAGCAACAAAAGAGCTTAACATGACCATTCTATCCCCTATAACATAGGGGATAGAATGGTCATGTTTACAACCTAATAAACTATAAGGGTTTACAACCTAATAAACTGTATCTCTTCTACCAGGGCTGCACTTAAAACCCCATGAATTTGGTACTACGACTACACACAGCCACTTCAATTTGACATCCCAAAAATTGTCAGTGGTCATAGGTAATACCCTGCAACTGTTCTCTTTTTGGGAGGGGTGCATCCTAGCTGCCATCAGCTAAATATGCCTTTTTATTTGAAGTTGCAACATCAATAATTAAGGCGATCTTAGGTATAGACACAGGGGACTTGATAAAAGGCCAAACGCTTCTCTCTCTCCCTCCCTCTCTCTCTCTCTCTCTCTCTCTCTCTCTCTCTCTCTCTCTCTCTCTCTCAAAGGATGTTGTTGTTTTTAACAGCTCCAGTACTATTTAGAAGGTAGAAGCACTCATCTTTTCAAAGGGGGGAATAATTAATCGACTAATGTATCAATTATTCAATTCTTGCATTGCTGAGCAAAATCTTAAATTATTTGCTGATACCCTGCATGCCCACAAGACGGGGAAGATGCGATCAATAACACCTAAAGCTAATAACCCCAAATGTACATGTTTTTGGGTGTTTGGCAAAATGCCAAGAGCCCTCCGTGAACCAGACGACATTTAAACCCATCCGACGTCATCAAGTGCGAAAATGGCAGCAGAATCTGGCTTCCCCTAACCATCCGGGTATGGGATGCGACCTTCACCAGTTCAGCAAGCATGCTTTGTCCCTGTAGTCTTTAGATAATGCCCTTACATGCACTTTTTTTCTTTATGTAACCATGCAGTCTTGTCAGCACTGCACATTGGTGCATCATAACGATCAAGCAACCCGAAGGCCATTTCTTAAAGTACTATGACTGCACCACAGCCCCCGGGACACAGTCACTACGATGCACTGAGACTTTTTTTTCTGTAACATGAGCACTTATGTAGCAATCATATAGAGATTGGTAGGGCAGCCGTAGTACTATAGGCACTACATGGCCAAGGTAGTGTACTTAAATGTCAAGGCTTCCCACTACAATTGAAAGATTCAAGCAGTTATAGTGTGTTAAGAAATGACATCCAGAGCCTAGGACATCAAATGTGGCCTCAAACCTTGAATTTAGTGATTCACATGTCCTCTCAAAGATCGAGCCACAGAGCGAGTGAACAAAAAGGAGTGAACGCCCTCATTCATAAAGATAGGGCCAGTGTGAGAGACAGGAAGAGAGGACGAGAGGACGAGAGGACGAGAGAGAGAGAGATAGAGAAGGGGTGGGGAAGGGGATGTCGGGGGGAGGTAGTGACAGAAGGGAGAGAGGAAGCCAGAGAGAGGGAGTGAGAAAGACCTCACAGATCAAGAAAGAAAGAAAACAAAAAGTGAAAGAAAGAACAATGAGAGAGGACGACATACAACAGTGCTAGTAACAGAGACAGCTAATAGTTTATGACAGAGTATAGGAGCAGGATAGGGAGGGTGGTGTAACAAAGGGGGTACCACGTACAATACCGTAATATCTCGTGTATAGGCTGCACCATATCTGCGAGGATAGATCTATCCTTGCTGCACATCACAGAGACTATCTCTGAATTTATGGTTGTGCCTTATACTAGGGGAGATTTTCCATTTATAGAGCTGTACTTGAAAGTCCAAAATCTGATCCAAGATACACCCTATAGGTCTTGCATTCGTGGACTCAGGGTGCACATTATAAGTAAGGTGCGCCTTATTATTCATTATGTGAGGTATTACAGTAGGGACAGCAGCATCTGGGGGATTGACAAAAAGAGGTACAGACTGGCTGTGCGTGACTAAGGACTGTTCAATGTCTTCATGAGCTGCTCGTCCTGCCATAACCAAGCTGCTCCTAATGAGACTGAGTATATCAAGGATGGCCTTTTTAATCAATGAAAAAAGGGACACTTTATTATCCTTTTAAGGGGCGCTAATGCTCATTGGTCGGCATGATGCAAGTAACTTGCCAGGGCTACATTCATGCATCATGCCGACCCTGTGGGATTGATAGACTCTTGGACCGTTGGCATGATGCTCCCATGAGGCGCTAGTGAGACGCGCCAGCACTTCATTGGTACAACATGCCGACCAGTGGGCATATTACACCCTTGCATTAACTTCAAAGAGCTATGAAAAAAGGGGATGTTTAAGACGTATCACTGGGAATCTATAGGGGTGATTTTCTTTTCTTTTAGAGGAAATTAGATATTTCCTTGGTTGGATGTTTTCATTGGTTGTAGCTGAGAGGGGTATTTGAGCACATGAATCTATGTGGAATACAATGTATTCAATGTACTTTCTGTTATCTCCATGGATTGCCCAGGGGAAGGACTGATTGCCTCGCACGCAGTTCACATTGTTCTAGTGTCTAGATGAATTGTATTTGAAATTGATTATGTGAAGTCTAAAGAACTTTCATCTTAAGAGCTCAATTGGAGATTATTATCTATGCGACTATATATGTGGAAAAGCATCCCTTTGACATAATAACCAGGAAAGCGTTTTACGTATTAATCAAAGTGCACAGAGAAACAGGCCATTACCAGAAATCAACTAATGCTTAGTAACCTTTAGCTATAGATGATTATACTGCCAACAAAAATTGATTCATTGAATATATGGGAGGCTATTTTATTCACCTTTAGACATTCCATTTGAATGAAAGGTCTTTTATGAGTGCTATAATTCTCTATATGCTCAAAGTAGTGAATACTTTTTTTGCTTCGAATTTAATCTACAGCTCTGCACTCAAATTAAAGAGGGTGCAACCCCTAACCTAATTCAACAAAAGTACCCGGTACTCAAAGTCTGCATTCAAAACTCTCATGCCTTAGATGCTCATCGAACACCAGTGCTTATTCAAATCCCGGTTCGGTAATACTGATACTTAAAAAGCTTGTTACCTTGACGTCCCTATATCTGATGGTGAACCAGATTAGGAGAGGTATGAAGGACATGACGAGTATAGACACCCCCAGCACACAGCTCCGCTGTATCCAGTCCAGCGCCAGGATACACGGGGAGGCATCCGTACATGTCTCACACCCGGGCGCACACGGCAAGCAGTAGTACGAACTGCCATAACTGTTAGGTAGATTCTGAAATAGAAGAGTAGACATCTCATTAGGTAGGTTCTGTGGGAGTGGTTGCAGTCAATAGTAAACGTCTCCAGAACGGTTAAGTAGGTAGTGCAACAAAGAACACTTTAGTAGGAGCTGGCATACCTATCCCGCAGATTCCAGAACGATGAGCAGGAGTAGGAGGAATCACTGTTACTCGAGCCCTCTGATAAAGAACACATAATCATATAAACAAGAAGGCATAACTGTTTGGTGGATTCTGGAACAGAGCAAAGAGAGGGGTAAGGGTTCTGATGAGGGCAGTGTCTGCTGTATCCAGCCCAGAGTCAGGATACACGGGGAGGCATCTGTAAATGTCTCACACCCCAGTGCACACGGTAGGCAGTAGTAGGGCAGGTCCAACAGATAGGTCCATTTTGTCCCTCCGCGACACTTCCATTTTAGACTAAAAGAATGAAATTATTTCTTTTGGTGGGAATTCATCTTTATGTCTGGCACCAAATTCCCACCAAAAGAAATGTTTTTATTCTTTTAGATGTGTATTCCAGAGTCTAACATAGGATATGTCATGGAGGGACATCTGCTTGGACCTGCCCAGTACGAACTATCAGAACTATTAGGTAGATTCTGAAACAAAAGAAAAACTTGAAGGAAGATTATCATAGTTGTACTTCTCAAAATCACATACAGTAACAGGAACAGCCATAATTATTTGGCAGATTCTGCAACAAAGTATAACTGGCAGGCAGATTCTGGAATGAAAAAATGAGAGATCTAGGTTCTGTTAGAGAGTCTGTAGTACACATTGCCATAGCTGTTAAGTAGATACTGCAACAAAGAGCACTTTAGTAGTCACTGTCATAAGAGTATGGACGATTCTGAAACAGAACAAAGCGCAGGAGTTCACCCAGTGTAAGAAAGAGCAAAGGCAAGAGCAAAAATTACTACTTTTAGGGAGATCCTCGCACATGGAGCAAAGAACACACTCTAGTAGTTGTTTTAACTGCATTTTAAGCAGAGGATAATAGTATCTATCCATTGTCACAACCAAGGGGTAAATGCAATAAATTATCCTGCTCTAGAGCATTGATGAAAAATGACAATTCAACAGTAAAGGAAAAGTAGAAGCTGAGGTGAAGTAAAACCTCACATGTTGAGTGAGTCAGTGGGGAGCAGCAGCTGTTGCCTGTGAGGGGTCAGGTGTTAGGTAAACCATGGGGTAAAGGTCAAGGTTATAAGGTCATATTTACAAGCAGCAGGTGTGGGGTAAGGGCAGGTTGTGGGGCACTGTTGCCAGTCAGGTCTTTGAACCCTTTAAAGGGCGCTATTGCAGACGTGCGTCATGCCCTTTGGATGTCATGATGCACCAATGGAGTGCTGGCGAGTCGTTTCAAATATTTTCAAAGCTTTTCCTGGGGAGCGTGCCCTTTGAGAGTTCACATTTTATCATGTTTTTCATTTTGATGCATCAATATGCGATCAATCCAGCACTGGCGAGTTACTCACCGTCACTTCAGAGGTGCTAAATGCCTATATTTCAGTACAGTGCATCATGGTATCAAATGGGCATATTACATTAACCCCCTAAGAGCCGCATGTGCATTGATGCCCATCAGTCATCATGGTAAATGAATGCTTTCTTGGCAATAGATACACCAGGGCTACATGCATGCATCATGCCGACCCTACAGGGTGGATACACTCCCATAGAGCCTACATGATGCTCCAGTAAAAGTCTAGTAAGCACCAGTACCTCATAAGTGCATAATGTCAACCAATGGACATGATGCACAACTGCAGTGGTAGATTCAAAGGCCTGAAACACTCTGCAGCCCTTATGGAGTGAAGTAAGGAGGGTTGACAGGTGGTTTGAAGGGCAGACGGTGAGAGGCATAGGTAGTGGTTGTGGAGATGGGGCAGAGTTACACAGCTGGGCCTAGGGCAAAAGTAACAGTCTGGTAAACATCCCAGACATTTTTAGCTTTTTTTATCAAAAGTTCACATTCTATGTCTTCATTCTCTTCTTTTTCTTTTCATTTATTTGAGCTAGGGCTGTTTGCAATGCCACATCAGTAAGTGCCTTTATAATTGCCCACAGCCAAGCAGTTAAAATATCATAGGATCATGATCATGGATGCATGATATTACCAATACATTTTAAGTGTAAGAGCGGCCTTGGCATAGTTTACCCACTCAGCAATATAAGATCTGTCAATAGATTGATGCATGACGGACTCTTAATATATATGTGTACACTGCATAAATCATGTCATTTTGATCCTAAGTGGGACACCTATCTCGTTAAACCTATGTTGACATTGGTTACAGCCTATACTTATGACCATTAGTCCCAACAAATATATCAAACAAACATTTCAATTGAAATGTCATTCTACTGTTGCATTGTTTACCACGCTTATAAGTTATAAGGTGCAGCTTATATGTGAGGATGGGCTGCTATACCTCACCCTATAGAATCCGCAGACTTTGCTCATGCGCCTTATAGGTGGGGATTAAATACTATGAAACATTACCAAACTCTCCAAAATAAAATATATACCTTAAATGTCTCGCATGAACTCAGACTGTGCCTTATATATGCGCGGCATAACAGCATAACCTATACATGATTCCCCTCCCATATTGTTAAGTATGAGCTGACATTGCTTGATTTGGTCCTGGAGAGATAAGCACTGACAAAAATTGTTACAATCAATAGAGGTTTCATCTAAGGAAATTAACGCTAGAGGGATAGGGGATTTTTCATTGATAAAAATGTATTCTGCTAATCAGGGTACACTGCATGGGAGTATGTGTCTATCATGTTTTAACTGACAGTTTATCTAAATGATGACTTGAGTGATCACATAATTGCTATTCTACACTCTAGGAAATAACTCTGGAATGTACCAGTCCTTCCTGTTAGATTGAACAGTGAACAACAGTAATTGTAAAGCAGTGAAATAGTGTATTTTGCACAGTGAAGCCACATATGGTAGTATAACAGAGCACTGTGTTGCAATGAATCTCTGTAAAATTAACAGTGAAGGTTTGTCCCAAAGTCGCCAGAGAACTGTTAATTTCACGTATTTTCACCTAGTTTTCATACCCAAGCTACTGCAGACGATGCACTCTCAGCCGAAATTGTAAATGGGCTATAAATACCCCTGTAGGTAGGCCGTAGAACCACGTGTAACTACAGCACTATGCACATCTAGTATGGGCATCATGCCTACACAAGGTAATACTATATAGTAAAATAAAAAGTTGCACTGTATATTTACGTGAGGGTGACAGTGTGGGGAGGCTCTAAATAAGCCAGACCTAAAGAATGCAAACATGCCTAAATCTAAGTATAAGTATTTCTATATGGCCCACAGTTCCATGAAGTCACATCTGGAGAACATGCAGTTCATTACTTCTGACATAACTGAAGGTATATTGCTAGACACGTCCATCCTCTATGTCTTACATCCCTTCCCCAACAATAATAAGGCAGCCATAGTATGTACAGACGCATCAGTGCACTGAAGCCTGTACTACCCACGGCAGCTTTACCCTTTAAGTGCCGCATAGTGTATTGATCCAGTACAGTGTTTTGGATGCAGTGAGTATACCATATAGGCCTCACTCAGGAATCATGCCAGTCCTAAAGGCGGGTAGCGGGATGCATTATTGACCAATAAAAATGATTTCCTTCATTCACTACAGTATTTTTAGGGTGCATAACTGGTCCCCATCATTCTGGCTGTTATCAGTGCTTACTTCTCAGGGGAACCTGATCGAGCTATGGCACCCCCGACTAATGGTTTCCGCTACCCGTGAATGGGGGTTAAACTTTCATGGTGGATCTGCTTTTATTTACACTACCAGTTATATACTCACTCAGAATGCATGAGAACATCATGCCTTCAAGGAATATGAGCCTGGTGGCATGTTGCCTTTAAAGGGTTAAAGCACTGCCTCAACCTAGACTCGCCGACTCATGTCCCCTTTCCTGTCCTGACAGATGGCTCAGATGACAGGCTTTCTGCCACTGAGTGGGAAGGGCCAGTGGGGGCGCTGGCAGGGACAGGGGAGGGTTGATCGCATTAAGGACCGCATAATGTATTTAGGATACAATATTATGGCCTCTGGTTTTCATGAAGTGTGAATGCAGCTCTGGGGTGTGTTTCATAATGATTGACGATTTGGGATGAGCTGTATTTTTGTATGATCACTTAATAAAATCGTTCACATGGCTTTTATACAGGGTTGTGCAATCATAGGGGCTATGATGTCAATCATAGTGAATGCTTTGTTGTAGTCCACATATAGTGTACTTTGACTACTGTAGATATATATTTCTTATGCCATGTTTAATGGTATAGTAGTCTCCATTCTCCATGAATGAATAGATTAATTGATTCATTTTCTGCTTTACACTTATATGCCTACGAGAGAACGCAAAGTCCAATGATTTTGCTATGAACCTGACTCATAAATACAAACTATCACCCTTTGTATTTTCTACTAGAGTATAAGAATTGCGGTGGTATGGTCATTTGGTCATCGTACATCGTTCTGAAACATACCTCTGGTGAGTCTATTCACCAGGGTGGCATTCATAAATCATGCTGATGGTCAGCAAGACTAATGAATGCAGCCCTGATGATTGGTTTGCCATGGCTGCATTCATGTATAATGGAATTGTTGTGGTTGTGCATCGACCCATAGGTTGGCATTATGCATCAATGTAGCCTTGGGAACTCATAGCACCAGGTATGCATTCAAGCAGCACACTGAACCTTTGGGAGTGTACCTACCTCAAAAAGCATCATATTGCTTGAAATCCACCCTAGTGAGTTACTCACCAGGGCTGCATCATGGCAACCAATTAGTATGATGCATTACTTCCAAATGCGCCCCCTGAAGTGCTAAATGAGTTGTGGGTGTTGTGGTTCTGGTAGGGGGTTGACTAGTCCACATAGGGTGGGAAACACAGGGTAGGATGAGCCATTTAATCCTTTACCCTACCCCATAATGAAAAACTACTGTTCCGGCTTTTAGGCCTGAACCCTGGTACATCCAGACACTATCCCTCTCTATTACTAGATTCCTGCAGAGCCATCTTGGTAAAATGTATAATTAAAGATTCTAGATCTGATGATACTCACAACTTGTACTTTAATAAAAGTTGGTGAATTTGGCATGGCTTTGTGCAAAATACCCGTTCATATAGTTTGAAGGTTGCATCGTGTACACACCAGAGTAAGTTTGAGGCGGATGTGGGAATGGTATCCAAGAGACATGGGTGACGATTTTTTTAATTTTGACACGGCTCAGCATATACCTCACTTGTATGCACTGTAAGATTTTATTATAATTATTGTTGGATATACCAGGCATCCTCATGAAACTGAAGAGTGAACCACTCTAGATCATATCATATTAAAATAAGGCAGTATAGTTTCCGCAATGAATCCCCAGATGGCAGTACAGCGGCACAAGGAATTCTTATGAAACTACCAACCAATCTCTAGCAATTTTGCAACTAGGAGTCCATCATTCTTTTGACAAACTGCCAGAGATGCAAGTGGGGCATACTCTGAGTTTAGGAAACATATTGTGTTATGCACCAGGGTCTGCTTTATGTGTGCCTCATACGTATAATTCAGTAAATCCTAACACATAGGACGCATCTCATGTACAGGACGCACTCTGAGTTGGAGGGAATACTATGAGGTGCATATGGGACATAATTTTGGGTGGTTTAGTACTGTCTTAAGGCCAAAACCCACTACGTGAAAAATGGGTCTGAAATGTCTGTGATTCTGGATATCTGCAACATTGGACTCTTGCCAATTTCCTAAATATCAAGGGCACTCACTGCACTTCTTACTACTCCAAATCCGACTATAGCTGATAGTAGCAGAGGAATCTCTGTGATTTTCATTACTGCACAGATGAGTTGCTAGAATGATTCACAGAGATAGAGTATTTGATATTAAAATCACAGTTGTCTCTGACTATTTTCTGTGGTTTGCAATGGTCTCCTGCATAGCATAAACAAATGTAACTTGCATAAATCGCAAGCAGAACCCCATTATGACTGTAGTATGTGGAACTTGGCTCCTGATTTATCAAAGACACACCTCTTCTGATTTCCTAGAAACTGTTGTTTTCCTCTAAATCACAGGGATTTTGAGTCTATCACAGAGATTTCAAGCCCTTTGTGAAGAAAATATCAAAAACTTTTGATGTACTATACTCCCTAAATACCAGCACTTTGACAGGGATTCTTAGCCTTTATAGGTCTTCCCTAGACGATATTACCACCCCAATATTGGCTAAGCACCCACATATCCTATTTCACAATGATATCCCGACTATTTTCACGTTGTGGGATTTGGCCTGTATAGTGCAAAAACCTCACCTATAGCACATATGCCCCCTGAGTTCAGGTAATTCCAATAGAACGCATCTGAGGCTATTATTGTGTATAAGCTGCGTCCTAAACAGTACTTGTTAAAATATTCTTAAAGTGGAACAATATTTGTAAGATTGATAAAAGGAAAATTCTAATCAATGGTATATCATATAGCTAATTCCATTCCCTTCATCTGACAGTAAGATATCCCCTCATAAATCGATTGGACTATAGTTGTTGTCTATAATTACCTAAATTTTGACAAAACTGTATCCCATAATGGGTGCTCCTACGTTTCCCTGAAAACTATTCTTCACGCTGTGGATCGATGCAGAGGAGGAATGGAGAGACAGTGCGTGCACAGGCGCTAAAGAACAATCCCGGCTCTACATCCAATTAAATCTACGCCCTACGGATCCCACGTATGCCTTTTATAATTGATTCCAGCTTGTCTATCGAGCTGAGACTTTGTTGTATTGATCATCTGTTAGTAGCACTTGGTGCTGGTCTATTTCCGTGTGAGAGATAGAGGGAGCTTATACAGTAGATTACATACTGTATTGACTTGTTCAAGTGCCGGTGTCTCAATGAAGTACTGGTCTCAAGTAAGCACCATGGTTACAGGGGTATTGAAATCGAATAATCAAATTGAATATGCATATGGCTGCTGAAAGGGCCACTTCAGCACCCATGTGCTTACTCAATTTGGTACCTAGGCCTAAAAAAAAAGGTTTGTTTCCAGTTACCTGACCGACCCTAGGTAAACGGGGTCGGCCCTGCAATTTTTTTTTTGTTGAGAATTTTGAAGAATCCTTCTTAATTTGAAAGATATCTTTCACGAAGAATATCCTTGGTTCTACAATTCAAAGCTTAGATAAGTATATCTCTTACATATTTTTCACATTTCTAATGTTTTTTTCATAGTTTTACCGTAAAATCTAAGAGTCTCACTTATCTGCCCATACATTCCTTATACAGAATTGAAAAAATAAGATTAAAAAAAAATCCGGCCTACCGACCCTAGATGTTTGAGCTATGTTACTGGAAACACATGATATTTCTTTTTTGGCCCTCCCCCCTGTGTACCCACAGCCCTTATCCAAAGAATTGCTGCATTGGTACATCATGCCAACCAGTGGGCATATGGCACACTCCTGCATCAGCGGCCCTGAAATGGTTATGGTCAGCCCATGACCGTAAGCACCACCTATTTCATGATAAGAGATGTTTTTATTTTACATTCAGCTTGCATGGTAATATATCAGACTGTTTATCGTGGGGGCAGACTTGTATCTTGACAGATGTGGAACTTCCCAGCTTGCTAGTATGTTATATGAATGATAGATTGAGTTTGAGTTTGAAAAGCGTTTATTGGCCAACAATATCTTAACATAGTGAAGCTTTTACAATTATCAGCCATACTGATTGGATTAGCTTTGGTCAGGAATGTGAATGATGTAGTTATATTATGTAAACTTCTTCTGCTGCTAGTAGGGCTTCACGATTTCAGTAAAACAAAAAAATAGATTCTCTACATTGATAAAAATGCCTTCACAATAACGGCAGGGGCGTAGGAAAAGGGGGGCCAGGGGGGCCTTGGCCCCCCCAATCATGAAGGAGGTGGGGCCTGAATATGTCTGGGTCCCCCTAATATTGGCCAAGAACTCAAACTCAAATTAGATTTATATGGTGATGGGATAGGGAAAGTAGGGGTGTGAGCCTAAGTCAGATCCAAGATTCAACAAAAATTACTTTTCTATACAAATTCTATATATTGTAATAAACATCGGCCGGCGGCTCGGCAGTGGCCACCGAAGCCTGGCGGTGGGTTCACGCGGTGGCCGCTAGGAGGCGCGTCGGCGGTGACGTCACAGCTTTGTGACGTCACCATCGGCGACCAGGACTATAAAATGGGTGTTCGGTGGTTTTAAAGCAGACACTATGAGACACTCAGGTGGCCTACGTGTAAGCCTTCCTAAGGGAGTTCGGTGGCTGGTTTCTAGTCCATGAACAGAGTGGCGTCTCTAAGCAAGTATAAGTACAAGTATCAGTAGAAGCAAGTAACTGATGACAAGTGCCTGTTAGTCCTTAAGGCCTATAAGAAATAAAACAACAACAACGGCTGTAACTTTATATTCCATTCTTTATATAAGTTGTCGACTCTGGTTATTACAATATGTATATGTATAGACGTCATCGACCAATGAAGATTTGCTTCCTACGCCTCTGTAACGAGAGTTCTTTCGCATATTTGGGGAAATGTTTCGACTGATATTTTCATCGAGATCCCCTATAGTAGAGTGTAAAAAAGGTTTTGTGTAATTTCATGGGTTAGTTAATACACATGTGCGATGTTAACAAGTGTTATCGTGTAGGGCTTCTATATAACAGCCCAGCCAAAAATTCAGAATATGAAAAGTAAAAGGTTCAAACATTTTTTGGTAGAAATGCTTTTAGAGTTAAATCTGGGTAATTTGAGCGCTTTCATTTGAACATACTAGATCAACATCTGTTTTAGGTTGAGACCTCATCCTTTGGCATAATTATATTCCTTATCCTAGATGGCCGACGCCAGGGCATATTTTCTGAGGAGAATCCTAGAATCTAAAGCGGAAATATGCTTGGATGACAGCGATCTAAGATTCTACACACTCAGATCACGTCCTCTCAACGCAAAAAAAAACAACAATTCTACCCAAAATGTTCAGCACCTTAGTTATTAGGCCTCCTTTGCACAGAGCATACATGGTAAAGTTGATGCCCTCAAAGGCTGTATAAGAGAGGTACATGACCCTGGAGGGTTTATAGCCAGCCCTGTATTCCTGGCAATCCCTATTCACATAAATCACATTATTCAGATTTAATACATTCAAACAAAACACAAGGTCGGCACTGACCAGATTCATCAAACTGCAATAAAGGATGAGCAATTTTGGTGAGCTGCTCACATAGGAGGTCATAAGGTGGTGAGCTGCTCACATAGGATGTCATAAGGTGGTGAGCTGCTCACATGGGAGGTCATAAGGTGGTGAGCTGCTCACATGGGAGGTCATAAGGTGGTGAGCTGCTCACATGGGAGGTCATAAGGTGGTGAGCTGCTCACATAGGAGGTCATAAGGTGGTGAGCTGCTCACATAGGAGGTCATAAGGTGGTGAGCTGCTCACATAGGAGGTCATAAGGTGGTGAGCTGCTCACATAGGAGGGCATAAGGTGGTGAGCTGCTCACATAGGAGGGCATAAGGTGGTGAGCTGCTCACATAGGAGGTCATAAGGTGGTGAGCTGCTCACATAGGAGGTCATAAGGTGGTGAGCTGCTTACATAGGAGGTCATAAGGTATACATGTTTAACACCAGGTGATACTAAACCCCTAAGGTCTTCATATTGCGTTAATGCATGAATGTTGCCATGGTGAGTTACTTTCCAGTGCTGCACGGGTCTGTAGTGTTTCCTGGTGGCACTGGTGATTTAATTGGGAATTGTTGTCAAATGTCATGCTGTCGATAACAAAGGTCAAATTCTTACGGATCATGTTGATAGATAAACACACATAATTATGTCGATTTCCTTACATATGGACACCAGGTAGTGAATTTTCCTAAGATCTTAGTCTATGAAATTCATTTGCTGCATCAATGCATCATGCCCTTTGGGTATACACTCCCAGATGGTTTGTTTGAGGCTTCAATGGATGTGCCGGCAGGTGTTTTAATTGTTCCTGCATTGTGCATCATAGCATCAAATGAATGAATGTAGCCGTGACAGGTTACTCACCAGGGCTACTTTGATGCGCCATGGTGACCTACAAGATTGATGCATTCCTGGAGGGTCAGCATGGACGACCAATGAGGTGTTGTGAAGCAGTCTCACCCCTATTTCATTGGTGCATCATGACAACTAGTTTTGATTTCAAGCAGCAGGCAATCCTTAAGGAACTAAAGGGTTATCACATGGGAGGTGTTAGGGTGCCCACAATGTAGCTTGGAGACACCTGGGAGTGACATTGGTAAACAGTTTAAGGCTCCCATGTGACAAGGGATCATGTTTGGTGAGCTAAACACCATATATAACACATGTATAGTAATCCTTAGGTTGCTTCATTATCCATGACAAAGGAAAGTGCAATAAAGGCATCTTATAACTGTGGGTGGATTTAACCCTACATGGTGAGAGTATACAGTGGTCTTATACAGTGTTCTCAGGTTGGCTTGATGAATGGATGCCACCTGGCGAGTAACTCAACGGGCTTCATTTTTGCATCTTGGCAGGCCTATGGAGTCAATGTATAACCCTTAGAATTGCTACTTATTACAAAGTTATGCAATGCAATGATGTCAACACAACAGTTAAGATATCATGCTGGCCTTAAGGCAAAGGCCATATTTCATTAGGACTTAGACCAAGACATTTACAAATCTTTCATTATGTTGAGTGGGGTGACATTTTGAAAGGCCAAGCCATTTGCCACTAACGCAACAATATCACAAATATTGCTGATATCAGGCAAGAGGCCCAACTAACTCCAAAACTGCAAAAGTCTGATTCTATCTGATTCCAATCTGAAACCATAAGGTGCTATCTGCCTTTTTCTAACACAATGTAGAAATAAACAATCTATTTTCATCATGAAAAGATTTAGATTTACAAAATTCACACTCACCTGCATTTTGCGTTCATAGTCGACCTCTATCTCAGATCCATTGTAGTATCGGTATTCTATGGGGATGGAGGTGTCGGGGAAATAGAACCCATCCTTACATACACACTTGTACGAACCTCGCCGGAACCCCAGCCCGGGTACCGGATGGCACTGAAATGATAGAAAACAGAGATGATAGCATGATTAACATTGAGTTTAATTGGATCCATAGATTAAGTATACAGGCCCTCCATGGTACTCTAGAGGGCTGAGGGGGTGTCTCTCCCAAACCCCTGCCCAGGCACCAGGTGGCACTGAAATAGTAGCTATAGCTGGATTAACATTGAATTTGGTTGCATCCATAGATTAAGTATACAGGCTCTCCATAGTACCCTAAGGGGTGGGAAGTGTCTGGGGTGTAGAGCCGATTCTTAAACATAATTATATTTGCATGAATCACCAAGGAACCGTAGCACGGTGACTGGGTGATACCAAAACAATAGAAATAATTCTCATGGATAGTTTGAGTATACATGTAGTGTTATTTCAACTCTACTTTGACAGCTCAGGCCATACTGATGGTTGAAAAAAAACCCTTTGTGTGAACAGTCAAACCAGTAGGATATATGATGTGCCACATAGCACTGTGCTGCAAGATAGCGTAGCGCATAGTGGGAAAAGGCTTAGTACCTCACATACAAGGTGCACCCCACTTGTATGGCTCACTCTTCAGTCAGGCCAGACCTATTCGGCACACCTGAAGTAATATTTTTGGCAATACAATTATGTCCTCTTTTCTTAAATCCTCATGTATAAGACACACAGTTAACTATAGGTGGTTCCATAAGGCCTTAAATAAATAAAGTGGTAAAGGTGATCGATGTTTAGTCTTTGCCGACCGTTTCTTCACGAGCGGCCCAGACCTGCGAGTGAAGAAACAGGAGGCAAAGACTAAACAGAGTTCATCTTTACATTTATGTCAAGGTGTTTCAATAGATATTTCATCAATAACTTTAAAACAAACATAAATTCAACTGTTGTCAACCCGCAAATGCTGTGCGCCGCCATCTTGGATGTTTACATTTTACCGAGGTCACATGACCGTGCTGAATTGGCACAGGTTATTCAACACTGGGGTGCAATATGGGGGCTAAGTGCAACATCTATGGGACATCGATTTTCACCTTGACATAAAAAGGTAAAGGTTCACAAGCATTAGTCTGAGTGAGGGGTAATTCATAAGATGGAGCTGAGTGAGATAACTCTCACTCAGCTCCAATTTGAGTGGTCCTTTACATTTATCTCATATACTGTTTTAGAGAAATATGTTTAATTTCATTTAATTGGCATAAAGTAATAGTTTAATCAAAATTATCCGGCCATTTAGGATGCTGCAAATGGCCGTGAAGTACAGGGTAGGGTCAGTGCATGTGGTTGTTCAATACAGGGCTCCCATGGAGCTTTAGTATTCAACTTGAGATTGACAGTGTGACCCTACAAGGTATAGACAATTGTTATTCATAGCTCATGTCAGGGCAGGTCCAATTCAGATTCACAGAAACCTGACTAATATCATTGAACAATTCTCCTCATCAAACAGCATTGTTTAATTCTCATCTCATCCTTATTTTCCTGTTTCAGGTTCCTAAAACTAATTTCCTGACATTAATTAATCAGGCCATCATTTCTCTTCTTCTCTTCTTGAATCTTATTTTCTTCTTAAAATCGGACTGTCTGCTTGTCAGAAGCCTAAGATGTTGTGAAAATGCAATTTGTCCAATCAGCTTTTAATTGCTTTTTTTGGGGAAAAAAAGAGTTGTATGGTTTCGCAGGGACTGTAACAAATCATGGCACAATGGTTGAAACAATTTGAGGAGGCAGAGTGAATAAATATGAACGAGTTGTCTAACAGTTGTGTGAAGAGATGGAGTTGACATGTAATTTAGGAGAACTGTCAGGCTCCTGCACTACAGTGCATTCACTGGATACATACAAAATAACTTATTAACCCTTAAAGTGCCACTGATGTAGGAGTGCATCATACCCATTTCTCATCGTCATGCATGAATGGAGACATGGTGAATATGTTCTCATCACATCTCATCAGATTCACGCCTTATGCCAAATCTATGGGGTAAATTGTATGCCCTCCTTGAGCATCAGTGTGATGCACCAATGAAATGGTGGCTAGCAGAGAGTCATGCACAACGGCCATTAAAGGGTTAACCCTTTAAAGGCTGCATACTCAATAAAATTACTTAATACTTGCTACGGTATTTGGACTTTAATCCTCTGGTATTCTGCACCCTTAAACATTCATTCTTCTACACTTTTCATATTTTCAGGACTTAAGGACTGACTATTTGTCCATGTTGCTTGCCATAATGCCTGGCTGCAGCTCAGAGAGGAAATTTGACATTTTAGATACACTCCCAAAGGGCAAGTGTGAAGGATAATTGATGCCTTGGCGATTAGGAGGCCATTTCTTAAGGCACTACGACTACACACAGTCACTACAATTTGAACCCCAAAAACTTAGTGCCAGTAATCGTATGTAGGGCCCTATGACTGTTCTGTATGATCAGCCTCTATGCAGCAAACACATAGAATATTGTAGAGCAGTCGTAGTGCTGGAGGCCATACATGGTCAATACTGTTGGGCTATAATGTCACTCAATTAAGGATCCTCACTTCGACTTAGGGGTGAGCCGTCATAGTGTGTTAAGAAATGGCCTCCACCAGGGATCAGATTTATGCATCACGATGGCATAATTCATCAAAGCACTATCAGTTTTTAAAGGCTTAAAATAAAATTCGTCTAAGATTAACTGGAAAGGAAAGTTAAATAATGCTTAGGTGTGGAACAATTAATCTCAAGCGATAGAATCTGTGAGGTGTGTTGTTAGTTGTAGAAAAAGTGACTACTACAGTCTATCCACTATCTATCCAAACTCATTATAACAGGGTTGAGCACTTGATCTATCTCCAATAACAAATGACAAGAGGGGATATCTCAGGAGGCTATTTCTTAAGGTACTACGACTGCGTACCCCCACTACGATCTGAGACCCCAGTAGTAAGGTGATCGTAGGTATTGGCCTACGAATGCTTTGTATGATTAGCACATATGCAGTATTTACATAAGGCTTGCTAGAGATGTCGTACTGCGAGCCATTTCTCAAACGCTACGATCCTACCCCTCTCCTTCCGATTTCAACCACCCCTACGATCCAGTCCAATCGTAGTGATTGAGCCTGGATGATCATGTATTACTTATGATTGCCTATTCATGTGCATGATTTTTCCCTCTATATCTGCACCATCTTACGATCATGGCAAGGTCGGTACGATTTCAAGGGGGTGTAATCTTTGGGTTTGAGAAATGACTTCCTGGTACAGGCATCAGTACCCACTAATTAATGCATGATACTGTAATCGCCTTATTTGAAGGCCAGTCACTACGATTTGCAGTACAGCAGTCGTAGTGTGTTAGGAAATGGCCTCCGTACTACAATACGGGGATATCTCCAGACTCTGTGAATCTAGGGAATTTGCATAAGACTCTTAAGTAACAGTAAATGGAAGTGCCATAAGAAAATGCCCGCCCGAGAATGGGACTGTTCTAAAAATATGAGACTACATATAATTTGCCAAGCCTGAAATGCAAAATAAGAAAAGAAAACTAAGCATGATTGATCCAAATGTCTAGAAACCCTCATGTATTGGGTATGCTTCAACATCACAATTCATACCTTACATATCAGCAAAGCCCAACAGTGAGAGCTTGACAGTGACTCTTTTTACCCCTATCCTCCCTTAATGAAGGAGCAGAAACAAAAACCTCCATATATTGAACATGCATTTAACTTGGGGCCTTGCTATGCCGAAGGGGATTCCTGTGACTCGCAAGAATGCATTTGTAAAATGAATTTAAATCAAATAGAACAGTGTGAGTTGAGGGAAATTAAAAAAAAATTGGCTGTCGCCTGCAGCTTGATATTGAAGCACTTTGATGGGCAGATGTTTGTATAGAAACACCCATCTCCATCACTCTGCAATCCCTACCTTCTCTGAGGTAAAACAGGATTTGTATGCTGAGCCGAGTGAGCAAACACGGCGGCTGACAATTAGGGTATGATTGGACAATACCATATCATACACCTGCTTGCCTTGCTACCTCAATGATGATGTGCAATAGCTAAACATTGGAAGTCCACAATTCTTATGAAACATTCCAAACTAAATACTATCTACTATTCAGTCAATGTGGGGTTATGGGTTATGACTAATTTACTAAAACCTGGCCTGCCAGTAACAGAGAGGCCCCCTATAAATAATTGATCCTTCTATAAATTGGTGAAAACTTACGAGTCATAGGAGTCGTTGTTTATTAGGTAGTTGAATTCAGATTTAGATTTTCTTAAGATTACCATTTTAAAACATATCCAGGACATAGGATTCTTGTACAAATTAGAAATACCATTCTGAAAATGATGAAATACTGTGGAAATATATTCCCCATATGGCACACCATATGTTTAAGCCGTCTCTGAGAGTGTGGAGTGGGACGACTCTGATTAGTCTCCAGCAGCAGATTCTGACTTCTCATTCTAATAACTCGCTCAACGTAAAGAGCTTCATGTAAAAAAATTGATCGCCATAGCCCATGGGCGTTGACTGGTTACCAGGTTTAGCTTTGATTACAAAGGTGAGCGGTTATTTTGCCGAAGTAACCCTTCACCTTCATAATCAAGGTCTGTGCATAGCAAATAAAAGCACCAGAGGGCAGCACTGTTCCGTTAAGTTTCTCACCCTTCTATCACATATATGGATAACACCTACACAGACTAAACCTGGTAACAAGTCCACGCCCGTGTCATAGCCTGAAATGGCTCACTTCTGAAAAGATCCCCCAGGACTTATTATCTTTGACAGCATCACACAAAATGTGATTCTTATTTTTTCCCCTGTCTATTTCAAATCGATTTTGCCATTCCTCTACAGACATCATCAACATGCTCTGACAGTAATTAATTTCATATGGAATTGTTTAAAGTAATCCTACCATTGGAGTGAGAAATTCTGAACGTGACTGCAATGTCTCTCATCTTTGAACCATCTCTTCTAATCATCCCAGACAACACAAAATACAGTCATAGACAGGTTACATAGCATATAGAAAAGCTGTGTTTTATATAAGTGAAATTCTATGCCAGACTCTCTAGACAATTTCTCGAGGGAGCCTCTTTTTTCTATGAATAATATTGGAGACCTTTCTTAATCATCTAGTGTTATTCAAATCATATCAGGAACGGCCAGAAAACTTAAAACCAAGATAAAAGTCTTTAGTCAAGGTGTTAAGCAGATGACAGGTGGTCTTAATTGGCTGGTTGCACACCTGAATTTTACTCTGACATACAGATGATATAATCATGTATGACGTTAGGGGAATCGCTCTATAATCTAGAGATTCTCTTCAACGGCTTTAGCCATTTGTTTTAGTTCAATAACAAAATAAAAGATGCAGAAACTAGAAAGGCTCTAGCAGTTACATGTTATATGATGCATTTACCATAAATGTCTGAGGCAAATATATCTGCAGGAATTATCCTTTGTGACAATCATCTCTAGATTCACTGCTCGTATAATGATGAAAAACAACTTGCGTTGCACTTTGTTAAAAGTATGTTCCACTTAGTTTAATGTACTTTGACATAAGTCAAAGGGTGCTTGTGTTAGTGGATGCTATGTATATGAATCATATACAGGTTTGAAAGCAGAGTGTGGAGGCTCCTCACTCCAACTATCAGTTTGAATTACTGTCCTAGATTACCAAATAGCTCTACAATCGCCAAGATACCACTGCGATCACAAAACCTGCCTAAATCGTAGGGTCTATCTCCTAATATACAGCATTGTACAGGGCCTGAGTACAGTTGTATACAATTGTTATATGTCTACTTCGGTTTTAATGGCTCATAACTCCTTTCTATGCATTTTAACAATTAAATGTTTGTCCAAATGTTGACAGAATATCAACTTACTAATAATACAACTGGTGATCGTTCAAAGATCCAAATGGAGACCAAATTGTTAATTGTTCTGAAACAAACCCTTGGCCTGAGTTTAGTGGTGGAACATCTTCATTAACTACGTGTGTGGCTCTGTCTCTCTTATTCTCCGTGTGTGTGTGTGTGTGTGTATGTGTGTGTTGCTCCTCTTCTCCTTGCTGCGACTCTGTTCACTCCCTCTCTGACTCTCTTAGTTCATCTTTCCCCTCTGTCTCTCTCTTTTGGTATATCTGCTTCTGTCTCTTTTCACTGTCACTTTGTGTCTGCCTCTGTGTTCGTCTCACTGCCCCTCTCTGTGCCCTCTCTACTTCACCCTCTAATTCCATTCTCTGTCTAACTCTGCAGCTCAATCCTCCATCTCTGTCTATCCGTTTCTGTGTCACACTCTCTGTTGCTCTCTCTCTTTCCTCTCTCTCTCTCTCTCTCTCTCTCTCTCTCTCTCTCTCTCTCTCTCTCTCTTTCTTTCTCGCTGCAAAATAATCCTCACAATATAAACCCACAATATATCACAACGTAGAAAAGTAATTAATCATAATTATAGCAGAGGCATATTCGCAGATTTTGACGTTCTGAAATCAATTATCTAGATTGATGTTGAGAGGATTGGACTTCAATGGAGATAAAGATGTAATCTATAGAAGATTATATCAAATGCTACACTTGAAATTCAGTCATGAGCATTAAGCAGATAATTAGTACAATTTGCAGTACGAGAATTCAGATAAAGGAGAGCTGATTATTAATTAATTGTAAACCTGATCAGAATGTTTAACAGTGCAACCTGACAAATTGCAGTCTGAATCGTGAATACTTACATCCGGAATGTATCGTTAAAGTGAGCTTAACATATAATTAATAAGGGATGGACTTCAGATGTTGATTACCTAACATTTCAGGCCATGATCATCCATGCGTTTACGTCTATAAATCGCTCAACAGTTTCCTAATCATTGTATTGAATTTCATCTTGATTAATATAAACTTTCAATAATCTGAAACCTACCATAACGCTATGCGCACTTTAATCTAGCAGAATATAATTGTCACAGAAATCAGGTCAGCTGTCGAGAGTGGAAGTTAATGAATATCTCTGATTAATTGATAAAGCGAAATTGGAATAATAGACAATATCGTGGCCTTAGTGGAAGAAGGTTGTAACTGTATTTTTTAGAGTCCTGCAAGAGAGGTAGAAGAAAGGTTACTAGGGCACTAAGTGCTTACAGTGATATTGCACTACAGCCCTTAGGCACATATATATCAGAGGCAGAGCCTCAATACGTTCAAAGAAGCTTAATAAAGTCCAATAGATGTTAAAACAGAAGAAAACTTTCACCAAATATCAGTTACAACCTTATTGCACTGAAGTTGCGATGTCCTTGGTGTCCACGCTACAAATATGGCAGTCTTATGAAGGGGCCATCCAGTAAGAGCATGCATAATACACAGAGCTTTATGGTAATAATAATGGTGCCAGATGGAAGAAAAAACCCACGAGCTCACAATGTAGAGCACAACACAGGATAAAGCATAAATCTGTGTCAAAAAATAAAATATGAAAGAGCATAAAATTTCCATTTTTTACTCTCCTCATTTATTTGATAGCTTTCACCCAGAAGTGTGAACCAAGCCTGAAGGCCTAATTCTAACCCACCGACTCGGATTGAGATGGATTTTGAACCACTAAAAGGCTCCTGCGCCAATTGCTCCCGAGTGGCAATGGGTTTTGGTGCGCTCTTGCCAGAACTCTCGCCCACCCATGTGACGTTTCTCGCGTGAGGTGCGGCCATTGTTTGAGGCCTCGTTCTGACCTAGGCTGGGAGGTGCTACCACCTAGTGGCTCAATCTGACACCTCGATCACTCCTCAGGTTGAAGGCTGCAAACATGGGAGACAAATCAGTTGGAGGGAGGCTGCTTAACCCTTTAAAGGCCTCTGGAATTGATATGATTGCATCATTATGCCTGCACTCCATTGGTGCATCATGCCAGGACTGTAAGGCATCAACCCCATAGGGTCAGCATGATGCATGGATGTAGGATTCATGCATCATGATGACCAATGGGCAATGCTTGAATGCAGCCATGGCAAGTCTCCTCACCTGGGACTGCAGCCCAATATGAGTCGCTGGCACCGGTTGGGAAAATTTTGCTAATCCGAAATTTATTTTCTATACACTTGTAATGGAAAAAAGTATCGGGTAGTGAAACTGACATTGGAACCAACCGTTGGATGATGCACTAATGCAGTGCTGACAAGTAGAATCGCCAGCACTGCACTGGTGCATTATGGCGATCAAAGAGCACTGTGTGGCACTGAATGGGCTAAAAGGGGGTTCTGGAGGTGAGGGATGAGGGGTGTGTGACCCCCTACTCTTAACACTGGCCCCCTGGGCCCCCACTACACCCACTACCATACAGACACATAAGTTACCCACCCACCCAGAGACTACCCTTATTATCGCCCAGTCACCTCCTACCCCCCTGCTCCATCACTGGCCGGTACTTATCTATGGATCAGGCTACTAACGACCCAACAAACACTAAACTACTGTAACCTTGTTTGCCTATAAGCTCTGCCTTATCGGATACATAAGCAATTTAGATTCCAATTACAAATACAAATAATGAGTGGCCCCTTTAAGCTACTTGCATTATTGATGTGAAAAATATTGTATCCCTGATGCTTATTTCTGACGAGTGATCATTTGAGACCGCACTGTTTGAATGAGTCTGTATGCTTCACAGATGTTGATGCTCTTTGCCATGCTCATTTATAAGGGATTTTCAAGCAATCTTGCAGAATGGAAAAGAAAATGGGAAAATGGGAGCTGAAAATAGTAAATTCATCAGGTGAAATGATCTAACCAACATATTACCAAGGACCCTTTAGGGTACCTTAGTATCCCCCAGCCATGATATCAATATCCGCTGGCCATTCCCTACGATACTGCAGAAAAGGACTAAAGCTAATGCCATCCAACTAATCTGTATGATTATCACTCATATATTGATAACATAGGATTTGTTAGGGCAGTTGTGCAGGTGTAATTATTGCAGTGACCATTATATGTAAGACTGATAGCATTAGGGCGAGAGCTCCCATTTGCTTTGTAGTCGTGGTATGTTGAGAAGCGCCCTCCTGCATGGCCTAGGTTAAAAGAATTATTTAAATCAGGTCTTTAATCTCCTTTAAATGTTAATAAACTACTTCAGATACACCTTAATCTCTACGCCCTGCTTTGGGAAGTTGGATGACAGCAATGAGGAATCAGCAGGTTCAATTATTACCTTATAATCTAATCACACACTGTATCTGTCACAAGAAGAAGAAGATGTAATAGTATCTGGATGTTGTCCATTCAACAAAGTGAAGATTTAATAGGCCATAGACCTAGTTTGTTCCAAACCCTATTAATACATCAAATAGATTTAGTTAAAGATTAAAAGGATGAAGTTGTTCATAATTTGTCATAGGAGGGGCAAATCTGGAGAGCCTAAAGAAACATGGGTAGTGTTAGTGTGTGCAGTACCTTAATTTGTGATATTTGACTCATTCTGCTTTGATGAAGTAGAAAAGGGCGGAAATATGATGTTTAATTAAATCAATGATTATTAGCTGAAAGTACTGATGGTACTTTTATATTCACACTCACTGGACTTTAATCACACATATTATGCTACAAGCACACTTGTCAAAGTCATACTAATGATTTGCAAACGGGAAGACAGGAAATCAGTATATTTCAACTGTACTTTAAACATCGTATCCCAACTAAAAGTCTGTCATCTTTTAGTGATGCCATACTTGTATGAGCTATACCCTCCTCTCAATCCTTTTTGAAACTTCAGCATAAAATATGCACATGACAACGTATACAAATTTTATTGTAGGTCAACAGTAAAACAAGCGGTTAACATAGCACTGAGTCAGTGTTATGATTTGTCATGGATGAGTGGCCACCTCTGCAGTAAAGGTTTTTACATGGCTCATAAGTGGCACATTGTTAGTCACTGGGCGCGACTCAGTTAAGGACTGAGTCGCTGGGACTGGCATACCTAAAACTTTCAGGTGCTCTAGAAACGGCAAGTTTCTAAGAATAACATTTGACAGAAATAAATCCTCAACAATCAGCTTATGGTATTGACAAGAGTACCACCTTAGTTTTGCTGTCTGTGAGTGGGAAGAGTGTCTTTTGTTGGAAACTTTTAGATCGCACCCTTTTCCAAGATTTGGCACATGCCATGTGGGTTGCACAGGTAGCTATCAACAGGTGCATTTTCTGCCAGACAGGAAGTCAATCTCCACTCTCCAAGCAGATTCTCATGAATAACATTATTTCATGAATAACACCTCTGTTGTGAGACCTGAAACCACATCCAACATGGCTGACCGTGGCAGCTAAACTTGATATGAAGGCTAACAGATTTGCGAGAACCAAATAATCTGGGCCCCGTATTAAAGGTTTCTCACAAAATGGCAACAAACATGTCTTAGGAAGCCATCTTTAAGAGGAAATCGACATAAATAAATTATGTCCTACAATTCCAGCCACCTGACAAATTAGCCCTATGCCTGACTCTCCCGTCAGGTAAGAGTCAGCGCCCGCCGGACAACACATTGTGGACAAAGGGTGCACTGCTTGCTCTTTGCACAGGTGGATCAGCAGGATAAAAGGCACCTCTGATAGGCCCCATAGATGTGTGGTTTGGTTCTTGATCTATATAGCTATTATTGGAGGGTCAGGCTGGTGGTGCCCCCTTCTGCTGTAGTCCTTTTGCCTTTGACTGGTCAAGAACTTGGCTCAAAGTGCCTGCCATAGCGAAGACGTGTTCTGCATCTAGGTGTCTTCTGTTTACACACACAGGGGGCACTCATATCAGAATGCTATATGCCATTTATTAGGGATACAGGTAACATTGACCAGAGACTGATTAATTGATCACATCCCAGAAGGTCATTTTAGTTGAAATTGCATCTTAAAGATGGAAAATTAAGCCAAAAGATGTTTTACCTGACAAGACAGAACCTACCCTAGCAAAGTTACTTTTATAATTTGTAATTTTTGGATTTACTGACAATTTCAGGACTATGTTCCTCAGCGATATCGAAATAAGCACCTGCGATGATAGCACTACATCTAGTTTTACAGGGTCTATTCTTCTCGGAGTTCTCCTAGCTGCCAATCCTAATACCCCAACCTACCCTATCTCTCACCACCATGGAAGCAGGGGGACAGCATCGTAAAGCCTTCAATGGGGAGGCAGTGGCCTCGCAGGGTACAACTTAGTTATAATAGGGCCACTGCGAGGCCATGAATCGGCCTTGGCCAACTGGTGGTAGACAACCAGGCGAGCAGTATAGGAGGTAGGTTTTTAAGAGTTTGACCAAAATTTATACATCCACTGAATGCTTATAAACTAGGCCAAAATTTAGAGCGCCAGTGTTAATTATACAAAAGCTTTCATTCTAATAGATATCACCATCTACTAAACCTGGTTTTGTGTGAATTCCATCTCTTAAGTATAGAAATTTATACTTCCTGATTATTAAGTGGTGTCATAAACTCTTTATGGTAGCCTATTATATCATTGGAGAAAATGGAAATTATGTGGTTGGTGTAATTACCAGCTTTCCCCAGAGACCTAGATAAGTAACACACATAGCTCTAATACAGTCATCTCACCAATGCAACCACTTATCTGTATTTCTAAAGGTAGATATCATTGACTGTATTCTAAGCTACCTTGAGGCAATCCTTTAGTTAATCTATTGGTCTGCTAGTCACTGCAAGGTGTTCGTGGCATCATCACAGTTTTCAAATTGATTTCCAGGCACCTCCTAAGATCGTACCTATTCGGCCTGCTGTTTAAATTATCTAGCATACTGGGGTAGCGCAGATACATTTATTTAGATTTTGGCCAAAAGCATTAGAATTGATCAAAACTGAACCAATATGACTGCTACAGACGGTGGTGCTATGCTAAAACAGCTCTCAAGGCCATGGTCTTGGATGGCCTCTGGACATGCTGATCCCAATGGGGGTCTGTGAGGGGTTTCTGGGGGTTGGCGTAGGTGGGGGATGTTAAGGGGCGAGGTGGTGCCACAGGGTGCTCTACAATACAAGGGTAGGCTAGGTCCTACATATTCTGGCATTATGCAAAAGAAGGTACCATTGAATTAAGAGTAGTTGTCTGTCAACTTTTGGGGAACATTTACCAATACCCTTTACAGTGATTCCTTATATAAATAACAGTGCAGTACTGTAGTACCATTTGTGGCTTCATTGTAAATACTACATTCCTTCGATGCATTACAGATTCATCGTATAATTTTAGAAGCATGCATTGTATATATGCAACAGTTATTTCTTAGAGTTGAGCAACCTTTTCTCTGCCTCTCATCGATTAGGTGTTAGCGTTAGGTGTCAAACAAGGCATATATATATATATATATATATATATATATATATATATATATATATATATATATATATATATCACCCCCTGCCTAAAGTATCTTAGCTACATCAAACGGTTTTTGCATAATGACAAGTTATGACCCTTATATTAAATTTTCTTCACAATTTAATACCTAAGTTACATCACTATTTTCCTCTGTAGCATTTACTGAAGGCCTTTTAGGTGTAAGATCCAGCAAGTGCACTGTCCACACCATATTTTGAGCCATATCATGTACTACAGACAGGAAAATATTTAAGATAGCTCATTGATATTTTGTATGGTCAAAATACTCACAGGGGACGAATTACTTGTGATTTTACAAGCATTTTACTACAAAATTAAAGAAATTATGACCAAGTTGCTGGATCTTACATTGCCATAAATTCACCTATATGCAAAATCAGACTGAAAATACTAAGATAATGCCTTCAGATGTATCAAATATATTTTGTTTATCTAGTTTTCTAGCCTAATGTGATTGATTGAAATGGATATTGACCTCTTAACTGGAGTCTGCATCAAATTATACTCCTAGATATATGAAAAAGCTGTTTGTGACATTTTAAAAAGCTCAGATTTTCATGATATTTAGGGCTTAAACCCACTAAAAATTGTCAAAATGGACTAAATAAAAAAAGCACTTTTAGATCTAAGTGTCTGCTATACGTCGATGATGGCTAAAACAGCCAATATGACATTAAGAATTTTCCACAGCAGTGTGACATAAGTGTTGAAAGTTGAGACCCCTAAAAAAGATTTTACCCACATATATATATATATATATATATATATATATATATATATATATATATATATATGTGTGTGTATGTGTGTGTGTGTGTGTGTGTGTGTGTGTGTGTGTGTGTGTGTGTGTGGGTGTCTCATGTCTCCATCCCTGCCTTTGTAGTACTTCATTTGTTCCTATCTAGTCTTACCTGATCCTTTCCTTGACGTTTTGTCCCTAAGCCTACACTGTTATAGATTTTGTTGAAACCCACGGAATTTGATAGAACGTCAAAGATAGGATATGCCTTAATTCTCTTGGCTGCATCAAGGGTACATCACAGAGACATTAAATAATAATCTCTATAATAACTTTTCCTCTCAAAGGAGTGTTGTTGTAGAGTAGCTCATTACGTCCTTGCCCTAGCATACTTTCTTTAAAAAATTCATGTCAAACTGGTAAAGTTTTGCGTACTTTGAAGGGTGTTAATCTATGCTTGATTCTGCTCATTCACCAATTTTTGATTTACTAAATACGTAAAGGAGATAATCATTGGGCCAACTTCAGTTTGTGAGAGATCAGGTCAATAGGAAATTTCACTTCATATAATTATGTTAATCCTGTCTTCCCCCCATCCCTTACTATTGTTCAATGATCCTTTCATATGGTTCTTAAACCCTAACACCATATAACCCTTTTCCTTGGCCAATGAAACCCCAATAATACCGGCACAGTTCAACCTGTCAGTTTCCCTATCCCCCTAAACCAGCCTCTCCATACTTGCAATGGTCTTGTCACCTCTCTATGGGAGCCTGTTCACCCTCTCCTATGGCTGTCTGTCCTTTTTGCCTGACACACCCTTTTCTAGTCACCCCTGATACCTCTAGGGAGGGTGTGGATGGAGGAGGGGGGCGGTGGTCACTAGCCCTTTAAGGGCTGGAAGATGCCTGCAGTCATTATCTACCAATGAGCGCAGTGCTGGCAAATCTAATGACCATTGCTGCATTGGTACATCATTATGGCCCCCTGGGAGTGCATCAGCTCAGTGGGTGCTGCAGGGTATACATCATATCGATCAATGAGCATAGCACCACAATTTCTTTTCCCGTTATATTGAGGAGGCAGGTGGGGTGTCAGCTAGGATAGTGTAACTGTACTGTACTTAACAACATTACATTTGTACATAGACATGAAAAGGGGAACAACTAGTTATTGGAAGACAGCCCCTAGCCTTACCCCTACTTCTGTTCCTCCCCAGGAGAGTGTTTGGAAGCACTATGTCTGCCTCAAAGAGCTAGGGCTTGTGGTATCAGAGTAGTGCCTGTAAAAGGTGGTTTGGTGGTTCGTCAGGGTGTTGGGAGCTGGGTCTTTGTAGAGGAGAGAGTTGCTAATACAATTTACTGAGCTGGTCCAGCTCCCCCTTTGACCCACCCTCAGGTGGTGCCAGACCAATGGTTCTGCTTCCATCCTCTAGGTGAGGCCTATTGAGAGAAGCTAGGATATTTAGATCTGATATAAAGGCTGACTTCACAACACCTACACCTTGAATTTTTGAGCTTTTAGGCCGCAATTAGATTTAAATGATATTTATTATATATACAGTTCAAACCTGAGAAATATTTGACTTTGCAATCCAATCATCTATTTTCACTAACTTACTCACTCAATCACCCACTCACAAACATTCCAACTCACTCACTCACAAACACACCGACCTCTCACCCACTCACCCATTCACTCACATACATGTACTCACTCACTAACCCATTCATTCACAAACACACCTACTCATTCACTCACTAACTCATTCCGCAATCCACTAAACTGACTCACTAGCTCATAAACAGAAACATTCACTAACTCACTTAAACATTAAAAAAAACACTCACTCAATCCCAAATACACACACTTACTCACTCACACTCTCACTCATTCAATAATCCCCTTGGCTCAACCTCTGACAATAAGTTTCAGTTGAGAACTATGGCCCTGAAACTGTGGCCTATAGTAAGGGTGTTTGTAGTACAAGAGGTAGAGAAGTCTAGGCTAGTGTGTAGTGATTTATCGGCATGGTTCCAAAATCGAAAAGGTCACACTCCCATTGGGACCCAGCACAGTGTGCAGTTGACTAGGTCCAGTATATCTAAACTATACAACAACATCTTTAACCCTTCAGGGGTGAATGCCAGCATTAAAAGAGTCTTTTTAACCCCTCTCTTCTAGCCCATCTGAAAAGTGTCCTCATCTCCCATTTTCTCATCACCACTGTATGCCGGCTACTCTTGCCAACCCTTCATTTGTACTGTCATAATGCATAAGCACATTCATCTATCAACAGATGTGTATTCTATGTTCTTTTCAACATGAATATGACCTATTGAAATGGCATTAAACAATCATTCTCATTCACCCCCTCATAGCAATTACGCCTTTAGCACGACAAGTTATCTCTTGCAACCCTACTCATATCATTATGAGTTATTCATCAAACTTCAAGGCAGCCTTGAAGTAATCAAACCAATAACATGTAATATTTGTCATTGTTGATATGACATCACAACCAATACAGTTAATATATTTTGAAATTGAAATTTTCTGAGTTATTTAACAACTTATCCTGACGTTGATTATGACCTTATTGCTCTGGTGAGCCAATTCTGGAGGACACTGGAGAGAAATTACTTTTTCAGTTTAAGCCCTTTAAGGATTGTCGAATGCTCACAAGGGTATGCCCAAGTGCTGATATATGATGCCCCAATGCAGCATTAGCGATCATCTTGCTAAACCTTCATTGGTACATCATAACAACCCTATTAGGGGACTGTATTAATCCTACAAGGTTGGACGCAGAAATGGCAAGTTACTTACCAGGGATAAATTTATAATGGCCAAACAGAATAATTCAATATGTAAAGCACTCTGTGCCATTTACAGGATTAACCTGAAGGTCAAAAACATGAGATAGGTTGACAACTTGCATGACCAAGGCGTTCAGACACCTCCATTTCCTCCCATTTCTGGTCCCTACATCCTGTCCAGACTTGCCCCCTGTGGCACCCTGCGTGTGGACTGTTCTTGTGTTATACCTCTAGGGGCCACATAGTCATTAACTACAATATGCATGTTATATGACTGAGACCCTGCAAGTCTAATCACTAAGGCTCAGTTCATACCTTCCCAAAGGGTGGGCATGATGAACCAATGCAGTGCTTGGGAGCACAGTTGCCAGCACTGTATTTGTCCATCATGCTGTTCAAGGACCATGAACCTGAATGCACAGTGCAAGCCATAAAGGGTCTATGTTCAGCTAGGTAAATGCTGCTGCCCAGGGCTCTTGTTTCTTGAAGAAAGCCTGTGTGGCCCAAATATCACGCACAATGACTATTGATACCAAGTAATACTTGACACTCACAAGAAGGCTCCTGACTCAAGCTTGGACTCCCCCTCTCCCTCTAGCCAACCTCTGGATGCTTGTCTGTCTGATTCTCTCTTTCCTTTTTCTTTCCTTTGTTCCTGTTTGTTTGTCCCTCTCTCTCTCCTTCAACCTCCTTCTCTTTCGGTCTCTCTCAGTCTCTCTTGGTCTCTCTCGGTCTCTCTCTCTCTCTCCCTCCCTCTTTCTCTTGTGTGTGCATAATATTTCTTTTCTTCTCTCTGTCCTCCGCCTGCCTTCCTCTTTGTCTTCCACTTTCCATCCTTTCCCTAACTGTTTGGTGATGTTTCCAATGCCTCACACACACACACACACACACACACACACACACACACACACACACACATATATATATATATATATATATATATATATATATATATATATATATATATATATTTGGCTCATTCCAAGAAATACTGCACATGGGGGGCCTGGATCATGAATTGACAAACTCAGCATTTCTTAACAACATTACATTTTATTGATAGCCCTATATCTTGGCATATTAAAAGAGTTCATTCAAGGATCCAACTCCTAAGATGTCAGTTTTTATCACAGATGCCGTAAAACCTTCTAAAAAAGGGGAACATAACTGCTCGTAATCAATCAAACATGAATAACACCACTAATAAGACTTATAGAAACACCAAATACTGTAGCCAGACTGGTACAATGTATGACTTTATGTATTCCAAAAAGTTGAAGTGAGGCTCGAAAACTCTGGAAGTTACGCATTGTCGGAAAAATTGGAAACTCTGAAAATTTAGGAATTTATTCTTCCATTTCTTGACTTTAGCCTAGCTCATTCAACATCCTTCATACAATGACTATATTAACTGTCCATTGTTTCTAGTAGAACTATTGGGCAGAATACTTACAATTAGCCTGATATATAACACTGACTATGCAGTACCTGCATAGAGGCCATATCGCATTTACCATCAGTAACGTTCCCTATTCATTACCCTCTCAAAGAATGGCCACAGCTCATCTATACATTATCATATTCCATTGGCATCACAGCAACAATGACAAAAGAGTTTGTACTGCATATCTAGAGTCATTTAAACATGCATAAGGCCCATCTTTGGTGTCTAATTTAACTTTGAAAATTAAAAATCACAACTTTTTGTACATTTGTCACTACTCGCACATCCCATATGGTGCTAAAATATATCTTTCCATACACCAAATAGTCTTTTCTCATAAGCCAAACATGTCTACAACTGAATACAAATGATAGAATCACCATACAAGATAAAAGGTTGGCAGTAGAGAGTAGAGCTCTAATCATCTCAAAAATCCCTGTAGCCATCAGTAACGTTCCCTATTCTATGGTGCTAAAATGTATCTATACATAAACCAAGTACTCTTTTCACATAAGCCAGACATGTCTAAAATTGAGAAGAAATGCTACAAATGCTATACAAGGTGGTAGGTTGATACTATGAAAATATAACTTTGACCATTCAGTAATTATCTGTAACCATCAGTAACGTCCCTGGAATATCAAATCTCTTCCGCCCTTTTGCCTAGATTTTTAGATCATGTAACTTAAAGCAAAATGTTTGTTTTGCATTACAGTATTGACTTTATATGATCTGGAACATTATGGTAAAAATATTCTCTTTTTCTCTGCTACAATTTTGGCCAAAGCAGTATGAATCAATATGACTGCCACGGGTGGTGGCACTGAGCTAAAAGGCAACTTGTTCTGAAACAGCTCTCAATGCCGTGGCTCTGGTTGGCCTCTGGTTGTGGTGATCCGGATGGGGGTCTGTAAGGGGTAGCTGGGACTGGGGTGGTAACGGTGCTATAGCACACAGCTTTACAAGGGTAGGGTAGACATCCATCCTTCTGGCCTAGGCAACCATTTTTCAGTCTTCTCATTGATTAGGTGTTAGGAGTAGATCTAGGTATCAACCAAGGCATATATACCTTTCTCATATCCCCATCCCTGCGTTAGTGATACTTCATTTGTTCCTAACTAGTCTCGCGTTATCTGGTCTTTGGCCTTTTGTTCCTTACCTTACATTGTTCTCGTTACTTTTTTAATGCACACCACCTAAACTTTTGTCTGATTTGATAGAGAATTAAGCTTTTGTATTAAGCATTAATCCTTTTGACTGTTTCAAGCGTAGGCATAGAGAACCTTGAAGAAATTATATACAACTTAACCCACTGATCGATTTCCCCCCAAACAGAGGGTGTTTGTAGTATAGTAAATAATATCCCTGTCCTGTCCCTGTCCCTTGTAAATTGACTTGCAGCCAAATACAATTTTATCCTTTAAGTGGGGTATTTCGATATGCTTGATTCTAACAATATCTAATATAGTATATATACTTACATATAAATGGGAAAATTGCCGGAACAGCTACATTTCGCTGGAAAACAAGTTAATTGGAAATTCTTTTTTATATGGACATGAATCCTGCCACATTCCCCCCTCCCTACTCCCTACTCTACTCCAGTTCATCCCTTACAGGTTGCCTCTAAACCTTAACCTTAACCTTTGTCCTTAACCACTGTAACCCCAATAACACCTGGAGGCCATTTCTGAATGTACTTCGACTTCACATAGCCACTATGATTTTAAAATGCCAAGAATAAGTCAGGCTATCGTAGGAATTGCCCTACGACTGCTCACTACGATTAGCAGCTATGCAGTAATTACATAAGGTACAGTAGGGCAGTCGTACTGGTGCAGACATTAGGGACTATTATAACACGGTTAGAGAGTTTTCAGCACCGAAAATGGATAATATCGATTCCTATATCTGGCGATAGAGCACCCAAAATTCACGGCGAGCGGACAGCGGGGCGGACATGTTGAAATGTACTTTGACACGAAAGTAAATTCTCCATTTTTGAAGCTTATAGACCAAATATTGCAAAATCCTTTGGACATAACATAGTTGAAACCATATTCTAACTCCCTGTCGGGTAGATTACTTGATATTAAGGCTGAATTTAACATAAAAAATTATTAAACTTTCGAATCGAGAGACTTGCCGTGCGTCTTCGCCATTCTGTCAATACTACAGGTGTGGCCGCCTGGTGTGTACAGAATGGATTATATTTTAGACTGGCGCAGCCCTGTCCCGATGTGTTCGCAGTAGTAGGTCTATGAGAGTTGGAGTTTGAGGAGTTCGCCAGCCTAAGCATACAACAACATGAAACCAAGATGGCGGAGGGCCGTCTTGTCGATTGGCATAAGAAATTAATGGATTATATCATTTTTTAAGGTAAATACTTAGAATTAATGGTGGAAACCGTGTTATAAATGCAATATAAAATGGATAGACTTGCACTCGTTGGCTTCATGGGGTTTAATAGAAATATCACCCCCTGAAGCCAACTCGTGCAAGTCTATCCATTATATATTACATTCCTAGTGCATGGTACTGTTATGGCCAAAATTATTAGGTTCTCACTACGATTTAAAGGACAGCAGCCGTAGTGTGTTAAGAAATGGTCTCCAGCATGGTTCCACCTGTCAGTTTCCCTGTACCCCTTCAGCAACCCCTCCATACTTGCAATAGTTTTGTCACCTCACTTTTGGAGCCTGTTCACACTCTACTCTGGCTGTCTGTCCTTTGTACTTCAACGTGTCCTGTCCCTTCCTAGTCAACCACTGATGCCTGTAGAATGTGTGCGGAGAGAGGAAGGGGGGACTCTGCAGGATGCCTCCAGGGTCATGTTCCTCTATCATTTTGATGGTGCAATTCTGTGATGTTGAGGCAGGTCTGCTCCCTAACTTAGCATTGGCGCATCATTGCCGATGCTCCAGGAGTGTATCAACCCTGTACGGGTGGCATCATGCATGATCACTACCATGGAGAGAAAAATACATTGACACATCATAAACATAGACTAATAAAGGGGAACTTATCATTGCAGGGGACCCTGTTGCCCATCTCTTTTTGTGACCTACAATATAACCCTGACAGTCCCTGATTGGTGTTTGTACGCTCATTCATTTACTTCACGCAAAGGTCCATATACTCCCTGACTAGAGAGTGCATTAGAATACTATGTCTTCCTGGAAGGCGTGAGGGGTGCCAGTGAATGGTGGGTTGGTGGTACGTCAGGGTGTTGGGAGATGGGACTATATAGAGGGGTGAGTTTCTCATACAACTTGCTGAGCCACTCCAGAGCCTGCTTTGACCCAGCCTCAGGTGATGTCAGACCAGCAGTTATAAGGTGTCATTCTGTTGGTGATGCTCACTCACTCTGTCAGTCCCTCACTTACTCACAAACACACCTACTAACTCAATAACAAACAACCAGTCACTCTCTAACCCACTTAGTTAATTACTCACTCACAAAATACACACACTCGCTCAAAAGCACACTGACTCACACACTCATAAACAAATATACCCATTCACTCGCTTGCTCACTCATAAACATACCCACTCACTTACTTACTCACTCACAGACACACCCATTCACCCACTCAGTAACTAGCTCACTCACTCCTACGCACACCCACTCCCTCACAATCTCACTCATTCAATAATTGCCTTGGCTCAGCCTCTTTCAGTAACCTTCAGTTGCAAACTATCCCCCTGAACCTCAATACGCTATAGGTGGCCTTTACTATGGGTGTTTGTAGTACAAGAGGTAGATAACTGTAGGCTAGTGTGTAGTGATTTATCGACATGGTCCCAAAATACAGAAGGGCGCCCTCCCCCTGGAGACCCGTCGCTGTATGCCGGTGACTAGGGCCAGTAGATGTACACTATACAACAGCACCTTTAACCCTTCAGGGGCATGATGATAATCTTAATAAATGTTGTTTTTTTATCCTCTTTTCTAGGCCATTTTAAAAGTTTCCTTAGATAAATATCATTTTATTTCTATCTCTGCCTGTCAGGTGCATGATGTCATAATCACACATTCATCCATCAACATTATGTACACGTATTGTATATTATTTGTCCCATGAACATGACCATAGTATTGAAATGCCAATAACCTGTAATCAGTCATTAAATCTTCAAACTAATGACATTTAATGTTTATAGCTTTTGATATATAATATTATTACAATCATTGCATATCAAACATTGTAGCTTAATCTAGCATTGGTCATGACCTTTACAGCTCTGTAAGATTCGCTTGAAAGGAAGTTACAGTGAATTTGCAATTTGAGAAGAGACCCTTTAGGGGCAGCAAGATACTTCAAGAGCTATTTTCAATCGATTTCATGATGCACCAATGCTGTTTTAACAAGGCTCCTTGCCAACACTGCATTGGTGCATCATGTATTCCCTTCATCACTGCGTCAATCTTACAGAGTTGGCATGATGCACGAATGCAGCAATCACAAGTTCCTGCCAATTTATGCATCATGACAAAACCAAAGGGCACGAATCATACAAGCACCTGTGGCCTTTGTCAACTTAAAGGTTAAAATACGATAAGTTGAAAACATGCGTGACAAAGTTGTTGAGACACCTCCATTTCCTTCCATTTGGTCTCTACATCCTGTCTAGACAAGGCCTTGTGGACTGTTCTTTTGTTATACCTCTAAGGTCTTCACTATGCCCATTGTTTGCCGTGATCCAGGTGACGATGCAGGAATGCAGACCGCGTGTGTCTGCGATCCCTGCAAGATTGATACGCTCCCAAAGGGTTAGCAGGGTGTGCCGATGCAGGACTGGCAAGCAGACTCACCAGCATACCATTGGTCGATCATACAGAACACGATAACTAAAACTTGAGGCATCATGTAGGCCATAAAGTTTTTATGTTAAGCTGGGTAAATGCTGCTGCCCGGGGCTGCTCTTGCTTCTTCAGAAAGTCTGTGTGTTCCAAACATCACGCACAACGACAACTGATAACAAGTAAAACTAGACACATCCAGGAAGTCACTTGACTCATGCCCACACTGCAAAAATGGTGTTTAGATCCTAAACACAATTCTAAACATATTCTTGCAACGTTTTTGTAATCACATTAATTTTCTAAACATATTTAGCCAAACAATGTGCTTAGCTCAAGTGTTTAGAAATCTAGGTGTTTAGGTTCAAAATTTGTGTTTAGATATCGATGAAATTTTGTGTTTAGATGTTTATGAATTTTTGTGTTTAGATGTCTAAGTGATTTGGTGGGAAGTAAGGGTTTGCAGACATGTATCCATTAAAAAGATAAAGGAATATCTTTTGTTTGTTTTCTTATTTACTGAAGGATATATGCAGGTATTTATACTGCAAAGTCTCCAAAGATGTCAGCCACAGCTATATACACATATGTACACACTGCATTAGAATATGAGACTTGAGGAAGTACAACAGGTTGGCAGGAAGGATATTGCTTTATACTTTACAAAATAACATGACATAGGTGTAAGTCATGGAGCTCACTAATTATATTATATGGTAATGATGATGGTGTAAGTTGAATTTAGTTATTTTCTATTGTTGTGTCTTTTTTTATACCATTTAATAAAATGACATATGATAAACAAGGAGTTTGGGGATATTTGTCACAACAATTGATTATAACTGTGTGCAGATAGTCCATTCAGAGGTAATGCTGCTACCTGGTGTGGATTTGACATCCAAGTATCTAAATATATTGATGTTTAAATCCAAACACCTAATATTCAAGTGTTTAAACTCTAAACATCTGAACATGTTTAGCAAAAATGTTTATGTATTTAAAAATAAAAGTGTTATTTTCCTAAATGTGTAGTGATATACCTGATGTATATGTTAAGGTTTTAAACATGTTTAGACCTAAACGCCATATTTGCAGTGCACTCAGGCTCCCTCTCTCCCTCTGGCCACCCCAATCCTCAATCCTCCCTTACCATTTTATCCTGTAGCCCTGGCTGTCTTTCCTTTTGCACGTCTATGCCTCTCTGTTTATATCTCTGTGGTTGAATCACTCTTTATCTTTCTCCTACGTGCCTTTGTGCCTGTGTTACTTTCTCCATCTTTTTTTATCTTTGTGTCTTTAAGTTTGTGTCAGTCTTTGTGTAACTGTCCAGATCTATTTCCATGCCTTCCCTTCTGTCTGCCTGTTTGTTTCTCTCTACATATCTCTGTTGGTTTGTCCCTGTATGTCTATCTATCTCTGAGTTTGTCTGTCTCTGTATGTGTGCCTCTATCTGCCTGTCTTTGTCCGACTGTCTCTGTCTGACTGTCTGTCTTGCTCTGTATGGCTATCTATCTCTGTCTTTGTCTGTCTGTCTCTCTTTGTCTGTCTCTGTCTGTATGTCTGCCCGTCTCTGTCTGCCTGTCTCTGTCTGCCTGTCTCTGTCTGACTGTCTCTGTCTGACTGTCTGTCTTGCTCTGTATGGCTATCTATCTCTGTCTTTGTCTGTCTTTGTCTGTCTGCCTCTCTTTGTATGTCTCTGTCTGTATGTCTGCCTGTCTCTGTCTGACTGTCTGTCTGTCTCTGTCTGTCTGTCTCTGTCTGTCTGTCTGTCTGTCTCTGTCTGTCTGTCTGCCTATGTATAGTTATCTATCTCTGTATCTGTCTGTCTCTGTCTCTGTCTGTCTGTCTGTCCGTCCGTCTCTCTCCTTGCAGCCCCCTTCTCCTCTCCCTTTCCATCCTCTCCCTGTCAGCTGCTTTCTCTCCCACCATATCCTTAGGAGTTTCTAATGCATTTCAAACGCCTTGTATCCTCAATGGGGGAAAACAACCTAATCAGGAATTCGAAAGAAACCATCTGGCAATATATTGTCCATCTGATGGCTATATAGGATATCGATGTATTACTTCCACTTGTCGTCAAGGTGCATTGATTTGGCCCTGGGGAGTCAGGGCTCGATTCAGATATCACGCTGGCCGTACAAATTGGGAATTTGATATACATCCCCAAAGGCTGGCATGATAGACCGGACAATGCCAATGGAGGAGAAGTGATTAGTATAGGGTCACATAGCGTCAATGCGTCATGAGAACAGAGGGACATGGAGCCGCAGGCATCATGTGACATTTAAAAGCTGTATCATGACGATCATAGAACTCACACTTCTCACCATAGACATCCCATTAATGCTTTTGCAAACTTATTAATGTCCGAAGTTCATATTCCAATGTTGTCAACATGGTACAGGTAGACTCCTTCTAATTGCTATGGGAGTTCTCACCCCAATGCCATAACAATCCTGCATCTAGCGGTCACTAATGATGAAACAGGTACAATTGACCTACCAACACTGTAAACTCATTATATTAGTGCCCATCATGTATACAGAGCAGTCATAGGGCAACGCCTATGGTCAGCAACTCCTGGTTTAAGGGTTTCAAATTGTACTGGCTGTGTGCAGTCGTACCATATGTTGAGAGATGCCCGCCTGCTTTGGGGCATTGTGCCAACCATTAAAACTGTATCAACACTGGAGGGCTGTCCTGACTATAGGCATGGGGGCCATTTCTTAATGCACTACAGTCTCACACAGCCTACGACTGAAAATCTAATTAATATTCCTATGTGAATTTTGGTAAGAGTGCCGTCGTTGTGTGTTAAGAAATCGCCTCCTGGTGACTTGCTCATTCATGCCTTACAATGACCGAAGGGCTACTATAATGTAATAATTCACGGTTAAAAGGGTTTAAATCCTACATAATGTTATATGCATTGTTCACCTATTTATTTAGTTTTCTGTAGGCAGCTGTACAATATCTGCTCCATCATTACTGATACAACACACACCTCCCTATAACCACATTAATGAACTTTAACATTCAGTTCACGACGTATAACAGACAGCTGTACTTAAACACAATCCAGTCTGTTTGTTTTTGTTGTTTTTTTTAAATTTTTGTTTTAAATTTTGTATAGAAATGTATGGACAGACATGTTGGATTCTATGAATTTACAGTAGAGTTATGAAAAACACAAGGAATATGAAGCTCATGTAAAAAATATAAATGAATGTTATGAACTGTATACCAAAAGATAGACCTAGATAAGCTCCACGAACCTGATGAAAAATATGAAAATCACGGGAAAATTGCATACAAATTGCCAAAAAAATGTTAAAAATTCACAAAATAAAAAAAATTCCGGGATCATCCCTGTTTTGCTAGGGTCGGTCGGGTAACTGGAAACAAACCTCTTTTTAAGGCCTAATATGGCCCACATTTAACAGTTCAGGAAAAGGTGACAACTTACACATTCTAGACTCAGTAGTACAGTAAAAGGTGCCATCATATATGGCCTAAAGTAAGTAGTATAGGCAAAAGTGACAACTTATACGGCTTCTTAAGGAAAGTGGTATACTGAAAGGTTTCAGTCTTTGTACGAAGAATACAGTATTGTCTAAGGCTGGGTGTTTTGAAGCCCACAACCGAATCTTAGTGTGAGAAGCAGCTTGTATGCATTATACACATTACTAATTTAGATGACAGTATCCCTTTAGAAATATATTAGGGAAAGAATGTAAATGCCTACACGCCACAGTCTTTGCTAGAGAGCATCTGATTCTGTTCTTCCTACACATCTTGGGGAGACTTTATCCCCGGCTTTACCCTTTTCACGCAGACTGTCCACTTTATATTGGAGCAAACAACTGCATCTAACTCTAAGCAACATTTAAAAGTCAGAATGTATGCAGGATTCAGCCACTGGGAGTGCGGATAAGTGTAGACCTGGATGATGGTGACGATGACGTTGCTGCAAGATGTGCGGCTGACGGAATAAGTACGTCAGCACCGTCCTATTGTACAAAACGGACGGTGGAGAATACCTATTATCGCCACCCACACGCTGCCATTGCTGCTCCTCTTCTTCCTCTTCACTTCCACCATCATAGGGCTAATGGGGAAAGCTAACTCGGTAGTTCTGTATCCCATGTGACGCTGTCACATTCACAAATAACCAATTGGCGAAATGTCTGAACTGTGCAGCGCAAACTCCAATTTGCACAAAGCACCAATACTGATGCGTTGGTGACCAGGTCTGCTTTCTACAAGTTGTATTGTATTTCCAAATGTATAAAAATGCAAAAGCCTACATCATCGGTTGATGAACATTTATAACTATATTGCGAAATGCACATGTATAACATCATCAGCACTGTATTAGAGCTTAATGCCAAACCCATGGGACTGTATTTTATCATTTGGGCTGGCATGATGCATGAATTCTACACGGTGCAGCTAGTCACCAGACTGCATTCATATATCAAGGCAATGAAAGGGCATCACGTGTGAATACATCATGTGACACCTAAAATGGTTAAACCCCCAAATGCCTACTAGAGTCTTGTATCAAGGTTAGGCTTACTGCCCCATCTGTACCTAGCAAATACAAGCATTCGTCTTCTTTATAGCTTTTCCATGGTTGGCTGTCTCTTTATAGCTTTTGTATTGCTGACTTCCTCTTTACGGTTTTTACATCGGTGACTGTGAACCCTTTACGGGCTGCAGCTGCAGGAGCGTATCATACTTTTGGCCCTCATGATGCAGTCTGGCCAACACTTCGTTGGAGCATCATGTCAACTCTCGAGCAGTGTATCACCTCATAGGTTCGGCACGATGCATAAATGCAGCCATGGAGTATTACTCGCCGGGGCTGCATTCATGCATCATGACGACGAATAGAAGTAAACACCTAAACATCTGAAGAGGCGAGGACTGGGTGTATACATTCTTGACAGCTGCGTTCATTATTTTGTTGTATCGTGTGTACTTAGTCAACCCATTCACCGACCTTCACAAGTAGAGTACTAGATACACTGAACAACCAATATGTTTTATTTTATGTAAAGGAACGACGTACCTAGGCAACAGAAGTCAGTTAAAAGAAAATGAGTTCTTCTATTTGATTAATAGCATATGCACGAGACTGTAGCCTATAGGCACTTAGACATAGAGGCACAAGTAACTTTCCTGTCGTGGGCAGAAGAATAATTGATTCTGAGCATGGCACGAAATGTGTAGATAAGTTAATGAAGGAAAGAGTCTTATTAAACATCATACTAGATGAGGAGTACTTTTAAGTCATTCCTTTCACCATAAAATTCTATGGATGTTATAATACTGATGTGGCCGTTCATTCTTAGTTATTGTGCTTTACATTTGAATATAAGCCAGCATCATAATGCAGAAGCAAGAAGCCAAAACAATTAACCTTCCCCTCAGATGCCTATATACTGCATTGTTTGTTTATCAAATGTCCCTGATAAGTATGCTAATCTAGTGGTTAAACAACGGGTCAACTCTTCGAAACACTTAAACGTGTTCATTATTAATATAGTTTTATCCAATCTCTACCCAAGCCCTCTGGGACGGGGGAATTAAAGCCCATTTAGGCTTTAAAAAAAGGAGTTCAATATAAAGAAACAAAAAAAAAGAGAAACATTGTGTCCATTGGCAATCTTCTCCCCCAACTAATCCAATACAAAATAATTGGCACTGCAGCAAAAAGATCACGTTTTAAAGTAGGGAATGTAATCATCACAATTGATTATGAACTCGCACTCATATTCATCCTTTTTATTTCATTCTGACAGAGACCTCTTGCAAATAGAAAAAAGGGGACTTAATTTACTTTCAAACAAACTGGGAGCCCTCCTGCTATATCTCATCAACAATTAAACTGCACTAAGCCAATTAATCTTGCCTTCCGAGGTAATTGTCCTGTAAATTCATCACACCCTGGCATAATATTACAATCGATTCCTAGTTTAAATAGAGGCAATTAATTTTGCCTGAGAGAAATATTTTTTATGAGATTACTTGAGAACTTTACTATCATGACACATGGGATAAAATGTGTTGTAACACTTTTCATTAAGTATCTATCACAGTGGTGGATCCAAAGACTTGGTGAGAGCTGGTGGCTGTTGCTAAACCCTTTAAAGTCACTTCTGTCGGAGGTGTACTTCCAAAAACAGAAGGCACTCATGGAAGTCTCTTCTCTATTGCATTGCCAAATGGCACTTCCCAACATAAGTGGTCCAGAGGTGGTCCAGAAGTGGTTACTAACAATCCCTCAACTGAAAGTTGCTTCCTACATTCTGTTGCATATGTATGTAGGTGTGGGCAGTCTGGGAAACACTCAGGTGTGACCACTTTTCGCAACACAGTTTGATTTGTGGAAAAGTTACTTCTTCTGGACTACAGTGTTAAGTAGAGGAGGGATGTGGTAAGTGAGGTAACTACCCTGGAAAGCAACAACTCAATCTTTTCGCAACACCCTCCTGATTAGGTACTATATGTGACCCCGAGCACGACAAGCCCCCTGTTTGGGGACCCCTCTACACTTTTCTTTTCCCTCTTTCCCTCTCCTTGTTTCTTTTTTTTGTGGTGGATCTGCCACTGCTCAGTATGAGGCATCGTCTCTTATGATGAATTATATCCTGTGATATCATGAGTCAATATCAGGAATATACTTCCAGAAGACACAATTGCAAAGCTTGTAGTGAATGCAGGGGTCTGGACTAAATGGAGCATACGAGACCATAGCAGGAAAGCACTGATATCAGCATGCACATGGTGAGCTTGGGAACCAATCCTATCCTGATAGGACCTAATCTGCTAATACCATGGGTTTATTCTGAAGACACAACCCAACTATTGACCAAACATCGGTATGCAACCAATATATCACAGGTCATCTTCTCAGTCTCAAACCAATTCTTCTATACTTAACAGTTCAAAAGCTGCATGTTGCTTTAATGCCCTTTGTTGTTAGTGATGCATGAATGCAGAATTGGTCAGTGTAATCACTGGGACTGCAACACGCATGGTATCACTGAAGTCCATTAGTACACTCTGAGAGGGCATGATACACCAATGAAGTGCTGGAGAACAGTCTCAATGGCATTTCATCGCTGCATCATACCAACATTTGGGCGTGATATATTAAAACGGTGAGTCAAAAATAAAGGATTCAAGGCCTACCTTTGAGGTATGATGTTTACACTTATCGGAGCCAGCAAACACGTTTACTTCCTTACTGCCAGGTTTTATTGGACACTGGTCGATGTCTACTTTCTGTAGATCTATATCTATTCCACTCGTCCCCCTGAAATAGAGAAAGAGAAAATTGATATTATAAAAGCAATTGGAAATGGTTAGTAACAGAGTAATTAATTTCAGTTAAATAGTAATTGGTTTTACACTGGAATTTGCCCTCTGGGCTGGAAATGAGTGTCTTGGGATATTTTGTGGCATCTTCTTCCGACATTTCAAGAGCAATAATTCTAGACAGTTTTCCACTATGGACTTGTCCTCGAAACGTTGCAGAGCCCTAGCTGGGAAGGACTGGCTAATTGCATGCTTGACCGACAATGGGCATGATGCATTATTGTACTATATGGCTTTAAATGACTAAGGGCCGTTATTACTTGCAGGTTTATGTTCCTCCATTGACATCATTGTCTATCTACATAGCAGCATGAATGCAATGCTGCTAAGGGCTACATTAATGCATTATGATACAGTTGTAAGGGCTCCTTTATCAATCTGGATGCATGCTATGATTGCAATAACATTATATCACTGCATAAATGTTTACTCAGTACATTTCATGGATGTATGAGTTATCTCTCAGCAAAGAGTTGCTTTTCATTGGACATTTGCCAAGTATGTACACACCCAGCAAAATTCTATGTAGCAATATCTGCCTGGGAAAGACTCTGAACACTAGCTCCATATGAATGCCCAGTGGGTCAGCCCTTGCTTGATCTGGCAATTGCTAAACTACTGACCGGAACCAGCATGATAGGTCCAGATATGACATAACGTACCCAAAATATCTGTGGTGAATACAGGGAATTATCTGATTCATTTACAATGCATCCCGGGTCAACCTATACTGTCAGACTGTGTGAGTATCCAACACTTCATACTGTCAGACTGTGTGACTACCCAACACTTCATTGATACCCTAAGGAAGTGTGCAACAACAATTTATAACTTAGGCATTATATTAGAAAAACTTTGGCAAAAAGGTTGTCAAATATTTGTGGACTATGATGGGAGGGACAGCCTCTATCGTGTTACCGCAGGTAGTGTCTCTTTACACAGATAGTGGTTGTACACACGCTATAACCTAAAATCCCGGCTCTTATCGTAACATGTCAGGGATTCAAATTGCACCTAGTCAACTTACATAAGGACATTACAAGAATATTCCAGAGTGGGGAATAAAAAAAAGTCTTTCAGTAACTGTGGATAGATGAGGGGAAAGGGTCATCGGAGCTGAAATGTGACATTTAAAATTGAAGTTATCACCTTTAAAATGAGGTATCACCCTTGCAGATAGCCCTTTTGGTCTTGGAGATATTGCTTCACAAAAATGGAATGACATAACTGTATCAATATAGGCAATAAGCTGTATTATTCATTTTTTGCATTGGATTTGACATCTAATTAGCATAATGATTTAAATAATGAATCAAAAATTACCAAACTTTTTCATACTTTTGGGCACAGTTTTGGATCTAGAAATGGTATATATATGCTTTTTTTCCGCACATGAATCATGATGGATCATTCTATCAATTGACATTATTTTTTTTCTATTTGGAACATTTATTGTGGTAACACATTTTTAGCCTCTTTTTGGATTCAAAACGTTCCATTTACATTCCAAATAGACAGGAAGTGCCAGAAAATAGAACATTTTTGAGAAAACCATCTTTTTCTATGTAAAAAAGTACATAATAGTAATTTTTGGCCTATTTTCCACATTTATGGTTGTTGTAGCTCCCCCAGTGGCCAAACACAGTACTAAAAATCCCGCAGGGAGGGCCCTTTCCCCTCATCTGCCCACAACTCCTTTAATCAAACATCATACTCTTCTGCTTTATGAAACATGATGAAATGAAATACAATTCCTCACTCTCAGTGAAAGTCAATCTGGTCTAAAAGGTTCATCGATTTTTACTCTATAAGAGTCAGACAGGCGTGGGTTTACAGATAAGAACCGTCACCATGACAGGCTTTCAGAAATAATTTACTACCATTTTTCTCTCTCTCTTTTCAATAACTTCATTTTTCAGTGTTGAAATATTTTGATAGAGTTCTATCAATAAGATGACAAACATCTTGGGATCTTCTGACAGAACATTTCATCGATCTTCTCCTAGTTCTTCTCTTTACAAACTCTCATGGTGCAGTTTTATATTAATCACGTTAATGGAAGCTAACGCAAGAAGCCTCAATACCATCCTTGGCTACGCTTCAGTGCATCATGCCCAATGGTCACCATGATGAAGCGAAGAGGTTCTGTGGTAGGTCTGCTTTCAGATAGTGCATTGCAAGTATAATAAGTTTATATGGTCATCAGGTCAGTTGACTGATAGATGAAACCATTTATTCTTGAATAAAATTATAAGCAAATGTCAACCTCAGTGAGGCCTGTCTGCATTCAACTCCGCCTATAAGGCTTCGTTGAATACGGACAGCTTCATCTCGGTAAATATGATGCTAAAATATCCTATGAGGAGTTGACATTTGCATTTATGTCATGGCCTATGGGATTAATTTGCTTTTAGATGGAGGAAAACAACTCAGCCCTGTTCAAAATCCAAGATGGCAGAGACCCATTGAATACACCCATTGAGCCACATTGTATTCCATCCCCCTATTGAATATGAAATATCCAGATAACTGTTCTATAGTAACGATCGTATCTGCCTTGACATAAAGCTGCATCTCTTACTTAGTATTCCTAACTATCCTAATATATGTTGACCTATTAAGCACCCAGGGTTATTGTTCTGGTAGTTCAGTACTTAACAGTTTTAACTGGCCCCGAAATTATGAAAATTGGGCCTTTTTCTAGTCTGTAAAAGGCTGCAAAAAAGGGGGGGGGCTCTTATTAGGGAGAGGACACTTAATTATTTGAATTAAGTCGACCATGGTATACTTGATGAACGGTTATATACATCAAGGAAACTTTTTCCCACCCACTGTTAGCCCCTATAACTGCACTGCTTAAAGACAAACGCTACAGGCTGACTGGTATATGATCTTCTATTGATAATCTCAAATAACTCTGGATAATTTTAGTTTGATATAGAATAGGAAAATGCAAAAGAACTTCTAGGTCACGGTGCTAATTTTCATTCTATGACCATTTACATGAAGATACCCTAACTATAGAAACGAATGGGAAGAGATTTGTTTTTTATGTTTTGTTTCCTAGCTAGTGATCTTCTATTGATTCATCTATGAGACTCTCTGAATATATGAAGGTTAAGTTTAGACCATGTTTGCCATTGACATTTATGTTCTATGTCATTGTCTATGTCCTATGTCATTGCTGCATGAGACAGCAAATGGGCATTATGCACTATTGGCCCTTAAAGGGTTAAGGTGTACCTTAAAGGGTTATGTTGAGGAGCTAGAACTAATCCTCCTCATACCTTTCTTTGTTTGTGCCATATCATAATGACAGCTATGGTAAACACTCCCAGCCATGTTACATACCTCTTCATGGGCCAAACCTGTTAGACTACATGAAACACACACTGAGCATTTCACTATATTCTAATGTGCCTGTTATAGCCAAACTGCACACCATCTGCAAATGTCGTTACTGCCCATACAAGTGTGTAATTTTCCTCTATGTTCTATTGTTGCAGAATCGGGGTCCAGTTACCATACATATAAATATTGACTCCAGTCAATGGCATAATAAAGAACATCTGTACAAAGATTTTGAAAGAAGAAAAACGGGGGTCACTGTTGAAATGAAAAGGTTATAATTTTTTTTTTTTAAATAGTAACCTTCTCTTAACTATGGGGTGCTGTGGCAGTTGAACTGGCACATAAACATCTTAAATGTATCTAGTGTTCAGAATTGAGCTAAAACAATAGGTTCAGGTAGAGTGGTCCATGAGGGGTGAGAAATATCATAAAAATAATAAGTCTGAGAAGTTCTGATTTCTGCCACCAGCTGGAGGCTTCTGTGTACTGGGTAGCATAAATTTGTCTTTAAGCTCCATCACAAGATCAAAGATCCAATTCCCTACTATATATATGATTCAACCATTGCTATATAGTACGTTCCTTGAAGCCCCTGTCAATGATATCAAGGCCATGGGATCGGCAATTTGTTGTGCCCCACCTGGGACCTCAGTGGAGGCCTTGATCCGATAAAGAACCTCATTCCCTGCACACCAGCCAGACATCTCTGACGTGACCCTGAGATGCTGAGTTAGTTAGTCTGGGACTTGGGACCGTGGGACTGTCTTGGTGAGACAATGGGGGATCCTTAATGCTCAGAGTGTCTCAGTCAGGGACCTCTGAGCAGCTCTCAAATCGTGATGAGAGCTATTAAGCCTCCAAGCAGAGTCTCTGCAGGTGGTATGAAGCAGTTGCTGCCATTAGGAAACATAGGGAAGTGCTGGGAGACTTCTGAAATCAGAGGGTTATCAGACAACCTGCTGACTAGGCTAGTTTCAACACTGTAACATCTTATTTCTTAAGTTCTTATTTGGTGCATCTAAATTATAAACAATGTCATTTCCACTCGATAAATGTTTTATAATAGTCTAACCCTCTTGTAGTTTTACTGTCATCGTATTAACTTATCTTCTCAACATATTATATTCCTTGTGATGCTCTCAAATGTTCTTATCCAGATCCATTCCCAACCTTTCAAATGGAGTCACTTCACAGAAGACCCCATTGAAATAATAAACTGTTCAAAGAGTGTTAACATCCTTCATGAATAAAACAAATCTGGGGATCGTATTTACAAGCACTTCTGCAGTTCAATAAAATGCTGACCAAATGGATGTCAACTTGGAGGGTCCATTTCTTTTTGACTCTGCATGTTTAAACTGTCATACTCTGCTTGATCATAAACACACTCAGCCATTAACCCTTTAAAGAATCACTATGGTAAATTGTGACTCAATACAGTTGCAAGGTCTTGTTGAGATGTTACAATGCTGTGCTAGCATAACAATAATGTAGCTCTTTACTAACATTGATGCACGCTATGCAAGCACAAAAACCCCTGAGATTTAAAACCTATCAAATAGGGCATCACAAGCATGCTAGATGTGTTCAACAACTTAATTGATTGATAGATGAAATCCTGTATTCTTGGATAAAAGTATATCACTGCAGACACATGCTTATTCAGTACAAATAGTTGTAGGAATTCTGTCTCAGAACATATCAAAACAACATCACTTACTTACTATTCCTGACTACCCGGTTATACCTTGGCCACATTATATTTAATCAAAGGTTAATTTTCGATCGTCGATAGACAGTTTTATACAGCAATGCATTTTTCCCACTGACCGTTAACTCATACAACCGCACTGTTTAAGCTCCATCATAGGATAAAAGATCCAATTTCCCACTATATATGTTTCAACCATTGCAATTGTTGGGCCCCACCTAGGGCCTCTGTGGGGACCTTGATCTGATAAAGGCCCCTATTCCCTGCACACCAGCCCAGACATCTCTGACGTGACCCTGAGATGCTGAGTTGGTTAGTCTTGGACTTGGGACCTTGGGAGTGCCTTCGTGAGACAATGGAGGATCCCTAATGCTCAGATTGACTCAGTCCTCGAGACCTATGAGCAGCTCTCCAATCGTGATGAGAGCTATTAAGCCTCCAAGCAGAGTCTCTGCAGGTGGTATGAAGCAGTTGGTGCCATTAGGAGAGCTAGGGATGTGCTAGGATACTTCAGAGGGTTATGAGACAATCTGCTGACTCAGCTAATTTCAACACTGTATCATCTTATGTCTTCCTGTCCTATCCGGAACATCTAAATTATGAACAATCTTATTTCCGCTCAAATACTTTTTGAAAAAAGTCTGACCCTATTGTAAGTTGTTGTTGTTTTAGTGTCAACCTATTTATTCATAATCTCAACATATTAAATCATTGTGATGCTCTGAGATTTTCTTAGCCAAATTCTCTTCCAACCTTTGAAATGGAGCCAGGCCACAGAAGGCCCCACTGAAATACTCCTACTGCTAAAAGAGTGTTAACATCTTTTATGTACAAAACAAAGCTGAGGATCATATCTATATGCACTATGGAATATCTGGTTTTAAATTGATGTCTACTTTGAAGCTCCATTTCTTTTGACTTTGGATTTATAAATTGTCATACACTGCTTGATCACAAAACACACTCAACCATTAACCAACTTTGATATATTCATACAGCATGGCTCGATCGAGTTGCGAGAGCTCCTCAAAATGCTGTAATGCAGTACTCTCGGCCTCTAGGGGAAGTCATTATCTTTTAATACTGTTTGAAATATATTGATATTCCTAATAGAAGCTAAGTAATGAGTTTCCAAGGTAAGCATATTGATAAAAATGGATGAAATCCTGATTATCTGTATCTCCTCTGATAAGGGAGATAGGATGGGGATAAATGATGATATCTTAGGACTCCCTCTATCAATTGACATGAAATAAAAGGCACATGGTAGATATTTTTGGATATCTTTGGAATCTTTGAATTTCATGGTTACATGGTACCTGTTCCATTTGGTTGCCATGGCTATTTTCAGTATGTTTGTTGCCATGGTAACCAATAATTTGGCCAGGAATTACCTTTTTTAAGATTTTTTTGCCGTAAATACTCATATAAATCGGCCTGAACATTTCTTAATTTTCAACCATGCTTAGAGGCTCACCAAGGGGAGAAGAGACTAATGGTTTGAAATACATAGAGACCCCATGCCAAAGGGGAAGCCCTAAAATTTCGGATGGTTCCAGACATTTTTGAGGGAGAGAGAGGGTACCAAAAATATACGATTTACTCGCAGAAATGTGCGTCTAGTAAAAGAAGAGTTAAATGCTAGATGCTTTCCAACATTCATATGGCTTTGCAGTTAGGATTGATCAATGAGGTGTTGAAAAGATCAGCAAAAGTGCATCACACTGATCCTTCTGGAGGTTACCAATGGTCAGCATGACTCGCCAGGGTTGCATCCGTGCTTCAGTATATTATGTTAAAAGTCTATGGGCCCTTAAAGGTTCAAACGTGTATGGTACTGCGTTGGTGCAAGGCTGAGACACTCCCTAAGTGTCAGCGCTTCAATATAGTGCTGGCAATTAGTAGACTTGCCAGCACTGCATTGATACACCAATGACAACAAAAGACATTAACTCCTTAAGGGCTGCTTATTCAGAAGCACATCATGCCGTCAATTGTCAAGATGCACCAATGCATTGCTGGTGAGTCGGCTCGCCAACACTGCATTGGGGCATCATGGGAACCATCCGGGAGTATATCAACCTCTGTAGGGTTGACATGGTGATGCATTCATGCATCATGACGACCAGTGGGCACGATGCAGTAATGCATTAGTGGCCCTGAAAGTGTTAACTCTGAGGCCTTCCACAGCTTATAGTAAAGTGGTATTGTAGAACATAGAGCACCAGCTTACAGTGGCACCATATGACTCTGCCCTGAGGGTCTCACTGCTAATGGAGAAATAAAGACCTGCATTTCCAGCTCAGCGGACCTTGGTGTAATTGTCATCGCTTGTTGATAAAAGTAGTAAAAGGCAAAAAGTCCATGCCTGTGGATGTGGACGGCTACCAGGGGCAGGCCCATAAAGAATCGAGTGAAATAAGAAATAAGGATGAAAAACGAAGTAGAATTTGTTGGTTTCTCAAATAAAAGGACTCTCATCTACCAATTTGGCTGGATATTCGGCTTGGCTTTGACTATTTAATAAGTGAAAAAAAATTCTGCCCATCAACGCAGAAATAAGGCCTTAATTCACCTGTTTCAAGCTATTTCAAATTGAAATTTCACTTTATGGAATTGCAAAGTGTTGAAATAAGTCATTTTCAAAATGAAATAAAGTTTATGGACCGCAACCCAGTTTTAATACCTACTACTTTAATGCTGCAGACATGAATGATTAGATAGAGAATAATCAAAACCAGAATTACACCAGCGCCGATTTCCAGGGCTTGTAGCTCGATTTCTCATTCTTCAAATCAATGGAATCAAACTTCTTTATTTTCAATTTCACCAGATAGAATCAGGTGACCAATACAGTGCTATACTAAGCCTGTAGTAGGATCAACAACTACAGCTATAACTGTTACTGCTGATATGAGTTCATAATCGAATAGGAATTCATTACAACCTTGTAATCAAGAAGAGCTATTCATAAATGCCTCCGTAATGAAGTATTTACTATGAATAACACCATATCGCAGTATTTAAATGAAAGCCAGCACCGTTGTCCAATTAAGATAACATTTCCATTCGGTTGCTATCTAATGAGCACATTATCTGATTCCTGAGGTGAAAATGCTCTTTCACACTATTATCTAAGTCTCTTAAGGTGCGAGCGGGTGGCGAGTCAATGCGCCAGCACTGCTTTGGCGCATCATGCCGACAATTGGGGATGTTTCTTTTTAGTGTAATATTTATTCTGGAGCTTAAGGTCGGGTTCAGTAGATCCCATATACTCCTGACAACCCTATAGGCTTGGCATGAAGCACGAATGCAACCCTAGAAGGCAGAAGTAAGCAAATTTGATGTATCATGACTGCAAACAGAGTCTAACTATTGACTAGATGGACCAGTAGGTTAACCCAAAGGCGTCCACATACCTTGAGACATCTGCCCCAGAAAATAGCCACGACATTAACAATTGGTAGATTCAATGCTCATCAGTAATTTCACAATGTTGATGCAGGAGTTAGTCTATTTTTCATGGCAAATTTGTGGGGTGGACGTCTCAGGGTATGTGGTCGTCTTTAGGTTAATCTCCCCTAATGCATAAAACCTATTCGGCAGATAAATATTCTTGGATTTGTTTAAGAATTTCAAGCATCGGTAAGCAGGGGTTATTAATGATATCAATTAACAAGCACTGTGCTGCATAAGAGAAACCTTTGTAGAAAACAGGGATTGAGAGAATATTCATAGAGGCATTTCTACGGGAAGTTTTAAAATGTTGACATGACCATTAAAATGCAAAGGTTTTAGGTTAAATTTTCGGATTGAAATTCGATGGGGTTAGCAAAAATGCGTAAAAAGTGGTTCTGTCTGGAACTCTTCAAACAGAGCAGATTAGCAGGGATGAGATTGGGTTAATTTATATCAATAATCAACTGTTTAATTTGGCTGAAAAATTGTCCATATTCAAATTCAGGTAACCGAGTAGGTTCACAGGCCAGTTAAATCTTGAATGAATGTTGACTATCCCACTAGTTTTCATAACGGTGTTTAGATTTTAAACATGTTTAGGTGTAAACACTTTTAAAACCTAAACATATAGGTCAGTTAGGTGTCTTATCGACTACACATTTAGGAGAGTAACACTTTTATTCTAACTACATGAACATTTTCACTAAACATGTTTAGATGTTTAGAGTTTAAACAGTTGAATAATAGGTGTTTAGATTTAAACATCATTATGTTTAGATACTTGGATGTTGAATCCACACCAGGTAGCAGCACTACCTTTGAATGGACTATCTTTGCACAATTATAATCAATTTTTGTGACATATGTACCCAAACCCCATGTTTATCATAGTTTCTATTTATTAAATGTCATGATAATAGAAAGGGCAATAGAAAGTTGACTAGATTCACCTTACACCACCATCATTAGCATGAAATAATCAATAAGCTCAATGACTAACACCTATTTCATGTTATTCTGGAATACACAAAGCAATTTCCTTCCTGCCAAGCTGTTGTACTTTCTCAAGTCTCTCATTCTGATGCATTGTGTACATATATGCACACATAAATATGTGTGGCTGACATCTTTGGAGACTTTGACATGTAAATACCCCTCCCCCAATAAATGAGAAAACAAACAAGACATCTGTCTGCACACCATAACTCTCTGTCAAAGCATTTAGACATCTAAACACAAAAATTCATAAACATCTAAACACAAAAATTCATAGATATCTAAACACAAAGTTTAAACATAAACACCTAGATTTCTACACAATTGAGCTAAGCACATTGTTTGGCTAAACATGTGCAGGAAATTAATGTGATTACAAAAACGTTGCAAGAATATGTTTAGAATTGTGTTTAGGATCTAAACACCATTTTTGCAGTGTAGGGAAAATAGTTCAAGATCTGCCTGGGATCAAACCAGGGACCTCTCACATTCTGTGCGATTAGCACCTATGCAGTGATCAAATAAGGTTTGGTAAGGCAGTCATACTGGTGCATGCATTAGTAGCCACTAGTGTATAATACTCTAATGACAGTATTGTAATGCTTCCCATTAAAATTTGGAAGACAGCACATGTAGTATGTTTTAGGGGCTCGTACATCATGATATAGTGTGAGCGTCTTCCTCGAGAGGGCGTTTCGAGTGGTGCGCCCATCACCGGTAGTAACTAGAGGTCCTTACGACCCCTGTTCACTGTGGGGTGGTGGCAGCACTGTTTGCCTCGCTCTAGCTCCTACCTGGGGCCGGGGAAGGCGTTAGTCTGGCTCTGCCTACGAACGGAGTCAGACCACTTTCCACTGAGCTTGCTATTATATTAAGCGCATAACCTCGAGGTAGATGTAAACCTTCACAGAAATAAACACGTGCCTGTTGCACTAACCCAAGATACCTTGTCTGGTTTTACTTCGAGCCATACAAGTAATACATTCGAACCACTACAATGTTAGGCATCTAGTGGGTGAATGAGGGGTGATGATTTCAACATTGTCACAAACTTACTTTTATCTACATCATAAACAATGTCATTCTTCGTAGGGTTCTTTGTGTACAACTTAGTGTTCAGTTAATAAGTTGTTATGTTATTATATGACTACTGAAGTGATGTATGGTAGCATTCTTGATTGAATTGTTCTAAAAATACTTACTGCAGTTAAAATACTCTGATTGTTTTGTACTCATACCGCCATCTTTATGATAGTTATTTTTCCTAGGCGTTGAACATAGTAAGGGTTGCCAACTTAAATATTAGTCTTTCATAGACTAAGCGGCGACCCGTCTTTATTGTCGCTCTGGTTAATTATGGATCTGTATTTATTTTTGTACATTGTTGAACTATTGCAATAAAGACAAATTCAAATTCAAATTCAAATTCAAACATTGCTGGTTTCCTACATGAACAACTATCTGTACACATAACACTTTGAGGGCCACATGGCAAAATGCCCATTTTCCTCTTATGTATGCATAATTTTAACAAATGCTGCTATCAGCATTTTGCTGGCTCTACTGTACCACAAAGTAGACTCTTCAACACACCACATTATACTCACAAACGATGAACACTATGTAATAAGGAATAACTGTTGAATCCGCCAGGCATCCTCATAAAACTGAACAGTGAACCACTGTTATCATATTGCAGTAAAGCAGTGTAGTTTTTACAATGAAGCCCCAGGTGGCAGTGCAGTTAAGCACAGTGACAAAAGGAATTTCCGTGAAAACAACGGTGGTTCTCTGGCAATTTTGGGAAGAGGATTTCACTGCTATTTTGACAACACTTCTTTACAGTGAACCTGGGGGAAGCATGTGGCCCTGAAAGGTTCAACCCCCCCCCCCCCCAAGGTGTGATAGCATACTAAGCCGACTCATGAATACTAAACTTAACATTCAAACGCCTATGACTGCATACACCTCAACGAAAGTGACCATCTTTTTTTACAGCCCAGATTTAGTGGCGTCTGCTTGTAGTGCTAGGCCATTGGTATAAGCTAAGGTGAGGCTATACAGCCACCAGACATGTGATTGGAGAAGGCAGGAGAACTTAAGGCTGTCATTGACAACTGTTAGAATAGACATAAGGGAGGCAATGAAAGCTATCATCAATAGAAAAGAGTCCAATGTGATGACAGAGGTGATCCAATTATAGTCAAGCTCTGAGAAAGAGAAAGGATTATAGCACCAGTTTAACAGAAATATATACAATGTGATAAAACTCAGTAAACAGGCCTATAGTTGTGGATATGCATACAAAATCGTATTATGGCATACTGGGTCGTACCTTAAAACATGGAATGTTGGAAGCGATACGTTCATGTATTCATGATGTGACAGCAGCTGCAGTTACACTTATCTCATCTATCATCATTTATTAAGATAAATGGGTCTATTACGCCGACAATGTGAGACTTGGCAACTTTGGGAATCAGCCAATGAGTGGAGACACTTTATGCCTCTGTTTAGGTCTGTCTTAGACAAGTTACGGTTATCACTCATTACGCCGCAACATAGTCAGAAAGTCCTGATTGTTGCTGACTTGTGATGATTTCAGTGATATAAAATGCATATATATATATATATATATATATATATATATATATATATATATATATATATATATATATATATTCGTATTTATAAATCAACTCTGATAGAGGCCTCTCCGTCAACGTTTACACCAGTGGCCTGTCCCAGTCCCACAGGTAGGCCATTCTTGAGAAAACTGTCTCCTTACCTACGAGCCATTGGCTCTCATGTGCGAGCCCTTACTTTCTCTCTGAAATATTTTAGACAGATTCTTCCTCGCGACCTTTTGTCACGACGCTCTTGAAGGGTCTTACCAAAAGATCATAAGGAAGAACCTTTGTTAACATTTTCAGAGAGAACTGAGGGATCCGTGCATTGGTTAACAGTATTGCCAAATATTTCCACATTACAATGGAAAAAAACACACTTTGAAAAGTGCTTGTTTTAGGTAAACGAGTAAACGAGAAATGTATTTAGCAGCACAAAATGTGCACTTCATTTCATTTTGGCAAGCCCTTCCTGGACTGTCGATTATTTATGTGAAAGTGTCCGTGTGTCTCTGCCAATTGGTGCAGGGTTGTGATGGGTATATAAGACTGTTGTGACACAGAGACACGTAGGGTACATCATCACTGACCTTGGGACGTGCCTCAGTGGGGAGCAACTCAGTCCCTGTACTCTTAACCAGTTAAAGACCACCATGCCCATTGGTCGACATGATGCTTGAATGTAGCCCTGGCGAGTAACTCGCCTGGGATGCATTCAAGCATCATGCCAATCCTGAAGTGCTGGGGTACAAGAATCCTTAAAATTCTAATCAGCTTTCGGAAATGTCTCAAGACTGAAATAATGCAATCCAAAAGTTTTTTCTAATATGAACCTTTTTTTAAAATGATCAAGTTTTCACAAGTTTATCATGCTGATCTGTCGGGAGTGTATCAGCCCAATAGGGTCAGAATGATGCACCATGGAACCAAAATGAGTTACTCACCAGGGCTTCACTCACAAAGATTGCATCTATGTTTGATGGTGCTTGACCAGATATGGACAGGGGGAGGGGCGTCTCATTCTTGGAGCCCTGCTGGGGGTCTAGATGGGGGGTCCCCATGTCACATGTCGATTTTAAGAAAATGCCATGTCACATGTCACTAAATTTCTATTTCCCCATGTCTCTGTCACTAAGCTCCATGTCACATGTCGATTTTAAGGAAAGGTCATGTCTCATGTCACTAACTTTTTCATTCTCCATGTCCTTGTCACTAAGCTCCATGTCACATGTCGATCTTAAGAAATGGCCATGTCACCCTGTCGAATTTAGGGGTCTAGACCCATCCTGCTCCCCTGCCCTCCCCCTTATTTTCCTTTCTCCACCATGTTATATTACTACAGTAACACTATGTGGCCACTAGGATGATTGGACATTTGACCTGCCTATTTCAAATGCCCTCTTAATGTCATTTTTCTGTTACAGCAAGGGTGGTTTTACAGAAATCTGGCCAAATTAGTCACAGAAATGGTGTGTAAATAAAAAAAATAGGAAAACCTTGCTTGCGGAGGTAGGGTAATTCACTAAATATTGCAGTTTCTATGAATCTCCCAAAACATAACTTTTTCTGGACATAAACCACCTACAGGGTGAAATTTTCAGCAGAAAATGACATTTTAGCCTCATTTTAATCTTCCTAGGGTTATTGATGCACAGATATCCATGTAGGGCCTACCATAGGGTCCATTGGAAGTTTGGTCGGGTTTGCAGTGTTTCGTCAAAGTTTCAGTGAGAGCGCAACTATCTAATTAACCAGTAGTAATTTATCCCCCAGTGCAAATATTAGTACAATATTGATAACAGGTATTCTTGATGCATGTAACAGAAAAGGCATGCCTTAAAAAATGATCCCCTGGTAAGATATGATCTGTAAAAAGTGGGATTAATTATAGGCCTAATATTAATCATTTTTCACCAGTTTTATCATGTTTTTCATGATTTTGTGAGTTTTTCTGGCAAAATCCTAACAATATTTTGCAAAATCAATGCCCCCTTCATCATCAGGTGACTGAATTCAATGCGAATATGCAATTTGACAGCTCTAGAACTGATGCTTGTGCAGTGCATAGATCTTTGATGATAAAAGTCGCTGCTCGGAAATCACATTGAAAACTGGTAGGAATTTCAGTGTGAATTGCACACATCAATCCCCTCATATCATAACATTGAGAAAGGCTGTTGCCACCAAACTTTAGGATTTTATAGGACAGACCCTAAGGTTTGATAGGAAAAACATTTTAGTTTTATCTGAAGACCCTACCCCTAATTAAGGTTACATGGACGTAAATGCTGCCCTCTCGTGAGTCATATGGTATTCAGGCCTGCACTGAAGGTGATCTGGGTGCTGATTGGCTTAGAAATCATATGCAAGAAATGTTGGTAAAATTATGAAAAAAATCACAAGTGACCCCAAATAGTTCGTAAATGGAACAGTAGATGAGTTTTTATATTTTGCCAAGGTTTGGGGATTTTATCAGGTCTGCAAATGTTCATCTGGCCAATGGAGGTTTTGAGGCCCAAAATAGGGTAGAATGGCACTTGCTGTACGTATCGCTCCCTTAGTTAAGATTTTCAGGGTTAAGCCTATCCTATATTCTAACACATTGTGTGTGAGAGATGGTTTAGTCTTGCTATGGTCGAAAATATTACCAACGAACATTACGGGGGGCTGTTTTTATGTGTTATGCTATATAGAAACATAGAGGAAATGGAATTAGTTCCACGTAACCATAAGGGTTAGGTTCTATATGGTGTGTGCAGTCACTGTGGGCTGACTGAACAGCTCAGCTATATTAGCTCTGTCACTTCTCCACTGAACCCCCAACTACAGTCCACCCAACACACGACAAGCTGTACACAAAGCAGGATGCTATCTACTACAGGGCAGTCTTCCCCTGGAATGCAGCCTCAAATCTTCCTCATTCAGAGACCCCCCCCCCCCCCAATCACATATCTTTATAATTATAAGTCCTCCTCCTGATAAAAGAGCTATTTTGTAGTATAAGAAAACATGATAATTTAAAAGGAAAGTTCATATTAGGATATTTTTAGGATGTTTTTGACTAACTGTTGTGTGTTAGATTAAGATTCTTGAGTCAACATAGAAAGTCGATTCAAGGGCACATGTAACATTTCGCCTAAAAAAATCTCAATATTCGAATAGATTAATATATCCCAAGATTACTCAGATGCATAAAATGTGCAGTCTGACAGCAATCCGCGCTTTGAATGAAACTGGACTTTGTCTGCTTGAATGGCCGATTCCTGACAGAATTGCTTAAAACTAATCCCGATGGTTTCTGATATGGAACAAACATAGAATCAGGTTTAATAGAAAAAGTTTAAACCTTTTCCTTGCTTTGTTTCCAAAATATAGTGTTATAATATTTGTTAATGATATGCAGTAAAAGGAGTTCAAGGGGTTTAAAGGCGGTTGCCATTTAAGCTCAGAGCTTGGCTTGCAGGGTTTAGGTGTGTGGTCAATTCCCCCACGTGCTAATGGACCTGCCAACCAGACTATCAGTGTCGGACAAGCCCCTAACCCAACCTGACACCACTCCCACTGCCCTTGTATACCCCCATGCAAGCCCATCTTCTGGCACTGCATTTTGTCAAGGCCTGTAGACAAACACAAAAAGAAGAGCCATGAGAGCGTATGAAGTGGCATATGCAATAATACTATCCGTATTGCCTTGGCTGCATTCAGCATTTTAAAGCAGATATTATGTCATGAAATAGTAAGGTCAGGTAGGCATTTTTAATAGTATAAATTATAAGCATTCTTAAAAAATCCCTCCCCCCTTTAAACATTTTTGTTTTTAATTGAATTTGATTAATCTATCTACAAGATACAGTGACACGTGTGAAGTTGAGAATTTCCACAGGTGTTGCAAAAAGCAATGTGGGATTTGACAGGCAAGCAAGACCACAAATCCACCATCACCATCTAGTTTTATAGCAGAGACCTAGAGGTCAAAAAGAAGAGATCAGTTTGTAGCCCTATGGTACTATGAAGTGATAACCTACAAAAATGTCGTAGTCCAGGAATAAGTCATATATTGCATGGTGATAAAAAATCACAAGTGCACCATAATGAACCTGGTTCCTCAGTGCCTTTGAGGGATGAGTGCACTCTATCTATTCCTAATTGGGAGGACACCTTTTTTATCGTCAGCATTTCTTTCCACTTAAGCCTTATCATACATGGTAATTCAGACAGTTAAAATGCTAATGATGTACTCATCTCTCTCTCTCTCTCTCTCTCTCTCTCTCTCTCTCTCTCTCTCTCTCTCTCTCTCTCTGTCTATATATATATATATATATATATATATATATATATATATATATATGACCTTTCTACGTTCTTATAACTATAACCATTCTCATCAATCTATCAGGACACAAATACAAATATATCAATAGAATTGAAGTCTCCAAAGAGAAGGATTTATTCCCAATCTGCATATTATTAAGTAAATCCACCCCTCCCCCTGTTGTAAAAAAGACCTATCCCTAAAGTGTGCATGGTCATATATACCACATTTATACACTTTTGGCTGTTAAAGCAGTAACAGCAATCAATCCAAAGGTCTTCTTGTGTATATAAACATCCATAAAAAACGGTAGCAGCCTGAACAGCTCTCGCCAGATCATGCACATAGAACACAAGATCAGTACTTTGATCTCAGATCAGGGTCATCGGGGAATCAAATCCATGGAAACTGTGGGAGAAAATGGGGGTAATGACGTTTGGGGATACAAATTGTGTTGCCAATCAAAATGAAAAAAAAAGATATAGAAACAGACCATATGCTAGATCATGAAATATCTAGATGGTTAATGAGATGTTAACAATAATTTAGCCTATTTCTGAGTCATTGGATGAAAATGACACTAGTGCAATTGTGTTGTGAAATCTGGCAGACTTATTGAAAACTGCTTAAGTGGAATTAAACGAAGAACTACACTGTAAAGAAAAGTCGTTGATATAACAGCCGAATCCTTGTCCCAAAGTTGCCAGAAATCCGTCGTTATTCTCAAAAAGATTCTTTGAGCCACTGTACTGCTATCTGAGGCTTCTTGTTGAAGGCACTCCGAATCGAGGACATATGACTGCCGAAATTTGCACTGTGGCAGACGTAGCCGATTCAGAGCTCCTGTAGAACCACACTAGTTCACTGCAATATGATTACACTGGTTCACTCTTCAGTTTTAGGTAGCCCTGTTGATCCATAGAAAGCCTGCTTCTATACAGGGTAAGATTATCTTGGTGCAAGATCTGGGTTTCTTCTGAAGGTGGCTCCAATGACATCCATTTTCCTTCCTCAGATGAAAGTGCAAAAGTCATAGAATATACTCTGTGAGAAATACTGCAAATCCAAAGTCAATACCAAGGTGTTCGCCTAAAACTACTTCCAAGACATTTGAATGTTAAAGTGGTATTTGGTTTCAGGTTTCATACACTAAAGCACTCCCAAATTTAGCTAGTTGTCAAAATATGTGTTTTCTCTACAAAATACACTACAAAGACCATAACAAGCTGCTTTTCAGTTTAACCCTTTAAGGACCGAAGGTGCATTAAAGTGCTCAATAAGGCCTTCTCTTAAAATCAGTTTTATTCTATGTCTTTTTGATAGGTTGATACACTCATGCAGTGTCATTGTATGACTTACAGACCGTCTTGGTGATTGGTAAGATACCAACACCGCTTTGATACAATGTGACGATGAAAGAGAATACTTACAAACAAGGCGACTTATTTATAGATAGTTTACCTTGGCAACAATGATAATTCCGGAATGGAAACCACTTAGCCATTGCTCAAAAGGCATTATATGAGTTCACAACTTATTTTGAAATTGCTTTGTTGAATATGCCCAGTGGCACATGTGAAGATGGGGGTGTTCCCCTTCCATTTTGTCGGAGTGTATAATTATTATGCTATTTCGGACCCAAATCTAGCTTAAAATTAAAGGGTACGCTCCCTCCTAAACTCTTATCAGTGTCCCTTCCTCCCAGCGCATTATTCCTTCTTCAGATCCCAGATCTACCACTAATTCCTTTGACTGTAATCGTCATTATATTAGTCTTAGCTATACAATAAGCCGTTCTGTAATCCGCTCCCCATACAATGAGGACTCCACCATAAGGATGTGACGAGCACCTCAGAGCCCCCCCCCCCCCGGAAACTGATGGGTTTGCATTTTTTGTACATTTTCTTCTCCAGAACGTGTTGATTGACCAGCAGGCTTCTACTACATCTAAGAGATTCTCACGATTTTGGCCAAAACGTATTGATCAGGGGAAAACAGCTGGACATATTCTGTATTATAACCATCTTCTGGGCCATAGTTGGGATTGAAACATTGATCACCGTGGGTGTAGGAAGCAAATATCCATGGGGGGCACAGGGGGTCTCTACTCAAGCCAGTCATCAGCTTGAGCATGCCAATTAATGCTGAAACAGGGTCCTACCGTATTCATTGATGGACTTTTTTAAAACCAGGTTGCCAAATTCCTTTTCCTAATAACATATTTATCTAATGTGAATGATGAGTTGTACGAAATATGTGTATTTTATCATGAGATTTTGACTAATTCCTGGGGCCCAGACATTCCGCCCCTTTCCTACACCCTTGATCATAAAGCTTTCTAGCACAAGGTCCCTGTTGCATGCTATGATAAAACGTCCATGATATTAGAATGTACGAGTGTCTGTTTTTGCATAATTGACGTCGTCTAACTAGTAGTTTAATGATACATGAAGTGTTGCCGAAATGGTGAGAAAACACTAAAAATCTGGAGGAGGTCCTAAAGCACTCAGGACTAAGGTTTGACCTCTTCCCCATCCTCACCACATCACACATACAAAAAAGAAATCACCCTGAAAAAAAAAATATAAACCACTATCGCCCCATCACCTTGCCTGCTGACTAGTCCCAGGCTTGTCGCCTACAGCCTGTCGACTTGTTTGCTCACGAAAAATGACATGTTAAATGCACTTAGTGAGCCGAGCAGCTCCCTCGGGGTCATCAGCCAGGCGAGGGGCTCAGCAACCAAGGCCTGTGACTCGAGCGATTTGCAAACCACTCACTAGTGCCCTAGTAGCTAGCACACCAGCAGGACTATTGAGTTCCAGAAGTGATGGTAGGGGTCTCTTTGAAGCTGGAAAACCCAGTAATGGTCCACTCTGACAAGGCATCGCCCTAGAACCCTCTCTAACACGCTCCCCTGTCACAGCCTCCAGCCCTGCCCATAGCATCTCTAACCCTTTAATCCAGGATTTTGAAAAGGAGGGGGCCCGGCACAAAAGGAGGGGGCGCACGCCCTGATTTTTGGCAAATTTTGGGGTTGAAAATTTGACTTTTAAATACTGGCACCCCTGCGCCCCCCCCCCTCTAAATCCGCCACTGCCCTTAAGGGCAACATGATGCCCCCAGGTTTATGGACCTTTGTCTTCATAATGCACCAGTTCAGCACAGGTGAACCTACTTTTCAGCACTGCATACGTTCATTATGCTGACCTCTCGGGAGAATATCATGCATGGTCAGGAAGATGCATGGATGTACATACACAACCCTGCTGAGTCACTCCCGGTGGCTACATGAATGCATTATAAGAGCAAGAAAGCACTTTGTAGCTTGTAAAAGGGTGGCCTGTACCTCTACCAGATCCTCTCTGCTGAAGAGGTTTTAGTTTGGGTTTGCTCGGTTACTTATGAGAAGTTATTTACTGTCGTTCCTTATTTGACTAAATGGTGGAAGTGTGAAATATAAGACTCATTGGTGGAAAGGTGCTTCTTCTATCTTGTGGCTTTAAGAATATTAGCCTATATCAGATACAAATTCAGAGGTCATCTTACAGAGACGTAGGAAGCAAATCTTCATTAGGAGGGGGGGGGGGCCAGCGGGTCCCCACCATGGCCACCTTGTATTGTCGACTCAAGCGCAATAGTATCTCATAAAACGTGTATAAAATAGTAATTTTTGATGGATATTCATAATGAATTCTTGGCAAATTTTTTTGGGGGGCCCAGACATAGTCAGGCCCCACCTCCTTTATGATTGAGGGGGCCCAGGCCCCCCTGGCCGCCCCCCCCCCCTTCCTACGCCCCTGGTCTAACGTGTCAGAAGAGCTGGTTCCACTGCATCTATCTAGTCCATCTTCCGCTAATCCAATGATTTTTTTTTACATGTATTTACGATATAAAAATCTGATGGATTAACGATCAACCCAGTCGTATGACTGGACATTCCCATCCTATTCCTTTAGGGCTTTTGGTACAATTTGAAGGATCCAGCCTGAGTTTGCTAAAAAATGACATGCAGATGTCATTTCAGCCCAGATGCATGGCCTGTCGTATGAGCTATGGTAAATTTGGCTAGCCTCACTAACTTGTTTTTGAGGCTAGCTATTTAGTCTGTCATAGTGGTGCCCGGCGCATAATGAATTATGGTACATTTGGCCTACCTTGTAAGGTATATAGGGTACATTTGGCCTGCCATGTGAGATATGTTACATTTGGCCTGTCGCATGAGATACATGGTATATTTGGCCTAAGCCTGCCATATAAAATATGGTATATTTGGCCTGCCATGTGAGATTTGGCACATTTGACCCTCCATTGTGTGGCCCTAGCCTTACTGACCTGTTTTTAAGGCTAGCTGAGTTGAGTTGTGGTACGGCACGTTTGGCCTTCCATAACGTTGCTATACCCTCACTAACCTGTTTTTGAGGCTAGTTGAGTTGAGCTGTGGTACTTTTGGTCTGCCATAGCGTGGCTCTAGCCTTACTAACCTGTTTGTGAGGCCAGCTGGGTTGGCGGCTGATTTCATCAGAGAGAAATAAGCCACACGTGATGTGACATGAGACCGACAGTGGCTGGATGGAACCTACCCCACCACATACAGCCCGCGCTGCCTGATTTCCCTGTCAATTCCCATCACCCAAATCAGGCCACGCGACCACGAGATCACTACCTTCGTTTAAGCCAGTCATTTAATAAAATCTTTCCTTATGTCATGGGATAACCCACATTGCTTCAAGGCCAGTGGTGCAGCTAGGAAGAACTTTATATCTTTGAATAAATCTATCATCCCTAGGGCAGAGCCACTCAGCCAGTCTCCTTCATTATAACCCTGACTGACATTTAAAATCTATCAATTATAGGCACACTTAGGATAGTGTCAGTTTGAAAGATACTTAAGCGGTCACCTGAATGTCCATTACAGCCCAAACGCTTTGAGTAAGCTGTATCACATCACGTCACATCAACGTTAATCTTTATTTTGAGTAGTCATCGTCTTTGGTGTACATGTCGAATCCTGCTCTAACTGTATTTCACCCTTTTTAGTTATCTAGAAAATTCTACTTTAGTGGAGTCAGTACTACAACCGCTCGTCCAAATGATATACATGTGCATGGTAACATAGGAGCCAACCTCAGTGAGATATCTCTGATGACAGCATGCTTCTCCAGTGGGTAAACCGTTAGTGAATTTGCAAGTAGTAAGATAGCCAAACAGCTAGTGAATTTGCTGGCCGTCAGCTATGTATGAGATATACTCCTTGGGCAAGAAGCTGGGCTCCCTTTTGTGTTCAGTATTGAGTCCTATGTAGGATAAGGGGGTTTATAGAGATGTCAGGAATCTTTATCAGAGTGATATCAAATGGAAACAAGGGGCCACCTATACCAAAAAATCCTGCTGAATCCAAAATTTGTGATCTTGATTCTCAAAATTTGACCAAAAGTACCTAAAAATGAGGTTTGATGATGAGAAAATTTTAAAAATGTACAAAAGTTATATTGAAAATGATTGGAACTTTTTATAGATGCAATATGCTAATCAAAGTCAATACCTAAATCTACATATCCTAATGTCTGCCTATCTCAACCTGACAAGTACTCTACCTGTGTATGGCTCTGCCTCTCCCACATACCTCCTATCCCTTAGTCTACCTATCACTCACACTACCTATCCCCTGAAACATCTAGAGTTTAATTAGGGTTTCTCTCAAATGGCTTAAAGGGTTAAAGTTTACCCCTCACCTTTGTACCTAATTTTCTCTGTACATTCTTACAATTAGTCTACCTATCCTCAATCTGCCTATCATTCACTTTACCTATCCCTCATGGTGACTATCCCCCAACTCTGCACATCCCTCATATTTGACTGGCACATCTGTGATATTACCTAGCACCAATGTATCTTTTGAATATGCTCACTTCACAAGGTACTCTCTATGCCTATCTCTTAAACTGCTACCTATCCTCCTTGCTACCCATCCTCTTCAATACCTATCCCTCATGCTCACTTTATAGCTTTCCTACCTATCACAGCTTGTTCAGCTAGGATAGCTCACAACCAAACTTCAGTTTGATCTCTTAGTCAACCTATCCCCTAATTTAACAGTCTACCTCACGCATACATCTACCTATCACTCATGCTATATATCCTTGAGGTTACCTATCCTTCATGCTGCCTATCCTTCATGGTATATAGCTCCAATCATTTTCACTATAACTTTTGTACATTTTTAAAACATTATCATCATCAAACCTCATCTTTAGGTACTTTGGCCAAATTTTGAGAATCAAGACCACAAATTTTGGATTCAGCAGGACCTTTTGGTATAGGTGGCCCCTTGCTTCCATTTGCTATCACTCTGATAAAGATTCCTGACATCTCCATACAACCCCTTATCTTACATAGGACTCAGTACTGAAAACAAAAGGTAGCCTACTTTTAAGGGGGGGGGGGTAGAGGGGGGTGGCTTGCACTATAGGACTCTATGGAGTAACATATCCTAGGGAACCTATACTATTCTTGCCCTGGGTGCCGAAAGACAATATCATGTATTGGAGCCAAGGGCGAAGCCTGAGGCTCCATTACACGATATTGACCTGGGTTATGATCTTGTAATTTTGAAATACCCCTGACATCTCTCTACTTGTTTAGTAGGCCTAGACATTTATCGATACTAAACATGTAGTGTCATAGTAGACAAGTAATTGAATAGACGGAGAGAGGAAAATTATCAATAAACGACCTCAGAGACCATCATTCAAAGGTGTTCACATCAGATAGGAGCTAATCAGTATGGTAGTATGTCTTGTCACCTGTGTAAGAAGCTGCTATACCTCACCCCTGGATATAGACAGAATTTGATGTACAACATTAAACCTCTCGATCCTTTGTACGTCCTCTTATATATTTATAACTCCCAGCCACACCCCACCAGTACTGCACAATGGCAAACATGATAAACTGACTCTTTAAGAGCCACTTATTCGTTAACGCATAATGCTCAGTGGTCTTCATCAATACAGCCTTGGGCTACATTCATATACATGATGCTCCAATGAAGTACTGGCGAGCAGTCTCGCCAGTACTTCATCGGTGAATCAGGCTGACCAATGGACATGCTTTCTGTATCAGTTATCCGTAAAGGGTTAATATTGGAAGTATACATTGAAGGGTCCCTGGATATATTGATTGGTAACATAAGTACTCTATGTTAGTGATACAAGTGTGACTATATCGTGTAATGATTTATTTATTCAAAGGTACACTTTGTTCTGTACCTGTAGAATCCTCTCATGCCTTATTTTTGTACGTAGTTGAAGAAGCAGTTTGCAGGTGGTCTAGTGGTTAAGATTCGGCGCTCTCACCACTGCGGCCAGGGTTCGATTACCCTTCTGGAAATCACAGCTCTGTCTCAGGACTTCAGGAGGGTTTTGCTCCTATTGTAAAAAGAGCTGTGAGTATGTGCCCTCTTGTCTAAACAAGTCGCGCACTGCTTCACCTAAGTACTTGCACTCACCACATTAGACTGAAAAGTCACCTGCCTTGTTTAAAATAGAGAGAGCCACAATACCAGGTACCTACTCATGTCACACTCTCTATAGTTTATTATACTGAGTGACTTCTCCCAACTAGGTACCTACTCAAATCCCCCTTTTTTAGCACCGTACTTGAATGACCACTTGTGAGCAACAAAAGGGACAAGTTATAGCTACATGAAAAGAAAGGACTGAAAACAAGGGCATTTTTAGACAGCTCTTCCTTTTAGTATAGGAGCAACACCCTCCAGGCTCACTGCAGGCAGAGGGAGATTGACTTTTCCTAGGTTCCCTTTTGAAGTGAAAATAGCTGCAGGACAACAGTATCTTAAAAGATATTTGATACCCATTTCACTATATTTCTTTCCTTTCAATTTTCCAGCGTGGCATCATGAAAATGGCTTCACTGGCGCCAATAAAATTGATTTTGTTCTCAAGGAATTTATACTGAGGCAAGATGAAAATTAATATATACAGAGATTCCTCCAAAGTCAGGTGTTTCTTCATTCAATTTAGCCTCCAACTGTATTTCAAGAGGTCTAGTCAAGTGAAGGCTTTGCTCAAGACTTGCTCATGAAGAAACAATGCAGGCCTTAAAAATACTACAGTTTGTGCAATACTCGTTAACCTCTTTCTATATCTAGGCTAGGTGTAGCTAACTGAAGGTGAAGGCTGGAGGTGACTGGGGATGGCCACACCAGTACGACTGGGGCTTACCCCCAGGTGGTTCTGACAGACGCCTCCAGGGGCGGGCCTAAAACCCCTGCAGGCAGCCCGCTAGGGGGAGCCACTAATCCCCACCTCAATTAGCCCTCCTTGGTTTCCATCAGCACCTGTCGGTTGTCATTGGCCAATCATAGGGCGTGTTTCACACGACTTGGGCGGACAGAGAGGCTGGGTGAGACCCTGACATTAGGGCATGGGGGCAAGGAGTAGACCTGTATTGAAGAATTGGGAATGGTGTGTCATAGGCTGCAGCATAGGGCATGTGGGCAAACTGATGTGGGGGTTAACCCTTTGTGGGCTGCGCAACTATTTATGTATCAATCCAAACTTATGAAGGCACCTGTGACCCTGGACAGACTTCTGCTAGAGCTGCAGTCATTTGAGTATTAGTCATTTTGTCTAACTTAATGAGCAAAGTGACTAACCAATATTCAAAAATGACTAATCCACTATATATTTCTAGGAAAAGATACCACTTTAGCACACCAGGGGGTAGCACAATGTGGAAGAAACATTGTCTTTGGGATGAACACTTTTAAAGTTGTCGTTACTTGGTTAAATAAGGGTAATTCCATCTTACTCTGTATATAAGGTGAAAGGACAATTTAAACTAGCACCATGTTTATCAAAATAAAGAGTATTATAAATGACAAATTCTCTTGGATGGTGAGTTAAAGGGGCATTTACACCTATTACATGGGAACTATGATATCTATAATATATATTCACATTGCTGTAAATGATGCTACAATCCTATACTTACATAGGTTATGGGTTGTAATACAATTGATGTGAGGCATATGCTGTACATCTCTTATGCCTATCCACTTATGAAACCAAATCTATTTATCACTAACACACTTCAGGGAGGCAGACACACATCTTTACCAATCATGTTGTTAGGTCTTATTCCATCAATGCTGCATTCCTGGAGCTTAATTCAAAACATCCTGGGATCACGACCCCAGCGATCTTAGGAATAAATCAGCCTTATCCTATTAAGCAATCTTAAGAGTTGACTGGGTTCACATATCCTAGCCAGCACTAAGATCGCATTGATCTTAGCCTCAGCCCTCCTACACTATTCCAAGAAGAACTGACTAGGCACAGGCGTAAGCGTCCCGAAATAAAGGAATAGCTGTGGAGTCACTCTTCTTAACAAGAGTGCTTATACCATCGTTCCCCGTCCCCATATGGGCTAACAAAAGAGCACAGGGTGCAGTTGACCCCCATACAGTATTTAAGAGTTGTTCCCATGAATGTATGATTTATGCTTGCCTATTAGAAGCATTGTGCCCTCCCCCCAGGACAAAGAGAAAGAAGAGAAGAATAACCTTACACTGCACTTAACGCATGAGTAGCGCTAAGAGCCCTCAAGGACACTCAGCAAACGTCCTCCCTCCCCTATTTATGTATGCAGCAGGCTATTCACTCTTTCGATCAGGAGTGTTCCCTGTAAGTGCTCTTGTACTCAGGTGAAACCACTATGCATTTCTTTCACTAAGATCGCAGTGATCTTAGTGGTGGAAATGGAATAGTGAAGTGATCCCAGGACTTGCTATTCTGGACAGGCCTGCAACCACTGCATTACATAGGGTAGACCAGCCAGGTCTTATTATATGTGCCTACACTAAGATCGCTGGGGTTGGGATCCCAGGATGTTTTGAATTAAGCTCCTGGAGTCTGCATTGGACAGCCATCTGTTATTTCTCCCCGTTATGGTATTTGGGTTATTAAGAACATGTGTCACGCACAACATCTGAAATTGAAGAATCCTGGAGAAATTTGACCGGTAATATCTTGTTAAGCTGTGTAGTTTCAGAATTTTGATCATTTGAATAAATGTTTTTGGCACTTTGTATTTACGGGGTTAAATACTGATGGCAGTATCCGATAAACGTAGCCTGCCATGGCAAGCCAAATGGGTATCCCGTGTTTAAGGGTACTATAGCTAGGGTGGATTTAAGTCTCTGAAACCTAGTTTAAGTTTAGCACTCCATTTGGCACTCCAAATGGAGTGCCAAATGTAGCTGGCACTCCATTTGGAGTGCCAGCTACATCCTAAACACGGAGCTATTCATTTAAGGCATTAGCATTGATAATAGTAATTTCCTTGCACTTCCAGTGCCTACCTTTCCCGGCAAACTCTGCCTTCTCTTCGCAGCAAACTGTGCCTACCTTTCACGGAAAAAACTCTGCCTACCTTTCACGGCAAACTCTGCCTAACTTTCACGGCAAACTCTGCCTAACTTTCACAGCAAACTCTGCCTACCTTTCATAGCAAACTGGGCATGCTGCCCCTCGGTCTGTTTCGTGATGCTACTGACGTTGCCTAGTGACGTTATGTTACTAAGTGAAATGACGTTGCTTAGTAACGTGATGTTTCGCCAAAAACCATGATGACAACAACACTCTCCAAGCAGATTCTTTCGGGGGGCCTCAAAACAAATGTTTAGGGCATCATATCTCAATAAGTTAGAGTATTTTACACCATATCTTTAGGGATGATTGTATGGCTATACAGCATAAATACAATGCAGTATTCATGTATAATGTATTTCGAGAATACATATTTCAATGGCACATTAAACATATTCAAAATGGCGGATGTTTTTTTAATGACCTGCCTCTCGTTGTTATGCACTGAGGCTACAGGCTATAAAACGTTTTACCAAAGTATCAATTAAAGAGAACTTCAATACAAAATTATGTAGCGGATCAAGTAGGAAAAATACTGCATATCTCTAGAAACATTTTTATTTAAATATGTACATTGTAGAGTAAGCTGGCACTTTCTTCATTGCTTCACAGCCTAGAAATTTTGCCTCATCTGGTAACCCAAGGGTATTTTACTTTGAAGCAGTCCCAAATTGAACATTTCGAACCAGCGACCAAGGAACCAATTTTTATATATAGTGTAATAACAGGGATGGTTGCATACAGAATTTTGTCCTTTAGAAGCACATATTGGGTAGATCTAGAGGTGAATGCAACATAGGAATGACTGCACAAGGAAATAGTTCTATTCAAGGCTGTTAGATAAACCATCCAAGGGCCACATGATGCCTTCAGCTTCATGGTCATATTCCCAGCGATGCACCGATGCATTGAGTGTATTGTTCCAGCTCCATGGGGCATGCATCAACCCCATAAGGTTTGTCTGATGCATGAATGCAGGGGGAATTACAGCATTGCATCCATGCATCATGAATGGCCATGGGCGTAATATAGAAAGTGTATTAAAATGCTGCCCTGAGAGAGTTATTTACATTAAAACCTAAATCGTTCAAGGAAGTTGCCTTTCTCTACAACCTTGCACCGAAGGACCGCAGTCGGCTTAATCCAAAATAAAAACGAATCCATCTTAGTCTTTAAACAAAAATTAAGATCAAGCAGCAATCGGAAGGCACAGGAAATATTGTTTTATTCATACCAGAAGTATTCCTTTTATTCGTGATTTCTTGAGGCGTGGGACGGAAGTGCATGGTCGTGTGAGGGCCATTACCTTGGAAACCTAACCGATTATTCTGCATTCTTTAAGCAAACCCTTTAAAGGATGCTAATTCAAGAGGGCATCATACCCATTGATCTACATGATGCACCAATGAGGTGCTGGTGAGTCTGATCGCCAGTGCTTCATTGAAGCATCATGCTGACCACCTTGGGGCGCATCAATCATGTAGGGTCAGCATGATGTACAGCCCTGGTGAGTTACTCACCAGCGCTGCATTTATGCATCATGAGAGCCAATGTGCATAGGTGGCACATAAAGGGTTAGCCTTAACAAGCCGAGACTTCAAAGGGTGTCGGGGAGGATGGGTGGAGTTAGGTTCATCTATCAGTATGGTCCTAGCGATGTGCGTGAGAATGGTGAAATCTACACTCTGGAGGGTGTTGCTCCTATAGTAAAAGGAAGAGCTGGCTCAAAATGCCCTCATTTCAAGTCCTTTCTTTTCATGTCGCTATAAGTTGTCCCTTTTGTTGCTCACAAGTCATTCAAGTACAGTGCTAAAAAAGGTGGATTTGAGTAGGTACCTAGTTGGGTGAAGTCATTTTTAGCCAGCTCTTCCTTTTACTATAGGAGCAACACCCTCCAGAGATCCAAGATCTGCTCTGTAATGTACACGATTTCATACAGTAACTACAGTATCAATATGTATACCGGGCACAGCGTAACAGCTATGTGCAACTTGAAATTGAAACCCAGGATATGTAGGAAAGGTTTGACACTTCCTGTGGTCACCCCCAAGATTCTGAAAAAGAACTACTGTAGGGGCCAGCTCTGCCGTAAAAACCAAGCTGCCCCATTCTGGGTGTACCAGCCTAGCCACCTGGCACCTAGTGGTAGCTGCCCCTATGTGTGTCATATACCAATCCAGGTGTAGATGGAAGGTGTAAACATCAGGCCAGGGGAAGTAGCTCAACGGTAGTGCAACGGTCTAGAGGTTTGGGGGTTCGATTCTTGGTTTCTCCATGACATTTTCTGCCAAACTCAACACTACATTGCCGATATTTGAGGGACCCCCTCTATAGTTATTCTATCAATATCTTTAGTCACTCTTAGACTAGAAACAGCTCACATTTTCATGGTATATGAAGAGTTAATGGGATCTTTTACCAATAGAAAGATCTGCAACCATTAAAATGCGAGCTATGTCCAGCTATATGGATTACTTACTCTTGTGTTATAGAATCCCCTTCATAGTAATAATGTAAATAAACTGATAAATACTCCATCTTTTTCCTGCTAAAGACTAATCATACTGGCAGTTCAATGCCCCCAGCCTTTCCTTATATATCGAGCCTCCTTCATCTGAGGCGTAATTTTACCAAAGCTGTCTTCTTATATAATACAATGCACCTTTTTATGAGCAAGGTCTAGAGTTCTCATTGGGTAGAACATTTTGTTCGAGCAAAGAACTTCTTGATGTCATTGCCTCAAACTCTGAGACGTGCTATATACATACACCCCAGGCAGGTACAAATAGTAGACCTCTGCGCATGTCTGTGAGATCTAAACATGATATATCGTCATGAAGCTAGTAAATTGTCTGAACGTCTGTCAACATGACTCAGGCCTTGCACATGCAACAATGAAAAGCACAATTCATGCAGTGAACAATTCATCCTTAGATAGACAGAAGGAATTATCATAATGGCTTGCTTAAGTGCCGCTTCTCGAATAACTGCCAGGGGCACAGGAGTGTATAAACAGTATTTTAAACGGGCGCCTGTCTCGAATAAGAGCCAGGGCTATATAGGTATCGAAATTGATATGAGCCTCAATTGTCACTTAAACGGACCACCACGTAATATGTCATTATGTTTCTGCTGCTTGAACGGGAAACTTGCCAGCACTCCATTGGTGCATCATAAAGACCATGGGCGTGATGCACTGCTGCATCAGCAGCACTTAAATGTTTATATCATATGGAGATACTAGAGAGCTACAGGATAACTACAGAGCTGTGAAACACCCAAAATCACACTTAGGTCGTCATTCAAATAATCTAGCACAACTGGCTAAACACAATCTAATCCTAACATTAAAGGCTGGCATTAAAGGTTTGCAATCATTGTTGGAGAGGGAATGGCCTAGACTAGATGAAAGTCTGATATGATACCAATCTATATTAATGTAGTCTATATGTCTTCGGTGCCATCGTATAATGTACCTATCTGTGGCTCAATTCACAGAAGGCCCACAGTGGACCATTATTAGTGCTTTCTAGTGTTTCCCAGTGGGGCGTCACAGGAACACCAATAATGCTGCTTTCCTGTGTGAGCAGAGCAAATCACATCAAGCTAGATCTATGACTTATTCTGTTGCCGCTATACAAAGGGTGGGGGTACTAGTAGGAGATTATCTGACACATCATGGTGTACATTCATCTGTTGCCACACTAACACTGGGAATATTACAGCCTCGCTTGCCCTGATAGGATGAGCGTTAGATCAAGGCAGATCTAGTTACGACTGTACCCATCTGGAGGGCATTTCTCAAGATGGTACGACTAGACACAACCAGTACGACTTGAAACCCTTGATATCAGAGTCGTTGATCATAGGTACCACACTACGACTACTCTGTACGATCAGCACTTAAGGCAGTAATTACATAGGGTTTGTAGGGCAGTTATACCAGTGCAATTATTAGCGGCCACTAGATGCATGGTTGTAATGGCATTAGGGTGAGGGATCACACTATAATTTGAAGGGGTCTAATTGTACCTGAGAAAGGCCTTCCTGTTGAACTATGCTTGGCCCCATAAGGTCAGCATGATGTATAAATACATTACGTTACTATAATACATCCCACAAGAATATCCAATGTAGCTATTCTGTTCCTACAGTGTGCTTAAGATACTATGAAATACTTAGATGTTTGAATAATCCAACCTGGAAGGTATTATTTCAAAGTGGTACGACTGAACACGGCCACTACGATTTGAAACCCTCAAAATCATATATATTTGGTGATTGTTGGAAATGTACTATGACTGCTCTGTACGATCAGACTTAATGCAGCAATTACCTAGTATTTGGTAGGGTAGTCGTACCAGTGTTATCATTAGTCACCATAAGATGCACGGCTGTAATGACAAGAGTGAGGGATCCCACTACCATTTGGAAGACGGCTAGTCATACCATCTTGAGAAATGACTTCCAGGTATTGTTGACTAAATTAGACATGGTATTCCAATGACTTTATGGATGAACAAAAGTAGATTGATATCAACACGGTTCTCCTATAGTACATAGGTTGTGCACAAAATGTCTGTTACCATGTGCATCTAACCTTCATATTTTATGAATAACATTGTAATAATGTTTTGCTGTGTAACCTAGAAAGCCCCATTCTTCCTCACTACAGTCCTTTGCTAATGGGGCCACCAAAAAAACTGTATTAACCCTTTGATGCAAGATGCCTCCTGCTTAAGCTTTTGGTTTTGTTGCACTGATGCATTTTGGGAGACTGCGCTCACAAGCGCTTCATTGATGCATCATGCTGACCCTTCAGTGTTGATTGTATCAACCTCCATAGGGTCGCCATGATGCATAAATGCGCCGCAAGCGTGCTACCCGCCAGGGGTGCTTTCATGTAACATGACACGAAATTGGGTCAAACATTTAGGTCAATAAGTGCTTGGGAAGTACCGGAAGTGACGTCAAAACATGTGTAATTAGACATGGCATGTTTTATGGCAGCATTCCCCAGTGTGAATGACACCATAAAAACTAATTGCCAATTTTCATATTTCCCTCTGGATATTGCCCCCTACTTCCTGTTCTGACCCCTTGGCACGCCAATCAGGAGAGCTCGACTTTTCGCCCAGCAACTGCAGGTACAAGAATTCCCGTATTATGACTTTGCCAATGTCATATTCTCAATAAAGCAACGTTAAAGACTATGGCTATTGGCAAATGGCAAAAAAAAATCAGACAGCCAGATACCAATAATAGGGTAATACTGCGTAAAAGGCGTGCATGAGCCCCTAGTACGCCTTAACGAGGGGACGTTTTTCTATAAAATGTACCCAATATTCCCTCACCCACTTTAATTATTCTAGGACGATTGGGGGATCTCCGACGTGGACAAAGGTCTTTGAATTTCGAAAACCCATTAATAAAAACAGAGGTTATCTCAATTTTTAATTTCACTCTCATCTCCACAAAGTGTGGGTGCGCCTTAAATGCGGAATATTGCGATATTAAATCCTTTATTCAGGCCCAAAACATGATGGTGTGTTGTAAGTTAACAGACGCTGCTACTCAGAATAGAGGGCTGAAAGTTAAGGTCTATAGTAGTCCATGTATACTTCCTGCCCTTAGTTATATACATCATTTAGCTTGTTTATGATTTATGGACAATACTTTCACAAGTTGGGTCCCACATTCAGATGATGTACCGCCTTCCACTAGCCACTGGGGTTATAGGCTCATAAACTCATTTTAATAGGAATATTTTATGAAGCTTCTGGCAGGTCATAAGGCTACTAAGACCCTCAGGTTAAGGTTATGGGGCAGGCAAAATGGTCATAAAATAAATAGCTTCTGATTTCTCCGTTAATAAGAAATGTCAATCCTCAGAATTGCCTCAGTAAACTCCCTTAGGAGAATTATATGAGACATGTTACTACACTTTGGATGAAGAATGTCCACAATCTAGTAAGATCTAAATAGGGAGCTTAAACCCAAACTTTATTACATGGTGAATACGGTATGGTGTTACTAAATCTAACCAAGGAGGATTGCATTCGAACTTTCCCTTATTATTGGTGGCACATTACATCTTTGCATATAAAACTATAATGAAATAATTGTTGAAGGCCAAATTGCGGTTTAAATATCTTCAACCATAAGCATATTGGATAGAGGAATCCTCCAATAAGTCAAGGCTTAGTGGTCTTAGATCTCAACCAATCAACGTCTAGAAGAGCAGAGACAAGCCAGTTATTCTAGAGTGACTGGAAATGTTGTCATATGAATCTTTGTATCCTCTTAGGATCTAGACTTAAGAACTTATTTGAGTATAAGATATTTAGGAATGTCCACATTTCCAGCAGATAATCACATTCTCGATTCAAGTAGTGCTAACGAGTCAAGTCTTAATAAATTCCTGAGAAGTTCTCGAGATCTTGTTCAGTAGCTACAATGTGGAGTCTACTATTTAGTATCAGACCTAAATCTGCACCACCACATCATGCCAGCTTCTCAGCTAATCCTACATATAGTCTGGCAATGTGTGATGTAACTTATTGGATAAGTACTTGGCTTGGTATTCTGTAAACAGACATGTAGTGCTATCCATGGTGCTACCCATTCCAACTCCTAACTCAGTTTATGTAATACCTAGTGCAGGAGCTTACTCTTGTATGTGCTTATGTATGGGGATGAAAACATTGGAAGAGTAGGTACCCTGGTAGATAATATTATGGCTTACAGTTTTGGAATACTTTGCACCCTGGCATGCACAAGTTTAAACACAATAATTAAAGCGGACTACCTGGTAAGGGGTTGATCATTTTTCAACAACAGGGGCGGGGCTAGTGGGTTTGAGGGGGGGGTCAGAATTATTTCAACCCCTTGACCGGGGGGGGTCAGAAATGTTTCACCCCCTTGACTATATAATTTCACCTGTTTTCAGCAAAAAAGCCTGCGCGTTACTATATGTTAAAAGGGCACGCAAACCCACCAGCCCCCCCCCCCCTGTTAAAAAATGACCACTCCCTAAGTTATGTGTTGTTGGTAGACTGGGACAGTCTGTACTCTTTACTCCAGATGCGACCCAGTACCCACAACCTACCCCAACACTGGACTAGAAATCCTTTTGGTTTCCTTTTTAGAACAACAATCCAATTCTATTGAATCAATAGGCATGAGCAAGTCTGTGCTGTTGGTTGAAATCATTCAAGACCTACATTTTCTAAGACCTCAACGTCTCACATGTAGTATACCTATGGCTCTATGCCCTAAATGTGACATGGCTACATGGCCATCCTTAGGGCTTTGTGACAAGGGGGCATGATAAATAAAAACACTAGTTCATGCCATGTTCTTAGGAATTTATGTACACTTACAGCATGCTACTGAGCAGCCTCTGACCCCCCCGACAGTATTGGAATATACCACTTGGGCCGCCCCTTGAGTTTCAGTCCATGTTGTAACTGCTAATTATCCTACTCTTTCAGTTGGAGTTGTATCATTGCCCCTTCCTCATACAAGACCACTGGTTCCAGTTGGTTGACTGTTCAATGAGCCCACATGTCAGTACCAGCTGAAGTATTATGAATATTCAATGCCACCTGACTAATAGGATCTCTAATATCAGAATGGGTGCCCTAGATTGCCCATTTTAACTGGGTCACTACTCACAAGTAGAAGTCAGTCCAGGCCCATAAATAATGCAAGGTATGAAAGGAAGTAGGGCCTGGATAATCGAGGCTGGCTACTTAGCCACCATGATGCACCAATGTATCACCCTCAAACGCTACAGGGTACAAAGGCTTCATTCAATCAATGGTGATTTTCTGACAACTTTGATACAGAATTTCACCATAACATCTTTACTCAGTGCTTTGCTATACCGCTAACTGGGACTTCATTGGTGAAACTACACTGCTTCACTGCAGTACAATCTTGGAGGTTCACTCTTTATTTATTTGATACGAGGATCCATGGAAAATTCACCAATCACTTCCTATAGAGTTTATAATAGTTGGAGTATCTCTGATTGTATGGTACATAGGTAAAAAACAGATCAACATACTGTGGTGACTTGTATGTTATGGGTACTGCTACTCCCCCCATATCTTCTGCTGTATTGACTTGTATAAGCACAGAGGCACTGATTAATCTCAAGCAGTGTACCTTCGGCCCTTATTATGGCATTATTCAAGACTTAGATCCCACTTAAATTTACTTAGTGTATTTTCAAAATTTCAATAATACTGTACCCCAGTCGGTTATTCAATGTTGTTGCTAATTCAAGACCCGGCGCTTGTACAGGCCAATATGGTATGTCTCGTTTGTACTATTCCCATGACGCCCTGGAGCAGTTTGTCGAGCAGCACGCTTGTGCTCATATTCACTCAGAGTCTGTCTGTAGAGTTACGTAAGGCCATATTAGCACTGTATGTAGGAGAGATCATGTGATTAACCTAGTATCAACATGAGCCTACCTGACCCATTCAGATCTGGGTGTGGTGCTTAGAGACTGCTATAATAGCTCAGTGATTAGACTCTATGGAATGATGTAAGCTAAGGGGCACAATCTAGAGCATGATTAGTCCGATTAAGGGGTCCAATATCTTATTAGGCCTAACCCTTTATGACCAACGAATGCACAGGTGCATCATGCCCATGGCCTGGTATGATAGGATACTCTTCACATCCATGAACCTTTGCCTTTAAGTGCGGCCCATCTGAGAGTTCATCAACCATGTGGGGTGGGCACGAAGCAATGATCCTTCACTGGCGAGTTACATTCTTTTATAGCTCCACTCCACTTAAAGGTGCTGGAAATATTTTCTGGCCTGATTTTTGTTCATGAGACTTAAAGGATAAAATAATGCCCACATACCCTGAGGTGTCTACCCAACCCAGTGAAGGAACAGTGTGGAAGGGACGCTTGCAATGCATGGGTTTTAAAAATTGATGCCTATGGTACTGGGTTTTAAAAAACTGACGGACAGAGACAATTTCAAAAAGCTCCTAGTACATTGGTATATGTGTAAAAAGTGACAGACTGAAAAGCTGTGAATAATACATAGTAAATATAGACTTACTTGAAGTGGTATTTGAAATCCTTATATCCAAAGAAAGGCACAGTATAAGTCATCATCCATATGTCTCCACCCCCACAGTCAAAGTAGGGTTTGGACCAGTGGCCGTCCTCGTACAGGATCTTTATACTGTCCTCCTGGACCAGAGGCCCATGGGCTGTGTCGTTAAGCCGGTACATGGCCCAACCTGAGAATAAACAGAAAATACAAAAATGTAATATTTATCATTTATTGCATGTATACAGAAAGGTCTCATAGTAAATAGACACAAAATTAAGTTAACAGTCCATGTTTTAGGGCGATTAAGGAGGTTCCTCCCCTATCCACTGTGGTATTTTTATCGATTTAATTGAGTGATGCATACATGATCATTTATGATTTAGACTGCCCTAACTCATGGAATATAAGGCGCCCCCGAGGTTCAACCCAATCATATAAGGATAAGTTAGGGCTTGATTTTGGACAGTTTAAGTGACATAGTAACATAGTAACATAACAATGGCTGCTTTCATAGATATAAAAAAGGCATTCGATTCGGTAAACCATTTAATATTATTATATTAACTTGAACAATATGCAATTAGAAATAGAAATCTTACTTTAATCGTAAATTATTTGTTGAGGAGACAACAATGTTCTATTGCAAACCACATTCGCTCTGAAAAGGCTAATTTGCTATGTGGAGTACCCCAGGGTTCAATTTTGGGTCCTTTGTTCTTCTTATTATATATTAATGATTGCATTTCTGAAAATGATGTACACAAAACTTTGCTATATGTGGACGATTCAGTCCTATATGTATCAGGAAAAAACATAGACTTATTATCAAATGAACTTAACACCGCTCTAAATACTTTCTCTCTTTGGTCTTTGGCAAACAAATTAACATTGAATGAATCGAAAACAAAAATTATGACCTTTGCCTCAGCAACTAAATTAAGAAGAATACAGAAACCAAAAAGTGTCCTGAATGGAAAAACACTTATGAATGTTTCATCATATAAATATCTAGGAGTGACTTTGGACAAAGAATTGAATTTCAACATGTACTTAAGAAATGTTATAAAAAGTGTTTGCTTCAAATGTATAAGATGCATATTATTGTTTGCTTCAAATCATTAATCTAGTATAAAACCAGAAGATATTTGTCAGCTACTGCAAGAATAAGAATGTATAAGATGCATATTATTCCTGTCATAGATTATTGTGATATAATGTATATTGGAGCTAAAGCTGACCTACTACTAGAATTACAAAGATTACAAAACAAAAGTTTAAAAACTTGCTTAGATGTTCACCTACTGACTCCAAACAATTTTGTTCATAGGGAAAAGGGTACTCCCATGTTGGAGCCTAGATGACTTCATCATATTAAAATGCAAGCCTTTAAAAGATCTACAATGGAAAAGTATATTAAACCTAATGTAAGAATCAGTAGATTTTTTAATGCACCAGTGTTGAAATATGAAAAGATTAATTGTACATCATATGCCAAGTCACCGGAATGTCTATGCGCTCAAACCTGGAATAATCTCGATACCAACACTAGAAATGTGAGGGACATAGATAGATTTAAGGCTGCATCTAAAAAAGTCTGAATCGACTATATCAACATATAATCATAGTAGTCTCTGTCAGACTTGCTGTATTATTTTTGTTATGAATATAAGTTAGGGTGGGGATATAGTTATTATTGTAGTTAAAGTATACAAAGTGTCCCAGTTTGTTCCAAAAAAAAATTGTTATTATGCATTCATATTTTTATGAGGAATGGTAGGTGTTTATTTGGCCAGATCACAACAACATTTTTTCAAATGAAGATATGGTCATTAACTGTTTGGTTACGTTATTATTACTATTACCCAATAAATGGGTTGATTACTATGTATTACCGAATGTACATAGGCTGAAGAATTCATGGAAATTTTATACTATTTTTCACCTAAATATGTATGACCATGTGTCGACTTATAGACTGCGCTTATGTAAACATGAGCTTTCAGACCAAATAAAGTTTAAAGTTGTTCAAAAAAAATAGTCCGATTTTTTTCATTTTTCAAATGCTGTTCCACATACTGCAATAACACCATATTTAGGTGTTTGCGGACCATTTACGATTATCTTTATCTAATACAAGCTTTGTAAGGGGGGTCCCATGAACATTACCATAGGCATTTTATAATGTATTTCCAATGGATGGAGTTTTGGCATGCACTCCAAAACTAGGAAATTGGGTATAATTCTGACAATACCTTCAAATATGAGCCTAAATATGGGGAAGGAGAGCAAATAAAGTAGGTACCATAGGAAGTTTGAGCTATGTTAACATCCTGGTTTATTTTTTTTTGATAAGATTGTTTTTTTGGCCCCAACCATCGGACTAAGCCACTTTAATGACTCCTGTAAAATATATTTAGGACAACATTGTGAAACATTGCGAAATTGACAATCATTCATGATACAAAACATAGAGTCATCACTAGGCCCTCCGTAAAGATCTATATATATGTATACCCATTACTATGCCCTGAGGACATGTAGTACGCGTGCGTGGGCTCTCTGTATACATCCTCTTTCGTCTTAGAGTACCATGTCGACATGGAATATCAATGGTAATAGAAACCCATCTATTCCCCCAGAGTCAAACTTAGGCTGTTTAACGACTGGCCAATACATGGATTTTTTTTATTGTACCCTTTGAAGTGACAGGCTTCCCTTTTCTCCAAATAGAAATCAAAGAAGACCAGATCCTAATATAATCACGACATCTACAGTAGAAAGTCCTGTATGGAAATATGGGAATTGCAATGCCAAAAGCAAGGCTGCATCAGCTGAGCCTACTAAATATTCCCTATGTGCTACTGAGAGTTATTTATATTATTCATATTATTCATTAATCAGCTGCTACATGCAACACAATCACTTCTGTGAACATTATGACTTCTGCCTTGACAATAGGACGCCGATGAAATAACGGTGAAAACTTTGTCCCAAAGTTGCTAGAGAACCCCTATTAATTTGATGGGTTTTTTTTTGTTTAGTGTTGATGCACTCTGAGCAAAACTATGAGAGTTTGGAGATTGATGATGCCATCATGAAGTTCTAGATTACTGCTACAGGTCTCTAAAGTGTGATTTTATATGGATTTTGTCTGGGGGCGGATTTACAGTAGGGACTGTAAATAAAAGGTGTGAGTAGTAGTATTTACTTTAAGGCAGTCTCATTCTCACCCACCTTCACTAAATGACCGTCTCATGGCATGCCTCTGGGCTAATCTATATGTTGATTTTGATTTTGACCAGTTTAGTAGTGCCTTGCCTATAGGCTAAAAGCCACACGAGGTGGCCATCATACCGTTGTGCATAAGCGGGGCCTTCTATGCAAGGTAGGCCTACTGGTCATATCAGAATAAGAATTATTATAGAAGTGGGGGAGACCAATGGTCGAGACTGGAAAGGGACATTAATGGATCAAGAGAGAGTAAAGGCTTCTTTTCTTATGAAATAGGATACAAATTCGCACATCTATTAATCTATTAATCTTAAAACTTGCTCTTTTCTTAGCTACATAAGTTTATCCATCTCATAAGAAAACAGCAATCGGTAGGTTAATCCTAAGCGTTGCTGTGTCGATGCTCGAACATGTTCATGCCTTTTTAAACCCTCTTGTTACCCCCTGGCCTACAGTCCTCATCCCTCATCCGGGTGATTTGACAGATGCAGACGCAGCAGCAGACCATCTAGCCTCTTGGTAATGACTCTCGTGATGCACAATGTCGTCACTAGGGGACGCCAGCGATGAATCTATCCCACCATGTACTGAACACTTCCGGTGGCGCCTAATAATGAGCTGTGGTTCTACCCCATTAACCCTTTAAGGACGGTTATTTGTTTCTAGGACCATGTTTCATGATGGGCATGATGCACCAATGTTGTGCTGGGTAGCCTCCTCATCCACACTGCATTGCTGCATCATGCCGTCCAATCCATTGCATTATGCTGTTCCTTCTGACCTTAATCAACCTTACTATGGTCAACATCATGCATGAATGCAGCCCAGACGAGTTACTAAATGCAGTGATGTACCATACTGTCCTGATAATGCAGGAGAGCATCATGTCCATCTGGCGTCATGATGCATTAATGAATTTCTGGCATATCTAGGACATCATTGGAGCATCATGCTGAACTACCGCGAGTGTATCAGCCACAAAGAGGCAGCATGATGCATTGATGCATTAGCGGGCCTTAAAGGGTTGCGGTAAGCAGTAAGTCTTGTGGCAATGAATACAGTAGTGGTGTAGCGTGGTGTATGGATCCATTTACTGCATGATAAGTCACAATGATAACAGCCTTGGACGATGTGTCCCTGTATGTACGGTATTAGGGTATTTACATGTGTGTCTGTATGGGAAGGGGGTAGATTCACCATGAGACCTGGAGGGCATTTCAAAATCATAGCTACAGATATCATTTTGAAATACCCTGCAGTGCAAACATTTCAATAACATCAGATTGATTTCAATACCTCCTTGACAAGCACTTATTTCAGACCCTGGCATTTGTTAATCCTATGTGCTTTGATAACGACAGAACTTAGGAATTAAACTCTTGGAATTTAAAGATAGCACAACAGCTCTCAGCAACTACTATCTAGAACATCTTCTCTCTATTTCCTAAATACTGAGTGGCCCTTGGTATGCCCCTTTTGCTAGAATAAGAGCTACACCATTTTACAAATAACCTCCTGGTCTCTTTAGCAGTAGATAATGGTCACCGTGCCAGAATAACAAGGTCCCTAATGCTCGGCCTGGCCTCAACCATCTGTATTTATACAGTCCATGGCAACCAAATGTCCTCCCTTCCTACCAGTTTTATAAAGATACATGTATGTGGTGGTCACCTTGTAATAATATGTTTTCGCCACAGGGCACAAAATGTCCATGTGGACAATATGTTAGGCGTTTTGTGGTCAAAGTGTGCCCTGGGTAGCACCCTCTGTGGCCATCTTATGAGAGGGATTTTCTTTGGAAGTTTGTTGAAAATTCAGCATTATACTTCTTGGTCATTTCTTCTTTATTCCCCCATTATGCTTTTACTTCATGTGTTTTCACATTCAGTTTTTCTCACTGATATTGCAGGGATTTGGTAATATTCATAAATGCTGATATATTATAACAGGCCTACATGTGTAGGATATGAATGGCCTAAAATTGCCTTTCTTGATTTTCTTTTCTGTTTGTTTAAAATCTGATATGCCATTGTCATGATCAGTGTAACGTGGACTTATATGTGCATGTAATTTTATGACATTGAAAGGTTTGATCCGATTTAATGAGCACATAATGCAATCTCCAAGAGGATTGCTTGCGATTGTCTTGCTAAGCGAGTTTTCTGGAAACATGTAATTGGATTCTGATTTATTAGAACTATATGATTAATATCCATGTCAAAAGCATTATTGAGGAAAGAAAATAGGAGGAGTAGGAACAAGATTGAGAGATTAGAGCAATGACCGTATTGCCCTTTTGTGAATACTATCTAATCCCTGTTGTATTCAATCAATATCATGAGCTTCTTAATCAATTGCCTGACTTCAAAAGTACATCATTCAACCTTTCCCCTTTGACTTTTGATATATGTACCTACTATATATAGCTTGCAGGTGAACAGCATAGTTGGCTAGTTGTTCTTCATGCGAACTGTGTATGTGGTTATATTATTAATATTATCATCTTATAAAATACAAGGTCGCTTGATTGACATTGTGGACATGGGACATGTAGGAGAGATATATGTATAAGGAATTGTAGAACAAGAGAGAAAACCATACAGCTGCCCAGCTTTCAGTTTCTTTCAGATCTGATGTCAGTAAACGTAACATCAAACCTTTAGGGGCCAAATGGTGACTTGCTGCCTCTTTCCATTCTGTCTTCATAGTACATAACAAATAGCACGGTGGATACTCTCCAGGGGTGCAGTAATACATCATGCTCACCCTAAATCGTTAATACACATTTGAAGCCTCGGCGTACTACACCATTGGTGCATTACGCCAACAAAAAGATTAAACCTGCAGGCTACTGAAACCCTCATGTTGACAACATATGTAGGATGACAACCTTACGGCCTGCCACTCTAGGGTGGCCAGTGGGGTCTTTCAGAAGCAGGTAATGTTTACAACCGGTCATAAGGAGATATGATAACAGTTTTAATAGTGAACGTAGGCTTACACCTGCATGTGTTTCGAAAGCATTACCATTACCTTACTGTGTCTATAACTATATGCCTGGTGAGATATGATAATGGTTGCAGTTGTAAGTTTAGAATCTAACAGTTTTAGAAACAGATATTTAATTTTCATTATTATGTCCGGCTTCTGAAACACCCCACAGGTATGACCATGTGCCTGGCCCATGTACAGTCTTAAAAATGAAGAGTCTGTGGATGTACATTTTTTATGTGTGGGCATCATGCTTCACCTTACGGGTTAGCTTTTGACGTAACGTAACCCACCATGGAGGAGATGCTCACGTCGAGGGTCAGGGTCACCATGGTTACCCACATCCTGGAGGAGGAGGGCACCAGGAGAACACGTAACCAGCACGTGGTTAGGTCATGTGATGGTCACCTTGACAACGCCACACTTTATAACTGTCAGATAAACACAAAATATGTGAGTGGATGGATTGTGGATAAGAGGGCTGAACCCGGCCCCAGAATATAAACATGAGTAAAGCGAAGGAAGAAGCATTAGATGGTATAAGAGACAATACTGGAGAGAGAGAGAGAGAAAGAGAGAGAGAGAGAGAGAGAGAGAGAGAGAGAACGAGCAAGAGAAAGAGAGAGAGAGATCTGACTGTGAGAGAAAGGCAGAGAGAAAAAGACGGACAGACAGATTGGCAGAGTGCAGAGTCAGGGAGAGACAAAGGAGACAGTAAAGAGAGACAGAGAAATATAGAAAACAAAACAAAAGCAAAGATAGAGGGACAAAAGTATTGCCCGCTAGCCATACGGTGGATGGAGAGGGCAGAAACAACAATGCTTCAATGTTCAGCAGCAACTACATCAATAACAGCCGTAACAGCACTAGAAATAGATTTAGATGCAGGACCATTAGCATTAACAACAACAGAAACAGAAATTGTAATAGGAGTAGCAATAGAAGCAGAAGAATAGCAATGGTAACAAGGGCAGGGGCACCAACAACAGCAGTAGAAGCAATAGCAGAAAACGTAGCAGCATCAACGACAACAGCAATGGCATAAAGGGTCCACACCCCCTGGTTGGCTTATAGACATGGAAATTTTAACTCGGAGCACTAACAATGGCCGTTTAATGACCTCTGCCGTCACCGGAAATCACGTGACCGTCCCTCCTTAACGGTCCATCATGGCGGCACACGGCATACAGCGCCTTCAGACAAAGCTGTCCTAAGGAGGCAAATTGCTCACACTAGGATGGTAAATATAACACCTCAATACATTCTGTGGAAGGCAGAAGACATTTAGTAAAAGGAATTGCAGGCTAGAATACTTTACACTTAGGAGTTTATGTCGATGTAAGGCTAGAAACATCCTTGTTTCTAAACAATCTAGAAATGAGGGAGAACCTCATCCTTTTCTTCTTCCTTGAGTTTTACAGGTTTTGTTTGGCAGAGAATTCAAGTAATATTTGAGTTGAATTCCGACCATTTATTTCTTACTAAAACTCATTCCTGTGTTGGGAACAAAATATAAACTTGTCCAGTATTTCGTATAGACATTCAACCTATATTATTTGGTTTCAAGGTAGACTATTTTAATGAAATCACAGTGGACATGTCATGTGCATACGTCGGACATGGTAATCAATGCTTCCTCATCATGAAAGATAAAAGGGGGTAGAAATTAAAGTTAAAACATGACATAGACCAAGGCTAAATATGTGTGTTGCACTGTCAGAAAAAAAAAACAACTTAACGATTAGACCATGGTTAAATGTGGCTTTGGATATTAAAATAAAACTATAAGGAATATAAGTGACGTTAATATTACTTTCTGAAGCTAATTTCATCTTCAATTATTAGAAATATGCTACGCACAGAATGGTTATCCCATTGGTCTACATCACGTTTCCTGTGGAGTGAAATTTAATGAGATTGCTCCTTTGACAAAGCCAATCATCCATACTCTCTCATCGCTTACTACAGATCCATGGTGTTTCATCTTTTAGAAGAGAGCTTCATCATTAAAGTTTCCCTCCACCTTTCCTAATAGACAAGTGGTGACTAATTACCTGTCGCCTAGCCCAGCTCGTAATTAGACAACAGGGTTATGAATATGGAGTCCCTTCCCTGAGGAGTCATCTGGAAGGCATTTCTCAAGCTGGTATGATTAGACTTCCACTCGTAGTGGGATCCTTTACTCTGATATCAGTACTGGCCTGCACCACGAATAATTGCACTTGTACGACTGCCCTACTTACCCCTATGTAGATACTACATTAAGAGGGCAGGAGGGTGATTCTTAAAAACTCAAAATATAGAATTACACGAAGGTCTCTAAATCAGGTCTAATCAAGTTCATAACTGATATTACTGCATAATCTCTGCATGAAATATGCATATATGTAACACTGGAAATCATTTAAAAATATGGCTATCTTCCCTTTCTAAAATGATTGCTATTATATGCATAACATGGCCACAAAAAGGTCGTCATTTTTTTGGGAGTTGCTCGCCGCATAGCAGCCGGGAGTGCAGCAACCGTAGCAACTCCATTATGTTTTCAGTTTGTCAGTGATGTCACGGTCACCTTGTGATGCAATTTGTGACGTCATACGTTGGGCGTGACTTCACACATCCGCTGCAGAGTGGCAACCCCTATCCGTGGCCCTTGTTGGGCCGTTTTCACAATCTTGTAGCAGATGTTTAGATGGTGGCTAGAACTCTGTTGGTAAAGAGAGGCATCGTTTCCCGCCACATGCTTCCCACTTAGGGAGTGGTCATTTTTTGGAGTTGCTCACCAAGTAGAGGCGGGGAGCGCAGCGACCGTAGCAATTCCATTATGTTTTCGGTTTGTCAGTGACGTCACGGTCACCTTGTGATGCAATTTGTGACGTCATACGTCGGCCGTGACGTCACACATCTGCCACAGAGTGGCAACTCCTATCCGTGGCCCTTGCCACATTTTTCTTGTTTAGAATTGCCCTCCTGATAGCCCAGGATCGTGTTTCAGAAGGTTTCCACGCCTGGACACCCTCAAATCGTAGTTGGAGGTGTGAGAAATGACTCCATACCAGTGACTACATAATGAGCTCCAGTAGAGGCCTCAAAATAGCAGCTGCTATTTATTCAACTATACTTGCTCAATACACATAGCACCCAGTCGGAGGGGCCACTATTGGCCACATAGTGATCAGTCATACATGATCTAGTATGCACTCCTGTGTTCAAAATAGCATAGGGGTGCAGTAACTACCATAATGTCTCATATAGGAGCCGGGCCTTGAATAGCAGCCTCCCTTGAATAGGGGCTGGGGTAGGAGGGCTGTCAAATCAATAGGGGCCTTGAATAGGGGCCTGGTGGGGCCAGTTTCAGGTGGTTTTAGGAAGACATGATGATGTATAATTGTTCTACATAGTTCCCTTACTTCTAATGACCTAATTGTATCTGAAACAATGTACGCTCTGTTATTCTTTCTTAATAGTAGGGCTGAGGTGTCAGCTAGTTGTGACATCCTTTGTAATTTTATTAGAAAGCCATGGTGGGTGAGGGTTGGGTATGACAGGCATGACAGCTTTGTAAGGCCTAGTGCTCTATCTACACCACTGTATACTAGTAACTACATAGTTGGCCCATGTGTTGACATAATGCACAATTCTTAGGTGAAACACCACACTTTTTCAAATGATATTTTATTCTTTAGAAAAAGCCTGCCATCCCAGAGCCAAAGGATCTGGCCACACGGTTATAGGTAGTAGTGTAAAGAGCCCAGATTGGATACATTTGAGCAAAGGAGTGCAGAGGGCAGCAGCTAAGGCTATCCACTAATTATTCACACAGAGGATAATGTAGCCAGCAATTTAGTCACCAAGGCCAAATTCCTAAGATCACCTGCTAAGATTTGACCCATCTCCAGTTGTAGCTGGCTGAACCTGTTGTGGAAACTATTGAAACACGATCCAGAGCAGTCATAGGACATTACCTATAATCACCCACTCTATCTTTGAAGGTTTCAAGTCGTACTGGCCGGGAGCAGTCGTACCATGTTGAGAAATGGGCTGCAGAGGTAACATGGAAGATACTGTGATCAGGCCTTTAAAAGGGGCATCACCTTGATACCATCTGTAAGCTTCTAAAACGTGAAATAAACTGTTCACCCGTAACACTGACGAACCATAATTGTACACTCCAATGAAACAGAGTAGTTTCTACAATGAAGCCCCAGATGGCAGTACAGTAAAGGACTGTGGTACAAGGATCTCTGTAATTGTGAAATAATTGTCCCCCCCCAATTTGCTTGACAACCATTGCTAATTTGATGGCATTTTTGACAGTGTATCCAGCCCGGTATACTGTACACATGTCTACTATTTCCTACTTGAAACTAGAATACTGTTCCATGACATTAAGAGTCCTCCTACAGTCATTGCAAAACTTATCAAAATAACATGAAGTTGGAGCTGTATCAACATCATCTCATGCCAGCCCTTACCGAAAAAAAAATATGTACATGCCATAGCGTATAGAGCATTTCAGACCAAAGTGCACCTTATGTATAGGATTCTCCTAAACAGGGGGTGCAGCTAACAGAGGGGTTCGACACCATAGAACAGTACCAAAATCACATAATTCAATCCCAGGTGCAATTTATAGCTTTCTTCAGGGTGTGTCTTACTGGTATAGCGGTGCAACTTCTTTTATAGTTGGCAGCCAGACTGTTTTTAAGCAAAACTCAGTGTTGAAAAATTATGATGCGATACAAGCAAGCAATGCATGAGCAATTTACTCGAGCATCTCCTTAATAGCTCTTTATGTTGAAATACCCCACAAGACGTTGTACCTCCAAAGGGTTAATCACAATGCTATACTGGTTATGGGGCTTTTACATGTCATTTTCCTGGGGTGTCATGTAGCACACCATGCCTAATGAGACTGAGGAGGATATAGCATGGTCAAATGTGGGGTAGGGGGATATGACATGCGATGTGTAGCTAGGAGTAGGGGATATAGCATGTGGGTGAGTAGATAGTGGTAGTGGAGTCTCACATGAGTAGGAAGATAAGAGTCTTGGATCACCTGATTATGCAAGATATCAGTAATGAACAGAACTGATTTGGAACTTGGGGTTGGCGTGTGTGGGCTGGGTAAGTGGTGTGGGGAAAGGAATAAATGAAGTACAGCAGTTCTAAGGATTTACCTGGGGATTCAGGGGGTGGGAGATGGGGGTGGGTCCCACTGAGATATATCCATGACTCCCTTAGTCCTATACTCAGATACTAACAATATTATTTGGGAGGCCTTTACTACTTGTGGGTCTTATGAATTGTCAATATTCACTGATTAGAAAAGAGAGTTATATCATTTTAAAACATCCATAAAATCTCGTAACCTACTTACTTTGGACGAGCAAAAATAACCGGATAGGCATTTGTATAGGAGGCAATTGCAGAAAGTTCATTACAATGGGATAATTATCCTGTAATACCGCACCCAAACCCATTTTACCACTTTATTGGGATCGGGAAAAAATTAGAAAGATTTTAGAGAAAACCTTCCCTCTCTTTTGCAACTTCTATAAGGTGTGCTAGGGGTCTCTCCTGTCATACAAACCGGGGTACTGCGGTATGTGATATATGCTGGATATATGTAAAGAACTGATTACCATGAACAATATATGGCTACAGAAAGCTAACCTACGCCCGAGAGCGTAACTCACATGAAGATGCCTGGAGAGAGAGAGAGAGAGAGAGCAAAAGAGAGAGAGAGAGTAAGAGAGAGGGATTGTGTAGAGGCCGATGTAGGTGGCGCTAAGTAGTCAATCATATAAGGATACTACTTGTCTTGTATGGACTGTGTACTCGGGCTGGGACGTGTCTCCTTGCAAGCACCTGATGTGATTACTCCATTCACTCACAATATCACCACCAGGCCCCTGGGGAGGCACTTTTTCCTTTTTTGGTAGGTACCAACTGTGAAGGAACACCCAGTCTATATGAAAGGTTTTTCTCCTTGCAGGCCATTTGATCCTGCTGATATTATTTTTGTTAGTGGGAGCAAGTACCTGAAGTACCTGAAGATTGTCATTGTTAGGAACGAAATAATAAAAACGTCACTATTTTAATCCTTAAAGTATTTGATCCTTAACAAACAGGAATACCTTTTGTCTTAGGCTGCACATATAATAGTCGTCTGATTTGCAAGCCATGAAAAACAAAATGTAGTCCCAAGATGACTGGCAGGCATCCACCCACAATACTGTCCCATTTTATTCCTTATCAACCTGTCGGCAGCTACAGTTCCTCAAATCGGTATCACAGTTGGAACCGAACCAGAAGCCGAGCGTTCCCCTTTGCCGGCACCAAGCCTCTGCTGTCTGACTGCTGCCTGCAACATGCCAATAGGTAATTGAGCATTCCCTCCACACTCACACAGCCAGTAATAACCCCTTTAATGTGCTAAACCTTACAGTGGCACCATTTAAAAAATGAGGGGGTCGTACCCTGTTTTTTTAGGGAAAAGGGGGAGGTGGTGTACTCCTTCTTTTTTTGGGCTAGATTTTGGAGAAATAATGGGCACCGGATGCAGTGTCGGCAGGTCTACTCGGCTTTGCTACATTGATGCATAAATATGACAAAGGAACATGGATTTGGACTCATTATGATGCCTGTAAAGTGTTATGGGAAGCTGGCTGGAAGGGTTGGCAAACTGATAAGCACGGTTTGTGACTCAATAGGACATTCACCTAAGGATCTTCAATTCTTGTTGTCTACTCACCTCACATACAAAGGAAATGGGATCCATGCCTGAACCCATAGATCCAAACCCAAGATCCAAAGGCACCAACAGCCAGATCCACCCTGGGCAAGGGCCCAAATGGTAAGGGCGTATAAAAGCTTTCTTTGTAATTCAAGTGAAAAGACCATTGGGTCTAGGATAAAGGGCTACTTCTTGCTTGTGTTTTAGGGGTCTTGTGTGTGAGGAACTGCACACACAAGCTCTAAACTACCACTGGCTCAGTTTCTAAAAAGGACTGGAGGACAAAGAACTATGTACCCTCAAGAAAAAAAGACAAAAAGTGGCAAATATTCAAAATCGAGACTAGAGGATTTCGAAAGAGACTCTTTTAAAGATGATGCCATAGGTCAGCGTGCTTTCTGTTCATTTTAGCTGAAAAGGGAGTCGAAAGTCTTATATGAATGAAGTAATTATAAGGTATTATATCTTGTCAGCTGTACCTTGTAAGGCCTGAACAGGCCCGTCAAGTTGCTACTAAAGTGACCTCGCACTACAAGGGTTTGTTATTAAGGGCATATATAACAAATAGAGGTGCACTAGGTGATTCTAGGGGCAGATAAGAAGCACGAGGCCGTAGGCCGAGTGCATTCTTATCTAGCCCATAGAATCATTGTGTGCATCTCTATTTGTTATCTATGGCATTTATACCATGGTTTCAACCATTAAATTAATTATTTTACCTTATAAAGCCATGAAAATCAATGTTATTTGTTGTGAGTCGACGTAATCGATCCTTCCCCATATTGGTTTCTTGGCGAGACGACAAGATTGACTGGATACAAATTGTATAGTCGGCTTATATCGTACAGGCATTTTCATAAAGCCACCCGACGGCCAGAATACCCTTAGAGCATATGCCAACGTGACAACTTGTGTCTCGCCGCGGTAAACAATCTGTCCACTACGCAGTCAACATGACGGCGCAAATGGCCATCGATTTGATTTTTCTATCATGAATACTGTGAAATATAGACGTCAAATCATTCAAAATGAAAAGGTAGGTGATAGATTTCAATGTTTAGATTAATCCTGTGTACTCATTAAGATTATGTTGCTATGTTTTTTTATTATCGAATTAAACTGTTCGCTGTCAACTTGCTGTCATGTCGTCTCGATCCAAGTGTCAACATGGGTTCATTTAGCGAGTACTATTCGAACTTCATTATCAGCTGTCGGCACCATAAAATCGTTCAAGAACGTGATAACCATGGTATAAACCTGGTATAACGACACATTGGGTCTCATTTATGTTGCTCTTATAAAAGACCTCGGCGACCCTACATTATTATTGTGATAGGTACTCTGACCTTACCCCTATTTTCTCTTAATATCATGCTCATATTAAGCCGCCTTTGTTCATATTCCCCTTGCTGTTCAGCCTATAATGATATAACAGATGGGTATATTGTTCCCATTTGAGTGCTATATCGGTGCCTCACGCCTCCCCTATGGTCGTTAGTACCCAGCCTGGAGCTATATTACGCCTAGCTTGCTGCTCAAAGTGCCAGTAATGACGCAGGATAGCATCAATAGTTTGAGACTGTTCTACACATTAACTATTGCTTGGAAAGGCAAGGCAAACATACCTCCAGCCTTGTTCTCTTAGATCTGGCTAGTTGCTGTCTCTGTATCTCTTTTTCTCTCTGCCTCTCTGTCTGTCTGTCTCTTCTCTCTCTCACTCATTCTCTCTCTCTCTCTCTCTCTCTCTCTCTCTCTCTCTCTCTCTCTCTCTCTAAACTACGAATTTTTGATGTTCCTCACATTTGGTTTGACCCCAAAAAAAGAAAGCGTCTCCCAATATATAAATGTATCCTTAAGGGTAATTGTGCATTGTATGTTAAATAGTCCATGCAATTTTTAATAAGGCTTATGCATGTTATCTTAGATTGCAGAATATGTCTTGTATATGCCAGTGTTTCTCAGTCAGTTGACCCACTCCATTATTATATTATTTCCATGATTTATAGGAACTGGTGCATAGTAAAGCAGAAGGTCATACCATCTCAAGGACGCTGGTGTAACCAAGCTGCACATTGAGCAGGTGTCCAGTTAACCATTAAATCTGGTTGATAGGAAGTAAAACAGAGGAAGGTGAGAATAAACACAAAGGGAGAAGGGGAAGGAGCAGATAATCCATGCCGATAAACCAGCTGCCTGCTGTGTATTTTACACTTACATTGACACAGGCTATAGTTCCAATGATACAACTGTGCCGCTCTGTTAGCATTATGGCGTCCGTCTTGCCCATTGTCATTTAGATGAAGGTAGACTTATCTATTTGGCGCAGAAGTGCGTTCAGTTGCCACTGGTTGCCATTTTCTGAGAGAAAAGTGTAATTAAGTTACTATATGGCATATAAGCCCTGGCATTTAGAAATATGGACTCCTTTCTATAGAGTACTGTGAAAGAATGGAATAAGAAAAAAGTGCTGAATAGATAACAATTTTATGCCTACCACAGCACAACTAAAAATAAATTTGTATTTTGAGGAAATAAGAGAGATGGTCATGTAAGATCAATTACCTACTAGGAAAATCATTTTTGGTTGTTTCAATCTCCATTTCTACAAGTTTAGAGAGTCAAGATACTGTGGCCTTAAGTGTCTACATTGCCTAAAGGAATACATTCCCCTGATGACGATTCCCCGGGCACAGTCAGTGAACCATGAATAGGTTCCTGCCATTTGGAAACCCTACTCCTGAGCGACTGCTGAGGTGGCTTAAGTCTGAGTGTTAACCTCTGAGGGCTGCTGAGCGCTATACTCGATTTGTGTACTGGTCATCATGATGCATGGATGCAGCCCTAGTCATTCACTCCTAAGTGTTTCAAGGACCATGGATTGGACTTGCCACTCCAATCCGTGGTCCAGTCCTCACTTTGCAGCCAAAGGGTGATGGCACGGCCGACTTATGACGTCTCAAATTGCATCACATGGCGATCGTGACATCACTCACAGATACGGAAACCGAAAACATAATGAAGTTGCTACTGTCGCTGCGCTGCCAGCTGTTACGCGGCAAGCAACTCCAAAAAAACGGATGAATCTACCAGGGATCCTCGTAAAACTGAACAATGAACCATCGTAATTGCATTGCAGTGAAGCAGTGTAGTTTCTACAATGAAGCAGTGCAGTACACACTGTGGCACAAGAAATTCCCGTGAAAATAGCGATGGATCTGTGGCAACTTTGGGACAAGGGTTTTAACATTATTACCACAACAATTATCTTTCCAGGGCACTGCTGATGTAATAGCAAGGAGACTCTCCAGCACTGCATTTTAATCTTTGAAAGCATTATGGCCACTGATACAGGAGTGCATGATGCTCATTGTTCATCATGATGCATCAAGGAGGTGTTGGTGATCAGCCTTCATTGGAGCATCATTCCCCGCCCTCCGGGAGTCTATCAGCTCCATAGGGTCAACATAATACATTAATCAGCGGTCCTTAAAGGGTTATTGGTCTCATTGGTCGGCATGATGCACCAATGAAGTGCTGGTCGAGACTGCTCACCAGCACTTCATTAGAGCATCATGCCCATCCTCCAGGAGTTTGTGTAACAATCCCGTAGGGTCGTCATGATGCATTCATGCATATGTGGCTAAATTTATTCTGAGTGCAATCCACCTTGCACACACAATAAAATAATTATTGATTTTTATTATCCCCAAAATACCATTATTTTGAATATAATAAAAATCATTCCCTTTCCCCAACTGAAAGGGTACCGCCAAATTATTTTCAACTTTTTAGGTCTACCTAGAGTGGAGTAATAATTTTTATTTCAAAGCAGTCTGAAGATCCCCTAAGGTGAAACCGCCCGGTTCCTCAAATTAATCCTCAAGGAAAAGGAACCAATCAGAGGCCCCGGTACATGCTACCCTAGCAACCCTTCCTCTAGCAACAAGATCATGACAACAAACCTTGCCATGGGTTAAAGGCATAAGCTTTACAAACAGTCTACTTTCTTGGGTAGATGCAGCACTTCAAGGATTGACCTTGAGTAGTGCCTCAAGCCTGAGTAGCTCAGACAGGTTCTTTAGCCTTGTGAGCAGCTCACATCACATGGTGTAACATGGCTTCCACGAACTCAGCACGAGCAGCCAGCCCTAAGGCTGTACTACAACAGAGCTCCTCTACATAATCATTTCTCTCTGTAACCTGTGTCCTTGGCAATGGGAGATTTACCATCTAACATTTTAGTTCATCATGTTTCATCCTTTTTGAGTGTAAGACCTTTCTTTTCCATAAAGCTGTTAAAAGAGACTAAAATACATCCTCAGATACCAATAAATTGTTTCAACGACAAACTAATGTGGTAAAATATGATATTGAAAACTGGTCTCTTTCTCTATTTTCCTGTTCCTTTTGCATTTTCTTTTTAACCAGATTTCGGCTCTATCCCTATTTCCATTCTACTCTTCTCTGTTCTTTGTTCCTCTCTGCCTTTCTCTTTCAATTCCCCATTTTCTCTTGTCAGAGTGCCTATCTTCCTATACCTCTAATATATGTAGACATTGCTGACAAAAGGGGAGCACAGTATACCAAGAACGTGCACTGTCAGTTATGTATGTATAGCGGTCTTGACCTATTCATGGTTGCCTGGCAGGCTACATGGCCGGAGACATGGAATAAAACCAGGTATATGGAGGCAAATTGGGACCATTACCTACACCTAGAGGGCATTTCCCAAGATGATACCACTAGGCACATCCACCACGATGTTAAACCTTGAGAATTAGAGTAGGTTATCGTATTCATGTGTTATGAGTGCTCTGTATGATCAGCATCCATGGAGTTTTTACATAGGTGGTCTGTTGCAGAACCAATGCAGTTCTCTTGTAAATGTTGAAGTACGACCACTCGTAGGTGGGTAAATTAGTGTTAGCATGAGGTTGTCATCCAATCTTACCATAGCTGAGTTTTGCCTCTCGCTAAAAATGTACTCGCATTGGTGGGATATCTTTACATTTTTACGATCATGCCATTCTGCAACAGACCAACGGTAGTAGTACCAGTAAAATCATTGGTGAGGTCTAAAAAAAATGGGTTGTTTCCAGTTACCCGACCGACCCTACCAAAACAGGGCCAAACTTTTTTTTCAAATTTGAGATTTTCTAATAATTTATTTTTGTGAATTTCCATCCATTTTTCATGATTTTCCCCCATTTTTCTACAGGTCTTGGGTTAACAGTTTCATAAGCATGGTTTTTCCATATTTTTCCCATTTTTCATTTACTTTTCATATTTCTACAGTAAAGTCAAAGAACCTGGCATATCTGACCATACATTGGTATACAAACTCAAAAACAAAACCAAGTTACCGACCGTAGCTCTTTGAGCTATGTTACTGGAAACACACCTTTACTTTCTGACATGGCCTCTAGATGCAGAGCTGTAATACAGGTCATTAGTTTAGAGGTAAGGGACCATGGAAGGATAGGATGGGCCCTGAAGGCCAATATGATGTTTTCAGCTTTGTATTCTCCTGTCGCTATGGTGCAATAGTACATTTCCCACTGGAATTCAATTACTACATGGGACTTAATTGGATATGTTGCACTTGAGCCCAAAGTCCCAGAAGTCCTAATAAGGGGGCCTTGTAGGAATCTCACTCACAGATACATACACAGTCAATTAAAATTATGATATAACTGATCAGGAGGGCAGTCTTCAAGTTGGTACGTCTAGGCCTTCTCAAGTATTCTGCTGTGATTTTAGGCAATCTGATATAAGGGCTTGTTCCACAGCATCGGTTGGGTCCATTCATTGCTAAAGCGCTGGTTCCACAGACCTAAATCGGTCGGATTAACACTAATCCGACCGATTTTTTTCTATACTTTTGATATATTATAAATCGTCGGATTAGGGCTATTCCGACCGATTGTATGGCTGTGGAACCAACGCTTAATCCGACGATATTTTCATACATTTCCTATATAAAAATCGGTCGGATAAGCAAATAAATAGACCCAACCGACGCTGTGGAACCAGCCCTTTAGAAAGGTCATTGAGTGCTATATGCAGTCTTATGAGATGGTTCCGCTTTCTACCTATGCACATACCCTAGTATATTGCCACTTATCAACACCTGTAGGTGCAATTGGTATATATATATATATATATATATATATATATATATATATATATATATATATATATATATATATATATATAAACACACATGGGACCAAGGTGTTAGTATTCCGCTGTTGCCAGAACTATCTGCAGGAAAGTAAAAAGTGATTTATTGCTAAATTTCATTCTTGTTACTTTGGTATTGAGAAAATGTCAGCCTTGAATTCATAACACAGCTTGGCTGATTTCTCAACTCAGTTCATTCTGAAAATCTTATAAAACTGAAAAAAAACAAGAGAAGGAAAAAGGGAAACAATAACAATAACAAAATGAAAACGAGCCAAGTTGGCTGTCATCATCGAAGTGTAAAATCCCTGCAGGCTCAACCTATTGCAATTGCTGTAGGCACTATTTCATTCCCAACACACCTAGAGTAGGGCCCCAACCCACGAAGCTCATCTATATGTCACAAAGGCCATTTCAATGCCGCCCAGGTCATCTTATTCCTGTTCCCTCCAGGGTAAAAAGTCCAGTCCCTTCACTATAAAAGTTTTACCTCGCTGGAACCACAGTCCCAAGGGGTACTGAGTATATTTATGGGGAGTACCTTGGGTATAAGAAAATAAGACTTTGTCAAAGTCAGTCTCAGCACCCACCCAGACACCTATAAGTGATCTCATACCTCTGGAGGGCATTTCTAAATATGGTACAACTGGGAACAGCCACTATGATTTGAAACCCTCAAAATTGGAGTGCACTGTGCGAGCAGTGTAGCTTCAGAAATGCCTCAATGGAGACTCTATTTGGCCTTTATGAAGTGGTTATTTGAAATATATATATATATATATATATATATATATATATGTATATATATGTATATATATGTATATATATGTATATATATATATATATATATATATATATATATATATATATATATATATATACCCCATCCACACGGGTTATGATTCAAGCATCAATCTCTGAAGGGTAAAGTGAAAAGACCACCCTATTTTCATGATGACTTGTTTCCGTTCCAGGGTAGGTACTGTCTTGATAACTATGGTCGGTCAAACGTGTTCCTTTCGATTGTTTTTGGATGGTGAGGCTTGGGGCGGATGTCCCCAAATACCACTTCGTTATCACCCATGCATGGGCTGCTCCAATACTCACAGTGTGTAAGCTACTACTTGGGTTGTAGCCTGGGTGGAGCAGCTGGAGTGGACCCTCTCCACATGTTCTGTGTTGTCTCCCACCCTTATCCTGCCTGTCATGAGCTGCTCTAGAGATGCTCCTCATGAGGAGTGGCTGCATGAATGGGGTTTGGTGTGCCTGAGTGGTTAGAGCTCTTCTATAGGCTCTTAGCCCTTCAGGGGTCTACTGAGCATTAACGATCTGTGCCCAAAGGTAGTCATGATGCATGAATGCAGACCTTGTGCGTAACTCGCCATAGCTCCATACGTGCATCATGTGCAAAACAGTCCTGGAGGGTCAGGATGATGAGTGAGAGGTTAGAGGACCGCTACGGGTCTTAACCACGTACACACATATAGTACATTTATAGACTATGCCTGTACACTGAAAACCTGAAAGACCCGAAACTAGTCAGTGGTGACCACTTTAGGTCCTTAAGTTGACGATACCTAAAACTACAGCTTTAGGTAGTCAAAATGACGACTTTAGGTCATCATCCTGAAGACCTAAGTCATCAGTATGACAACTCTGTACTGTCAGTGTTGTCATACTGATGACTCAGGTCATCAGGATGACAACCTAATGTCATCATTTTGACTACCTAAAGCTGTAGTTTTAGGTATAGTCAACTGGAGAACCTAAAGTTGTCACCGCTGACTAGTTTCGGATCTTTCAGGTTTTCAGTGTAGATGTCCAGGGTGCATGAGTGCAGCCCTGGTGATTAACACCCAAGAACTGCATTCATACATCATGCATTCATACATCATGCATTCATACATCATGCCGATCTTACATTTGTAATACGCTCCTGAAGGGTCGGCATTCAGGAGCGCATCATGCATTGAATTGCTCAAGGCTGGATAGTGCCTCCCAGTTCATTCATGTTCTGTTATCACCATCATTGGAGTACCATGACGTCCCTAATTTAGGCAAATAATATTCCTGATGCAAGGATGGAGCCCCAGTGCGTGCATGTCTGCATCTTGCAGACCAGTGGCCATTATGCACTGACACATTATGCGTCTTTTCAGAGGTTAGGGCTGTATTGGTAGGACATGGTGAGAACTGAGGAGTTGGGTTATCCCTACTGACTAGGAATAAGGGTGGAGAGCAGGGATGGAGAATTGGAGGTCGATATTTTGTCATATGTCTCATTGTAAACATCCTTATGGCAGACCTCGACCCTGTCTCAATCTTTAGAAATACTCTAATGGGAATAGAGTCAATACAAAAAGCAATGCTGAACAGGGCACCAAGTTCAGATTGGGCTCGGAATGGAGCGGCAATGTCCATCACCAGAAGTTACGGAAATGCGTTGCTGGTGCTTATAGTTTACTGATTGCAATATCAGCTGAATAGCAGCTGTGCTAGTTAACACCTTGGTAATGAACGGTTACATTGCTTTTAAAGAAACACACTTGGAACCTTATAGGTACAAGATACTTTTACTTATTTGTGGTGGATAATTGACCCGCCTTTACATGGGAGATTCGCTATATCTATTTGATTGGAAAGGGGGATTTCTCAGAGGTATTCAAATTACCTTTGTATGAACGCTATAAATGAAATTGACTGCAGTCTGTATACATGCAAATATTATATATGAGGAAAACCATACGACATTTATCTTAAAATTGTCTTCAAATGGGCTAAAAATGGATGTCATAACTCTGCTTCCATTATTTAGATCTTTGTTGAGCGTTACAACAGTCTTTGAAATTTGCCCCTTCTCTCTGTGTAAATCTATATGACCCATCCTTACAAAATGAGGGACAAGTCGCAGATGGGAAAAAAATGAGTTGGTGTCAACAGCTTTCGTTTGATGTATTGCACTTGTATAAAGGGATATGGAAAGTATGTTAAAGTCATCTCTGAAAAGTATAACCTCAAATAGCTTAAAATGAGAAAATGGCTATTTTGGACAAATCATCATTTTCCCTTTGATGCCCTGTATCTATGTTGTCAAAAGGGTGACTTGTGACTCATTTGTGTAAGGATGGGTCACATATTACATAGTTTCTGCATATTGATACAATCGTGGATGAACTATTCTGGGACTATTGAGTTGTGACCATCATGATAGGCACTAAAGGTGTACTGCTGTCATGATGTCCATGGACACTACAGACATAGTCATCATATTACAGGCCTCAGGTCTGCACTGTCTAAACCCTTATATGCCCAAATTTTCGTATGTTCTTTACCCTATGTGTTATCATGTGTGGTGATTTACATTGGCGATGGGGACTAAAGGTTCACCGTATCCTTATGATTCATCTAAGTTTATGCCTTAAATCCAGCCAGAAATAGGGGAAACACACCCTTTTCCCCAAAAAAAAGGGGTGCACCCCCTGCTTCAAATCCTGAATCCCATTGAATAACGATGCACTGAAGTTACTCTGCTGCACCCCTTTCCTTCTTTCCAGGGGCTTATTCATGTAGTTTAGGACCTGATCGTACCCCAAAAGAAGGAGTGGGTCTCTCGTTTGACAAATCCGCCCCTGTAATACATGTATCTTGCTGACACTACTCAAATGGTTCACTCTCAAAAACTCACCAGCCCTGCATGGATTCGTGCATCATATAAGCATGGATCTTGAGGAATGCATCAAACTGCCCTTAAAGAGTTAGAGGGCTGTTTAGGGGTCATCCTGCTGTGGATGTGGGGTGAATCTTTCTGTCAGTGCAGCACATGTCCTCTAGTGCCAGGATAACTGCATCAATAACAGCTGAATATAGATGGCCATCATTTGTACCCTTGTCGGACATGGTCCATGCCAAGGCTTCAAATCTCATTCCCTCTCCCATTTGGCTTCCCTAGGATATCTTTAAATGAGTCCATGTCTTTTTGATATGCCTTAGTAACAGATTATTCTCCCATTTATTGCCTAAAATTTATAAATATGATTTTTATCAATGTCTAATTCTCATATAGATTCAAATCATATAATTCCTATGCCTACAGGGCGTGCTTTCTATGTGGGATATAACGGTACCAGGATAAAATGGACCTTTTACTAGGCCAAGTCAGACCACTGCCCCTGCCACCACATTCTGCCATGTGGTCGCCCTATATTTGCCCAATCAGTCTGTTCAACTCTCCCAGGTCCCCGGACCTCTGTTGTCTCTGTTCACTCTATCTTCCCTCGACGATCCCTCATCCCCCCCTCCTCCCTCACAGATGTTCATTTTGGGGTAGGTCTACCCTTCCGGCATGAACAGATCGGTTAACCCAGTAAAGGCAGGAATGCATCATGCCTTTAGGTCAGCATACTGTACCAATGAAGTGCTGGCGAGCAGACTCGCCGGCACTTCATTGGTGCATCATGCCGACCCCCTGGGAGTGTATCAGCCCCATAGGCTCGGCATGATGCATGAATGCAGTCCTGGCGAGTTACTCGCTAGGGCTGCATTCATGCATCATGCTGACCAATGGGCGCAAGCCTTTGACGGGCTAACAAATCGTTTAATCAATACAACACTGTGGGTTCAGCCTCTCAGGGTCCCTGTGGTCACGGAAGGAGGGTAATAGGCCATTGTGGTTTGACTGTTAGATTGGAGATCACTGCTGGGATTAGGTGAGTTTTACCTCTTGAGGGCCACAAAGTGATTTAATGCCCCACCCTGAAGTGTTGACGTGATGTATGAAGCCTGGGTTCATTAGTCTACTCCGTTATTTATCAAGGATTTATAAAAAGGAAGCATGGGCTAAATGAAGGGGCGTCTAGGACAAAGTTTGGGTACAAAATAAGTAAACTGACTTTCCAGAACAGCAAAAAACAATACGTGGAGGACGCCCCTGCACCCTGTCTAAAACTGCCATTAGTCTTTGACTTCTCAAGTACTTTATTGGTGCCTTTCCGTAAGATTGCCATGATGCAAGAATGCAGTTCTCGGGAGAAGAGCCGCCATGCATCACATCAAAGGCCTTTTTGGCATTACACAAAATCAATGTCATAATGCAGCAATGAAGTACTGGCGAGACTATTCGCCAGCACTTCATTGGAACGTATAATTCTGAGGCTTTATAAAACAAGAAGGCCAGCGATATCGGCCCTTAAAGGGTCAAAGAATTAACCACAGGTGAGATGGTAGCAGGGCTACTTGGGGCAGTGTTTGAGGCAGAAGGTACCAATAAGGCACTAAGCAGGCTGAGAAAAGTGGTGAGAGACCCCCAAAACATCACCCTGACCCACAATCACACCATCACATTGCTACGTCACTCTGGATGATATGCTGGCTCATGAGAACTGCATTAAATCGTGTTATCCCTGGGATAACTTTCACTTAAAAGGTGATACACAGATTAACACACTAAAGAGAGAAGAACTGTCAATCTTATATTTTTGTGGAAATGATCAGTCAAAAGAAAAATCCTTTTAGTAAGGGGTAGAAGGGCATCTTTTATTATAGAGAGGCATTTGTAGGTCAATTAAGGGTACCCACCAGTAACACCTTCACTAGCCCCTTCGAAACAAAAATAACATCATTTCTTAACAAAAGAAAAGACCTTTCTCATCCTACTGTGAGGTTTTAGCATGGTATCCAGTTCAGGGATGATCTAAATCTAATATCATGTAGGTTTCATGCAATAAATCGATTTACACCCTTCACAGAGTGTAATTCCAACCCAATCTCTCCGGACTTCGCCACATCTGATGGGGTCATGGGTGGGTCAGCCATATTGGCTTTCTCTGCAACCTATATTGTTTCCAATACATGAGGCCATAGCAGAGGCAAATCTACAGATATGGGATATGGTATTTGGTAAGCTGATTGGTTTGTTTATAGGATGGGTGAGCTGATGCGTGGGTGGAACAGGAGAAAGTCCTAAGGGAAATGTAGGTTCCATCTTTAGTGGATAGGGCACGTTTGGAAGTCGATCTATGTATACATCAGCTGCTGTTTCCCACCAGGTCAATGTATCCTTTTGTCTATATCAATATTAGCTAATCCTCAGAAAGAACCACAGTAGAGTTCAGTCGGTATGTCTGCCGCAATGAGCATCGTCATAAAAAAAGACTATACATGCTAGTCTTATAGGATCTTGAACTTTGAAGTTCAAGAAGGGACTACTCATTTGGTGCATTTTGAGCCAACCCCTACTGACGTTTCTCTCCTCGATTGCTTGATGTATATGATGGACTAACAAGGCGTTCTCTTGTACAGATCTGACAGACCATCAGGCAGTTCATCCTGACTATTCCTTCTTACTCCCTATTGTTTTCTAGCTAAATATGTTTTTCTTTGAATACTTATATCAGTCTCTGTTGAAGCATTTTCCCTGTCTTTGTCTGTGTCTGTCTGTTTCCCTCTCTCCCTTTGTCTCTCACTCCGTCTGTGCTGGGATCACTCAGTCTATTTCTATCATTCTCTGTTCTACTCTACTTTGTCCATCAATTTGTCCTTTTCCTCCTTTTCTCCTCCCCTTACTCCAAGACCAGCTATTGAGTAGCTCCATTCTATAATGGTACTACATGAGAAGCTCCCTTGTGGTTGAGCAGCCTCTGAAGGCTCTACTAGCCTTACAGAAAGCCTTGGGGCTGTCGGTGTCCGAGTAGTTCTAGGTTAATTGTGGGAGCCGCCGCTACAAATGAACCCCCTGGAGAGGCACTAGGTGCAGGAATGAGCATCTAAAGGAGTGTTTGTATTCAGTAAGAAACAACTTCTTAAAGTGGGAATGTGTCATCTAATGGTCACATCCACTACCCATTGATGAACCATCTGTGTCATTTGACCGGTTCTTTCCACATAGAAACGAATGATAAATATAATGGATGAAGCCCATGGGTGAATCCTTTAGTGAAATATATAGACAGGTTTTCAGTATTCGGTACTGATGATATGTAATCCAAGCATGTTTGAATTGCCATTTGTCTATCTTTAGCATAGGACCATCTATGATCTAGCAAAAAGCCGTTGAATTTACTGGAATTCCTCAAAAACTAGTTTAGTCTTTAGAATGAAGCCCAAGATGGCAGTACAATGGCACTGGGAATTTCATGAAAATAGCTATAACAAATCGCTGGCAATTTTGGGACAAGGAGTTCACCATTTTTTCGACAGTGTACTTATAGAGGTAGCCATGAAGCGTCCCAGCAAATTGTCGTCATCCTTCGCCATGATAGGTCATCAATGGTGACTCCTTTTTGAGTTATAACTGCTGGAGAATCGCAGTCCACCTTAACTACTACCATTACGGTGCTGGCTAATTAGCCTGCCTAATTAGGTTATGACTGGGTCCCTGGTGGAATACAACAAGACCTGTTCACCACCACAACTAACACCGTTATCTGCTCCCCACAGACCTAGTGTATCAATATCCCTGTACTCAACACCATTGTATAGACAAACGTACTGTCGATGGCCGCAACCATCAAACATCAGGATGTTAAGGAGGGGGAGGGTAGTACAAGTAACATGATGTTTCATGCCAAGATCTTCAAATCTTCAGTGAAATTTATATATTTAAAAGCCAACAAGGAGCTAATTTGAAAACACTATTAATTTGAAAACCCTGATGCCACTTGGAGTATCTACAAATCGAAACTTTCTAAGCATGTCAAGCGATATCTCATTTCCAAGATTAATCATAGTGTCATCAATTATAGAGCTTTTAGTAGAGCTGTTGTAGTGGTGTAGCCATCGTAGTAGGAGGGGGTTGGTACCTGCTTATGGACATGTGAAGTTGATCAACATTGTCACATGAATATCACCAGTTGTCAACATTGATTCAACATTGATTCATTTAGGCATCAGGGCCTCAAATTAGTGCACACTGTTCCCGAAGAAGCATCAGGGATAAGGAATATTGAAATCAATCCTAAGCACCTGAAATATCATTCAGATTAACACTGGTCTTAAGAAAAGGGCCATTTAAAACTGCCCGGATGCCAAAATGGACTAGTGCCGTACATAAGCAAAAGCCACATGATCTGCTGTCAGAGTTCCCCGCCCTGGTTCATACAGTGCCATATTAAGGTTGCCGTAAGAAAAAACAAGAAGTCCTCCCGCCCACACTAATTAAAGCAGACACCAGAGGAAATTGATTTTCTCCTACTCCGGGGGCCTAGGTCAGGTCATCGACTGGTGAGCAGGTTTAACTGACAAAGAATCATTTTGAGACTAAAGGTGTTTTAATTTCTATCTTGTTTGTCACTGTGCCTGCCCATGTGAAAGGAGAAGTCAGATATTGGTTATTAAAGCCGGATGGGTCTTGCCAATAAGGGAATGCGAATAAAAAACACCACCCAAAATCGTGCATGTTTTCGTTTTCCCAAATGCGTACTCATCAGCTTACTTGGTTAAAACTAATTCAATTTTAACACAGGGAACAGCTAACGTCCTGATTACTGTATAGAAATGATTTTTTCCTTTGACCTCCAAGTGTATTGAAAATGAAAAAGAAATTGCTGTTTGGCTAATTGATTATGCCGAATCGGCTAATATAAATCAGGTCAAAGCATTATCCCAGGGCTTATCCATAAGCTTTTACATTGATTTTATTTGGTTTCCCCTTTTACCTGCCGTGGTCGCTGATCAATGGAGGTCACCTCCTGGGCGTGGACTGTGGAAAACTCACCTGTTAATACAATAAATGACACATCGTTATTGGATATATGACATGCAAGGGTGTGGACTGATAGCCAGTATCTATTAAAACAATGGAATTAACTGTGATGAGAAGTGTTAGCAAAATGACATCGGCACGTCATCAAAATCTGGAATAATAAGACCCCTCCCTCAGAACCGCTGTTACCATTTGTACCATCGATCAAATACAAAGAAAAGACCATTTAATAGATTAGTTGTATAACGCTAGTCCAATACAAAACTGATGAAATCTGAGTCTTTTTTTTTAAATCCTGTTTTTCTTAATTAGCACCTTTAGGGCTGATATTTAGTCATATTGCTACAGTTATATTTGGCATGGTGGCTATTTCCGTTCAGACCACAGTGTAATGATGATGTTTTAACCACTAGTGCATGATTCTATCATACCAATAGACCCCCATGATGCAATAGAATTGCCATTGTTTCATTGGTGCATCCGTGAAGGGTGATTGACTCACAGGGTCTATATATACTCATCTCTTATGATGACCAACAAAGCATGAGGCGTCAATGCACCATCGCTCCTTGTACCTCTTAGCCACATCCACTTCCCACTTATGGACCACTCATGCCCCTTCATCTCATTTTTCCTCAAAGACATGCATGAGGAATAAACGGGATATAGCCCAGGGAAAGTTCATCCGTGAACAATCTCGTGCCTCTTTAGTTATCATCTGTGGGAAACAGAGTGTCGATAAGGCTATCCCCCATTATAGATCATGTTATCTATAGATGGGCTCCTTGCCAATCCCAAGTACACCTAGTTAGCATGATATAGAGATATTCCAGACCACAACTCATAATGAGAATTCTATATGCATGTCTGGAATCTTGGCACTGATAGCATACACACACACAAACTAGTATGATATGGCTCTATCCCTATTCCATATCCATAAAGCTGGCACACAAACTGTGGGGACCATGTGATTAGCATTGATGCAAGGGGCCCTATCTCTCCTAACCTGGCGAAGGTTCAGATAGGGCCACATAGAACTTTGTTAACAAGGGACACCAGAGAGTACATCACAAGACGCATAATTAGCATGGTTTGGAGATAGGTGGGATACCTAGCCCTCTCTGGGTCGGTTGTAACAAAATTATGAATTCAGCCATAGCAAATCCCCATTGCTAGGGCTGCACTTGTGTATAACCATCATAACACTCCCAAATAGTCATCATAAGGTATGACTGTATTACCCCATTGAGGGCCTTCATGTTGGTAACCATGGTTGTCATCTTCTCACTAGCATTAATTGCATTGGAACTTGGGGACTGTATCAATTCCTTAGATTCCTCATGATGCCTGGATGCAGCCATGGTCAGTTAGTCCTCTGGGCTACATTCATGCATCAGGATTACTCATAATTAAAATGCTTTAAAGCACTGTATGGTCTTTAGTGGTCACCGATGCGGGAGTGTGCACTGATCAGCGCTATGCTCCCATGAAGTACAGGCGAGTCTGCACACCATGCCAACTCTCCGGGAGTGCATTGACCCTGTAGGGTCGGTATGATGCAATCAAAATTTCTATAAAATAAGAAATTGTGGTTTATTCAAACCATGATAACATCCCTCTCTTCTAATAGAACTAGAGGAACATCCCTAAACCCTAATGATACTGTCCCTATTGGTTTTATACAGGGTTTTTTAATCAATTTGGAATAGAATAGAATTTTGCTCCGCAGGGCTATTTATTTGAAATTGTTCCTTATAAGGAATAGAAAAGAAGGTTGCCCAGCAGGGTTATTAATTCAAAATTGTTTCTTACAAGGAATAGAAAAGAAGGTTGCCCCGCAGGGCTATTGATTCAAAATTGATACTTTTAAGGAATAGCTATAAATCTAAAAATAGATTATAGAAGGATTGAAATTGATAGCCCTTCTTTTCCCTATAAGTATCAATTTCAAAAACATAGCCCTGCGGGGCAACCTTCTATTCTGTCCTATATTAGTAGCCCTGCGGGGCAACCTTCTTTTCTATACTTGGAATATAGAATAGAATTATATTCTATATCTAAGAATAGGATAGGAGCTTATATATGAGAAATGCACCTCCAACCTTTATATACTACACCCAGAGTACAAGTCACAGAAAGGGTGTTCAAGGTTATGAGTTGTGCAATATTATGATAGGCTGACAATGCAGGCACCAGTGATCAGTGACCAAAAAGTCAGCTTATTCAAAGCGCTGACTGCCGCCCCTCTGTCACTGTAAGGTATATGCTGACTGTAGATGCATGGGGTAAGCCGGGTGTGTATTCAGATAGAACTGGTAATTGAAAAAGTAACATTTCAGAGGCAGTGCTAATATGAGCCAATATGACATGGCCAAGACATTGTATTAATTACATTTAGCAACAAAGCACAAAGATATGGGGGTTGGCTCTTACTTGCACTCATATTAATTGCTGAGCAAAGTGTTTTGGCCTATTCATAGTCATTGCGCCTCTCTGCATGTCGCTTAGGACATTTGTTGATGGAGAGGAGTTGGTCAATAATGTGACTAGACTACCTGATGACAATATGTTTTATAACCATCAATGCCTTGCAAAAGGATATGAAAGAGAAGTATTATCAACCCTTTTAGGTCTGTGTGATGCCTCCAGGATAACACTCCTTGGATGTCATGATGCAAATATATACGTATGGGGATGGCGGGCCTTGCTGGCTCTGGAGGCCATTTCTTAACAGACTACGACTGCTGTCCTTTAAATCGTAGTGAGAACCTAATAATTTGGCCTTAACAGTACCATGCACTAGCAGTCCCTAATGTCTGCACCAGTACGACTGCCCTACTAAACCTTATGTAATTACTGCATAGCTGCTAATCGTAGTGAGCAGTCGTAGGGCAGTTCCTACGATAGCCTGGCTTATTCTTGGCATTTTTAAATCATAGTGGCTGTGTGCAGTCGTAGTACATTGAGAAATGGCCTCCTGATTCAGTGCTTCAAGCAGTCTCTGGGACATATTAGGAGCTTAGGGTCAGAAAGACATGAAAACAACTCTGGGATTACATGCCAGATTACAAAGTGCAACAAAGCACTATATATGCTGGTTGAAGGGTTAAAGACTCTGTTTTGCAAGAGAGCTAAATAGGTACTACAGAGCCCACAGTGATTAGTTTACATGCAGGGCTTGGGTATTGTATCTATATATAGATTTATCACAAACAATCAAAATCCGACATCCCTAAGATGTACCTATGTTATTTGTATGATCCTGTGGTTTGCTCTGTCATACCACACAATTGTGTGGTATGCCCTTGGGAGCTCTAGACCAATAAGAAAAGACTTTTCTGGGTGAGCCATGCCCCTTTTCTCTATTGACCAATCAGTGCTCAGCATGCTGCTGGTCACGTGATAGTACAATGGCTGCGTAAACAACAACATTCTCGTCGATTTGAGTACAATTTTGCCCATTTGATAACATTTATTGCCGATTTAACATCAATAAAAGCACATAAAAGACAGATAGTACTATTGTTTTTGTCGTGCAATGAATATTGTATTGAACTCACATGACTCATATTTGACATCTGACTCTGGAGACATAATATGTCAAATACCTGTCATGTTTGTTCAACACTGGCTATGGATGTAAACCCTTGAAGGGCAGTATAGTCCTTTGATGCCATATGCCCTTTGGTTGTCATGATGCTCTGCAGGTTATTTCTTAATGCACTACCATTTCTCACAGCCCTAAATTAAATTTCCAATGCTCCTCCTATGGGAATTTGGAGGGTGTAGTCGTAGCATGTTATAAAATTGCCTCCTGGTGATTATGCCAAACCTGCATTTATGTACCATGCTGAGCCTACATGATTCACCAACTTGGGTTGGCATGATGCACTTATCCACTGCTGGTGGATAAACCTTCGGCACTGATTAGTGCATCAGTCATGCATCATGACAATAATCAGTCTGAAAACACAATACGGCCATTTAGGTTTAAAGAACAACTGCTTTCTAATGGCTTATCAAGCTCAGGTAAAAACATCTTCTATTCACCAGTTCTGCATCCATTTACCATGTTCTTCAATATATAAACAGTACCTGGAGGTTAATTCAAAAGGTCCTGGGATCGCTACCTCAGGAACTATTCTGCCTTATCCAATTAAGCGATCTTAAGATTAGGCTGGCTTGCCTTTTCACAGCCAGCACTAAGATCGCAGTGATCTTAGCCTCAGCCCTCCTACACCATTCCAAGTAGAACACACTGTGCACAGGGTCAAGAGGCCCATAGCGAAAGAATAGCAGGGGAAACACTCCTTCTAACAAGAGTGATTACACAAGCGTTTCCCCCCCATATAATTATGAGCTACTTATAGAATATAGGGTGCAGTTGACCTCGTACAGTATTCAAGTGCACTTCATGCCTGAGTAGCCTGAAGAGCCCTCAAGGACACTAAGCAAACATGCTCCCTCCCCTGTATATGTATACAGCAGGGACATTCACTCTTGGGAGCAGGAGTGTTCCCTTTGAGTGCTCTTGTACTCAGGTGAAACCACTATGCAATTATTTCACTAAGATTGCAGTGATCTTACGGGTGGAAAAGGATATATACATTATTCTCTGCTTGGTAAGAAATACAATACTAACATCCCCCTGCTCATCAATATCAGGACAATATCCATGTATTTCAAAACCTACAAACGGTATAAAGAATCAATACCACAGTGCTATGCTACATGGCTCACCAAATATTTAATACATGTTCTCACATAGAAGGAATTGAGCTGTTTGAGCACCTTTGTCATAAAAAGCAACTAAATCCTACAAGAATGACAATGTTCCTAACTGTTATAGGTTTGCAGCATGCAAAGGGTCTCCAGATCCAAATATTCCACGCATAGGTTTTTATGCATGACAGGGATCGCAAATTGCAGCACTACTTAATGTGGGACTATGTACGATAGAAAACTTAATTATTTCAAAACATCCTAAAAGACATGCTCAGTAGCCGACTGCTCTCATTCTAGCCTTCCATATGCACTGACCCTGCAATGTACTACTCTAGAACCTGACAACTCTTATCACCCCCCCCCACAATGAATCCCTCGGGGAGTGGGCGGCGTTATCAAAATCCATTATTGCTTTCTAATTCAAAAGGAAAAGAGATGAAATAGGAAAAAAACTAGGAAAATGAATGAATCTTGTGGAGGATGGGGGCACTGTTACCTGCGTCAATTTCCAATATTAACGAGAGGAAAATGTTCTGTGATGTTAAGAGTAGGCTAGCTATAGGAAATCCATAGCTAGGCTGGTTCATATCTCCAATGTCAATACAGTGCAGGATACTGTGCTCTAATGTTTTGTGTAGTCATTGTAGTGATCTAGATGGTGATAGCAACAACATCCTTAAAAGCTGATTTAATCAATAGCTTCATATGAAGGTACAGGGGATTCAAAAAGACAGCCATTAGGCCTTTCGTAGTGTTCCCCATTATCATGTTTCATAAAGGGAAATGTAATGATAAAACAGGTACATGGGAAGAAGGAATTCTACTACAAAGGTGACTGATGTCAATGAATGTAAAGCCAATAGCTTTCTAAAATCAAATAAGAGAGGGATAAGATAAGGGTAATGGAAGAACACCATATTCATTTCCTATAATCTCTTCTTTCTCCCTTTAATGGTCCTTTTCCATAGGATTTAGCATGACAGTCATCTATGTAAATATAATCCTTTCACTTCTACTAAGTGGTGTGTCTATTCACCAGTGCGCCATTACAAAGGCCAATTGGCTGATTTAGAGTTTCTCATCTTCAGCATGGTGAACAAGTCTGTAGCACTGGCTACATGTACCATGTCAATAAATGGAAATATTTCTTTAATGAAAAGTGTACCCTTCGAAGTCTATTCCATTGTTGTAGAAACGTGACCACAAACATTTAAGGTCCACTTATGGTGCTTCTTTATAGTTGTTGGGCAGCATCTCTTGGCAAGTCTGATTTCCAAAACCTCATTCTGATCCTCTGGGAGCTACCAATTACACACTATAGTCTGCATGGTGCATAAATGCAGAGTGGGCAATTAAAGATGTGAAAATGTAATCAGTAGCAATTTCCTTCTAAACAACATGTTCATGAGATGATTGGACATGGAACATAATATCAAAGAATAAGTCCAAATCAAACTGCACATACCAAGAGCCTATTAAGTAAAAACAAAGTGGTTCAAGGCACTTGATTATATCTAGAGGGTAAGTGATCATTTGAATCTGCCTACGATTTCATACACATTTTGAGGAACAGAAGACCAGAATCTATAAATCAGTCTAGCGAATTTTCCGCACAGGTGCTTTTATTAGAATGAATAACGTAGGTCAGTGTTCAGCTTATAGACACCACATGGGCAGCTCTAAAAGTAGAAATGAGTTTTGCCAAAGAACGTGATGCCTGCTATCACCCCCTCAGCAACTCCCTCAAGACAATACACCAGGGGGTAGGCGGCTTTATCGAAATCCCTCAGACTTAGATGATTGCTTTCCAATTCTATTTGGAAAGTGGTAAAAGAAAAGAAAAACAAGAAAAGAAAGCTAGGGCAATGAGCAAATTGTGGGGAGGATGGGAGCACTGTGCAGTATCACATCAAGTCAATTTCCAATCTTAGGGAGATGGAAATGGTCTTTAATCTTTGTGCCACAGAATCCATAAACCAGTCTAGCAAAACTCAGCGTGAGCAACTGTGTATAGAGATTATAAAGTGAATGTCACACTAGTTGATGGCAGACCAACTTTCAAACTCAGGATTGAATTCCTTTATCTATGATATACCGAACTACCACTAATAGTGGCCATACATCTTTTAGCCCCCTTCCCCCCACTCAACCCCAGACTCCACTACATAAAGTGTTGGTTACCATCTGTGGGGAAAAGATTGCTTGGCTTTGAGATGATGATAACGCTAGCCCTCCTACTAGATTATGATGTAGACAAGCCTCTTGCTCACCCCAAGTACACCTAATTGGCATGATATCTGTGAAAAAGATACCAGCCTATATATGCCATAATGAGCCTCTTACAGATTGTGTCTGTGTGTGCCTGACATCCTTGCACTGATAGCATACACGCTATATCCACACACAAATTAATATAGTGAACAAGTAATCAATGGATAACTCATGATGCGTGTGTGTTATTAGCCTTTGCTAACACACACAAGTCATGAGTTATCCATTGACTACTTATTTTATACCACGAAACCAATAAATAATCAATATTATACCAATAAATTCAAGTTGAAAACAAAAATTATTCCCCCTCCCCGGGGCTAGATGCCAGCCATTGTGTGTACACGATCGGTACATACACCTCCTCGCCCGGCAGCGGACAGCGACAGCGCACACGGTGAAAAAAGATGCGTCCGGGCCGGGATTTAAACTGTGTACCTCACGCGGCTGAGTGCAAAGCACTAACCGCTAGACCACCGCGCCTTCTCCGTTCACTGCGTCTCGCGGTTATGTTTGTGTATAATACACCTCCTCGTCCGGCAGCGGACAGCGACAGCGCACACGGCTTTGTATCATATCGAGACGTGGTTCAAACCGAGCATTTCTCATCAGTCCTTGTGGTGCAGTGCATAAGGAGTTGGATTTGGGATGTGAGACTGCAGGTTCGATCCCTACCCTGGCCTGGAAAATTTTGTGGGTTTTAACATGTAACATATGACATGAGAGGACATGAGAGGCGTGCTGTTATCCTGGATAACAGCACGCCTTACATGGATAACAGCACGCCTTACATGGATAACAGCACACCTTACAAAATTGATGCTAAAGTATACAGGGTGTGCAATATCGACAGATATGTGTATGGGAATAGCCACGAAAAAGCACCGTGTACCCCAGAAATCATGGTATAAATGACTATCTCTATTCCATATCCATAAAGCTGGCATCGGGTAGTCTTTGGGAGAGTGTGATTAGCATTGGTCCAGGGGGCTGCTACTCCACAACCTAGAAAAGGTTTATATAGTGCCTTATACCACTATTCGGCCACCTGGCTTACTGTTATGCCCTCTCCTACCAGTGCATTATGAGAGCATATACACACATGTGCTTTTTAGGGATTTTTGGATATACTTTTTTGAGGTCAAGTTGGACTATTTTGGAATATTTTGGGAAATGCTGGCGGACATACAAATTCAGCCTGCCATTGTTTCAATGTGAAAAATCGTCCAAACTCTTAGGAGAATTGAACCCCGGCCGCAGTGGAGGTAGGCGAAGGCCTTAGCCATAGTGCCACACTGTACGGTGATGAAACTCAATGCGAAAATAAATAAGTTCTAACCTGAGGTCCTAGTCCTATGTTTCCACTCAGTTTTCGTCTTGATTCCAACCTTGAAATGTTATAATATCGAAATCCCAATAAGTATTCGATCCATAGATAATGAATGCGTGCTAATTTTCTCCATTTTCTTCAATATGAATAAGAATCCATTGATTTTTCTATCGTATGCGAGTCACGGTGCAGCCATTCCCACCCTCCTCCTTGTCTGATGAAAGTGTGTCAGTGGCCCGGATGTGGATATAGGTCAAGTTTTCGTTGTACAAGAAAGACGCTGAAAATTTCGGACCGGTTTGGAAAATCAATGGATTCTTCTTTATTTTGAATATATTGGACATAATATGTATGGAGGGATAATCTAGACTATCTAAGGATATGAACCTGGTAATTTCTCAAATTGTCATGGTTGGATTCAATACGAAATTTGTGTGTAAATATGGCGGTACCTCTCCCGGCAAGGAACAAAAACAATGGCTTCATGCAGAGCAGACCCGGGCCGTATCGCTTGCTTTTACAAAATGTCTTCTCGTGGCTATATTCTGTGGATATCAGGTAAGAAATTAATACAAAGTGGAGGAAAAGGTGGTATAAATGCAATATGGCATGAATATGCCAGCACACGGCCTCGTGCAATATTCGTCAATATACCACCTGTGTGCTGCCATATTTATGCTATATTCCATTAATATACAGACAAGGGACAACCAGATAGTACATCACCATAAGCATGATTAGCATGGATTGTGGGATAGGTGGGATACCTAACCCTCTATTACCCATAGTGCATTGAGATCAACCCTATTAGTCATTATGATGAATTACTACATCCCTCAGCAGTCGACCTTTCAGGGTCTCATTCATGCATTGTGTTGGCCCTTCAGGGTTCATATACTCCCAAAATGAATGCAGGAGCCTCCTGATATCACAAAGTTGGTGTTTCCTGGTCATCATGGAGAGCTACACTCAAGCATTACATTGGTACATTAATCATTGGGAGTCTCTCAACCTTGTGGTGTCATCATGATAAAATACATGCATGTAAGGGTTATGATAGTACAGCATTTATATGTCATTTGTTACAACTGGAATGTACCTTATACACCCAGGGTACACATGTTGATGATTTTGTTCCCCATGAGTAAGCCAATCAGTGGATTCTGAAGGGTGTATGGGGTAGAAATACATCCTCCATCATGTCCTAGCTAAGGCAAAAGAAAACATCAATGAGATAGAACAGTAAAGGTTGTCAGTCTAGGAGACTAAACAATTAACCCACACCTATTTAAGAGCCCCATAATTATATGGGCAAATGAGGTATGCTGTATTCAGATACTACTCATAGTTCAAAAAGAAACAACCTCTAATCACTTGTGACAGACCTAATCTATAGAGACAAATCTATATCCTAGACCTTTTTTCCCAGTAGACGATGGTCTAAAACGGGCCTGCCACAGTGCTTAGTTCTATAATAATTAATGTCATCCAAATATAAAGGCATGAAGCTGGGCTGTTATTTTCATGGGTTTAATCAATTGCTGAGCTAAGTGTCTCTTTTTCCTTTTTGTTGTCATTGCAAAACGTCATGGTATTTTTCTATGAAGATAATTTGGTCAATAAAGTGACTGCCCGATAACAGTATGTTTTTAAAACACCTCCAACATCTCTCAATGGGCTCTGAGAGAGAGAGAGAGGATTATCATTAACCCTTCCTGTTGCATATGATGCCTCAATACATATTTTCCCTAGACATCATGACCTTATGTAGTGCCTGTAAGTCTGTTTAGCGGCACTGAATTGGTGCCAATGACTATAAGTATCTTAGCATGATATGACTGTAACCTTATAAAAGAGATACACAAAGGTTTCACTAATGGATGGTTTCTACTTAAGTGCAGATTGCATTTAACCCTTTAAGGGCAGAGCAAAAATTGTTGCCCTGGCCATGGGGACGGCCTCTGAAAAAAGTATAGTTCCTAGAGGACGAGCCTTTTTTCAATTCCTATACTAATCCTATATAACTGGCGTCGACTACAGTCGATGCTAGGCCTGCCATGGTGTTGACTATAGTCGATGCTAGGCCTACCGTGGTGTCGACTATAGTCGATGCTAGCCCTCAATGGGTTAAGGAATATGTAGCCCTTACGGGGATAAACACTGTGTATTTGTTAGCGAGTTAAATGAGTAATACAAAGTTCTCATTCATTAGAGTTGACAGGACGAGGATATGGTGTCTGTGGCTTGGATAAAGGAGTGGCTTATTTAGCACCAAGCCTAGGAGTTTGCCAATTTGTGATAGGTCTGGCTGTGGAGAGGTGACCATTGTAATTACACCATATCCTTTGGCAAGGAAGCATATCTATGTTTTCAGTGCTCAAACCAGTGCCAACTTCTCGACTGATGCCCCTGTCCTTCAAAATAAATACGACCATCGGATCAACATTGTTGAAAAGAAAATAGCTAAAGGGAATGACGCCCTCTAAAGGGTTTGATGCATTTAGTCCATTTGGCTCTTACTCATGGGTCATGCAAAGCACCATTTGGTCAGTCCTTAAGAGGGTAGGCAATCACCGGTCCCTAATGATATTCTCTTGGGTCTGTGGGCCAAGACCTCTGTGCCCTGCTGTGTTCTATAATAAACAATGATATCTCCCGGCTGCTATCTATTCCCTGTGAATAATTACTCGAGTCAGTCAGGGGAACCAAATCTCATCCCTACATCACCATACCACATTGATATATATGTAATGCCCTGTAGCAGTGGGAAACATAATCTCTGGAGATATTCTCTGCCTGGGAATAAATGGGATATTGGAGTCCCTCTGCTCATGAATATCAGAACTATTTCTATATGTTTCAAAGCCTACACAGGAATCCAGGGCACTAAACTTCTCTATATTTCTTATACAATATGCAGCTTGATGTTCTCATATTGTACCGGACAAATTACATGCTGTGACATATATTATGGTTCTTAAAAAATTATATTGTCTTTCAGATTAATAATGGAGGAAAAGAGAAAAAAAATTGAATGTTCCTTTGTAGTTTTCCTGCAATAAACGATTATCACCACACTAGGATGCTGAAATGCTGTTATTCAGCAAATGTTTTCTGACTGATGGTGCTAGTACCATATCATTCTAAAAAGGGCACCTGCTCTAATAAGCACACCCGCACCCTTTTTGGACCATAAGCGCACACCCATGATGTCAATCAGGCACATGAAGTGGAAGATTTTTAGGGAAAAACCAGTGATTTTTAGGCATCAGTTGAGCCCTTATTAGAATATTTCTTTTATAGGTTTTGGGCATCTCAAGAATAATTTTCCGCACAGGTGCTTTTATTAGAATGAACAAGGTAGGTCAGTGCTCAGCTTATAGACACCACATGGCCAGCTCTAAAAATAGAAAATTAATTTTGCTGAAGAACCTGATGCCTGCTATCACCCCTTCAGTAACACCCTCAAGACAATACACCAGGGGTAGGTGGCTTTATGAAAATCCCTCAGACTTAGATGATTTCTTTCCCATTCTATTTGGAAAGTGGTAAAAGAAAAAAAAAACAAGAAAAGAAAGCTAGGGCAATGAGCAAATTGTAAGGAGGATGGGAGCACTGTGTAGTATTACATGAAATCAATTTCCAATCTTAGGAAGATAGAAATGGTCTTCAATCTTTGTGCCAAGGGTAAATGTTAGGAGTAGGTTAAAGGAGATTAGTACATGTTTCTGTTATTTTTCTCTTATGCCCAATGTCAATACAGTAATGCTATGCCCTCAGTTTTTGTGTAACCATGGTAGAGATGGATTAGCTATGTAACACTATACTTAAACGCTGATTTAATCAATAACCTCATAAAGGTTCAAGGAACGAAGACATACTTTTCACCATTGTCTACTTTCATGTAGGGGTGCAGATGTAATGACAAAGACGGCTACACGAGACGGCAAAGGTGGATTCTACTAACATGGTGACTGAAAATCAATGAATGCAAAACAAAATGAGTAAGATGAGGTTTATGAAAGGATAATATTCTTATTCATTTCCCCTAATATCATCCTTCACCACTTATTTGTTCCTTTTTCGAGTAATTAGCATGATAATAATAGACATTAAACCTATCACTGTCACAAAGTGCTTTAAGACATTGTGCCCATCATACATCATGATAGATGGGAGTAACTCTGGTCGGTCCATTTGCCAGCACCACATTCATGTGCAATACTCACCTTAAAATACTTGGGCCCAACACATCCATAATATCAGCATTGTGCAATAATGTAACACCTGCTGCATTGATCCAATATGCTAATCAACAGGCATGCTTCCTATGTAAAATGTACAACCCTTAGAAGGTTAAAACTTAACATATTCAACATAAAACCTTTACATTCATATAAACAGGTTACCCCAAGAAGCCTAATACAACCATTTAATGATATCACTGCAAATTAATGTACAAATTAAATCACACAATTATCTCTCGAGCAAAATAAAATACATTATTTACGGTTAAAAAAAAAAGATTGGTGAAAGATGAACTTTCATGCTCAGAGTAGATATATTGAAAATTTGATAGATTAGACCTAAACTCAGGATTCAAATTCTGGAATATAAAAGTCCTCTCAAAAGCTGGTTAAAAAATTGGCTTCTGCTACAGACATGGTTTGTTTATGATATAGTTGTTATATTCATTCCCAAATCCACTTTAATTTTCCTTTGAACAAAAAAAAGCTTTTCATATGGAAAATAATTATTGAGTCTGCTGTGTGGGTCACCTCATGTGCCTGGCCTGGTATTAGGCTCACCAGCACTGCACTGATGCAACAAATTAACCTTCTTTGATTGCATCATGCAACTGTTTAAGGGTTAAGGTGCTGCCTCAACTCATGACAGACCTATTTTACAACCGGTGAACTAGCCCCTCAATGCACCAGACTCCTCCCTGCTCTGTGCCACAGACACAACAAACACCAAAAGGAAACTGATAATTTTAAAAGAAATCACAAATCTCCCAGAGGATGAACTAGGGCTTTTATAAAATGCACCTTGTGTTATCTAGAAGATTAGAGCATACCACTGGGAATCTTCTAGTGATGGCTAAAAGCACTCTGGGAGAAATACAACACTGGGAAAAAGGGGAAATAGATAGTCCAGAATACTCTGTGTGTTCAATCAAGGAGAGGGTATCTTAGGTGTATCTTTGCTGTGGGACACCATATATAGCAGAGGTGTCGTGGCTAATGCATTAATGCGATAAATCTGTTGGTTATCATGATGTACATAAACGCCGACCCTACAGAGCTGATGCACTCCTGGAGGGTTGGCATGATGCTCCAATGTAGATCTGGTGAGCACACTCATCAGCACTACATTGGTGGATCATGTCAACTAATGGGTCTGGAGGTTAATTCAAAAGGTCCTGGGATTTCTACCCCTGCGATCTTAGTGTAGGCACATATCATAAGACCTAGCCAGTCTACCCTATCTAATGCAGTGGTTCCAGGCCAGTCAGGCAGGTCCTGTGATCCCTTCACTATTCCTTTTCCAGCCATATGATCACTGCAATCTTAGTGAAATAATTGCATAGTGGTTTCACCTGAGTACAAGAGCACTCACAAGGAACACTCCTGCTCCCAAGAGTCAATGTCCCTGCTGTATATATATAAAGGTGAGGGAGGATGTTTGCTGAGAGTCCTTAAGGGCTCTTCAGGCTACTCAGGCATGAAGTGCACTTGAATACTGTACGAGGTCAACTGCACCTTTTACTATACACGTAGCTCATATAGGGGGGGACATTTGTACAATCACTCTTGTGAGAAGGAGTGCTTCCACTGCTATTCTTTCACTATGGGCCTCTTGCCTCTGTGCACAGTGTGTTCTACTTAGACTAGTGTAGGAGGGCTGAGGCTAAGATCACTGCGATCTTAGTGCTGGCTGTGAAAAGGCAAGACAGTTTAATCTTAAGATCGCTTAATTGGATAAGGCAAAATAATTCCTAAGATCGCTGAGGTAGCGATCCCAGGACCTTTTGAACTAACCTCCAGATGCACCCTTACAGTGTTTTATGATGCACCCCTACAGTGTTTCGAAGCGTGGGTAGTCATTGCTTAGGAGAAAATGCATACTTCACTTCCCAACTTTCCTTCTATAAATAAGTAACTATATTACACCCCATAACCAACATGGCAGGGAAAACCTAACACATTTCAATTACACTTTTTAATCAAGATTCCTAACGCTAAGAAGTCAAGGTTTCATCCTTCAATTCCTGGATAGAGAGTATGCAAAAGCTGCCCCGAATCAGATTCCTGTCATTACCTTCTAGGAGGATGAACATAAGAAGTTAGAGAGAATCAGAGGAAAGGTACTCTCAAGTTTAAGCTTAGAACCCTTTAACCCTTTATAAAGGTTGCAGATGCAGGAGTGCATCATGCTCATTGGTTGTCATGGTCCTCAATGAAGTGCTGGGGAGTGCCTAATTGGAGCATCATGCACACCCTACACAAGTGTATCACCCCCGTAGGGTCAGCACAGTGTATGAAGTTCCTACCAGGGCTGTAGGCTGTTGCTTCTATTGTAAAAAGAGCTGTGAGTATATGCCCTCTTTTCTAAACAAGTCATGCACTGCTTCACCTAAGTACTTGCACTTCCCACATTAGTCTGAAAAGTCAACTGCCTTGTTTAAAATAGATAGAGCTGCACTACCAGGTACCTACTCATGTCACACGCTCTATAGTTTATTTATAGTTTATAGTACTGACTGACTTCTCCCAACTAGGCACCTACTCAAATCCCCCTTTTTGAGCACCGTACTTGAATGACCACTTGTGAGCAACAAAAGGGACAAGTTATAGCTACATGAAAAGAAAGGACTGGAAATGAGGGCATTTTTAGCCAGCTCTTCCTTTTACTATAGGAGCAACAGCCTCCTGATTTCATGCAATGTTTGTGCATTGTGCATTAATGCATTAGCTGCCCTTAAAAGGCTAAGGGTAATAGTGATTATGAAAATGTGATATAGATATTTTTACATAATTCTTGTCAAAAATCATGGTTAGAAATAGACAAACATGAGCATATTTGGTATGAAATTAAAGCTAACGATGTTCGCAATGCAGTGGACTAGAGATTGAGTGCATTCTCACAATTTTTTATAATCAGTAAGGGAGTGATCATTATTTATTAACAGGGGGATGGTGGGTTTGAGGGGGGGCCGTAAAAAATTCAGACCCCTCCCGAGGGGGGGCTCAAAATATTTTGACCCCTCTTGAGGGGGGCTAAACAAATTTACCCTCTTTTTAGTAAAAAAAGCCCTCGCGCTACTATAGATCAAAGAGGGGTGTGGAAATTCTCCGTGCCTTCAGCTGAATTTTGACTGCCGTCTAGGGTGGGACCAGTCCCTAAAATCTTAAGTACTAAAATCGAAATTTTGGTCACGCCCCACACAGTTTTCGCCCCGATATGCCCAGGCCATGACATGAATGCAAATGACCACTTCCATGGGTTTTTCTACATCGTATTCCCCTCTGTGGGACTGGTCGTATCCCACTCAGCCATATAAAAATATCCCAGTGCCATGGACATTTGCTTAAATGTATCCATGTATAGATGGATGTAAACCCTTGAAGGGCAGCAAAGTCCTTTGATGCCCTATGCCCTTTGGTTGTCATGATGCTCTGATGAATATTATTCACCATACTAAGCCTACATGATTCACAGACTTGGGTTGGCATGATGCACTCCATTGCTGGGAGATGTACCTGCAGCACCAGCTTAGGACACCAGTCATGAATCATGCCAATAAACTAATATCGACCTGAAGAGTCAATAAGGGTTAAGGAACTACTGCTTACGAAGGACTTCTTAAGCTTCGAGAGAGGAATGGGTTATTTAGTCCAAAGCATAGGAATTAACTAATTTGCCATCGATGGGGAGGGAAGCACTTTGGAGCCACTGTAGACAGTATCATCCAATAATTCCATCCCAGTTATTTCGCATGTGGGTGTGGATATATTATTATGGCTAAAACCAATGTTGGTTTTAAACGTTTCTATTTACCAATCCCACATTCATGTACAATGGCTTTTTCATGCATAAACAGACCTATACAGCCTATAAAATGAGTAAAATATACCAATCCTGTTTGTATTTTCAGGGGTGCCTGTGGCCTAAAACCTATGGCTCATGCTGTATTGATAACATTAACACTAAGATCTCCTGACCTCTATTTATTCTCTGTGAGTAATTTTCCCAAATTGTCACTCGGAATCGAATAACATTGTGATCATACAGTTATGACTTCCAACAGTAATTAACACAAGTTCATACTTTCCCATGGTGCAATGAACTAAAGTGATGATTGTACAAAACAGTTGTAGTACATTTCTATGATCACCCACTCCAAACTTGAGGGTTTCAAATTATAGTACATGTCTGCAGTAATATCATCTTTAGAGACACTCTCCTCGCCTTCCATCTCTCCTGCATCTGCAAACCTTTACCCAAAAACCTGATAGCACCTCAGTCAGTACAATACACCAGGGGATGGGTGGCGTTATTGAAACCCCTCAGACTTAGATGATTGCTTTCCAATTCAATCTAGAAAGTGGTGAAATAGAAAAAAAGATAGGTTAATGAGCCAATCTCATGGAGGATAAATTGGAAGTTACCTGCATTAAATTCCAATATTGGGCAATTTTTTTTTCAGGGGTCTCAACTTTCGAGCCAAGTTACGACATAAAAAAAGTGCTAAAACAAACACTTTTCATGATCACCCCCTGCCTAAAGTATCTTAGCTACATCAAACGGTTTTTGCATAATGACAAGTTATGACCCTTATATTAAATTTTCTTTACAATTTAATACCTAAGTTACATCACTATTTTCCTCTGTAGCATTTAATGAAGGCCTTTTAGGTGTAAGATCCGGCAAGTGCACTGTCCACACCATATTTTGAGCCATATAATGTACTACAGACAGGAAAATATTTAAGATAGCTCATTGATATTTTGTATGGTCAAAATACTCACAGGGGACGAATTACTTGTGATTTTACAAGCATTTTACTACAAAATTAAAGAAATTATGACCAAGTTGCTGGATCTAACATTGCCATAAATTCACCTATATATGCAAAATCAGGCTGAAAATACTAAGATAATGCCTTCAGATGTATCAAATACATTTTGTTTATCTAGTTTTCCAGCCTAATGTGATTGATTGAAATGGATATTGACCTCTTAACTGGAGTCTGCATCAAATTATACTCCTAGATATATGAAAAAGCTGTTTGTGACATTTTAAAAAGCTCAGATTTTCATGATATTTAGGGCTTAAACCCACTAAAAATCGTCAAAATGGACTAATTAAAAAAAGCACTTTTAGATCTAAGTGTCTGCTATATGTTGATGATGGCTAAAACAGCCAATATGACATTAAGAATTTTCCACTGCAGTGTGACATAAGTGTCGAAAGTTGAGACCCCTAAAAAAGATTTTACCCTATATATATATATATAAAAATACATACATACATACATGTATACATACGTACATATTATATATTATATTCATAAACTGGATCATATCTCCTATGTCAATACAGTGACGTTGTGCTCTTAGGTTTTGTGTAGTCATTGTAGTGATTTAGATGGTGATTAACCACAGCATTCTTTATAAGTGATTTAATCAATACAGCCTCATATATGAAGGTGCTATATTGATTAAATCACTTATGTGGTAAACGTCATGGTTTTTACACAGGAATCTCACCTGATAGATGAAACAGTCATTGCTGCCCTGCACTACACTGAAGCTGTAGCAGAGCATATTCATTGCCACTCCCTATTGGTCTGTCCTGATGACCAGCACCATATGTATATGGCATTGAATCTATTAGTTGGTCCTCATAACTGAATATATATATGCTGGCTGCAACTGACAGGTGTTGGTGGTAGTCTGGTGAAGGTAGTGGTGTATAGAGATTGTACAGCGAATGTCACACTAGTTGGTGGCAATCCAACTTTCAACCTCAGAATTGAATGCCTTTATCTATAATATACTGAACAACCACTAATAGTGGCTATACATATTTTTGCCTCCCACCTCAACCACAGACTCCCTGTTGATGACAAATGACCACTACACGAAGTGTTGGTTACTGTCTGTGGGGAAAGGATTGCTTGGCTTTGAGATGCTGAGAAAGGTAGCCCTTATGCTAGATTATGTTATAGCCAGGCTCCTTGCTCATGCCAAGTACACCTACTTGACATGATATCTATGGAAAGATACCATATGTCATAATGAGACTCTTACAGAGTGTGCCTGTGTGTGCCTGACATCCTTGCACTGATAGCATACACGCTATATCCACACAGAAATGAATAAAGATGACTCTATGCCTATTTTATATTCGATATGTGATTAGCATTAGTGAAGGGGCAGCTAATCTTCTAACCTAGCAAAGGTTCATATAGGGCCAACATGGGACACCAGATAGCACATCACATAAGAAGAATGATTTGCATGGTTTGTGGGATAGGTGGGATACTCACCCCTCTATTCGCCATAGTGCATTAAATCATCAGTTTCATTGAAGAGGATGGGTAGCAAGGAGGATAGATAATAAACAGTTTAGGAGATAGGCACAGAGGGTACCTTGTAAGGTGAGCATATTCAAAAGATACATTGGTGCTAGGTAATATCACAGATGTGCCAGTCAAATATGAGGGATGTGCAGAGTTGGGGGATAGTCACCATGAGGCATAGGTAAATTGAATGATAGGCAGATTGAGGATAGGTAGACTAATGGTAAGAATGTACAGAGGAAATTAGGTACAAAGGTGAGGGGTAAACTTTAATCCTTTAAGCCATTTGAGGGAAAACCTAATTAAGCTCTAGATGTTTCAAGGGATAGGTACATATAGTATGAGTGATAGGTAGACTAAGGGATAGGCAGTATGTTGGAGAGGCAGAGCCATACACAGGTAGAGTACTTGTCAGGTTGAGATAGGCAGACATTGGGATTTGTAGATTGAGGTATTGACTTTGATTAGCATGTTGCATCTATAAGAATTTCAAATCATTTTCAATATAACTTTTGTACATTTTTAAAATATTCTCATCATCAAACCTCATTTTTAGGTACTTTTGGTCAAATTTTGAGAATCAAGATCACAAATTTTGGATTCAGCAGGAGTTTTTGGTATAGGTGGCCCCTTGTTTCCATTTGATATCACTCTGATAAAGATTCCTGACATCTCCATAAACCCCCTTATCTTACATAGGACTCACTACTGAACACAAAAGGTAGCCTACTTTTAAGGGGGGGGGAGGTAGAGGGGGGTGGCTTGCACTATAGGACTCTATGGAGTAACATATCCTAGGGAACCTATACTATTCTTGGTTTTACTACCAAAATGAATGCATTAGCCTCTTAAGAGCCTCCTGGTATATCAAAGTTGGTGTTTCTTTGTCACTGTGAAGGACTACCTTCCAGCATTGCATTGGTGCACCATTCAGAATCATAGGGAGTGTATCTACCTTTTGGTGTCATCATGCATGAATGCAGTCATAGTCGATGACTCATGGGTATGATGCTTGTTGACAATGAAGCATAGTTAAAAGGTTAAGATACTGTTAAAAATGGCTTGTACCGTATACACCCACGGTACATATGCTAATGATTTTCTCCCCCACAAGGAAGGCAATCAGTGAATTCTGAAGGGTGCCTGGAGTAAAAATATATCCCCCAACCTGTCCTTGCCAAAACAAGAGAAATGATACAGAAAGTATTATTTTGACAGAACAGTTGTCAATCTAGGAGGACATGAAGGAGGCTAAACAAATAACTTGCAAATATTTAAATCCTATGCATATTTAAGAGCATTATCATTATATGGGAAAATGAGATATGCTGTATTTAGATAGTGCTAGTAATTCAAAGGGAACAACCTCTAATCAAAGGTTACAGGCTTAATCGATACAGACAGATCTATATCCTTGAATTTCTTTCCCAATAGACAAAGTACAAATAGAAAGCTTGTCACAGTGCTTGCTCCTATAATAATTAATGTCATCCAGATACAAAGGCATGAAGCTGGGATGTTATTTGCACTCACATCAATTGCTGAGCTCTGCATTTTCTCCTATTTGCAGTCATTGCAAAACTTCATGGTATTTTTCTATGAAGACAAAGTGGTCAATAAAAAGACTGCCTGATGAGAATAACTGCCTCCAACATCTCTCTATGGGCTCTAAGGGGGAACTGTCATTAGGGCTTCCAAGTTTATATATATTATGCCTTGATGCTCATGATCTTTGATTTAATGATGTCCTTATGCAGTGCTTGCAAGGCTGCTCACAAGCACTGATTTAGTGGTAACCTCTGGTAGTGACTCAACTCTGCATCATACATAATTGTGACCCTATTAAGGAGTACCAAAAGGGCTTCATGAATTCATGGTTTCTACCAAAGTGCAAAGTTCATCAAAGTTCTATGCAACCCTAACAGGAGTAAATACTGTGTTTTTGTAAGTGCTATAATGCTGTTATTCATCAGAGTTGACGGGATGAGTGTATAGTGTCTATGGTATCCAGGCACATGGCCTATAAGACAAATGGCCTTAAGTCTTATAGCCCCATGTCATATGGCCGAAAAAAAAGTGGCCGAAAAGACAGATGGCCGAAAAGACAGATGGCCGAAATTTCTTTTTTGTCTTGTATCTGTACCATAAGACCCCCATACCACACCATACAATCCCCATACAACACCATACCACACCATACGACCCCCATACTACACCATATGACTCCCATACCACACCATACGACCCCATACCACACCATACGACCCCATACCACACCATACGACCCCATACCACACCATACAACCCCCATACCACACCATACAACCATACAACCCCCATACCACACCATACAACCCCATACCACACCATACGACCCCCATACCACACCATACAACCCCCATACCACACCATACGACCCCCATACCACACCATACGACCCCATACCACACCATATGACCCCATACCACACCATACGACCCCATACCACACCATACGACCCCATACCACACCATACGACCCCATATCACACCATACAACCCCCATACCACACCATACGACCCCATACCACACCATACAACCCCTATACCACACCATACAACCCCCATACCACACCATACCACACCATACACAGCATACGACCCCATACCACACCATACGACCCCTATACCACACCATACGACCCAATACCACACCATGCGACCCCTATACCAGTTCAGCTGCCGCATCGCACTCCAACCTACGGGCGTCGTGTGATACGGCAGCTGAACTGCACGTGAGAAATTCTCCCCCTCGTGAACATTTGTCTATGTATTGTGTGGTATGGTGTGGTATTGTGTGGTATGGTGTGGTATTGGTGTGTGGTATAGGTGTGGTATTGGTGTGGTATAGGTGTGGTATAGTGTGGTATGGTATGGTATGGTGTGGTATTGGTGTGGTATAGGTGTGGTATGGTGTGGTATTGGTGTGGTATGGTGTGGTATTGGTGTGGTATGGTGTGGTATGGTGTGGTATGGTGTGTGGTATAGGTGTGGTATGTGGTATGGTGTGGTATTGGTGTGGTATGGTGTGGTATAGGTGTCGTACAGGTGTGGTATGGTGTGGTATTGGTGTGGTATGGTGTGGTATTGGTGTGTGGTATAGGTGTGGTATTGGTGTGGTATAGATGTGGTATGGTGTGGTATGGTATGGTATGGTGTGGTATTGGTGTGGTATAGGTGTGGTATTGTGTGGTATTGGTGTGGTATGGTGTGGAATTGGTGTGGTATGGTGTGGTATTAATGAGGTATGGTGTGGTATGGTGTGTGGTATGGTGTGGTATGGTGTGGTATTTGTGTGGTATGGTGTGGTATTGGTGTGGTATGGTGTGGTATTGGTGTGGTATGGTGTGGTATGGTGTGGTATGGTGTGTGGTATAGGTGTGGTATGTGGTATGGTGTGGTATTGGTGTGGTATGGTGTGGTATAGGTGTCGTACAGGTGTGGTATGGTGTGGTATTGGTGTGGTATGGTGTGGTATTGGTGTGTGGTATAGGTGTGGTATTGGTGTGGTATAGGTGTGGTATGGTGTGGTATGGTATGGTATGGTGTGGTATTGGTGTGGCATAGGTGTGGTATGGTGTGGTATTGGTGTGGTATGGTGTGGAATTGGTGTGGTATGGTGTGGTATTGGTGTGGTATGGTGTGGTATGGTGTGTGGTATAGGTGTGGTATGGTGTGGTATGGTGTGGTATAATAAACAATATCTTGTTTAGCTTGTCCCTGCATCGCCATACGACAGTGATATATATATATATATATATATATATATATATATATATATATATATATATATATATATATAATGCACTGTAGCACTGAGAAATATCATCACTGGAGATGTTCTCTGCCTTGAAACAAATAGGACATTAGAATCTGTCTGATCATAAATATCAGAACTATTTCTATGTGTCTCAAAGCCTACAAATGGTACCAAGAATCAAGAGCACTAAACTCCTCTACATTTCTCATACAATATTGTACCTGGAAATTTACATGCTATGTGATATATAATGATTTTCTTTCAGATTAATTATAAAGGAAAAGAGAAAAAAGAAATGATGATGTGAATGTGTGTTATTGAATGTTCCTTCATTAGGCCTTGCAACTCCTCATTAAATTTCATTTCGTATACTTGATCTTTAGGGATAACACCATTTAGTAAGTAATTTTATTTTATGTGAATAACTTCTTCCCGTAGAGATAGCATTGTGGGGCAAATCGCCACACCCCCAGTGGCATAACGTGTGCCGATCTACCAGAGCAGCCGATCCGATACCGCAGCCTCGTTCCGGGTGCATGTAAACATTTAAAATGGCGGGCCGGCGCTCGTACGGTGAACTATGGTGACGGATTTTGTTAATTTACAGTTAATTAAACACCCTAAACACATGAAATAAATAGAGAACTAAACTCCCCTGGTGTCCTCGGTGGCCAATCATCCGCTCGGGCTGGATCAGCCACCTCGTACACCATGGTCATTTAGTTCTCTCTATTTATGACTCTGCAGACTCTGTATACACTGCCATACAGGCGACTGTACATCCTAGGACCTTCCTATCTACCAACCACACTCCTCCTATGACATGGAATTTATTAGTCGGGACCTCATAAGTCAATAGTGGCTAAAACTGTTAGGTGTTATTGGGAGTCTGGTGAAGCGACTGGTGTATAGAGATTATAAAGTCAATGCACAAAAATTATAAGGTCACCTAAATTGGTGAAAGCTAGTACTATACAACTACTCCATGCTAAACCTCAGTCAGTTATACATGGGCACCAATAGAATGAGGGTCTTCTGACCTCGCATAACTATGTCTGCAACCTCTTCCTGTTATAGCGTATCTGATGACTTAGCCACCAAATTGATGTCTTTGAAAGGAGAAAAAGAAAAAAAAATACAGAAGAAGGGGGAATCAGCAAAAGAACGGTTACTAGCTCTTGTTAAGACACGGTTTTTCAAGAGATGGGAAGTCATTGCTCAGGAGGTAATGCATACTTCACTTCCAAACTTTCCTTCTATAAATAAGAAACTATATTACACCTTATACCTGAGATGGTAAGGAAAAATCCAACACTTTTCAATTACACCTTTTAATCAAGGTTCCTTACACTAAAAAGCCCCAAAAGCTTTCTTCCTTCAGTTCCCGGATAGATAATATGCAAAAGCTACCCCTGAATCAGTTTCCTATCATTACCTTCTACGAGGATGAAGATAAGAAGTTGGATGGAATCAGAGGAAAAGTACTCCCATGTGTCGACATTCAACCTTAGAACCCTTTAACCCTTTAAAGGCCGCTGATGCAGGAGTGCTTCACAGATGCAAGAGTGCCTCGCGCCCATTGGTCATCATGGTCCGTCATGACTGCTTGCTAGATCCTAATTGGAGCATCATGCACACCCTACAGGAGTGTATTACCCCCGTAGGGTCAGCACGGTGTATGAATGTAGCCCTGGCAAGTTCCTACCAGGGCTGCATTCATGCATCATGACTACCTACAGGTATGGTGCATTAATGCATTAGCGACCCCTAAAGGGTTAGTTATCATGAGATCATGACGTAGGAGTGCTGTCTTGGATAAGATATTTTCACTTGTTAAGCAGTATTAGCTTATATCTCTAGTAACAGATAACACAGATGTAGTACTTCCATTAGTAGTTTCTATTGCACAGATTATGATTGGGGGGTTGGGGTCAGAACATTGTTCATAAGTTTGATAGATACTCAAACTGTCTAAATATGAGTAGTGAAATAAGAATATCTATATGTCTAGGATTTTCTTAGTTATTTGCAAGCAAACACTGGGACATACATCCAAATCTACTAATAAGTTTCATTTGAAGTTGAGATTATAACTGAAGTCGTCTGTGTGCATATTCACCCACGCATATTAGTCTTCACTGCAGAAAATTATTTTGTTCCTAATTAGGATGTTTCTATAGTGGATGCCATATCCAAAGTTCTGATTTTGCATTAGCTATCTAAATGGAAAGAGCTTAGGATTGTTCTTTTTTGTGTGCATGTGTAAGACAGATAATTATGTAGAGCGCACTAGAAATAAAGATAAACTTTAGATGAGAGAGAGAGAGAGAGAGAGAGAGAGAGAGAGAGAGAGAGAGAGAGAGAGAGAGAGAGAAAGAGTGAGGGAGGGAGGAATATGGAGGAAGACTGAGTCGGGAGACAAGATGTGAAGAGACACAGGAAAAGGGGAGAGGATGAGCAGGGGGAAAGAGGTGAGGGGAAGGAATGACAGGGAGGGAGCGGGAGAAGAAGATAGGGAAGAAGAGAAACTGGAGAGAGAGAAAAAAGTGATGTGTGGATCCTGCAGGTGTGCCTTCGTTATTTACAAAAATGGTGGCGTTTTTAACAAAGTGCTACACATCTCTCTCCATCCTCAGTGTGTGTGGCAGACCGTCATGTGCACTACTACACTTTCACTCACAGCTGGGCTATAAACCTTTAAGGACCAAATGGGTTCATTCTCCCTGCTCGTCATGATACACCAATGCAGTGCTGGCAAGTGTGCTTGCCTGCACTGCATTGGCGCATCATGCTGATCCTGCTTTGGGACTTTGACAACCTCGGAGGGTTGGCATTGTGCAGGGATCAGCCAATGGCAGTGAAGGCATAGGGGATATTGGGGATGCATCCCAAAGACTCTCTATAGGTTTCGGTAAAGAGTATATTGGCATATAGTGAATTTACACAGGTCATTCCCCACACGTTTTAAAGGTAGTAGACATGATCTACTCAAACGGCACCGAGTGGCAAAAAAATGAAACTTTCAAATTTGACAATATCTGCTCATATTATTTTCTTATAATGATATTATGATATAGCCCATCTTTATCAACACTTTATGCGTAATACTTTGGCATTCTACCCATTATTATCACTGGCTTTCATATTGCCCATACTCATAGACTCTTATATCAAAGTAATAAGGAATTTCTTTTAGTTCAATCAGATAGATTTCAATTTATTTTTGACCTCTTACTTTTTGGTTCCAAAATGTTTCTAAAGATCTTAGGTATGTATACATGAGGTTTGGTTAAGAAAGTTTTGGCAGATTTCTTTCCATGGAATTAAATGTAGGAAAATACACTTTCTCATAGGCAGCCATAATCAAGACTACCAAACCTCAATGCCCTCCAATGGAAAAAAGGGACAACGTGACCTATGGTTTTTAGGCTTTCTTTCTGTCACCTAACCATCAAACTAACTTCCCTGAAAATTACAAAGAGAAATTAGTGGTCAATTTTGAACTAGGTGGATTATATCTACTTCCTTTAAAGTGCTCTGCCTCCACTGGCAGCCCAGGAGCTCTCTTTGATAATGACAACCTATGGGTTTAATGCATTTAAGCACTATGTGGCCAATAAATGGTTGCTACTGCTTGTCCCCTTTGAACATAGTCCTATAATGGCCAGCCCTTTGGTACTACATCCATGACACAATACAAACCCATCACCCATTTAGTGGCCTCTGCATAGAAGTGGTGACTTTTTGTCCAGTAATAAGGCCTACTGCATTATACACAGGTATATTCTCTGACCTGTCAGGTTCACTCTATATTAGCAAGTGCATGACCTAGAAGAATACAATATAATACGAACATAGGTTTGATTTCATTCCTAGGTTACACCCACTTTTTCAATTCTGAAAAGTTGTTTTTGTAGTGACACCTCCTGGCTCTTTTTACTCTACTCTTTACCTCATTACCTGTGAAGTCATACAAAGGTTCAACAACAAAAATCTCTACTAAGTAGATACAGGCACTTTGAAGTTGTTTGGAACCCCTGCCCTCACTAAGATCCTCTCAGACACTTCTGTCCTATCCATTGCCTTCTATCCCAACTGCTGATATTCCAGTATTAAGTCCAGTTTAAGCCTGATTTTTTAACTCATTCTCAAATCCCACCTGTTTCTGCCTTTTATTTTCCTTTCTCATATATATTTTATTTATGTGTTTTAGCTTTAAATTCAATGGGGGCAATATCATCTAGAAACCCCTTGCTCTAAATGAAGGGTGTGCCCATGTATGTAATGTATATATTAAAAAGGTGGGGGGATACATGACTTGTAACACTGGACTAAGCTTGAAAAAGAGATCCTGACCAGTGCTGAATGGGTGGCTGTAAATAGGTCAGATGAAAAGGATACACTTCTGTCCCCACAATCTCATCAGGCAAACACGATTTGTTGACCCAAAAATCAACCTCTTGGCATCAAAGGGTATGTGCCAGGAATACCTGCAGGTCTGTACGGATGGTGTAGAGGCACATACCATGTGTCAGCTAGCCAACATGGAGCTCTCATAGGTAAATTCCATGTGTTTCCAGTAACCTGGCTGGATTTCCTTTTTCGATTTTGTATAGAAATGTATGGGCAGATCTATCTGATTTCTTTCGTTCAATGTCAAATTTGTGATAAAGATTATATATTCATGAAAAATGGAATTTCTAAAATTCTCAAATTAAAAACGACCTCAGCTGTTGAAATGGCTCCTTTACTATCGGTTTATTATACACCGTTTGACTAGGGGAATAGAGTCACCAGAGGAAAACACCATGCACAGTCCCTATAGTACTTACAACAGGTCTTTGCCAGGAATAGACTGATCCCTTTTTATGAGAGGGGGCTATATAATAGGGCAGGCTATTAAATGAAAAACTTACTCTTGTATTGATTGACTGATAATAAAAGAAAATTCAACTTAAACTATTAAGAACTTGATTGGTGTTTGTACATATAAGTGCTCCGCCATCAGTCACCAAATGCCATTGACCTTGAAAGAAAGTGTATTAAATAAATAAAATGCACCTACAAATATCAAAGGTTCTAATGAGGCTAAAGATGATTTTAATAGTTGAAATATGCAAGTAAGAGTCTTGAAGAACAAATATGAATGCACCCTTCATGGATTTCATATCCATGTGTAAAACCAATTTTCTTTATCACAGTTACTTTGCTCCTCTAAAAGAAATACCACTAGAGATCGGAATAAATGAGGCCTATCTAACTTCAATGACAACAGAAATTACATCTATTTTACCAGTTCTACTTGCAATAAATGCTAGTTTTCTACTCAGACGGTCACTCACACTACCATCCCCTCTACCACACTCTATCATCATCTAAATCAGAGGGGACTCGTTTAAAGGCCAGGGTTCAAAAGACCACTGTATCTTACATCCCCGTGAAATTCATTTTGGTGTTTAAACGATGCTGACCAATCATATACCAAGGAATCCCTCAACATTATACACCAGGAGTTTGGTAATATCGCTCAGACTTAGATGATTTCCAATTCAATTTGGAAAATGATAAAATAGAAGATAGAAGAAAATAGCTAGGGCAATGACCAAATCTTGTGGATGGCATAGTGTTACCTGCATCAATCTCCAATATTAAGGATATAAAAATGGTCTGTAGTGCTCTTATGTTTTGTGTAGTCATGTAGTGATTTAGATGATCTGCCTCAGATTGAAATGTTAAGTGTAAGTTAGTTATAGTAAGTTCATATATTAACAAGCTGTTACATCTCCAATGACAATACAGTGATGATGTGCCCTAATGATTTGTGTAATCACTGTAGCGATCTAGATGGCGATTAGCTACAACATCCTTTGAAGCTGATTTAATCAGTAGACTCATATGAAGGAAGGGACAGGGGATAAAAAAGACAACCAATAGACCTTTTATAGTGTTCACCTTTATCATATTTCGTAAGTGGAAGTAGATGTAATGACAAAAACACCCACATGGGAAGACCGAAAGGTGAATTACACTACCAAGGTGACTGATGTCAATGAATGAAAATCCAGTGCTATTGATTAATTGCAATGTGGATAACAGTGAAAGGACAATATCTTTGTTTCCTTCAATCTCTTCTTTCTCCACTTAATACTTTGTTGATACTTTTAAAGCCATAAGATAGGTCAAAACTATTTACACGCCCCCCCCTTAGTGCTTGCATTTGTCTTGCTGATGAAGCTACCTTTCATGTTAGATTATGATATAGGGCAATGGACGAATCCTGTGGATGGCATAGTGTTACCTCTATCAATTTCCAAAAGTGAGGAAATAGAAATGGTATGCAATGTTCGGGCCACTGTAATGTTCGGGCAAAGGGGAAACGTTACGAGCTGGCTAACTATAGAAAATTGATATATACACGATGTACTTCCATAAGCTGGTTCATGCACCAATGCTTCACTCTTATAGTTCGTGTAGTCATGTAGTGATTTAGATGATAATTAGCTACCATATCCTGAAAAACTGATTTAATCAATATCTTCATATGAAGAAAGGTACAAGGGATGAAAAAGACAACCAATAGACCTTTTTCATCTTTCATAGGTGGGAGTAGATGTAATGGTTTAACAGCTACATGGGAGGACCGAAAGCTGAATCATACTACTAAGGCGACTCATGTCAATGAATGAAAAGTCTGTGTTTTTAAGTAATGTCAATGCTGATTAGAGAGAAAGGACAATATCCTTGTTTCTCTCAATCTCTTCTTTCTGCATTCGATACTTTTTCTTATAGTTTTTATGCCTTAAGATGGGTCAAAATACTTAAACACCCTCCCTTAACAAGGGCCAAACTAATTTAGGGCACACCCCCTACAACACCCCTGTCTATAATATAGGTGTTTATTACTGTCTGTTCAAAAGCTTGGTTGCCTTTGACTTGCTGATGGAGCTCTCCTTCATGCTAGATAGATTATGATGTAGACAGCCTCTCCCCATGTACACCGAGTTAGCATGATGTTAGCCAGATACCAGACTCATTATAATGAGATTCTTATTGATGTGCCAGTGCATGTCTGACATCTTTGCACTGATAGCATAGACACTATATCTACACACAAATGAATATAGATGGCTCCATCTTTATTCCATATCCATAAATCTGGCGTGTGGGAGAGTGTTGGTAAAGAGGGCTGCTAATCTTCTTATGTAGAAAAGGTTCATCTAGGGCCACATAGCAACTTTGTTAACAAGGGACATGATGCATTCATACATAAGCAAATGTCCACTCAGCCATATAATGGCTTCGTGGGATACGCCAGTCCAACCTTGGGGAATACAATGTAAAAATCCCATGGAAGTGGATATTTGCTGTTATGTCATGGCCTAGGGGGTTATTTTGCTTTTAAATAAAGAAAAACAGCTCAGATCTGTTCAAAATCCAAGATGGCAGACACCCATTGAATACGGACACATTGTATTCAATGCCCCCCATTGTACTTATCTATAGTGACGTTCGTATCAGCTATGACATAAAACCCTGACCCATCTATGTCATTGGTCTGCATCCATCAGTTCATGCATTGTGATGACATAATAATAAATGGTTGCTTCAGTCCAAAAATGCACTAGCCCCTTAGGATGCTGCTGATATTTCAAAGTTGTTGTTTCTTGGTCTACTGAAGAGCTACTCTCCAGCATTGCATTGATCATGCCAAATCGTAGGGAGTGTATCAACTGTTTCGGGTCATGTATGAATGCAGCGATGATCAGTTACTTGTCATGTTGAGTTACTCACCAGGGTCATGTTCAATGACCCAGGGGTATGATGCTTATTGATAATGATGCATATTAAAGGATTAAGACACTATACATATAACGAGTCATGATAGTAAGCATTTACCTTATATGTCACAAATGGCTTGTACCTTATACACCCATTGTACACATACTAACGATTTTGTTCCCAATAAGGAAGCAAACCAGTCGATTCTGAAGGGTGTCTGGGGTAAATATAGATCCTCCAACCTGTTCTTACTAAAACAAGAGCATTGGTGCAGAAAACATCAATTAGACATAATGGTAAAGGTTGTCAATCTAGGAGGAGATTAAGGAGGCTAAAAAAAACTAGCACCTTTTTAAAACCTATGCCTATTGAAGAGCCTCATAATTATATAGACAAATGAGATATGCTGTATTTAAATAATACTGGTAGTTCAAAAAGAACCACCTCTAATCGCATGTGACAGACTTCATCTCTACATACAGATCCACCGTCACAGATCTATATCCTTGAAATTCTTTCCCAATCTAACAAGTACAAAAATGACATGCCTGGGTGCTTGATCCTATAATAATTAACATCATCTGAATATAAAGCCATGAATGAAGCTAGGCTGTTATTTGCAGTCATACCAATTGGTGAGCTAAGCATTTTCTCCGATTTGTTGTCATTGTGAAACTTCATGGTATTTTTCAATGGAGATGATTTGGTCAATAAAGTGACATCCTGATGACAATAAATTATGTTTTTAAACCACCTCCAACATCTCTCAGTTGGCTCTGAGGGAGAACTATCATTAACCCTTCCAAGTTTACATGATCTTCGGTTCTTTGGTTTCATGATGCCTTTATGCAGTGCCCGCAAGGCTGCCCGCCAGCAGTGATTTAGTTGTGACTTCTGGCAGTGCCTTAACTCCTCGTAACACATGAGCGTGACCCTTTTGATGATCAAGGAGTACCAAAAGGGCCTCATGTATTCAAAGTTTCTTCCAAAGTTCAAAGTACTTCAAATAACTTTGCAACCCTTACAGGGGTAAACACTGTGTTTTTACAAGGGAGCTAAATGATTACTACCAAGGTCACATTCATTAGAGTTGACAAAACAAGGTTTTAGTGTCTATAGCTTGGATAAAGGAGTGGTCTACTAAGCATCAAGCATAAGAATTTGCTAATTGGCGGTGGGTCTGGCTGTGGAGAGAGGACCTAATATGGCTATATTTTGAGGGCCCATGAAAATTTGACCATTGAATCATTATTGCTGGTCAGAAAATAGCTCTAGGGAACAACCCCCTCTAAATTTTTCATGAGTTCAGTCCATATGGCTCATACTCATGAGTCCTACCTTCATATAAGAAAGCCCCATGCGACCTTTAAAATCATAGACAATGACTGGTCCCTTATAGAATTATCTTGGGTGTCTGTGGTCTGAGACCTCTGTGTCCTGCCATGTTCTATAATAAATAATGATATCACCCTTGCTGCTATCTATTCCCTGTGAATAATCACTCGAGTCAGTCATCGGGAACCAAATCTCATTGTGATCATACATATGGGACATCCAACAGTAATGGAAGCTTGTCCTGCATCACCATACCACAGGTGTTCATCTATATTTAATGCACTGTAGCATTGGGAAACATAATCTCTGGAGATATTTTCTGCCTGGGAACAAATGTGGGTCAACATGGTATAAGGTACGCCCGCGAGGGGGTGCGTGGGCGTAACTTTTACTGTGTTGATGATCCACAAATTGGACATTGGAATCCCTCTCTTTATAAATATCAGAACTATTTCTATATGTCTCAAAGCCTACAAATGGTATGAGGAATCGAGAGGCAATAAGCTATGGTACATTTCTCATACAATATTCAAGTTATGTTCTCACATTGTGCCAGACAAATTATATGCTATGTGATTTATATGACGGTTCTGAAATAATCAAATTACCTTTCATATAAATAATTAAGGAAAAGAGAAATAAAAACGACAGTCAATTTCAATGTGTCGCATTGAATGTGCCTTCACAGCCTATGCAGCAACACAGCAAAGTACTCAGGACTGGATTCTCCATAATACATAGATACCTATTTGGAACTTTCCCTTACTAAGACTAACATTCAAGCAAATGACTACTGCCTCTCTTGATCTTTACCTCGTGGAGTAGAAACAGAGCTGTGTGGAGGTGACGGGTACAGGAAGCGCCATTAGTTGGAGGAGGCCCCCATAGAAGTGTTGGGTGAGAAAAAGGGGAATAGGAGAACTTCATATGAGGCCATGTACAGATTGTAGTGGTTTCTAGATAAATGCCACTACCCCATGTACAAGATGTATCTCACATATAAGATGGACCTAGACTTTGTGAATGTGCCAGAAAAATACTAAAAGACCTAAGTCTTTATCATTGGATAATTTCCTTTTCAGAGTGAAAAGGAATCTGCGTGTAGCTAGGAAGAGAGACCCTGTGTGCATTGTGTGCTCATCAACATCCATATCTAATGTAGTTTTCTTGCGTGTACTACGCTACTGCTCAATATTATGGTAAACAACATTACTCACTGACTCATTTTATTTCTTATAACTTATAAACACCACATGAGCAGCTCTTCCAGTAGAAAATGAGTTTTGCTGTCAAACCTGATAACTGCCATCACCCCTTCAGCAAGAAACCCTCAACACAATACACCAGGGGCATGGGCAGCTTTATTGAAATCTCTCAGACTTAAATGATTGCTCTCCAACTCAATATGGAAAGTGCTAAAAGAAAAGGAAAATAGGACAGTTAGGGCAATGAGCAAATTGTGGGGAGGAGGGGCGCAGTGCATAGTATTACATCAAGTCAATTTCAAATATTAGGGAGATAAAAATGGTATGTTATCCTTGCACCTGAGAGAAATGATAAAAATAGCCTAGGAAATTAATATATATTTTAATGAGCTTGCTTACATCTCTAATGTCAATGCAGTGATACTGTGCCCTTATGTTTTGTGTAACAATGATAGTGATTTAGATGCAGATTAGCGGCATAATATTAAAAAGCTGATTTAATCAATAACACCATACGAGGGTTCAGTAGATGATAAAGACAGCCATTAAGCCGTCCATAGTGATCATCTTTCTCATTATTCATTAAGGGGAGCAGATCTGGTGATAAAAAAACTCCATGGGGGAAAAGCATGCTCTACTACCAAGGTGACTGATGTCAATGAATGAAAAGTAATACAAGTTAGATGAGGGTCGTGAAAGAACAATAATTTTCCCTTAATCTCATCTTTCATCACAGAATAGTTTTTCTCATGTAGGGCGTAGCATGATGATCAAATCAGGATACAAATTTACTCTATCACTGTTACAAAGAGGTTAGCGGCATTATGCACATTATCAAATTTTATCATAACTCAGAAATGCAGCTCTGGTTAGACTCCCATTCGAAGAACTAGGGCTTTTATTAAATGCACCTTGTGCCATCTAGAAGATTAGAGCATACCACTGGGAATCTTCTAGTGATGGCTAAAAGCACTCTGAGAGAAATACAACACCGGGAAAAAGGGGAAATAGATGGTCTAGTATCCTCTGTGTTTAATCGAGTACGGGGTATCTTAGCCGTGGGACACCAAATATAGGAGGTGTCCTTCAGTTCCTCGATAGATACTACAGAGGAGCTGCCCCCGAATCAGATTCCTATCATTACCTTCTAGGAGGATGAAAAGAAGAAGTTAAAGGGAACAGAGGAATGTGACTCTGATGTGTCGACTTTGAATGTCAACCTCAGAACACTTTAAGGGCCCCAATGCAGGAGTGCATCATCCCCATTGGTCGTCATGGTCCAGCAATAAACAGATGAAGTGCTGGTGAGAGTGTTTGCTACCACCTCATCAGAACATCATCACCACCCTTCAGGGGCATATTAACACTGTAGGTCTGCATGACGTATGAACATTAATGCCATGGCTGATACAAACGTCACTATAGAACAGTACTGGACACGCCATATTCAATCGGGGGGATGGAATACAATGTGACCGTATTCAATAGGTGTCGCCATCTTGGATTTTGAACAGTTCTGAGCCAGTTTTCTTTATTTAAAAGCAAAATAACCCCCTAGGCTATGACATAAATGCAAGTGTCCACTTCAACAGGATTTTGTATTGTATATGATGGCTTCATGGGATATGCCAGTCCCACCTCGGGGAATATGATGTAAATATATCCCATGGTCATGGACATTTGCTTATGTATTCCTGACAATTTACACACAAGGGCTGCACTCATGCATCATGACGACTGATGGGCATGGTGCATTTCTGTTACAGCGGCCCTTAAAGGGCTTAGAGTAGTAGTAAATGTGATATAGAGGTGCTGTCTTGGATAACATATTTTCACTTGCTAACGAGTGTTAGCTTATTCCTGTAGTAACAGAGATGTAGTTTTTCCATTAGAAGTTTCCATTACACAGATAATGATGGCGGTGGGGGGGGGGGGGTCAGAACATTGTTCACTGAATACTCAAACTTTCTAAGTAGTCAAATGAGGACATCTATATGTCTAAGATTTGATGAGTTATTTGTGAGCGAACACTGGGACAACCATCCACATCTACTAATAAGTTTCCTTAGAATAGAAAGAGCTAAGGATTTTTCATTTCTCTTATCTTTTTTTTTTTTTTTGCATGTCAGAGACAGAGATAACTACATGGAGCGAGCTAGCTAGAAACACATAGACAAAGAGAGAGAGAAAAAGGAAACAGACAGCCATACAGAGGCAGATGGACATGAATGGACAGAGAATGAGACAGAGAGAGATACAGATACAAAGAGAGAAATATGCAGGGAGACTGAGTCAGGAAAGGATGAGATGCAGGAAAAAGGATGAAAGAGAGAAAGCAGAAAAAGGAGAAGGGGGAATGAGATAGGAAGAGACAGACATACAGACAGACTCCAGACAGACAGACAGACAGACAGAGAAATGAGGTAGAGAACGAGATAAGCTGGAGCAAGGCACTTTAAAGCCCGATGTGAAGATCGTGCAGGTGGTTTCCATTATTTACAAAATGGTGGCCTTTTTAACAAAGTACTACACATCTCTCTCCATCCGCAGTGTGTGTGGCAGGCCGTCAGGTGCACTACCACTCTCTCACTCACAACTGGGCTTTAACCCTTTAAGGGACAAATGAAGCATCTGAGTTCATGCTCCTTGGTCGCCATGATGCACCAATGCAGTGCTGGTGAGTCTGCTTGCCAGCACTGCATTGGGGCATCATTCCAGCCCTTTGGAACTATGACAGGCACGTAGAGTTGGCATTATAGACAAATCAGCCAATGGTTATGGAGCCGTCAGGCATGTGGGGATGCATTCCCAACACTCTTTATAGCTTTCAATATAGAGTATATTGAAATGAAGCAAAATTTACAGAGCTCTTCCTCCATAATTCCCCAGCTGCTCCACCTCCATTGGCTGCCTTGTCAAGTTACTGAACAGGCAGTGGCAGATTCAGGTTTTTCTAAATCGAGGCGGTGTGCCCCTCATCTAATACCTTATTTTGCGGCTAAACTTTGGAGAACTCTTAATTACTGGCATAAGGGAGGGCGTGCACACCCATGGCCCCCATCTAAATCCCCCACAGCGAGGACTGCTCTCATTGACCATGACGACCAATAGGCTTAATGCATTAAAGCACTTTGTGGTTCTTAAAGGGTTGCTACTACTTGTCCCCTTTGAACACAGTTCTATAATGGCCCGCCCTTTGGTACTACATCCCTGACACTACATGAACTCATCGCCCAGTTGGTGGCCTCTGCATAGATGTGGTGACATTGTCCAGTAACAAGGCCTGCTGCATTATGCACATTCTCAGACCTTTCAGGTTCACTGTATATTAACATGTGCATGACCTAGAAGAATACAATACGAACATAGGTCTGATTCCATTCCCAGGTTACATCCAATTTTTCACTTCTGAAATTTGGGTTGTATTGACACCTCCCAGCTCTTTTTAGTCTACTCATCAACTTGCAATTACCTGTGAGGTTACACAATGGTTCAACAATATTGAAACTGTACTAGGGAGACACATGTACTCTGAAGTTGCTTCTCCTGCCTTCACTAAGATGCCCTCATTCACTTCTGCCCTATCAGTTGCAGTCTATTACAACGGCTGATACCCCAGTCTTAATTTTAGTTCAAGCATGATTTTTCTACTTTATCTCAAATCACAGAAAGATTTAGGATTTTATCAGATTATTACATACTGCAGCAACTCCCACCTGTTTCTCTCTTTTATTTCCTTTTGTTATCTATTTTTTATTTATTGATTTTCACTTTAGATTCAAATGAGGAAATAGCATCTAGATACATACTGTTCCAAATGAAGGATATGTAATATATATCTAAAAAAGATGGGGGGTGATCTTGCAACTAGACAAGAGAGGCATTTAGCAACGGTAATTGAGCTAAGATCGAAGGAGAGATAGAGACATCCTGAACAGTGTTGAATCCACAGTCACTAACGAGTGACCGCAAATAGCTCAAAAGAAAAGAATAAACTTCCGTCCCCACAATCTCATCAGGCAAACACAATTTGTTGACCCAAAAATCAGCCTCTGGGCATTGAGCAGTCTGTGCCAGGAATACCTAGAGGTCTGTACCAAGGTTGTAAGGGCAGATTCAAGTGTGAGCAAGCCTACATAGAGCAGTCAGGGGTGATTTATGTGATGTATATCTATGGTACCTCTCATAAATGGTGCATCTCATATACCGACCTAGTGGGGTACAGTATTGACCCGTGAGATAATTCCCTTCATTCATCAAAGACCTTTTAGGGTGCATTGCAGAACAACTGCTCCCCATTGTGCTGGCCGTCATCAGAGCTTATCTTTCTGAGTACCAGCTTAAGCAATGGTGGACCCATTGGATTACTGGGGAACTTGGTATATTAGGCTCACCCTGAGTGTATATCATTTTGAAAATAGCTACTTCAACAAGGCTACTCATTTTCTCTACTTGTACAAATGTAGAAGCTACCTCCACATCACCCACCCCATTATGAAAGAAGCTAATGCGACAGAACTATTTCCACTCTAATATCAGGAGTCCTGTCCAGCTTTCTGGCCATGAATATTCATGACCTCAGCTGTTGAAATGGCTTTTTATACTATCGGGCCATTAGTATACACCATTGAATCAGGGGAATAGAGTCACCAGAGAAAATACCACTGTCCCTATACTACTCACACCAGGTAGCTGCAACGAATAGACCAATAGACCTTATTCCTAATAGATAACTGCTCCCTTTTCATGAGAGGAGGCTATGGACAGGCATTCAAGAACTCATATAACTGCAATTACAAATATTGAAAATTCTAATGGGTTTATGAGTTTATCTAAGTTAGTTTTAGAGCTGTTAGTAAAATCTCTAACATAAAGCACATGGACACAACCTTTGTGGGCCTCATCTCCACGGATTAAAGCAATCTTCTTTATCACAGCTATTTACCCTTCCAGAAAAAGAAAACCACTGCAGATGGACATTCTTGGGAGTTATTCAGATTCAATGACCCTGGAAATTACCTCTATTTCGCTAGCTATTCTCTGACTAAATGCTGGTTTTCTACTCAGACGGTCTACTCACACTACCATCCCCTCTACACCCTATCATTATCTAAATCAGAGGGGGGTCGTACATCCTTCCAGGGGGAAGCAGCTTTTACTGTAATGTCTTGTTTATACACCAGGGTCTCAATATAAATAAGTGCTGGTCTTGACTTAGTGCCGGGGCACAAGTTATTGAAAATAATCGTTAGGACTGAAAAGAGTTTTCCCAAATGAGGGCCAGGGACGTTGAGGTATTAAAATTAAAGGTACTTAGCACCATCTATGCAAGCTCCACCTAGTGACAAAAAGATGAAACTGCCAAATATGACGATATTTGCTTGCGGTTCTAACGTAGTGGCTGTGTGTAGTCATAGAACTTTAAGGAATAGCTTCCTGGACAAGGTGAAAAGGGGTACATGGTCACCCTGTAAGAGTTGCATACTGTTTAATGTGTGGTGCTCTTTGGTTGTTGCTCCTCATGGCTATGTTCATATACCATGCTGGACCCTATTGGGAGTCTAGGGGATCCATTATCGACCAATTAAAAATCACCACTGTTATCACTGATGGAATTGTAGGATGCAACTAGTACCCATCATGCTGGCTTACCTTAGTATTTTTCTTGCAATTACCATGTTCGGCAATGGTCGCGCCCAATACGGGTCCCTTAAAAAGTCTATAGGCTACAATACTGATACACTCCTGAATATTGGGCATGATGCATTTTTGAATTCATGGGGGGACAGTCAACAGTGCTGCATTGGTGCGTCATGGCAACAAATGAACATGGTCCCAGTAACAATGTGTCGCCCTTAAAGGGTCATGGTAAGGATAGGGCTGAACATGGACCAGGCGCGTAGTGGTATCCCTAGGTGATGCGTCACGTCTTGCTGGCACTGCTTTCTGCACTCTGGGGTGTCTAAAGGTCAGTGGTCACGTGACCCACTACTACATCCTCCCATGGAAAGTTCAGGATTTGCATTGTGAATTACTTTGTACCAAAATAGAGGAACACCCACTGAACAAGGTATTACAGCTCGTACACATTACCAATGTCAAGGAGAGGCGGACTATGCACTTGTTTTGATTTGTTTTATCAAATTTCACAGTCCATAGTTCAAAACTTTGTTGTGAATTTCTGGAGCTGGAGTAAAACTGAAACCCATTGATCATCCAATCACCAAGGTTGATTCAAGGCTTCCCTGGGTTGGTGGACCCTGTACCATCTATTGTAATTTTTGTAGACTTAACACCCAAGAATCGCATTGCACCCTACCCTATCCAGCAACGACACAATATGAGACAGACACCCACATATCGATTTGGCAAACAGATCTATATGTACAAAAAGTGTGACATTGACTCAGGAGTGAGGTCTGGCATACTACTCTTGCATTGGCCCATCTGAGTTGGCATTCACATTTTAAGGCAATGCCACATACTACACCACCCACGCCACTATCTATGCAAAAAGGCTACTCGTGCAATCACTATGCTGTCATTATGTAAGGTACTACAATCACTGAAACCCTCTAAGAAATAACGGTTGAATCTACCTGGCATCCTCGTAAAACTGAACAGTAAACCACAGTGATTATAATGCAGTGAACCAGTGGTGTTTCTACAATGAAGCCCCAGATGGCAGTACAGTGAAACACTGTGACACAGGGAATCTCTGTGAAAATAATGGTAAAATTCTTGTCACAAAGTCACCATAGATCTTTCGTTAATTTGATGACATTTCTTTACAGTGCAGCAATACTGAATTCCATTGTTATTCCTATGGCAATTTTGGTACGATTGGAAGGGGGCATTTGTAGTATATGTCAGGAAATACCCTAGGAAGCCCCCTTTTGGTAGTTGAGCACTAGCACAGCCCATTTGCTAGCAGCCTGCAGGTCAGGCAATTTGGAAGTATTGTACCTAGGTGGATAACGTGAGAGGTTCCGAGATTAGAACTGTCCTGGCCGCGTGTAAAGGTAAATAAGAAATATTGCTATAGACTTAGACCCATTACACTTTACAGTCAGGTTGAATATACAATATAATAAAAAAAGCTCAGTGTATAGCCATTGAGAGGTTTTGTTTTTCCTTGTTCACAGCCTGTAGCCCTCTAGGCCCACTCAATATCATCCTCTCTAGACGCCCTACTGCAGCTCCTCCCAGCGGGCACCTCCTGTATGACCAACATGCCGTTATGTCAAGGTCAACACTGGACATAGTTCCCCAGGTCACTCTGAATTCCCTGAGCATGCGCCCTGGTGATCCTCTTACTTCCGGCTGTGTAATGGTGGTGTGGCTGATTTGTCACGTGACTGATGGCAGCCGCCTCCCGTGGGCATCTTGCAACATCTCGCGAGATGATGATGGTCACGTGTCCTCTGTGTCTCCCTCTGCCTTTTATTATAATGCTTTTTACCTGCGGCAGGTGGCAGCAGGATCGGGTAGAGTTATCGTGTTATTTCATCTCGTCTCATCTCCCCCTTTGTATTTGTCTGTCTGTCTTTGTATTTGTCTGTCTCTGTTTCTACATACTGTAATGGCCCGTTTAAGCACCGGGGGCTCAAATAAGTGAGTGAGTGAGTAATAGATGTTTAACGCCATTTCAACAGCTAAGGTCATATTCATGGCGAGAATGACATTGCACAATTTCACAGAGGAATGTGTCAGTGCCCGTGCATGTGTGCACCACACACAGCCTGAGGGGATAGGAAAGATGAGAAGTAGGCCCTTTAAGTGGGCTAGGGAAGCCCGCCTCAAATAAGCGCCAGTCTCTAATAGGAGCAGGGGGTTCAGGGTCACTGAAATTATTTTTAAGCACTAAAAACAGTATTCAAATAAGCGCATGTCTGGTACAAGTGACAGGGGTTACCGGTACCGTGGGAATGAAATCAATGAGTTCCTGGGTGCTTATACGGGCCACTTCAGTATATGTCTCTCTGTTCCGGTGTCTGACTGTTTTGGTGTGTTTCTCTCGGCCTCTCTGTCTGTGTCTATCTGTCATTGCCTCTCTCAGTCTCTCCATTTTTTTCTCTCTCAGTCTCTCTCTCTCTGTCTGCCTCTGTCTGTCCTTCTCTCTCCCTCTCACTCTTTTCCTCTCTAATATGTTAGGGTGATAGGTTTCCATTAAGCCTTATATGTTTCCATTTACAATTCAGGTTCTGCTACACAAGCTAAGGTAACTAAAAACTCAAGTGTCCGATTCATAGCAAATCTTCCCTATACAATATGTACTATAGTGCATAGGAGGTATTAAGTTCCAACATCTGATTTCTTTTTGTCTACCAGAAGCTGCAAAACGCACTGATAAGAAATGTTATGATGGATACATCCATTTCTGGGGACACACAGGTTCCCATCTTATCAGCTCTCATCAGTGCATTTTGCCGGAAACCAGCTCCATGCAGTCCAGCATGCAGCCCATAGTGTAGCATGCATGTTTGAGACCGTGCAATGACTACAAATACAATGACTACAAATATAATGACTACAAATACAATGACTACAAATACAATGACTACAAATACAATGACTACAAATACAATGACTACAAATACAATGACTACAAATACGATGATTACAAATACGATGACTACAAATACAATGACTACAAATACAATGACTACAAATTCCCCACTAGGCTTGACACAGATACCAAACTCTCAGCTCAAAATGAGATCTAGATGACGTAGTGTTGATCACGCCATCGGAAGCGACCAAAAAAATCTGGCTCTTTATCATCCAATCAGCAGCCTCGTAAGAGCAAGCTTTTGGGAGGATTTCCGCAGATGGGCGCACGAAATGCGCAAGTTTATGTCGTGATAAAAGTGCTCTTAATGTCCCATCAGTCCCTGCGGCACCGGAAGTGACGTCATGATGGGTGAAAAGACGTCTGCTTACTCCCTGAAATTTCACGCCAATGTTATACGATATCAGCGGGGATAATTATGAAATAGATTGATATGGGGGAAACCAGTTTTCCATGTCTTCATTAAGATTTGATTGTTTCATTGTAAATTTGGAGCTGATTGGTCACATTTTACATCAAGTGGAATTACTTCCGGTCCATCGTTACTTTATCACTTTTTGGACAATGTGGCTGATTTTCTGAGGCTCATTCCTCATGAGTAGCCGCATCACGTCTGACTTCTACTACCATTATCAAACCTAATAAGCCTTTAAGGGCCATTGATGCATTAATGCATCATGCCCATTGATCGTCATGATGCATGAATGCAGCCCTGATGAATAACCCACCTGGGCTGCATTCAAGCATCATGCCGACCCTACAGCGTACGCATAATGCTCCAATGAAGTGCTGGTCAGCAGACTGTCCAGGACTTCACTATAATGCATCATGAAAATCAATGGGTATGATGCATTTCGGCATCAGTGGCCCTTTAAGGTTGACATTGCATGATGCACCAAAGTTCTGCTGACAGTGTATCATACAGATGGCAAGATCATGACGACCATAAACACGATGACCAAAGGACATGATGCATTGTGTCCCGTAAAAGGTTAAGAGTTTAAGCTGCAAAAGTGAATAGGAACGTTCTGCAAAAACCTGGCCTTGATGTAAATGATCATGTGTTCATATGGTGGCACGTGACCTCTCTTGATTCCATGTTTGATATACAGTATTTCGAAGGCGATTCATATGTCAAGTGACAGTCAAGTATAAATTCAGTTTAGAAATGATCTGGTTTGTGAGAAAAAATGATATCCTTGTTTTTATGCTATTCATGCCATATGTTGCATTTGCAATCAATAATGATAAATGATTACCTTGAACAAGTCAATCCGATTGTTTCAATGAGACTTTTCTTTTTCTTTTAAAGTTATGCATAAACCCCCTGCTCATATTGAGATGATGGATGACATCTTGGGAGACATCATTGACTTGAATCCTCACTAATCCCAAGTAGATTATTCCCATACTAATTGAGGAATGGTCATTAGTGGAGTTGATCCCTTACTAAGGATTACGGAAAGTTTAGACCTAGGGGTTCCTACTCATTAAACCCCAGACCGGAACTTCTTACTTTAATAGATTATCCCCCAGTTAGGCTTCTATCACTCTACTGTCGGAAGCAATTTGACTTGGCGGTTTGGGGCTCCAAAGTGCCCCACAAGAATGAAGTTGTGGAGATTGGAGATTCTGAGCACTGCAAGGCAGGGCTGTTCACTCTCGAGAGTGCCTGGGGGGTTGGCCACCGAGGACAATATTGAAACTTTAGACATCATTTTTCCATTACACAACAGTTCTTCTCCTGGGTGGCCTCTCACAAGTTGCTATGACTATGCAATTCCAATACGATTCATAATGCCTAATATCACAGTAGAATATACCCTCGACTGTTTGGTCATTCAATGTTCTATGCCCGATGGAAATACATAGCAGCACTTTCTTTATCTAAGTCCTGAGCAACTTCTGTTCTAAATGTTTAATTTAATTCATATAAATGTAGTAATTGCTTGGAGGAAACTATAGTCAGATTTGCATTAATCATTGAAATTTAACCCACTTTGATACTGTCCTGAATAGGAGATACCTTAGTAAAATCCCTTGCTAGAATCCCAGCCTGTGCCAGGTAGCTTATTCTGCAGTAGTTGGTCGTTGCGTGACTTGGACAATTAGCACCTTGTGATTCAGCAGTCTCATCACACTGCTGTCCAACGCCACACCTGTTGCTACCCCCCCCCCTCTAGCACTGCCTCCCTTCTCTCCAGTGTCCAACTTGACTTCCCTAGCCCACTTAAAAGGGTATATATCTTCCCTTTCCTATACACTCTCTGGGCCTGCCACACATATGCGCTGGCAGCAACACATTCATTTGTGGAATTACAAGTGTGATATTGCTTTCCCGCCATTGATATGACCTTACCTGTAGAAAAGGCATATCTAAAACATTTATATTATTAGCTCACTCCAGTGTCAATCTGCCTGAAATCTACTTGTCACCAATGTAATGGTGGTACGTTTATTTGCCAGCATCATCCTGGCTTTATATGACTATATAAACTCTGCACAGGCTATATGATTCATAAAGTAGGACTGGCGGGTCACTCACCAGGGATGTATCAATGCACCTCAATGAATAGTGGACTTTTGTGCATGTCGCAATGAGGAATGGTAGGCTTCGGATGGAGTGGTTCAGTGAGTAATGTTATTTAATGCCCCTTTGACATTGTTTGGCTGCTAAAATACAGTTCAATCTATTTCAGTTTTATGAGGGTCCCTCGGTAGATTAAACTGTTATTTCTAAGAGTGTGTGGCTTATATGTAGGGTTTTACGGGCTAATTTCTGACATTAAGGAGACCTGACAGGAGTTGCACCATGACTCAAAACATCCGTGACAGGTGTCCCACCCATCAGGTTACTGGCACTTTTTCCTCATCAACCACCATTTCCTTCACCAACATCAAAAAGTCATAAAAATGACCAGGCCAAAGCCACGGTGTCACCTTAGAATTCCCCAGCTGATGTCAGAACAAGACGAATGCTCACTCCGTGTCAGTTTGTCATTCATTATTCTGCAGGCGTCTGTTGTAAGTTAAATTGGCCCTTATTTAACCATTCAGGTGCCTACACAAGGGTGCTCAAAATTTCCAGGATTTCATACCTTCACTTTTAAGAAGGATAGAGTGTCACTCCATCACTTTTTATGTATAGGCCAAAGTATTGGGATCTTTTGGAATTGGTGTTGTCCGTCATGTTTTAACGATCCTGCGTCACAGCATCACAAGTATTACATTTTACCCATGTATAGGCACTTCTTAAGCTCCTAAAAATGCACCCGAACTCTATGAAATGTCTGTTGAATATACCAGGCATCCCTGTAACTTGTACTGGGAGTTACTATATTAGATATGATCCAGTGAAGCAGTGTAATTTCTACAATGAACCCCCAGAATACAGTCAAGTAAAACACAATGTTACAAGGAATCTCCATAAATTTTGCACATTTGCTGTAAAGCGTAGTAATTTTGACAGCTTTTATATTTTTGCAGTGCAGACTTACGAATGTCCCTTTCATCATAATGCAACAATGCAATGCTGGCTATTCTACTCACTAATGCTTCATGCTGATCCTGTGAGAGCGTATGAACCATGTAGTGTTGGCATGATGCATGCTTTTCACCACTGGGAGAAACTTAACCTTAATTTATTAAGGCCGCATTCCTTTCATAGCCAGCTTCAACCATAAAGGCTGTCCCTGTTTTGTGTAGAGGAATATCTGAGCGTGACCTTTCTCCCACGGAGAAACTTTTTTTCCCACCTTTCCTCTTGAACGACCTCCTCACTCCCCTCATTCTCCCTCTTTTCATGCCCTTCAACATTTATTCCTCACATTTTTCACAAGAATCATTTTCAATTGATTGAAATAAAAAAGAAATCCAGGGTCTACTAGGCTGTCCTAACCTACCTGCCCTTGTCATATTCACTTTGCATCTGCCATTTCCATTTGCCCTTCCCAATAACAGCCCCTGCCCCATCCCATTCACCTAATTCCCATCCATGTTCTAAAGTGCAGAAGCCCCAGGCTAAAGGGGTGGTTTCAGGATGTATGTGAAATATTTCTCACAGCCTAGACACAACAACCTCAAATTTTAACCCTTTGATAGGCCCTTCCTTCACAAAAGCCCAAAAATGCAACAAAATTGGGGCCGATTTGAAAAGAGAATATCATTACCCTTCATAACCTATTACACATTTAAAGTCTGATGTTACGCCTCTGAATAAATAAGCCTGTTGATACAGCATTGCTAGGCAAAAGGCAAGATGATGGCTGATGGTTACACAGAAAAAAAATCATATTTAGTAAATCTAATTTAACTTAGGTGAAACACCCAATTAGGCAAAACGCCCAACACATGACTAATGTCTAGCTAAAATGTTAGCAGTATTGACTAACCTATTCAGGCAAGCTGACATGACATACCCAAGAGAGAACAATGGGTACTTTGTATAAGGGGTATTAGTTTTGCCTAACGTATAGTAGTTCTCTTCACACCAGGTGGCAGTGTTGTCTTCATGAGGATTTTTCATGTGTATATCATGTGGAAGCCCATAGATATCAAATTAATGGTGATTTTAATGACTATTATCCTGATAAGGCTTTTACAATTCAACCTGACATAATAATTAACAAAATACACATAGTAAGTTTATAAATCATTGAAGGAGAATATAAAACCCGTGTCCTATGGATATTCAAATATACTTATTATATTTAAAGTGGTGAGTCTGTGACCATATCCATATCAATTTAGCTTAGGGGTTCAAAACAATGTGAGGCATTGAACATGCTTCTTAAATAATAAGGCACTGCTACAGTTGTCTTAACCCTATGTAACATAGGGTTGCAACTGACTGCTTCAATAATTGAAATAAACGAATAGCCATGAAACACTGTAAGCTACATCCTAGGCTAAAGCCTGCACCATTGGCTTGAAAATGCTGGTCAGTACTATTCTTTTGTGTTAAGATCCTGTCTTTAAGTGTCCCTCTGAGTTTAGGAATCATCTATAAATGAGAACAGGCCTAGTTTGAAGCCCAGGCAAAATCAGCCAAGTTGTGAAATTTTCCTAATGGTTAGCTGTAAACTCCCAACCTGGCTTTGAAAGTTAGGCATTTCAGCTAACGTTTGCCTAAGATAATTAGGTTCATTTTTTTCTGTGTACCTATATTGTCAAATTGGCACAATTTTGCTTTGCTGAGGAACTAACTAGATTTATCATGGAAGCATTCTCTACATAATACCCTAGGCCTGAAGGGACCACTAGGACATCATGTCCAATGCTCCTCATGGACAAATGAAATGCTCAGGAGCACTAATGCTTGATGCATTAATGCACCAGCGGTCCTCCAATAGTTACAATGATGCACTAATGCAACATTTGCCTTGACTCATTATCTGATTACCTTGAACCATCAGAATTGATATATATCAAAAGTGCCAGTTTTGTACCATTATTTAATCCTTAGATATCAATATCCATAATGTGTCTTCTAATGAGGACATTGGCTTGGTCCTGTCCAGAAAACGTTCAACAAAAGTTGAGCAAGGCCATGGGGACAGCTACACACAGTAAACTTCCTAAACCCTCGCTTTAACCCCCATGAGGGTGGTGGCTCTTAGTAAAAGCTGGCTCCTGATTGGTTGACGGGCTCACTGACCCCTGTCATCCGGGTAATAAATATGGGGGCACCATGGAGAGGGGAATGTGTGTGTATGTCGATACTGCCAATACAGACACTTAAAAAACACTCACTAGCCAAGATCACTATGGGGCAATGGTTTATGTCAGGTCTGGGTTGTATAAAGGGGACAGAATCACAGAATACCATATTGACTCCATTAAGCACTCCGGTCTTAAAGCTGGGGTTCGAGCTATTTCACCTTACACACTAATCACACCTTATATGAGTTTATTTGATCCCATTATTCATTTCCTGGTACTTAAAATGGTGTAAGTTGTGGAGATTAAGAGATTTTGAAGAAGATTATAAGGAAGGCTATTCCTCATGGTCCTAGATAAAGTGTGACTAAGCCAGGTGCCAAGGCTAATACTATGTTTATAGTCGAAGCAAAGTGTAAACCAATCACAACAAAAGTTAATACCTCAAACCAGCTGACCCAAACAAAGCAGTACACCAACAAATACTGAACTAGACAAATACTAGCAGTGTTGTAATTGCTGTTTCAGTATGGGATTGTAAAGTCCATCTAATAATTCCTATTTCAGAATATAATATGTTTGTCTACATAATCTACATCTAACCTTTCCTTTCTTTCCAAGTTTCTCAACCTGGAGAAATGAAAAGTGAAATGTTAGATGTAGATGTTTTGGGATAACTAGTTTATGATATGAATAGTGTCTGGTGATTTGGGAGTTGGTGTCTGCATGCCCAAATTAGAGTGACTCAGTCACAACTATGCCTGTTGTACAACCACTATCTATATCAATAACAGCAATCTGATGTACTATAGATAGAGGCTGACCATACAACCACTTTATCTGTGAAAAAAAACTAACTTTAGTAACCATGCAAACACTATCTGTATGAACTACTGCTATCTGTAGGAACTTTTACAATGCTATATCAAGACACATCCAGCCAGTATCTTTATATATATGAAAATAACACCATCTGCATCTCATCATAATACCTTTCAACAACCTTATCATGCACATGCAAATGCTAGGAATCATACAATTGCCAAAGGTCTCAGATAACGGTCTCATGTGTTAGTCATGATAAATCAAATTCCCCAAAAATGGGTCAAATTACCAGATATTGGGCCAAATTGACTAAGGTCAAATTAGGGCAGAAGAAGTCAAATTGGCCCAAGAAGGGTCGACTGACCTCAAAGTGGGTAAGATGGTTCCAAGATGGGTAGACTGGATGAAATCAGGTCATTATTGGCCAAAATATGTCAAATTGACCAAAGATGAGTCAACTGGTCCAAGATTGGGCCGAATTGGCCAATTGGGCTAAACTTTGATCCAACTTTAATTGCCATCTTACTAATTTGATCTATTTTGACAAAGGGTTTCCTGTTCCCACCCACTTTGTTCCCAAATGCATATTCATGTGAATATCTGGATAGAGACCTTCCCATGTGCACCTTCCAAACTGACAAATTGAATATTCACTATAAAAGGAATGTTGATACACTGATAATGGGGAATGAAATGTGCAGTCAATACAGATAACTTACAGATACAGTTAATTTCATACAGATAGTGATATTCTTACACAGATAGCAGTTAGGTGGTCAACCACTATCTGTACAACAGAAAGTGACTGTTGATACAAATAATGGTTGTACACCTCCACAATACAGCTAATGGTTTGCAAGGCTGCTAGCATACAAGGGGCTAGAAATATTTATAGCCATTTAAGGCCAGTCTGCCCCTTTATTCTCATAATAGGCGGATGCACCGTGTTGTTTTGCTATTCTATGAATAGACTCAATCAAGCTGTGTATACGAAACTAGATCCATGTTTAATATACTTTACTTGGTTAAACAGACACCAATGTCCAGTTTGCTTTTTGCCTTCAAACACCTCCACCAAATTCCCTATACATATGTGATGTGTTTGGAATCATGTTTGGCCCCTGCAATTCCCAATATATAATTATTATCTTAAGATTTTATTCAGGGAGGGGCATTACTTCATCAAAAGTGGACATAACCGTTGTCCATTTGCATCAAAGTGAGTATATATTCTTCCCTGTACCTGTAAGGCTAGAGAGGGCTGCTAAGTACTTCAGTATGGCCATTGATTTACTACCATAAGCATATCCATATTATCATGTTAAAGGCCTCCAACGTGGTCTCTGACTGCCACAATGCTGCCCCTCATGTGCACCAACTATTGAATCTGTCAATAGTGAGCAGGTGCCTTATAGGCCATGTTTTACTATTAAACATTAGTACTCATAATGTCAAAAAAGAAAGGGCACCTTTGAGATAGATTCAGGGTGTGCCTTTTATGTGAGCTGCATTATATTATACACTGTTTTATGGTAGTGTGGCTGCAGTCTAGGTAAGCAGGGGCACAGTGTCTAAGAATAACCATTAACCTTTAGGCAATATCTGTTGATAGCTGAACACCCTGTTATGAAGCAGTAGCCCACGTGTAAGGGGTCTTTCATAAAGTATGTATACAACCAGGGGGTAGGGGGGTTTTGGCAAATGCAGACAAATGTGTACATGAATCTAGGGGGGCGGTCTACAGGCATTTTGGCATAATCTTTATGTATGCATTGATTAATTCTTCTTGAGGCAAATAAGGGCTGTAAAAATGGGGAATCATGGCTAAAAATGTTGAAGCAGAGAGAGGGGTATTAATCATGAATCAACCATTTATGTCAACAATAAATAGGAGGGGGTGTTATCCCCCATTTCCCCAACAAATACTGATAAAGGTTCTCTACAATTACTGAGGATACTAGAGCTAGTCCCTAAATGAAGCTTCCCCTCACAAGGATACCGGAAAATAAACTCAATCAGTTCTTAGTGGGGATCTATAATTACTCGAGGCGTGCATTTTAGTTGGGACACAAGGGAGTTTAGTCAGACAAGAAGTGTCTGGCAAGTAAAAATCCATCAAGGCCCCTATTTAATTGATTTGTTTCAGAATAATGGACTCTCACTCATAAATAGTTCTTGTGATCATTTAGTGTATGCAGTCTATAAGTTTTCCCCCACAGGCCATTAGGTCCTGCACATCTTATTGTTCTGTAGGCCCGGACTGATTTTTGCGGGACTGGATTCCTCAAAATCCTAAATGTAGCCCAAGGCCCCAAGATTACAGGGAGACATTCGGTCCCACAGTTTGAGCAATCCTGCAGGCCTAGCAGCAATTTTGACAACACTGGCCTCAGTCCCACGAGTTTTCTTATTGACTGATTTTCTTTTATTACTGTATGTGCATCAATTTGTCAATTGAGTATGTACTAAGAGGATGGGAGTCTCCTCCATGCATACATAATGCAACATGTGGGGTCAGGGTCCAATTACTTTGAAAAAATGCAAACATATTTTAGGGAAGCCCCCTACCTCATGCCATTCACCTATAAGTGGCAATCCTTAGTATAACTACCTGTAGACTGGTGCCCTGGCTAAATGGTGTGTAACTTGGACAGGTGAGTTAGTGTCCGGGGGACACTAACTATATCTGAGAGATATAACTCTGTTTTCAATGATTTAGAGGTATCAGATTGCTTTAAAATGTTGAATACATGTATCAAATGGCTTAATAAACACACACATCATGACAACAGAAAATCACCAAGATTAGCTCGAACCCCAGCTTTAATTGAGCGCCAGTTTTGAATATGCACTAGTGCTAAAATGATATGAGTCAAGGCAAAGGGCTTAGCACTGTAGTAGGCCTACCTTGTGTGTAAAGCATGGAGAATACGCTATCAAAATGAAAAAATTAGCTTTTACTTTTCCCCGACAACACATCAGACATGCATACATATAAAATGGTTAAGTCCAGGCCTTAGGCCTACATGTGATTGAGTCCTATGTTCTATGTTCAATGCCCTTGTAGGGTTAATAATTTTACTGCTGCTATGTGGCACTGAGGGGTTAATGACCACTGGTGCATGAAGGCTTGACGAAATACCTTAATCCCCTATTGTTCTTTGCTGCTGACCTGTGACCACCCCAGAATGGAGGCTATTCTCTGTCTCTAAGGTGTAAATGCTAGCTGTACAATATACATGGCTTATGGGCTACCTTCAACTATATTATATACCAAAAACATAATACACCAATACCAATGTGTACAGAGACAGAGTATGGGCCAAATTTCCCTCTTTGTTCCTATGTCTGTCAGAATCTCTCTTTGTTTCAATGTGATTTTGTGCAGCGGTCTATGTATATATAAGTATGTGATTGACGTCTAGTCAATCACATAATTAATAACCACACCCTCGGCATGATACATTAATCTGAGTTAATTAGCCTACCAGGAAGGCAATTGTTAACATGATAGGGCTTAACAGAGTCACTATGAGCTGTAACCTTCCGACTAGTGCAATCATTAGTGTCTGCTAGACGAAGGGCTGTATTGCCGTTATAGTGAGGGATCCCACTACTATTTAAAGGGCCCTAATCATACCATCTTGAGAAATGCCTTTCTGCACTACATGTGTGCACCCGAAAAAGAAATAGGCAGCAGCAAAAAGCACTTAAGGGTTAACTTCTCACTCTCCAAGGAGTTGAGGAGGTACATGTATATATAGCAGTAGAAGGTAAGTGTTTGTCACTTTCCTCTTCTACCCAATACCAACTTTGTAAAAGCTTGCTATTTGCTATTTACCGATCTGGGAACCGTTCTGGGAGCTGCTCAAGGTGGCATGTCTTAACATGTTATGACTTGAGCTACTCAAGTGTTCCCAAAAGTATCCTGTACATCTATGCTGCAGCCTTATCATACAAAGCTATCATATGTAATAGTGTCTCCAGCTGTGCCTCCATAGAGCTCAGTCCATGTGGAACAATTGCTTTTTACTGCTGAGCATCCAGTGAGTTGTACTATGTTGAGGAATACCCTGTAGGAGGCCATTTCTTAACACACTATGATTGATCATTTTCAAATCATAGTGAGAACTAATTTAGCGAAATTATAGTCCAATAGCATTAGCCATGAAGTGCCTGCAACATTGCGACCAAACTCTGTATTAATGCTACATAAGTGCTTATCGTACAGAGCCTACTTTTTACTGACCCTAACTTTTAGAGTATCAAATCGTAGTGGCTGTGTGCAGTTGTAGGACCTAAAGAAATGACCAACAGAGCTGATCGGTGTTCTGCTGTGGGGGTAGATCTGTCTGGTGCCTGGATCGTGTTTCAATAGTTTCCACAACTAGACACCCTCAAATCATAGTGGGACGTGTAAGAAATGACTCCATACCAGTGACTATATAGTGAGCTCCAGTAGAGGCCTCAAAATACCAGCTGCTATTTATTCAACTACTGGCTCAATACACACCACTATGAAGTCATAGCACCCAGTCGTAGGGGCCACTTTTGGCTACATAGTGACCAGTCATACCTCCTTCATGGTCTAGTATGCACTCCTGTGTTCAAATGAGCATAGGGCTGCAGTAACTACCGCAGTGTCTCATATAGGAGCTGGGCCTTGAATAGCAGCCTCCCTTGAATAGGGGCCAGGGTAGGAGGGCTGTCAAATCAATAGGATTTGGGCCTTGAATAGGGGCCTGGTGGGGCCAGTTTTAGGTGGTTTTAGGAAGACAATCAAGACCCCCCAGCCCAAATGATTATTGTTCTAGATAGTTCCCTTTCAAATTACATATGATAGATCTATATCTAAAGTCCTAATTGTATCTAAAACTTTCTTGATAGTAGGGCTGCATTTCAAAACGATATCTATAGCTATGGTTTTGAAATGCCCTCCCGAGGTGTCAGCTAGGTGTAATATCTTCTGTGATATTATTAGAAAGCCAGGGTGGGTGAGGGTTGGGTATGACAGGCATAATGTAATACTCAATCCTTAAGTGAAACACCACACTTTGCAAAATGATATCTTATTCTTTAGAAAAAAAATGCCATCCCAGCGTCAGAGGCGCTGGCCACAGGGTTATAGGTAGTAGTGTAAAGAGCCCAGATTGGGTACATTTGAGCAAAGGAGTGCAGAGGGTAGCAGTTAAGGCTACCCACTAATTATTCACATGGAGGGTTGTCATACAGGATCCCTTATTGATTCACTGCTGTGGTGGCTATCTAGCCAGCAGGCATTACGATCACCCAGTAATGTAGCCAGCTATTTAGTCACCAAGGCCAAAATCCTAAGATCACCTGCTAAGATTTGACCAATCTCCAGTCGTAGCTGACTGAACCTGTTGTGGAAACTATTGAAACATGATCCTGGTGACTTCCATTAGTACAACCTCTCAGGGTGACTGTATGTGTGACTAGGGTCCTGTGGTGTGTATAGAGACAAGTGAGGTGGTGTTTTAGCCCTTAAGAGACTAAATTCATGCTACCTACAGTTTCAGGTTTCAAGGATTTGTGTTCCTGATGCCTATAAGGGAGTGGGGGACTGCATCCCTTCTTTCTGTCTATATTTAAGAGAATATTCTTCCTTATTTTAGACCCAAAATAATTCATGATTCCCAAAATTTGGAAGGGGCGTACACTTTCTGCTGTGTGCCTTCCTATTCCAAATCCTGGATCCGCTGCTGTATTCAGTGCTTGCACATCTCAATTTACTGGTGCAGTTTTGCTGCATTATGTCAACTGTTTAACCTTGTTATAAAGCTGACAGATATGATGCATGAATGCAGAGCTGCTGACTAACATAACAGGGCTGCATTTATGCATCATGACGGCCGAATGGCCTGATAAAGTAAAGCCTTTAGAGGGTACCAAGGGTCCTGCAGTGTATATGGACAAGTAGGGCTGTGTGTTAACAGTGTTCTGGGCCTTGTACTTGAGCTGCTCCTTTATATATAGACTCCTCACACTGAGCTGCTCTGAAATCGGTCTGGCTCACACCTGAGCCAAGCACTTCAATAGGTCATTCATCTGCCAATGAAGTTGTACTGAATTTTATCTCTAATTTAGGCTTCCCGTCTTTTTCCTTACCTCCCTGTTCCATTATTCCTTTGCTTTCTTAAAGGCTGCATCCATCTTTTGCTCCATAGAAATCAATGATAAATATGACGGATGAAACCGACGGACGGCCCATCCGCCGACAGTGGATGCATCCCTTTAGTGGATCTGCCTCTCTCTGTCTTACTCTATCTTTACTAGCACTATATTGTAGATATATTTAGTGTCTAAAGCTTCAGCAAAAACACATGTTATTTATCTCTCAAACTGACATCTGATGTGACTTTCTAACTTTGACCTCATTAGCTGCTGTAATGATGTAACTTCCTACTAAGCAACCATTCCTATCTGAAATATCAATCTTGTACAAAATTCCTTCTTGGTCATCCACCCTCATGGCTTTGCATCAACTAAATGACAATCTACAATACTTGTGTTGCAAGCAACATGAATTAGTCAGCCACACAGCATTGTGATATTTAGAGGATCAGCATGTTATGACATTGCACATGCTGCACTTTGGGGGAGCAGACCTTGAAATGCAGTATTATCCCCCAGACACATCGCCAAATATCCTTTCCTCACCCCATGGACAAATTACACCTCCCCTTGATAAATCGCTATACATCTTTCCCTCACCCAAAGGACCTCCCATTTTCCATCCCTCCCTTCTCCTGACGCCAATCCATACAGAGTCAGCTGTAATTATAAGCGTTGACGTCTCACTTATGGGGTAAATCTCCTAGTCAATATTTTATAAGCAGTAATCGATGGTAGGTCATTCTCAGCGTTCCCACCTCCCACTCACCCTGACCCTATCCTACTTAAAGATCCATTAATTTGCAAACCTAAGGAGGGGTATGGCCACCTAGAGGGGTATGGTGGATGGCCTTAAGCTGGAGGGTCAACTGCCGTGCCTAGGCTGGTAAAGCTGGGGGTTAGGCTGCAAGCTGTACAGGTGTCAAGGGTGTTTGGTCGCAGTGTCGTTGGGAGACTATGAATATTGGGTAGCGGTCCTTAAGATGGATGCTTGTCACCAGACTCTGATCTAACAGAGTTCACCTATATTACAAATTATGATATGTACATATTAAACCCGAGGTGGCATTTCTGTGTCTCCCTTTTACCAGTTGATACAATACTTATACCTCCAGGGTCCCTGGAGAGTAAACCTACAGAGTTATTTCCATGCATCATGAGGGCCCGATGGTGTTTTTGAGGCATTGGTGGCTGATGAATCTACTCTGCAAGTCTATTCAACAGTTGTTTGTTCATTATCCATCATGGCAAAGATAAATGAACCTGCGTGTATAATGCACCATTTAGATGGTTTGAGAGAGCTAAGAGGAGATAAGAGTCCGGCATGGGCAAATAAAGTGTGATATTCCGTTACAAGATTCAAAATGTTCTTCTAAATATGAACGATCTCTACACACATTTTCAAAATCAAATCCAAAGAGGAAATATTCCCTGGGTAAGCATTTGATATGATATGATTGACTGAACGAAACATAAAATGCCTTGTCCCCATGAAACAAATAATCATAATATCAAATCAATTTAGAAAAGGAATTTCCTTTTTTATGAGCAGTCTGAAATGTTCAATTTTAGCTCTACTAAAACATCCATTTTCAATATTCAAATTTCAATATTAACACTGTCTTTGCCTTATTTCAATAGTTTCCATGACTGGACACCCTCAAATCATAGCGGGAGGTGTAAGAAATGACCCCATACCAGTGACTACATAGTGAGCTTCATTACAGGCCTCATAATAGCAGCTCCTATTTATTCAACTGCTGAATCAATACGCACCACTATGAAGTCATAGCATCCAGTCGTAGGGGCCACTAATGGCATAATAGTGACCTGTCTTACCTCTCATATCGTATGACTTGCACTCCACCGTTAGAGAGGGCATAGGACTGCAGTATACTCGATGTTATATACATTAAGGCCCATGAGCCTAGGCTATGTAGGGTAGATTCACCCATTTCTGATCTCATACCTATAGTCAACCACTTTCAGCAGCATATTGCTATTATTACATGTCATTTTTCACCCTAAAGCCATGTCATTCTACCTAAGCCGAGTCATCCATATACCTTTGCCTTTTAAGTAGCCCACACCCTCACCTTTTATCAAGGAATATCACTACTGCACCTGCTTTCTTATATGACCAGGTCCAGTGAAAGTGATGCAGGTCTGAAGTGAGCAGCTATGACTACCAACTATTTATTCACATAGAGGGTGGTCATACCATGGTCCCTTTTTGAGTCACTGCTGTGGTGGCTATTTTCAGCCAGCAAGCAGTATGATCACCTAGTAATGTAGCCAGCTATTTAGTCTCTATGGCCAAAGTCCTAAGATCACCTGGTAAGATTTGGCCCTTCTCAAGTCGCAGGGGCCTGAACCTGTCATAGGATCTTTTGAAACAAGGTCCAGGTTTGGTAGTAGACAGACGGGAATCAAATTCCCTCTCAGCATGAGCATTCCATTCTATAATGAATTAAGATCCTTACTGCAATAATATTATCTGGTAGAGATGTCGACGAGTGGTTCGTTCGGCAGAGAGAAGAGACCTTTATTAAATTTCCTACAGTTGCCTGACTCCAAACCTTAGATAGCAATTAGCCACTGTTAGTCAATCTGATTCAATTAGCATTTTACTCTAGAGTAGTGTTTACCATGGAATTATTAACTGAAGTACCATCAGTGCACTCCTTCAAGTCTCCTGCTTCAATACCCCTTGATATTTTGAACAGGAATCATAGGATATCAGACGCGGGAGGTCGGTAATGCTGTTCACAGGGTGGCGTGTTAGGCATCTTCTGCTGCTCAGCCTTTTGCCGAGAACAAAGCCTATGGTGCTGCAAACCAGTAGAGTGAGTCCTCAACAGTCCATCCTTTGATACAGTCTGCCATAAGTGAGGTTAGGCATTGGCTGGGCATAGCCTTAAACAGCATTATGATATGTTTCAATAGTCGATCAGAAGTCGTCAGAATTGATATCGGACTGATTTCTAGTTGCAAACAGAGATGGCCGGATTATTAGCCCCAACTGTGCTTTACTATAGACTAAGCCTGTTATGTTACATACCAGTATTTGGCTAAAGAAGAAGGGTGTGAAGCTACTAGCCACTTTGTTGCTATACAGGCGGAAAACTGTGATACCGCAAGACTCATAAGCTAGAGTTCATAGCCATAAAAGGAAACACTCTAAAAATAACTGTTGAATCTACTAGAAATCCTTGTAAAACTGTAAAGTGAACCACCGTAATTGTATTGCAGGGAAGCAGTGTAGTTTCTACAATGAAGCCCCACAGGGCAGTATGATGGTACAGGTAATCTCTGGCAACTTTGAGACAAGTAATTTATGTGGACTCACCAGTGCTGTGTCTGTGTATCATGATGTCTCTTAGGGACTAAAATCTGTTAACCTTATCCATGAGTTTGATTGATCAGATCTTGGTAAGCATAAAAAAGCCTTATTGGTGGTCTTCCAATTGCAGAATCCATGTGGTGAATTGATCAACTGTTGACAAGCTGACAAATGTACAAGGCTAATCCCAATTATTCACAGAGTAACAGTATCTCTGTATGTACCTAATAATTGAAAAAAAAAAGAGTGATCGATGATGCGTTTTTATTCCCTGTTCCGCTATAAACCCTTTAAGGACCTCATGATTGATTACGTCATTAAGCCCCTGTGTTATCATGATGCATTCATCCCTCAATTACATTGAGCCTTTGTAATGTACCAACATCATAGGATTGGCACGATGGTTGACTAAAGCTACAACAAGTAGACTTACCAGTTAAATCATTTCTATTTCTGTACCAAGATGAAAGGAGCATGCAATAATCAAAAAACAGATGCATGATATACTTGAAGCTCATCACATTGCTGCTCTGTTGACTGATGTTTTTATTTTGAAACTAGCCATTACAAATAGTGCATGCAATTTTCAGTAATGCAAGCCCGAAGCCTCAGCTCATTTGAGACTATGTAGCTTTCAAGGGTATAGTATGTCCTTTTAATGTACAATATCCATTCGTGACAATGATTCATGAATGCAGAATAAATAGATAGAACTAAACGACCGTGGTGTACAAGGTGGCCGATCCACCACGAGGGAGTTGTCTCCCCCGAGGGCGTTAGCCCGAGGGGGAGACAACTCCCGAGGGGTGGATCGGCCACCGAGGACACCAGGGGAGTTTAGTTCTATATTTATTTTATGTTTTTAGAGTCTTTAATTAACTGAAAATTAACAAAATCCCTTACCGTATTGCCCCGTACGAGCGGCGGTCCGCCATTTTGAATGTTTACATGCACCCAGAACGAGGCTACGGTACCGGATCGGCCGCTGTGGTGGATCGGCACGCGTTACGCCACTGGGGGTGTGCGGATCGGCTCCGTAATGCTATCTCTACGGGACGAAGTTATTCACATAAAATAAAGACCTTGCAAGGTTAATGCAGTTTTGTAGGGTCAGTATGATGCACCAATACAGTGCTGTGCAATACATTAGAGCTGTATTGGTGCACCATACTGACAAAGGACCTGCAGATTTTAAAGAGCTGCTGTTACAAAAAAATCATCCCAGACAGCCTGTGTTGTCAGTCACATAAATCTTTTTTATTCACTTCTAAAGGTCTGACACACTCCCGAAAGGTCTAATGGAGTGCTGGTGAGCAGACTCACCAGCACTTCATTGGTGCATCATGAAGCCTAATGGGATTTTTCCCAATTCAAAGGCACAGGCAGTCTGAGTTGTCAGTCCCATCCATCAGTCCCATTTACCCCCCTGAGTATGGGATCTGAGCCCGACTGCTGACAGAGACAAATTCCTTTATAATGGGACTTAAGGACAGACCTTAAAAGACTGCAACATGCCTCATAGTATATGTACATTCCTTGACATTAACTAATGCAGCGCTGTCAAGCTACCCACTGGTGCATCATGCTGAAACTGCAGGAATTTATCAACCCCATAGAGTCCGTATGATGCGTGAATGCAGCCCTTGCAAGTTACTCACCAGGGTTGCATTCATACATAATGACGACTAAAGGACATTGCGCTTTAACTCATTATATAGCTCTGAGAGGGCTTAAGGGAAGATCTGCTGGGTGATTGAGTGTTAATTTGTGGTTTATTCATTAATGCTACATCAAGAGACAACATCTATTGTCCAAGATAACAGGGACCAAGTGGCTCTGAGCGTCTGAAGACAAATGTGTCTTGAAAGTGATCGATTTTAATCAATCACAGGCAGAGGCTGTCCATTGGGTAATCTTACTCTCTCTTGTCTCATTTGGTAACAACTTATTTCATCTTTTAATGGGTGTTTCTTTACAGATAAGATTTTCTATTTTATAAATTAGGTGACACTTTCTGGAGAGAACATGATGCATGTTACTGGTGGTTCACTGTAGTGGTATGGGAGTATTAGGGGGATACACATACAGAATATCCAACAGTTTGTCAATATAATGAATGGGCTTATATATTTTCTAAAAATCGCTTGTCAACTGTTGGGACTATATTTATACTCTGTTTGCATCAGGAAGCTTAATCTTTTTGATCTCAATCATTTCCCTGTTAGAGCAGGAACATTGTTATATTTGGTAAGATGTTTAATGAATGTACTTAGAAAACTTCTTTTTATTTCTACTGGCAAACTATCGGTACTTCCAAATTGTCAATAAAGCAGGTACCTGTAATTACAAAATATACAATGTACATTCCCTTACCCTACCTTATTACAATGGTCTCTGTTGGGATTAGTGTCCACTCACCTGTAAGACAAGAGGAATGAAGTCTTAGAACTACATCGATAATTGTTAAAGTGTAACTGGAAGCAATGGTCCTTAAGAGAAAAAGCCCATTAAGCGCAGCTAATGAATTAATGAATGCATCATGCCCATTGGTCATCATGATGCATGAATGTAGGCCTGACAAGTGACTTGTCAGGACTGTATTCATGTAGTATGCTGATTGTAAGGGGTTAACTCCAACTAGTCAGTACCTTTGTGGTGCATCATGACGACCTCTGGACATGGTGCACTCCTGCATTAGTGGCTTTTAAAGTGCTAGTTAAGAAGAAAGAATTTCATTTTGAGAGAATTTGGCCTATTTTTACACATTTTTAATCACAGAATAGGATAATGATTGAATGCTAACCAGTCTAACACTTTTTATTGTCTCCTTCCCAGATCGACAACTAGGTCAGCAGGAAACTGACTACAATGAGATAAGAAAAGAAAGTAAATTAAAAAAATATAGGAGAAAATTGTGGAAGACATGGAGCATGGTGAGGAGGAAGTCGGCATTGGTGGTCAGCAAACGACACTGTCCTATTGATAATAATTCAGGGGAGAATGTCAAACTAAGAAATTTTCAGCAGGTGACCCGCTGCTCTTTAATGATGAGTGTCATTAACCTTGAAAATAAAGGGAGTCCACCTTGATACGTTTTGCGAGTTAGGCAAGACAGGTAGGGAGGGTTTAGGTTGCAATTTTAACAATTCTAAGTGATTAAGTATTGTGATGTACAGCTCACTAAGGTTTTCCCACATGTCATCATGATGCAAGAAGCCAGTCATAAGAAGCAAATCCTGCTGGATAACCATTGTGAGCTTGTTGCATTTTTGGTAAGTTACTTGCGAGTGGTGCGTCTTTGAATCATTCTGACTTGTGGACATTATGCATTGAACCGCTTTGCCACCCTCAAGTGTTCAGCAGGCTGTTGCGAAAAGATTTGGAATTCGATTCTCACTGTAACTAATCCATCTTCCAGTTCCTCCCGATTCTCCACCCAGGGAGACCAATTCCCACCTTATACTATAATGGAATTGACTTACTCTAAATTAGACTGCATTGCAAAAAGTTGAGGAACTGGTTCCATGATTAATTCCACCTGAATGCTTCCCATAGTCGAAAGGCCAGGGAATTGGAGAAAGGAACTGGCTGGGAATTGGTTCTCGATTAGGAAGCATTCACCAGTTCCTGACCACTCTTAAACTACTTCTATGACCAATTATCTTTTGGCAACCCAACAGGGAATTGATTCCCTGAGGTCAGTCAGTTCCATTTTGGGAATACCACCTCCGACAAAATCGTTTCCAAATCTTTTTGCAACAGCCTGCTGATTGCAGTGGAAAAATAGATGATATAAGTCATGCATGCCTTGCAGCCTTGACATGTTCACTGTTATACGCTACACTGCAGTGACTTCAATAAAAAAGAATCTTGATCTTATCAACTAGATGATGATGCCTAATATTGTACTATAGGGTCTGCAGAGTCAGGTTGCTAGGATGCCCTATCCCTGCTCAGCCAGCACATCCTATCCTTATTATGGAGTATTTAAGATAAGACGTGCTAAGGCATGCCTTAGTTACAGGTAGGAGAGGAGAGGGGGGGTACCCCTCATAGAAATGGGTGACAGCTTTGGTACCAGCCACCAAAACACTGTGGCTAACAAACTGTCCACTATGAATTAAAAAGGGAGGCTATACACAGGGCCATCTAGTATTAGCATCAGGAGCATTTATTAATGATCCTTTTAACTATCATAAATAAAGGGAAACCTGCAGATTTTACATTGATAGAAACTATATGATAATAGGTAAAGTGAAACTTCAGGCACACTTTGACCCGGCTCCTTGAAATAGAAATTGTGTAGGACTTTATAGGTTTGCCGAATGGCACCATGGATAGTCCTGATGGGGGCTGTAGCTTTGCAGACAACACCTACCATCACGAAGCTCCCCCTCAAGCCTAATGAAAGAAGAGGCTGAGCATTTACAAACTCTGTACGTTATAGACCTGCCTCCTCCTCACTGCAGATAGTTGTGACCCATGGTACCTTAACCTTCTAAGAGATTCATAATGTTCCTCATAATTGTTTAATTATCATCCTGGTAAAACAATTTATAACTGATAAGTAAGTAACTTACTAGTGCATCAATGCAGCCGTGTCGAGTTACTCACCTGGACCCCACCCCAGCCCTACTGATCAATACGTTATAAAATAGGCATGGTATACAAACCAACAATGCAGTTCATAAAGGGCATCCTAAAACCATGCATAAGTGAACATTATAAACACCATAATTAATCCAATAAAAAACAATCTAAGCTTAGCAGCAAATATTTATAGGAAACATCTGATTAATTAGTAGTTGAATGAAGTGTGAATGTTGGAGGGTATACTGCTAAATCACATGGATGTTTAATTCATGATTTTACTGCTTTTGCACATCTCTTCCTTGAATCCATTAATAATAACTAATTTTACATTGGAATATGAGTTTTACATCTCTTGATGTCAGTTCTGTCAAAATAGAGATATCATCGTAAAAAGAATGCTCAAATTGCAAAAAAGTCCAAAGTTCTCAATTTCTTGAAGTACTTCACAGCATTAAGAATGCTTTGCTCAAAATAAAAGGGAAAGAACATAATTAAAGAAGGAGAGAAATATGAGCCTATTATTCATTGGATTTTATTGTTAAATTGAATGTTGATTTTGTCAGCACCTGAATACACAACATCCAATCAGCAGCTATGAAAATAAAATGATGACAGGTGTGTTGGATAATTGAGGAGGTAGCAGGGCACCAGGCTTTTGTTGCTCATTGTTATGTAAGTCCATAAACTCACAGAGTGCACAAAGGCTGTTCAGAAACTGATTTAAAGACATACCTTATTAAGGAGGGAATAAGAGAATATTATGTCCTGTTAAATTCATGTCACCCATGTAAATCGGTTGGTTCTTTTTGCATGTCAATTGATTTCTCAGATTTCACACATTTCTCAGAAATGGGCTTTGAAAAGTGAATGACATTGCTTATCTGTGTTTCCTTTCTTTCATTACCATATTCCCCTGGTATCCAGTCAAATAATTACTAACTATCCCACAACTAAATTACTTGAAAATGTTAATATAAAGTATAAAAACCTAAATTAACCATCTGTCCAGATACAAGGTGAAAAGAAAAATAGACATACTACTAGTATGTTTATTTTTTGTCCATGTTATATATCTTTATCATGTCATTTATCTCTATTTATGTTTCATGAATAGAGATGAATGATTTTCTCTCACGCAATACTATCAGTAAAAGCTATGTGGTGGGGCATAATAATGCAATACTCTAGCTTCAACAGATACGACACAGACTTGAGGCTACATACAAATTCAGTAGACAGGCTCTATACCCCTTAATCAGAATCAGACTGGTTCCCAGGAGGTCCATGTGCATGCTGGAAGCTATTGCGAAAAGAATCGATAACGGATTCTAACTGTTGTAACACACCTTCCAGTTCCTACCTGTTCTGCTGCTCAGAACCAACTTCTCACCTTACACTCAGAATCAATCTTTTTAGTGTGAGTCATACTGGGAAGCATTCCCCAATTCCTGGAGGGTGTTGCTCCTATAGTAAAAGGGAGAGCTGGCTAAAAATGCCCTCATTTCCAGTCCTTTCTTTTCATGTAGCTATAACTTGGCCATTTTGTTGCTCACAAGTGGTCATTTAAGTACGGTGCTAAAAAAGGGGATTTGAGTAGGTACCTAGTTGGGAGAAGTTAGTCAGTATTATAAACTATAGAGCGTGTGACATGAGTAGGTACCTGGTAGTGCAGCTCTCTCTATTTTAAACAAGGCAGGTTACTTTTGCTGCAAAACAGGGGAACAGTCATTGCCTGAGGGTAGTCAGTTCCCATTTGGAAATAGCACCTCGGACAGAATTGAATTCCTATCCTTTTGCAACACCCTCTTGACATAAGCGACTTCAAGGGCTGATCTCGCAACCACACCTGTTTCTGGCATGTCATTGAGATTGAATGTATGGTATCCATAGAATAACTAGATAAGTTCTGAGATTGGAACTGTCATGGCCATGGGATCACAACAAGAGATGACTCCCAGATGACGACAGGCCAGCATGAACACCAATGCCTAAATGTCACTACACATCAGTGATTCTTCTCTCTTCTGAATGGCTACCCCACACCAGAAGGACTGCTCAGAAACTCATCAGCAACTTTGATGCCCCACTGCTAGATATGTGTTGCTGACCACTACAATATTGCATTTGACTCTTCTGTAAACAGAAATAATACATGTTATCCTTTTCCATCCTATCTGTGTGCGTTTTTTTCTCTTAAAATTAAATTTCACATTTCACATTTTCTCACACTTTGAATAAAGCACATGAAAGCTGCGATTTTATAAATTCATCACTACTGACATCATTTCCTCTTGAATGTTTTTTTTCCACATTAAGCAAAATGATATAACCAAAACTGCTGCATAGGTGATCAGTTAGAAAGGGCCAGGTGGCTTTTGTTTAACCAGTAAGGCACATAATTGATTATGATATGAATATCATGATTATGAATTCAGAATATTCTGCAAAAATTTCAAATATTCATTGTCCCATCATATAATAATGTCTAAATAGTGTCTTTATAAAAATATATACATAGCACAGTACATACCTCCATACTGAAATGCAGCTTTGTAAACAACCCACCAGTTCACCACAGCAATATTGGCCTCCATTTTACCACAGCAACATTCTGGAGGACTGCGATGGCGATATCTACCCATCGCTCATCTGGTGGCTGTGGAGACATCAACAGAGTCTGAAAACCGTCAAATTGGCTTGTGGAGAGCTCGACTCATTGCCATCTTGGGACTTATGAGCCTCTAAATTCCATCGATCCAAATCACCCCAGGCAATTAGAGACATTTCTGAAAGAACCCAAACATTTCCAATGTTTCCAAGAGACACAAAGCACTTTCAAAATACATGAATCTAAGTAGCTTCCCCAGGCAGTCTGTCAAGCTAGGCTGTCTCATAGTAGGCATACTAACCCTTGCAAATGGGAGATCCTTGAAACTCCATATTTCTCCCCTAGGACGAAAGGTTTTCTCAATTCAGAGAAGATATTATGGTCACATTCAAGTCTTTATCCTTTCAACTAATTGACACCAAGGGTACTATGATCTTAAGCACAAGACTGGACTGGCTGAAATTTTTAAGCATGATTGTTACCATACAGCATAGATGTGAATCTTACTAGCAATTCCCTTCAAGAGTCACATGCCTGGCAATTGAACTTGTGCCCATTCTTTACCAGGCTCATTGAAATGAAATGCCAATTCTCAAATTTTAGATAATTTGACAGTAAAATAATTTTTTTTCCCTGTTGCAAAGTTATTGTCTTGCACTGCCTGTCTGCCATGCGTGCCTGCTGCTTGCTGAGCTGTCACCCCCAATGTGTGGGGAGAGTGTAAAGGGGGAACTGTTCTATTCTACACCAGGTGGTGGTGGTGCAGCATCTAGCTTCAATAGGCAAATAGATCACCCGAGGGTGATCTATTGGCCATTATATTTGGTGAGATGTTTCAAGAAATGAACTTAAGGTTTACACTTCTTTTTATTTTCACTAGCAAACTACCAGCACTTCTAAATTACCATAGAGCTGCAGGCTCATACAACCTGATGAATAATTATCTCTAGGGTAAAATATTTTATACCTGACATCTTCTATATACATAGGATAGACTAACATTATTGGTGCAAATTTTGTGCAGTGTTTGTTGAAATGGAGATTTTTCAAATCAACAAAACCACCCAAAATCATTAAATAATGGGCTTGTCCTAGAAGCTAGTTAGCTCTTGACTTTTAACTACATGTTACATTGTCTTGAAATTTGGAATATAGATTCCTGGTACAATACCGTCTTCAGCCAATTATTAAAGAAATGTCATGACATAGACTTAGAGGCCCCCTGGTGGCAAATTTTAAAATTAATGAAAACTGGTTGTTTGCCATAATTGCCCAGTTTACATGGATTAAAATGATCAGATAACATAAATTCTGGGAAGGCAGTCATGTGGCTATTTCTTGGTAGGACTGGTTTATTGCAGCCCCATCTTTTCAGAGGTAACACTGACTGTCCAGACACCAAGACCAAGGAAAGCAATCACATGGAACTTGAAGCCTGCAAAAGATTACCACAATGCCTTTGAATACATTAAAGCATTACGATCATTGGTCATATTGATGTAGCCCAAATAAGTGAATAACCCAGGCTATATTTGTGTATCATGCCGGGCATAGGAGGCACTCCCAAAGGGTCAAATGGAACTTGTGTTGTATTTAACCATCATGACGACAGCCCTATAAACAGGTGTCAGTAGCTAAAAGCATGGAAATCACCATTCTAAGGATGTATCAACCTTTTTAACATTACATGAAACAGATTGATTAAATTCATGAGTATGGGAAACGTTATAACAGCCATTTCATGACATTGTTGCCTGTAGTCCAATCATGTCAGAATGTTTATACCCCTATAGCCCCTCTTATCGTGAGATGGCCATAAGTATGAAATGTGGATATTGTCAGATAACTGAAGTTTATATAAAGCCTTTATTTCCTCTCTACAGCGTGATTGATAACCCCCTTACAATTTTTGTCCCTTTAGTGTATTCACCTCACATCACCATTTCATAACCATATAGATAAATCAACGGTAGTCTGGTAATTTTGATAAGAAAACGAGGCAATGCCTCAACAGAAAATTGAAGAATCTGATAGACATTTTAATGGTCATTAACACTTTGTCATATTCCATAACTCCTGAGCGAGCTAGGTTTTACAAAGGTCCTCCAATAAGAATGTACAAAGAGTCGATGGCCTTTACAAAAGCAAAAAAGAAACAAAGATATCAGAGCCTCATGTAGATCATCTGTAAATGTATAAAGTTGTGAGAGAGTTGTGAGAAAATGACTATTGCAAAGGTCCTCTGATCTACACTGAAATCAAGCAAAATAACTTTGTTTCATACTTTAGTTGCTCAAAATCTCAGTTGGGGAATAAACAGTTGGTGCAGTGGTGCACTCTATGTAGTAGAGGTCAATAGTAAGCTTAGGTCACGCAATACAAAGTCCCCTACCCTCCTTGTAGAAAAATGTAGACCACTATTCTTCATCATTTTAGTCACATCTGATGGAAAACATCTTGAGCCTTAAGTAGAGGGCAAATTTATGTATATCGGCCTATAATTTGACCAGTTACGGAGGCTCAAAGTTGGACGGTACACCAAAAATGCCTTTTTTTTTGTCAAATTCTCCATCATTCCCACCTATATCTTATTAAGCTAGGCAGTATTAGAGTGTGATAAACCTATTTTGCCTTTGGTGAGAGGTCATAGCTATCTATTAAAAATACTTTGGCCATGTCCCTACCTCAACTGTCATTCACACGCATGATATTGAACTGTGAGCATCCTCACATACGTAACACTTTTTTTACGCCTTAAACTTCCATGCTAAAAAAAGTATCCTCACTGTTCTTATAACCTGTGTAGAGCAGGGTCCCTAGGGGGTTTTTATGGTAAATAAATTGAATGACTAAAACAAAACTCATGGCTCAAGTCTGGTATCAGTGTGGACATCCACACATACATAACGAAAATATGTGGAGAAGAAAGGAAATGTTTCCAGTTACCCCAGCAGAAAATAATGACCGACCACTGGAAGTCACTCAGAGGATCTCAAATTAGCTAGGCGCACAGTCTACTGTGATTTTGCAGTTCCATTTGCACTGAAATTTCTCAATAAGGTAAGGAATTTCAATCAAATTCTCATGAAATAGTGTGTGTTATATATACAAGGGTCTGCAATTGTCTTAGATTGCATGGAAATGATGTATTTTGGGTTATATTTCCCTCTGATTGAAAGTCCCAAGCCATAGACTGGCCATAGCAGCTTGGTAAGGTCATTTAGTTTGGCCAGGAAACCCCATACTCTTAAAGGCTTGATTTTCCTCACATACGTCACATTTTCACTGGGGAATAGAAATTGCCCTTCCTGAGCTACTCCTGCTGTATATTTATCCCCAAATCATTGTTATTTGTTGAAATTATGGCCTACCTTTACTGCTAGGGTTCATTAGGTCCAGTTTGGATATTTTGAAATGACACCACAGCCTGTCTGGGGTGAGAAGCTTTTACCTCCTACATCCCAAGAGTGCACACCTCTAAATAGAATTTTTCAAATAAATTGGTTGATAATCTTATAATAGTGTCCCTATCTAATATCCTGGATAGAATTAAGGCACTTACCATTTAAATTTCTGCAGGTTTTATACAAATTTGAAAGTGTTACGTATGTGAGGTTTTGTTCATTTTGGTTATAATATGTACTTCAGACCCACCCATATTATATACATAATTCACCATTAGATGCACATATGGTTCCCTAAACTAAAATATGGGTAAGGCTGCACTGCCGGTCAGTAATGATATTTATGGGGTTCTATCCATTTACACATTTTTTGGTCCTATTTACTTCTCATCCCCCATTGATAAACTGTAAATATTAGAGCATGATTGCTCGATATTACCCACCTTAGTTGTTCAACAATTGTATTCAATCTTTTGCAGTCTGCAAGTTTCTGAGGAGGACAGGTTGTTGAATAAAACTGAGCTTGTGATTTCATTGGTTCTCAGGCTGATGAACATTCTTCACTGAATCACCCCGTATCAAAATATACAATGTCCACCCTCTTACCAGTACCCTACCTTATGATAATGGCCTCTATCTTTTGTTGGTATTAAGGACAACTCACCTGTAAGAGACAAAATGAATGACGTGTTAGTTGCACATCAACAATTGTTATCATGTAAATGGAGGGAATATTCCTTGAGGACAAAAGCCCCTTAAGGGCAGCTGATGCATTACTGCCCTGGCAGGGCTTCATTCATGTATCATGCCCGTCCTAAGGTTGGTTCACTCCAAGAGGATCCTCATGATGCCACTCAAGTGCTAGTGAGCCGACCCACCAAGACGTCATTAGTGCATCATGATGATCTTTGGGAATCTTACACTGACTCACCAGTATTTCATTGGTACATCATAATGACCTATGGGCATGATGCACTTCTGCATTAGCGACCCTTTAATAGGCAAGTAAAGAAGAAAGAAATGGTTTCATTTTTGAAAGAATTTGACCTACTTTTACATGTCTTAATCACAGAATAGGAGAAGGATTGAAAGCTGACCAGCCAAACAGTTTAATTTAATTTCTCCTCCCCAGATTGATAACTAGGTCAGCAGAAAACTGACCAAAATGAAAAAAAGAAAAGACAAAAGAAACTTGAAAAAAAAGGACAATATTGTGAAAGGCATGGAGCATGTTGCGGAGGAAGCCGCCATTGGGGGTCAATAAATATGACACTGTCCTTCTGGTTATAATTCAGGGGAGAATGTCAAACTAAGAAAATGTTGACATGTGACATGCTGATCTTTTAACATGAATGCCATTCACCTTGTAGCTAAAGAGATCCTACTTTAGTTCATTTCATGAGTAAATTTACAGAAACTTTGACAGATAAGATCCTTTGTATTAATCGATCGGGCCATACATCGTCATGATACATGGATGCAGCCTTTTTGTGTAAGCCCCAAGTGTTGCATTCATGCAATGTGTTGAACATGTGAGCTTGAATCACCCTTGATAACATTGCTTTGATGTATGAATACAGCCCTGATGAGTTACCTTATTCACCTGCATAAGCGCAGGGATGCACATGTATGAAATTTAACTATGGTGTATTCCCTCCACTCATGCAAGGTAGGTGCTGTTTTAAGACTAAGTATATACCATGATTGCTTGTTAAAGTGCACCTGATATATTTCATCTTCCTGATACCTTTGCTAATGCAGGAACTACTCTCATTTGACTACTTATTCAAAGACTGTTCACCTATAGAGGCCACTACGTACACACAATACACTGTACGAAATAACTGTGGAATCGACCATGGATCCTTGTAAAACTGAACCATGATACATTGTAGTTTCTGAAACAAAGAGGTACAGTACACACTGTATGGCAAAGAATCTCAATGAAAATAATTATGGATCTCCGGCAATGTTGAGACAAAGATTTCAAGGTTATTTTGACAACATCTTTTAAGCATAAGCATTATTCTGACCAGTGGACAAATGGCTTTTTTGCATTTGTTTTTCCCCTTTTCATTTTCTCCTGGTACCGTGAGAGCTGATTACTATTTATCCTAAAATTTCAATATGTAAATGTTAATGTGAAGTATAAAAAAACATAAAACAAAAGACCATCTGGCAAGATATAAGACGAAAAGAAAAATAGACATTTAAATATTATGTACAGTTCTTTCAATGTTATCTAAGCCTGAGTGAGCTATTTTAAAATACCCGATACAATTGAGTAGAAATAGAGATAATATGATATAATGGAGGAGAAATGATTTTCTCTCACACAAAACTATCAGTAAAAGCTATGTCATCAGGTGTAATAATGCTATAGTTAAGCTTCAACAGATATAACACAGACTTGAGGCTTTGTAGAAATTCAGCAGAGAGGAAGATGTGGCTCTCCAGAGTGGCTCTATGGCAACCATTCACAATTTGACTGGTTCTTCAGCGGTCCATGAGCATGCTAACATGGGCAACTTTCAGACCTGATCTTGCAACCGAACCTGTTCCTGGCATGTCAAACAGTTTGAATGTATGGTACCTATAAGAATAATGGGATAAGATCTGAGATTGGAATGGTCATGACCACGCACACACATCAACTGAAATCCTTGATATGTTTTGGGTGTGAGCTCACAACAATAACTGAACCCAAGATGACAGCAGCCCCGCCCCACAAAATGCTTCGTTCACTGCCCAGGCCAAATTTCACTAAATCCCAGCAATTTCTCCTTCATTTCTGATTGGATCCCTTCACTGTTCAGAAACTTCTATGTGACTTTCATGCCTCACCGCTTGGTGTGTATTGCTGACCACTACAATACTGTATTCACACCCTTGAATACTACTTTTCTCACATAAACCCAATTGATAAGAGCAGTGCTGTTTTTCTATACCTGATCAGTGAGGAATGACCAGGGTGAATTTCATTTAACCAGTAAGGCCCATTCTGATATGAATAATGATTAGATCATGATCATGAATTCAGAATATTTGGCAAGAATATCAAGTATTCATTATCACCATTAACTGTCAAAAAAGCATTCTCATTAAGTAAAGTAAATACCTCCATACTGCATCTTTGCAAACAAATCACTATTTCCCCTCAGCAATATTGACTTCCATTCTATTTCAGCAAGATTCTGAAGGACTGCAATGGCAATATGAACCTAGTGCTGGTGACTGTGGATACATCACTAGAGTCTGCCAATCCTTAAAAATATGCCCTTAATAGCTCTGCTCATTGCCATCTTGGGGCTAATTAGCCTCTTTATTCCATCGATCCAAACCACACTGGCCAATTAGAGTCATTTCCGAAATAACCCAAACATTTCCAAGTGTTTCTAAGAAATGTAAAGCACTTTCAAAAAAACATGAATCTAATTACCTTCCCCAGGCAATATGTTGGCTTCACAAGCCCTGTGAGCTAGCCTGTCTCACTCGATGCATACTAACCTTTCAAAATTCTTTTGGGAGATCGGTCCCTCTCCATATTTCTCCTTTTCTGCTTTTAGAGAAGATATTACAGTCACATTCAAGTCTTTATCCTTTCATCTAATTGACAGCAAGGGTACTGTTCTTTTAAGCTCAATACTGTACTGGCTGGAATTTGTAAGGATGATTGTTACCATAGAGTAAATAAATCCTTGAGGTATAAATATCAATCTAATTAGCAATTCCTCTAAAGACTCACAGGCCTGACAATTGGAGTTGTTCCCATTCTTTGCCAGGCACATTGAAATTCCATGCCAATTCTGGAATGTGAGATAATTAATAAAATAACTCTCCTCCACAAGGTTTTCAGGTGTTAATGCTGGTCCAGAATGCACAAACTCATGAATAAAAGAGTTTGACTTTAGGCATCATGGTTTGGGGGCATATGGGAGTAGACTGTGGTTCTGCTGACCTTAAAGGCAGCCTTGGTAAGTGCTACATTTATGTATCATACTTACAAAGGGACAACTTTTGGCCTTTGAATAGTTATACAATTAGTATAAACCGCCCATAGTGAGAGACAAGCGGTGTAAGTGTGATGACGGTCTGGTCACTGTATTTGAGGAAAGCTGCCACATAAACAAACATAACACAAGGGTGTCTCAAACTCCTGATGTAAGAAGAAAGCAACTTTTAATGAACCACTACACACAGTAATCATTGAAATTGAATAATAAATGAAAAGGTCTTTGAATGACCACAAATTGAGACAGGGCTGTCCATCCCTCTGATCCTGACATTTCAAGATGACAGCATAATGCAGTGTGACTCACATGCTTCTATACTGTTTGATCTTTTCAGATGTTTTATTGGACCTTGAGGCTTTTGATAAATAAAGACTGATTTTGTCTCTGAGTCAGCAGGAAAAAACTGATTTGAAAATGTTGTCTTGCAAAAGAATGGGAATGTGGCAAATGCCTTGAAAATTAGTTTGGTTGCTTACAGGGACTTGGAGGTAGTTATAGTGAATAGAGGGAATGTACCCTGCATTATACAACATAGATGTATAAAATTATATAGGAAATGTATACAAGTGAATGACTGACAAAATAACCCTTAGATCCTTTTCACTGGAGGCATCTTGGTCAAAATTATAAATGATAGAGGAAATTGAAAGTTTCAGTTGAATAACATTTATCAAGACAGTGTTTCTGATGTAGACACTGTCTAAGGTCTGAAGATTTTCCCTTCTTTTGGGCATATCATTTTGATGGCCCCTTTTTATAATCTAGTGGCATAACAAGAGAGAAACACTAATGTTTACCTGGATATTTAAGAGTGGGGAAGCCACTAGAGCTTGAAACAATACCACCAGCGATGGTGAAAGGAGTAGAGTTTGAAGTTTAAAGTTTGCCTACTTTTCACGGCAAACTCTGCCTACTTTTCACGGCAAACTCTGCCTACTATTCATGGCAAACTCTGCCTACTTTTCATGGCAAATTCAGCTTACTTATCACAGCAAACCCTGCCTACTTTTCACGCCAAACTCTGCCTACCTTTCACGACAAACTTTCCCTACATTTCACAGCAAACTTTGCCTGCATTTCAAGGCAAATTATGCTTACTTATCATGGCAAATTATGCCTACTGATTACGGCAAATTTGGTCTGTTTCGCAATGCTACTGAAGTTGCCAAGTGACGTGACATTACCAAGTAGCATGACATTGCCTAGTGATGAAATTTTGCGTCATGAAAAAATAGCAACGTCATTCTCCAAGCAGATTCTCTTGGAGAAACCCAGTTCAAGATTTAGGGCTTGAATATTTCGAATATTTCAAGTAAGTTTGAGATACAATTTGGGTGGCAATACATTTAGGCCGTTCCCTTTCTATTTGTCCCTAATAATGATTTATTTTTGAAGAAAACAATGGCTGACATACGAAAGTTATTTTATATAATTAAGTACAGTAATTTGGGTACAGATAACCCACCATTTATCCCTCCGATTCACATCACTCTCCTGCCCTAGGCAACCATTTCTTAGATTCTCCCAGCACATGCCAAAGACATCTTTATCAGTCATGACATTCAAAGAATTTACGGGTAACAAAACTGATGTTAATTATTAATTACAGTAATCAAATAGGAAATGTCCAGATTGATCAACCAAAAACCTACCTTAAAACACTGAGTAATACAACCTTTTTCTTGTGATTTCAATGAACAAGATGTTAAAAGAAACACAGGAGGGTTTCCAACTGGGAATTAGGAGAGGCTTCAAGTTTGTTATATTTTACTAATTGAGTCTGATGAGGAAAGACATGATGACCACTGCCTATTTCCGAGTGTCTTTTTTTATCTATCAAATTAATGTGTTCACTTCAAAAAGTCACAATTATATCAGCATAACAGCTGACAGCTGTTTGAAATGAGGAAAATTGGCTTGTACCCTAGTACCTCATGTACAAGATGCACCCTGCATATAACATACACCCAAGCTGAATGGAATGAACTAAGACCCAAACAGGCCTTGATCTATGTTCTTGTGCATAATATCCTCCCATTTATAAGGCAGACTCCCAACTTTGCCCAATCATATAAGGTTAACTAATTGTTCATCGTTGTGTGTGACAAGGCAGGTTATACGGTATATATAATCTGCATGCTTTTGTATCCATTACAGAAGGATCTACTCACGTATCTCACTGATTCCCTACTGCTCTGAGCTGCTCTTCAAAGGCACTCTGCCTTTCAGCATAATTAGTACCCACAGGCCAGAAGGGCACAGTGAGTGGGGGAGGAGATAATAATGGATATATGTTCTGTAACTCTAATTTCTATTGTTGGTTAAATTGATATGACTTGTTGGTTGACTATGTCAGTCTTTTTTTTATTCAGTCCTAATCTACTTGAACAACCTTGATGTGAATATCCTTTAGGTGGGTCCCATCGAAATGGCCTTAGTGACCATATCCTCATGACAAATAGCCAGATGTCATTTGGCCGAAATTCATATAGCCTTAGGTCAAATGGCCTCAACCTCACCATATGTGATCATACATAATAGAATACATTATCATATGTGATCAAATACATTATCATACAATGTCAAATACAGTATCATACATGATTGAATATGTTATAATATGTGATCGAATACGTTATCATATCCTACCTAATGATTCCAGTAATTTCACTACCCACATAGCTAAACCTCACCATATGTTATCATACATGATCGAATACATTATCATACATGATCGAATACATTATCATATGTGATCAAATAAGTTATCATACATGATTGAATACTTTATCATATGTGATCAAATACGTTATCATACATGATCAAATACGTTATCATACATGATCGAATATGTTATCATACGTTATCGAATACGTTATCATATGTGATCGAATACATTATCATAGGTGATCGAATACGTTATCATAGGTGATCAAATATGTGATCATAGGTGATCAAATATGTGATCAAATACATTATCATACATGATCGAATATGTTATCATATCCTACCTTACCATTCCAGTAATTTCACCACCCACATAGGTAAACCTCACCATACGTGATCATACCTGATCGAATGTATTATCATACAAGATCAAATACGTGATTGAATACATTATTATAGGTGATCACACACCTTATCACACATGATCCTACCTTATGCTTCCAGTAATTTCACCACCCACATAGCTTAACCTCACCATATGTGACCACATACGTTATCATACATGATCCTAAGTGATTGCATATATCATACGTGACCAGATGTTATCATATCTTACCCTTCTAGTTATTTCACCCTCCACATCGGTGAACATCACATGATAAAGTATGCGATCATGTATGATAACGTCCTGGAGGGTCTGGCAAAGTTCTGGAGGGTCTAATAATGTACTGGGGGTCTGAAAACGTACGATAATGCATTGATAACGTATGATAATGCCCTGGAGGGTCTGGCAGTTCTGGAGGGTATTTGAGAGTCTGATAAGGTATTTGAGGGTCTAATAACGCCTTGGAGGGTTTGATAATATTTTAGAGTGTCTGATAACGTACTGATGACATATGGTAACAAATGATAACATATTTGAGGGTCTGATAACGTAATTGAGAGTCTGATAACGCATTGGAGGGTCTCATAATGTATTGGAGGGCCTGATAGAGTACTGATAACACGGTAAAGTATGATACTGTATTTGATGGACTGATAGCGTACTGATAACATATGATAATGTATGATAACGTACTGGTAACGTATGACAACATACTGATAACTTATGATAAGGTATTTTACCATATTGGGGTCTCGTAATGTATTTGAGGGCCAGATAATGTACTGATAACATATGATAACATACTGATAATGTATGGTAATGTACTGATAACATATGGTAACATACTGATAACGTATGATAACATACTGATAACGTATGATCACGTATGGTAAGGTATTGGAGAGTCTGATAACATATTGAAGGGTCTGATAACGTATGATAAGGTTTTTCACCATATTGGAGGTCTGGTAATGTATTGGAGGGCCTGATAATGTATGATAACGTACGATAACGTACTGGTAACATATGATAACGTATGTTAATATAGGAGGGTCTGGTAACTTATTGGCGGGTCTGATAACATATGATAAGGTATTTTACCATATTGGGGGTCTGGAAATATATTTGAGGGCCTGATAATGTATGATAAGGTACTGATAACATATGATAACGTACTGATAACGTATCATAATGTATGATAACATATGTACCTGGTCTGAAAACATAGTGCTCAAATAAGGTGGAGAAAACAATTTCGGCATTTTGACAGGTGGCTATATGACATAGGGCCAAATGACTACTGGGCCTCCTGCATTTCGACCATATTACCTAAGGCTTTATCACAGAGGGCCATTTGAATTCTAGGCCATATGCCCTAGACCCCCTTTAGGTGTAGCTGTGCTTTTGTATTTTATTTTCATTTGTTTGTATTTACCGTTCAAAATTTTTACTTTTGGCAATATTCCTGGCCCCCACATCTTAGCATCCCTCGGATAAATAAAAAGTTTTCTTGACAGCGTTTTATTCACAGCAAACAAAATACAAAGATCATTGTTGGCAGAACATTTCATTTTTACAGGAAAAAGGACATTTTAGCGTGTTTGTTGATATCTTTGGCTTCTGAAATACTGAACTGGGAACATGGATGGAAGTGATTAAATACCAGCAGTAGCCATCACGTCTTTCCTCGTCAGACTCAATTAGCCGAACTCAGAGGAACATGATGTAACAACCTCAAAACCACTCCCACCAGACGGAAACCTCCTTACTGGGTCCCAATTAGCAAGGCATTAAAAAAGGGGGAAAAAAATGAGCAAAAAATAGACTAATGATGTAAAACTCCATGTACAGTGTGCACCCTCATACTATCTGCTCCCACATTTTGTGGGTTTGCATACAGCAATGTCTATGATTCGAAGAGAATCCAATTATATGCTTGTGTATAAGCCACACATGACTATGGTATCTATCTATAAGATAGATTATGCTTCTGATTTGTGCTTAAACCACAGCTCATATGCAAGTTGGATAATTAACCTTCACAGCTGCTATTTGAAAACCGTAATCAGGAATCTTTAATTTTAGACTACCCTTAAGTCCTTACATGTTATGACTGGCAGATGAAATCGTTGATAATATTATGTGCTATGGGAATACAAGCAATCATTTCCTAGGGCAGGAAGGTGAAGTGAATAGAATGAATCGATGGTGGGTAAAGGGTTATTTGCCTAAACCCTTTACTTTCCAGTATGACTTGTTGTTTTGGAAAAAAAATACCTAATCTAAAATGGATCTGTGAGATGTCTCAATAATCATCCATATGTATTAAATCCCTTACATTATTGTACACCTGGATTGTATAGGCGAGAGTACTCCCCCTCAATTTCCAACATTTTCAGAAGGACATTTCCAATCAAATTCAGCTTTTCCTTCTAACTGAGGTACAAAAGCCGTTCTTTATTTACTCACATATTTTGTTTTGGTTGAATTTACTTTATTTCTCACATAATTATTTATGTTTCACGTGTCACAGTTACAATTATTCGTTTTAATAACCAGGTAATACGGAAATGAATCAGTCCTCAGAAATTTATGCTCTTTGTGAGATTAAAGAAGGCTGCTTGTTAGCTCGATAACGAGCTAATTTTTAATTTAGGCAGCCTTACAACTGGTCTGTGTCACCAGGTAAACAAATAACCCCAAGTGGGAGACTAGTTTCAATAAGTCAATAGCTACATGTGCAAGTAAACAGTTTCATTACATAAACATTTCGTTATTACCGTACCAAAGAAATAAGATATTGTAATGTCTTGTAATGTCCAACATGTCATATGTAATATGGTTTGATCGTTGTTTCCCTGTAAGAGTGTCAATGTATGTCGTGTACCTTTAACACAAACATTATCAATGAAAACACATTATGGATGATAGCACATATGAAATTAAAAATAAAAAATACTTACAAACTTATTAAAACCCTCAATGTGAAGAAATATGTGAAAAGGATAAACAAATGGAAGCATGTGAGTCACGCCGCATTACCTTCATTATATTACTATGTGAGGGACTGAGGGATGGACAAGGCCCTCTCACTTTATGGTCATTCAAACATCTTTTTGTTTAATTATTCATTTTAAAGATGGCTGTGTTGGTGGTTTGTAGCGGTTGAGTGAAGGTCACCTTTCTGTCTTCTTGCATCAGGAGTTTGAGATACTAATGTGTGGTGTTTGTTTGTCTTTCAGCTTTCTTTTAGTACTGCAGAGCTTCATCACAGTACATTAGTACAGCATGGCCATTTATAATTATAATGCATGAATGCGGAACAAGTTCCTTTGCATTGTCAATGAAATATGCAATTGTTTAAGGGCCCAATACTTCTGTTATTCAGGGGGTTGTACATTTGGGTCCAACCATGGACGTTCAATAATTATCTAACATTAAAGAAAGGGAATTAAATTTCAATGAATCTTCTGTTATAAGAATGGTAAGAATTCCAATTCAGAGCCATCCCAGGTCCCAATAACAAACTTCTAAATGCACCGTGGTTTCAATTGTCCTTACAAACTAAAATCATTAGTGTGTTGTGTGTAAAAGGCTTACACCCTTGGTGGCAATTAGTTGATGGGTAAAGACCAAAAGATTATTATAATCACTTCTCTAAAGGAAGAAAACCTTTAATCCTTGTGGAGAAATATTGAAAGGGAAAGATTGTATCTATGTGCTGGAGTAAAAAGGCCCAATGTGAGAAAGGCTAGCACGCACAGCTTGTGAAGCCAACAGACTGCCTGTGAAAGCTAAATAAATTTATGTATTTGAAAATGCTTGGCATCTCTTAGGAGACATTCACAACTTTTGTGTCATTTTGGAAATGTCTCTAGCTGCTTGGTGTGATTTGGATCAATGGAATATAAAGTCTAATTAGTCCCGAGATGGCAATGAGTCGAGCTCTCAGGGAGCCACTTTTTGAGGGTTGGCATGCTCTAGATGTCTCCAGAGAGAGCTACTAGACGAGCACTGGGCAAATGTTGCCATTGCAGTCCTACAGAATGACAATGGGGTAGAATGGAAGCCATTAATGCTGTGGTAAAATAGTGAGTTTCAGTATGGATTTATTTACTGTGCTATAGTGTGTTTGGGACTGCTTTTAAGACAACATTATGGTAAAGTATTCTGAATAAAGGATCATGAAAATATTTCATTCATATCTGAATCAAATGTGCCTCAATGGTTAAACAAAGGACACCCTGGTCCATTCAATTTGACTATCTATAAGCTTGATGTGAAAGAAAGGTATTCAAGATGATGCAATAATTTAGGGTGTGATAGATTCATAAAATGAAAACATTGATGTATTGCTTTATGCAATGGAAGAATGATATTATGGTTGATGTCCTCGATATTTAGCACCTCTTCTCCTGAAGATGCACCAATCACGGGCGTGGACTGGTTACCAGGTTTAGTCTGTGTAGGTGTTATCCATATGCTATAGAAGGGTGAGAAACTAAAGGGAACAGTGCTGCCCTCTGGTGCTTTTATTTGCTGTGCACATACCTTGATTACGGAGGTGAGGGGTTACTTTGGCAAAGTCACCTGGCCAGCATGATACATGAATGCAATTCTGTGGTGTGACATTACGCAGACCATAGACCTGGGTGAGATAACTCCCAGATATAGACCAATTCAAGTGGACTCTGCATTTATCCCCTGTTATTTTTGTGAAGTATGTTCAAAATTCCATTCATTTGGCATAGATAAATGGTATTATTATAATTATCTGGCCATTTAGGATGCTGCTGTAATTGGCCGTGATATATGGGGTATGTTTCAGAACAACTAATGATCACTATATGGTTCAAACCACCACTTTCAGATTCTTGCAAAAAAATGGTCTGACCAACGATCCTGTACAACGCAAATCATACAAGGTCACAGTACAAATAGTCCTACACACTACTACTTCTGTAAAAAGTCTGGCGTCTTGTCGAGGAATCTGTAAGATTTTGTGTTGTGCAATTGAAAGCTACAATCATAAGTGTACAAATCCTACAATTGTGATTGTAAATGATCCCGAAAAGGGCCAAATCACTAATTCTTTTGAGACATAATCAGGATGTAGGTTTATTGCATGGTTAAACCTATGGGGTTGCTGTATTCAACCAATATCCAGCCTTCAATGGGTTAGACGCCCATATGGCTGTCACTGATATGTAATAACAAGCAATAGAGGGACTCTTTTTGTCTGTGACTTTATAGGGCAATAGACTGCGTAAAGACATTATTTCATGGCGAGCCTTGCTCATAAAGCGTGATTTAACCTTCCCTGGAGCAGGAGAGCTGTCTGCTTTCATAATGGGCTTGGCCTTGACATTTTTCCTGGAGCAATATATTGCAGCTTTATAATCTCCCCCCACACTCTGATAGGGACCTGGGCTGTAGGTACAACATACTCACTGCAAGAACATTTAGATTTAAGCAGTGTAAAGCTGCTTAAAGTTGTTTAAATCTGCACTTAAAGTTGCTTAAAGTCGCATAATGACCATAGTTTTGCAGCTTTAATGAGCTTTTTGCAACTTTAAGCATTACGACCAATAATCAACTTAAAGTTGGATAAAGCTCATGAAACCCTGCATTTAATAATATTTTAGCAACTTTACACTAGTTAAATCTGAAGGTTCATGCATGGACTGTTTGTATCCCTCCTTAAAACACCAATGCATTCCTGATAGGCATTCTCAAGACTGGACTCCTTCAAATCTTAGTGGGATCCCTCACTGTAATGCGATTAAAGCCATGTATCTAGTGGTCACTGGAGGGTGTTGCTCCTATTGTAAAAAGAGCCTTGAGTATGTGCCCTCTTTTCTAAAAAGGTCGTGCACTGCTTCACCTAAGTACTTGCACTCAGCACATTAGTCTGAAAAGTCACCTGCCTTGTTTAAAATAGAGAGAGCTGCACTACCAGGTACCTACTCATGTCACACGCTCTATAGTTTATTATACTGACTGACCTCTCCCAACTAGGTACTTACTCAAATCCCCCTTTTTTATCACCATACTTAAATGACCACTTGTGAGCAACAAAAGGGACAAGTTATAGCTACATGAAAAGAAAGGACTGGAACTGAGGGCATTTTTAGCCAGCTCTTCCTTTTACTATAGGAGCAACACCCTCCTGATATTGCAATGGCATGACTGTCCTGCCCAACCCGGTGTACTCACTACATAATTGTACAGAGCAGTTATAATGGATTACCAATGATATCCCACATGCAATAGCAACCCTTAAAGGGGTAAAGGGTTAAATGGTGGCGTTTTTAAAAGAGAAGAAAAAAAGTTCATGACATGCCACTTTTTTCATGGGTGAACTTTATAATGATCAAACTCTTTAATACGACACCTGCCTGCTGAGGGATTAGTGCCACACCTGCCGCCAGAGGGAGATCTGATGTTAATCTCTGGACGCTTCTTTTTATGTCGCTTTTATCTGATTTCTTGCAATTATACCATATTACCGTAATACCTAGCATGTAAGGTGCACCCCACAATTAAGGTTCACCCACCACTTGAAGGGAGCCTATGAGTCTCATTTTTGGACAAGTTTACGTCTAATCTATAATGTATAGTACCCACACCTATAATGCCCACCCATAACTGAAGCTGCTTTTACAGAACATATGAGGTATTCATCCTCTAGTATAAGTCATGCCTTATACATGGGGGGTTACAATACTCTTTGATTAACCTACCTCTTCCGTAGGGTCAAACAAAAGAAAAGATCCAGCCTTCACTTCTAAACTTTAGCCTCAAAGAGCCCATATTGCATTAATGCCTTATATCCATAAGTCCTACTGATGCCTCATGGCATGCCTGGAGAGACTAGAGGGCCAGTTCTGTGTTCAATATAACGTGCTCACATTATTGGGCTAATACCCTACTGTAACGGTTCAATGCAGAACTCAAGACTCTCGTAGTGAGGGCTGCTCATGTAGAAGAACATCACACACATTGGCTGTTATGATCCATCAATGAAGTGCTGTTGAGCATGTAGTCTGGGAGTGTACCAATTACTCAGTATGGTCAGCATGATGTATGAATGTAGCCCTGCCGAGTTACTCTCCAGGGCTGCATTCCTGCACAATGATAAGCAATGAGCATGATGCATTTGTGCATGCAAGTGCTAGATCAGGACCAAGATTCGTCAATTTTGAGGCATTAAGAAGCCCTTTATGACCCAAGGTCTTTAAGTATTTAGGTTTTCATTGCGGCACATTAAAAAGAAAACACTTATTATTTGATCCCCTCAGCTCATCTGATAAATACCTATGCCTAAGGCTGGGCATATTAAAGTCTTCCAACCACACCACAGCCACAAATGACATTCTTTAATAGAGATTTTATAATTGATAGGCTGGACGTTGGGCAGACAGTCAGGCTTCACAGATTTTGAACCATCAGCAATCCAAATCAGATGGGCTCCAATGGAAAGAGCATTATTTACAATAAAAGATACTTTTTGTTTCTCCTGTATTGAAGTGCTCTCCACTATCCATCAAAAATCCTTTGTCAATTTATGCGCCCAACCTGGCAGTCCAGACAGCTATATCCCACTCCCCAAAAGTATTTGCTGTGCCTGCTGCATATACATATATCCAAAAATGCGACGACCTTTCTGCACTGGTACTCAGTTATAATAGTAATTTCACAATTTCATTAACAGTAAAACAATGCACTTAAATTATGTAAATGTTATTTTTTCATGCTTGGAACACGCTCCAGGTCCCATCCATGACAGCCTTTCAGCCACTTAGGTGTATACTTACTTAATTGTTCTGTTACATGACATTATTACCCAAAGGGGCCTGAAATCTTTCTGTACAAAGACCCGCTCTGTATGGCAAGAGGACAGAAGTTTTTAGGTTGAGTTCACACTCTGATATGACAGGCATAGTGGAATCCTTGCTGAAACCATCTATACTGGATGCTGATATGTGTGGATCAACATGGTAAAATGTACGCCCACAAGGGTGTGTGCGGGTGTACCTTTTACCGTGTTGATCCACATGTTTATTCCTGGATATCAATATGTGAGACTGGACAGGTCTCCAAGTAGGGATACAAACGCAGGGAGTTTAATGCTGTACCTAAAAGATTGCTATATTGCTACCCCTGATTTAACCTGCTGTCTAATTGATAATGATTATGAAATATTATGTGTAGATGTTTTGGTAAATGTAATCAAATATAAAGTTTTCGTGTGTTATAGACCCCCTGACAGTCAGGAAAAAAGTGCAATGTATAAGAAGCTTACACTATTGTTGAAGAATGTCTCCAAAAACAGGAAGCTGATATTAATGGGTGATTTTAATGTTAACCTACTGAACAAGAAGGACGTTGAGGATTCCACTATTGATGATTTCTGTACGGGTAATAAATTATTTCAGATTATAAATGAGATTACCAGACCTGTATCTGTTACTATACTAGACCACAGAGGTTTGCCTCGCCGAGACCGAAAGACCCCCACTATGGCCGTACTACTTGGACTTAGGCCTTGATTTTTGTTTTAACCAAACAGTTTCTTTACATGTTAAACAAGAATACACTAGAAAAAAAGAATTTTTCATCTATATAGCCTACAGACACGTAAAAGTGTACCTCACATACACAACGTTTTCAGGAGTTGAATTTTGGATTATGAGATCTAGCTCATATGTGTGACAAACTAGCAGTTTTATTTATTTACCATTATAGTACCCTAGGGTCCCTGCTCAACACAGTTAATAAGAACAGTGAGGATACATTATTTTTATGGAAGTTAGGCCACCTAAATTTGATAACTTGGATTACGGGATTTTTCACCCTCAAAAAAGGCCCATGTTAAGTCATGTTTTGGGACACCAAATGTACATTTCAGCCAAGAAAAGGTTGATTTTGACAATTGTATGTCACATGTAAAGGATAAAACTTTATATTTGTTCATCTCCATCAACATTTTATAATTTTTTTACCCCTAAATGTTGAAAAATCTCATCGGCCAGAGGTAAAAAAAAAAAGATTTTTTTTTTGGATTTTGCCAAGAATCTCCTCGCCGGATCTGTAATCCAAGTTATTAGAATAAAATGGCCTTAGGAGTATAAAAAAATCATTGCGTATGTGAGGTTTCTCACAGTTCAGTATTATAAGACATGTGGGACAGAAGGTTGAGGTAGTGACATGACCAAAACAATTTTAATATATAGCTATGACCCCCTACCGATGTTGAAGCAGGTTTATGACACTCTAAAGCTGTAAACCTTGATAAGATATTTATGGGAATGATAGAAAATTGGTCAAAAAAGGGCATTTTTGGCGTGTTGTCGAACTTTGAGCCTCTGTTACTCATCTAATTATAGGTTGATATACATAAACCTGCACTCTGCTTGAAGCTCAAGATGTTTTCTATCAAATGTGACTAGAATAAGAGAGTAAAATAAGGCAGCATCTTGCACCTAATCATCGTCTATTTTCAAGTGATCTACAGCCCAATGACTAAGTCTGAAACGTTTCCAATTTCCAGCACAAGATTCCGAATATTTTTAAAGCAAAGCTCTGATTAGCTTTTACAATTGCAAGCAGAGTGCAGGAGTCTGAAAATTAAAGCCCTTTCTATGTGGAGAGTCTTTGTCCCACTGAGTGATTATGAGAATAATCAGAAAAGGGGATGTCTATGTCTCAGGCTTATATTTATTTGTCTTAGTCAGACAACTTATTGCCACCATACTACCGGTGGGTATTGACATTTGACACTTTATATTCAATATTACTCTACATCAACAGTTATGAGAGTTCTTCACCTGCTGCAATATCACCATATTATGTTCATAACAAGAGACCAATATTGATTAATGTAATATCAAAGTTCAAATAATACCTGTGATCTATATGTCTCAAAGTAACTAATGAAGTCAAAGATCACTTTCTTGTAACCAATCAACATGAGAACTATGACTTTTGCTTAAACGCTAGCCCCAGAGAAATCATATCCTCAACTCATACATTGGTGGGAATGAGCAAATCTTAGCTCCAGATGGTGTAGCCTCAGATCAGCCATAACCTGAAGTGTCCCTTAGAGATGGCTGTCAGCATCTTTTGAAAGCAAGGACTACTCCCACTAATAGTGTCAGATTGAAATGATGTGTATGAGGAAGGCACCCAAACTTCAGAGAAACCCTAAAAAATAAACATGAGACATAAGTAACCCAACCTTAGCATGTGACAAGACAGACAGACAATCGCCACAACCGATTTCACTTACATTTATCTTTGAAATATTGAAATATTTGAAGGACAATAAAATAAGACACCCCTCCACTGCTCCCTGTCCCTAACTCACATCCTTATATGGACAAACAATACAGTAAAAAACATAGTTCTCCCTCCCTATTGGGTGATCCTTATCAGGGGTTTACAGGAATTAGATTTTAAGGCTTTTAGCTTGAGTGTAAATTGATGCTTTTGTTTTGGATTGTTTGGAAAAGAGAGAATTGAAGAATACCAGCAATAAAATAAGCAAATGTGGAAATGACTTAGATTTAGGATTCAAGGAAAGGAAGTGATGTTTCTTTGTCTGAAGTTACTCTACTGCTGAGAAGGTAAAGAATATGTTGTAACCAATGACTCGTCATTGAAAATGTAGATAGACCTTAAAAATCAGATTGAAGACATGTTGCAATTGAATGAAAATTGGATAATTCAAGTAAAGAAAATCCTTCATTTATGTTGAAACTTGAATAAGGGATTCATGTTGTAGTGGGGAAATGATGCAATCACTTATTTTACTCTCTGTAATATCACCACTCGCTTAAAACTGCATGAGAACGGGAAACTTTAAAAAGATTTGTAATTACATTTTTCAACTTGCAGTGGTAAATTTTGATTATTCTAAAATGTAACATAGACAATATAGATCATGTAAAATTTCTTATTATCAATTTCTTTCAAGGGACAAAGATAATAAGGGGGAATGTGGTCATTAGAAATATGTGAATATCACTGTATTATGTCGGAAGTAGGACTACTGATGTATGATTGATATTTGATAAAATATACTATATAGAGTTGTAGGGGCCGGCATCATTGTATATATATTAGTGCGCTTCATCCGAGAGACGCGCTCGTGTGGTGGTCGTTCCTTCTATGCCAACCAGGTGTCGCTCCGCGATACCCGTTTGGTACAAGAGGGGGCAGCACCATGTCTCGCGTCCAGCTTCTACTAAGAAGCCGGACGATCCGCAGAAGGGGACTGGACCTAGTCCAGTCCAGACGTATGTTCTAAACCAGAGAGAACTTAATAAAGTCCTACCTGAGCGGTAGGGGAGTCTGGGGCTTTGCCCAACCCGAACTACTCATGTTGTGTTGGTACCTTTAGTGATAAGGGAGCCAACGAGCCACCCAACATATAAGTCCTGTTTGACATTAGATATGAAGACATACTCATAGTCACAGAAAGTAGTTTCAGTAATGGGATGACAGTTACGAAATAATTTAGATAGAAATACATGAAATGTACAAAGGGGAACTGTTCGAGAATAAAGCGTTAGGAATGCTCACATGTAGAGAGAGACAGGCAGTCATCCAGTATGTGACAGCTTGGGACACAGTTAAACAGGAAGCGGGTGTTCCCCTGAACAAGAAGGACCATAAACATAGGCAGTCATGGCTATGATAGGGAAAACCAGGATGTTGGGTAGTCTAAGCCAAGCTTGGGGGACCCCGAAGGGATCATTATGATTGATCAGGCCTAACACTTTGAAGCCAGCATGATGTCTCCAGGATCATGTTCCTTCGCTATAAACCTATGCGCAGCTGGCAAGTCCGTCCACCATTTCATTGGTATAGACAGTATCTTGCAGATGCTCATACTGCAAACTTGACTTGATGAAGGGATGTGATCATGAACATTAGATTGATGAGGTCCACTTTCATGCATCATAACACCAAGGGGTAAAGTGTTTGAAAACACTATGAAGCACTTCATGGTTAAGGGTATGGGGACATTTAACAGAAGAAATAAGAACAGTGGGACAAAGATCAACTGAGCATACGTCCATGCATTCCTGAAGTCTGAATATATATCCCTACAATATCTCACCATTCGTCAGGATTTATGTACCTCACCCTGTTGACATCACTGTATAGGTGGAAAATGTAACAGGAAGTCAGTATTTCATGTGTAGTCCCAGTCCCAGATCATACTGCAAACCAGAAAATCTTAGTGAATATATAAAGGGTCAGCAGGAGATAGTCCTATAATATTTAGTAGCCTGTGACAAGGGAGCTTTGACCTTGCATCCTGTGGGAAGCAATGCAATAAATAATACACCAACTGCTTTCGCCACAGTGGTACCCTATTTTTAGAATGATAGTTGGAAAAAGCTCCAGTGTTATCTTTGGTCAAAAATCCTACCAAGATCCCCCCAACCCACCCAGTAGTATGGGGCATCCACGGGCTTCTTAACACCTATATGTGTTTCATTTGAACAGAGGTAATGAAATTTTCAGCAAATCTACAAACTCTATGCATGTCCTATACACATGATATCCCAATGGCACTATAGTAGAGTGTTATGCATTATTGTGCCATGATTTGATGTTACCTTCTATTCTACATCAAAAAGGGAGGGGCTACAATAGTATTGTTTGCCCAACACATATCTGGTTTTACAGTCCCCCATCACTCAAAAATCTATCCTACAGAAGACATCAGCTTGCAATTAATTTGTTCTCTATATTCCTATGATTCACACTGCAGATACTATTTCAGGAGCCTTCCTTAACTACATTTCTAAATATCACGAAGACATAAACATTTCTAAAAGCAAAGATCAGGTTAAGCACAGGCTTCACTGCTAATCTGACGATTCATAATCAAAACACATTTCCTAGATGGCTGACAGCCTACACCAATACATGGGCTTGATGCGTGTGCGGGAGGCACCCAAATTTCAAAGAAACCCTAAAAGACTAAACATCACACAGTCAGTGGTCGGTTGGGAGTAGTTTTGAGAAGATCGCAGATAAGAGATAAGATAAGGGTCCAATTGAGGCCTACTACCTCTGACCCCTGGGTTACAAATCTCTCTATTTTTCTTAGAGGAGTTATTTCTTTTACTAAATTGGCTGTATTTTTCTATTTATCCTGATTTATTTTCCTGATTTCTTTTCGAATTCTGTGTTCATTTTTCTTCTAACCTTTCAATGATTTTGTGATTTTGTGAATTTTCTCTCTTATTTTCTATGACACAGATGTCTAGAGCCCCACTCTCCCTGCCCACATAACCCTCCCTGCTGGGGAGGTTTCAGAAACGACTGAAGACTGACTGCACACTTGGGTAACCCAAAGCTCAGCATGCAACAAGACAGACAGACTCCCTCCATCCAGCCACAGCCAATTGCCAACACAGGCATCTTCGAAATTATAAAATCTCTGAATGACAACAAAGCAAGGCTTCCCTTTTGCATTTGAGATGGTGGGGAAGAAATGTAAGAGGAGCATGACAGTTCGAAAAAGGGGAAAAATGCAACATGACTTGAATAAAGCATAGTCACGGAAAGCAGGTAGAACAATCAGATGGCAGTTATAAAGTAATTTAGATAGAAACAGATGAAATGGCCAAAGCAGAACTGTTCAAGAATGAAGAATAAGGAGTGCTGGTTGCTGCTGACATGTAGAGAAACAGGCGGCCAACCAGTATGTGACAGATTGACAGTCTGTTAAACAGAAGTAACGACATTCTCCTACACAAGAAGGAGTATAAATATGGTCAGACAATTGGACAAGGCTTGGTAGGGGGATTGGGCTGTTGGGTAGTGTAAGTAATGCCTGGGGACCCCACAGGGATCATTATGATTGATGACTGCTAAACCTTAGGAACCAACATGATGCCTTTAGGATCATGAAATAAACCAATGCAGAGCTGGCTAGTCACTATTTATTTGGTGTAGCCTATCGATGTAGCTGCAAGTATGAGCATCGTTTTCATGGAATATAACAAAATGCGCAAAGTGCTTGAAGTCACTATAGTATGCAGTGTTTCAGGGTTAAGGCTTTGAGGACAGATAGAAACAGTGGGCCAGAGACAAAGAGCACCTGAGCATACATCCATGGATTCCTGACTTCTGTGTGTATTTCTATAGTATCTTTTCTATGTTCACCGATTTGTCAAGATTAATGTGTAAAGGTTGTCCACCAGAACCTGACGAGGCCGACGAAGGGCCTGGCTAATGTCTTCTCAGTGGGAGTGTTATTGCTGTGGTCAGTGGTTCTACCAGGGCATAAGAATATACCAGACATATCACCCCATGACTCCTTCCTCCAGGGTTGTTAATTGGAGTGTGAATGGAATCTGTCAACACAGTTAAAAAGTTGGTTTTTTTTGTCTATAATGATGGCCCGTCAGGTCCTCCCAGATAACCTTTATCACTCCATTGAGATCACTTTATAGAGGGAAAATGTACCAAATAGTTAGTATTCCATGCTTAGACCAGGAAGGCATTTCTCAATATTGTATGCTAGACCCCTTTAAATCATTGTGGGATCCCCCTCTCCAATGCTATTATAGTCCTGCATCTACTCATCACTTATGATTGGACTGGTAAGGCTGCCCTAGCAAACCCTATCTAATAACTACATTAAGTGCTCATCGTAGAGAAGAGTCATGAAACATTTGCTAAGAACACCCACTCTTATTTTGGGGTTAAAATTGTAATGGCTTTGTCCAGTCCTACAACGAGGGGAAATGTCTTCCAGAGGTCTATACTGACAAACATCTTTCCATTGTGAATATGAAATAGATCAGCAAGAGCTAGTAACCAGTGACAAGGTACTTAGCCGCAGTGCTTTTACCTTGCATCCTATGGGAAGCAAGGCATTGAGTATAGTAGACTGTTTTCTAAAGCAATGTCTACAGTGATAGATGTTTTGCTCTAGAATCCTAAGGACGCCTCCCTCAGCCTGCCAAGTAGTATCGGGTGCAGGGGCCTTCCTCGTGTATGTGATAGCAAAAGGTAGAGATCGATTGCATCACACAATCTTTGTGCAATATAGTATCAAAGACCCTCTGAATGCTCATTTTACTATGTGTCTTGGATAACATGGGTGAATTGGAAAGTTTGGATTAAAGACACACAGTTACCATTGTGATTATGGAGGATTGGGTAATGCCAGTGGAAAACCCCATCAAGTAGAAACTTGATTAAAGGATTCAGGCAATGGAACGAAATGAGTAACCAGGATTCCAAGCAATCTCCCACCTGATGTAAACACGTATTTCACTCTCTCCTAGCACATGTCTGCAATAATATTAATGTTTAAAGGCTGCATGGGAAAAAGGGATTTTCAAAGATTTGTAATTACAAAATTTACTGGCAGAGTTCGATTTTGATTATTCTAAAATGTGGCACATGTAATTCATGTAAAACCAACAGTAACAGGAATCCAGTTTTCTACCTTATTATTCGGGTTGACCTTCAAATGTTTATGCCAGTCATCTCGTATTGTCACTCAATAATAAATTACAACCTTCTTGGAATTAAGAAAAGAAAGGGAAATAAAAAGCTGAGTGTTGAATGTTAAGGTGCATTTTACATTTAGACAACAACATCAACATCAAGGTATTTTAATTTCATAACTTAATGACACTCTTTTTAAGAGAATAGATCAACACAGCTCCAGAAATGGACTGGGAGTCATGAGATTTGCTCACAACCTTGTTTATCCCTGTGCATATTTTGTTTTAAATTGGAATAGAATCTACTAAAAATGGACATGAATAATCTTTTCCATCACATTTGTTAGGTCATGGAAAATGAGTTCTGATTTGTGGAAAGTGGCCCTCCCTACTTTTCATTATCTAAACTCTTGTTCTATATTTAGAATAAAGACATACTCATAACCACAGAAATCAAGTTGAGCGATGAGATGGCAGTTCCTAAAAAAAATCAGAAAGTAACACATGTAATAGACAAAGCATTATGAGCAAAGCCGGGTTGGTGTCAACATGTAGAGGGACAGGCAGTCATCCAGTATGTGACAGCTTAACAGTCAGTAAAACAGGAGGCAGTTTTTTCCAGGACAAGTGTTGATTATAAACATGGTCAGACCAGCCTTTGGTAAGGGAACTTGGATGTTGTGTATTCTAAGTGAAGCCTGGGGACCCCACAAGAATCATTATGATTGATGAGGACTACCCTTTGAAGTGCCAATGATGCTCCTTTGTTAACATAAGCCAATGCAGTGCTGGCAAGTCCATTGATCGTTACATTGGTATATCTTGCTGATGCTCAATACTGTAAGGTCAAGCTGATGTAGGTGTGTAACCATAATGATAAGATTCCTGAGATCTGCTCTCATACATTATAACAACTAAGGGCAATGTGGTTAAAACACTATAAGCAGAGTGTACCTTATGGTCGAGGTATTAAGGGGATTATCAATATTGGTCAAATATGGCCAAGATTCCATTGCTGCCAACATTAAGATATATCAATAGTAGTATATCCTTAGCCCTTCAACCGCCGCCAATACAGTCCTGCATCATGCCCATCTTCAGAATGCATCAATAAGGCGCTGGAGAGTCTGCTAACCAGCACTTCAAATGATGGATTATTTAAAAGAGAAGAAAAAAGATTTCATGACTTCAAGTTTTATGATATGCCATTTTTCACATGTGTAAACTTCACATTGATCAAACTCTAACACCAGCCTGCCGAGGGGATTAGGGCCACACCTGTCGTCATAGGGAGAATTCATGTTAATCCCAGGATGCCTCTTTTCGCTTTTATCTGATTTCTTGCCAGTTATACTGTTCTATCATAATACCTGGCATATATGGCGCACCCCACATAATAGACCTACCTGCAACTTGAGAGGAGCACATGAGGGTCATTTTGGACTAGTTTACTTCTTAACCAGAATACATACTTTCCTTACCTATAATGGCCCCCTCCCCTTACTATGGCGGCTTTTATCAGGCACATCAGGGGTTCATCCTCTTGTATAAGCCATGCCTTATAGGTGAGGTGTTACGATATATCCTTAATAAACATACATTTTCCATAGGGTCTAGAATAAAAAAATTAAGAGAAAAGGTCTAGCATTATCAAGATTTCAAGGTTTAAGGCCAGTGGGTATTAGGTGTTCAGTCTGACATGTTACAAAAAGCACTTATTATTTTATCCTAACAGCTGATCTGAGGAATACCTACGCCGAAGGCAGTGCACTTTCAATTCTTCCACCCTCTCACTATAGCCACAATGGCATATGGCATTGTGTTTAATAGTTAAGATTGATAGGCCGGATGTTGGACAGACAGTCATGCTTAACAGATTTTGGACCATCATCAATCCAAATCAGATGAGCTCCAATAGAAAGAGCAGTATTTACAGTTTAAGATAAATGTATCTGCTGTGTTGAAGTGGTCTCGAATTTCTATCAAGAATCCTTCGTTGATTTCTTTTTCTATTTCTGGGTGTTATTTTGAAGGGAGTGTCTTTGCCAAGCCGGCTCGTCTACATGGGCCAGGGATGGGTTCCCACTGCGCTTTTGGGGCTAGCTCAGACATAGGTTCAAGCTGGTAAATGCCTTGGCTCACAGGTGGGGCGCAGATTTGTACCCATCTGGGGCCTATGTGAACATGTTGGGTGCCTGGAAATATAAGGGCTCCAAGAAGACTCCAATCATATCTTGGTCTACTTGTAGATATCAACAGCTATTGAATGCTCCTCTGGATGGTCTTGACCTTTTTCATGTTTCCTAAAAGTAGTCATATGCAGCAAAGTCAGCTTGTGAGTCTGGCAGATCTACTATGACAGCCTCAGAATTGAATGAGAAATAGGTTTTTTTTTTCGAAATAAGCAGGTCCTTATAAAGAAATAAAAATAAATTGAAAGGGAATCCTGAAGGCTCATTGAATTTGGATATCGGTATGACGTATCATGTTTACAATTAGTATAGGTAGCGGTTGGTTACAGAAGTTCTGGTCATAAGAAAACCTAGATCATTATGCCCCCTCACTAGTCAGCTAGTCAGCACTCTGAGGAGTCTGATGAACATATATCTCCTTATAACCAATGTGCATCCTTGCAAATAGACCACTATTTAATGACACATTGATATCGGCTTTCATTCTCCACCAGGAAGACCCAGGGCTGCAAAAGCCATATTTACCCAGCCCTCATCTGGCAGTTTAGGACAACATTAGACTTCCCCATCCCTCAAATATCTGTTAATACAGAGTTAAAGAGAGCAGCATCGTGCACCTAATTACAAATACTCGATCGACCTACAGTCTAAGGGTAATTAGGAGCATTTCCTAAAAGCCTGAAACATTTCCACCAAGAGTTTCTGAACGTTTCCAAAGCAGAGGTGGGATAAACTTTTAGAAGCAGTCGACAGGAGTCACAACATGAAAGCCATTTCCATGTGGAGAACTTTTGTCCCACATAGCTATTGTGAGGATCATCAGAAGATGGGTGTGCCTGACAATTTTCAGTGTGCAGTCTGATCTGTACATCTCAATATCGCTAAATTTGAAACTTGTAGATATTTGATTAAAGAAAGAAGTCTGTGTCCCAAGCTTTCATTTATTTGTTTTAGTCAAACAACTAATTGCCAACATACTACCTGTGGGTATCGACATTGGCAAATTTATTTTCACTTTGTCTCTACGTCAGCAGTTACAAGAGTGCAATTTCACCATATTCGTGTTCATAACAGGAGACCAATATTGATTTATGTAGTATTAAGATTAAGATAATGCCCCTGATCTAAATGCCAATCAATTGTATATTTGCTGAGATCTTTAATACCTAATGAAGTCAAAGATCACTTTCTTGTAACCAATCAACTTGAGAACTATGACTTTTGCTATTATGTTGGTCCCAGAGAAACTGTAGTCTTAAATGGGTTGGAATGAGCAAATTCAGCTTTGGATACAGTAGCCTTAGATCTGCCATAATTTGGAGTTTTCCATAGCAATGGCTGTCAGCAACCGTGAAAACCAGGACTGCGCCACACTAATTGTGTCAGGCTAACATGAGTGTGTGTGGAAGGCACAAAAGCTTCAGACAAAACCCTAAAAGCCTAACATCCGACATGGGTAACCCAACCTCACATGCAACAAGACAGACGGACAATCTCAAATCAACCACAACCCATTTCACTTACATTTATCCTTGAAATGTTGAACACTCTCAATGACAATGAAATAAGACTCCCCCTCCACTACTCGCTGCCCCTAACTTACATCCTAATATGGACAAACAATGCAGCAAAAAAAAACATATCTCTCCCTCTCTCCTGTGTGATCTTTATAAGGACTTCTCAGGAACCAGATTTAAGGCTTTTAGCGTGAGTGGAAATAAATAGGTGCAGTTCATTTGTTTTGGATTGAAGAGGAAAGAGAAAATTGAAGAGTGCCAATGGGAAAAGAAGTAAAATGTCGAAAAAGACTTTTAAAAACATCTAGGAATCATATTAAGAGTTGATGTCTTTTTTTCTCTCTCTCTCTCTCTCTCTGAGGTTATTTCATTGTTCGGGAGAGGTAAACTTCGAGAGAAATCAGGAATGGATTCCATCACATAGTCAATATGCATAGGAAAATAATAAACCCCTCTGATTATGTTAAAATCAATGCCTCATCCTTAAAAGGCATGTTTGAATATGTGGATTTATTAAAACGATTATATTAAAGTCACAGAGTTACTGTTGTGAATGAAAGAGAATTGGATAATGCCAGTGGAGAACTTTCAAATGTGGAAAGCTGAATAAGGGATTGACGTTCTGGTAAGAAATAAGTGACAATCCTCCACCTGATGCAGTCACTTCTTTACTCTCCAAACACATCTGTAATATTATCCATCATTCAAAGACTGGATGGGAAAAGGAAACTTTCCAAAGATTTACAAGTAACCAGATTTTTCGATGAAGGGGGTCCATTTTAATAATTCTAAAATGCAGACAGTACAGATCTACACTCTTGTCTGACATTTGATATGAAGACATTGTCATAGTAACATACGCTGCTTGAGCAATGGGATGGCAGTAATGAAGCAATGGACAAAGCAGAACTATTCAAGAATGAAGCAATAGGAATGGTGGTTTATGCCGACATGTAGATGGACAGACAGTCTTCCAGTATGTGACAGTTTGACAGGCTGTTAAACAGGAAGCCAGTGTTCTCCTGCACAGGAAGGACCATGAACATGTGAGACCAGGCTATGGTACGGGAATCGGGGGTTTGAACAGTCTGGGGACCAAACAGGGGCCATTACGATTGATGAGGGCTAACACTTTGAAGCCAGCATGATGCTCGAGGATCATGTTCCTTTGTTATTAACATAAATCAATGCAGACCTGGCAGGTCCACTTACCTAGTTACTCAATTAGTGTACCATACTGATACCTTGAATCTTTTTGTAACCTTGCTCATTAGATTCAGGAGGGCTGCCTCCATAAATCATAATGACAAATGGGTTAAGGCTATGGGGACATCCGATATGTTAAATACAGTGGACTAGGATAAAGACCACCTGAGCATTCATCCATTAATTACAGGAGTCTTTGTATATCTATAAAAGCTCTTCTACCCTTGCCAATTCATCAGGAATCATGTACATCACTCTATTAACATTACTCTAAAAAGAGAAAATGTAGTTGTACATGTAAAGTAGGCAGTATATGCTTTGTCCAGAGGTCCAGGTTCATACTGAAATACAAAGAAAAAAATATCTTTCCCTTGTGAATATAAAATAGATCAGCAGGAGAGAGTAGCCTCTTGCAAGAGAGCTGCAATGCTTTGACCTTACATCCTGTGGGAAGCAAGGCAATAACTCCTAGGCAAAACTCACTATAAAGAGTTGGGGTTATATAACAGGATCGTTCTATGTATATCAACAGGGGAAAGAGCAGTATTCTACACTGACTGTCACTGTTTAGTGACAAGCTTCTACCTGTAGACACATGTGTACTGTGAGTTGTCCTGTATAATTACTCTGGTTTATACTCAACCTGGCTCTGCACCCTATTGTTCCTACTGGAGGTTTTATGAATTAGATCAGTTCTAGCAGGAGGTTTTGTGAATTAGGTCAGGTCTTGGAGGAGGTTTTGTGAAATAGGTCAAGCATGACAGGGGGTTCTATGAATAAGGTCACTTTTGAACAGCAGATGTAATTCTTGGGAAAATTCTGTCCCATATGGGATTCGTACCCAAGCACCAGACAGTGCTGGGATCTTCAGTCTTATGTGCTAACCATTACACCATCAGTCCTCAGCTGATACTGTGGGTGTTAGAACATCTACCAAAGGGTAATATGCTACTTCTATGACTGAGTAATCAATTATAGATAAACAGGGTGATTTCACTTTGAAAGTTTGACTGGTCAACCTAGTGTAGTAGTTAAGGCCTTGGACTAGAAATCTAGACCACACAGGTTCAAACCCCTGGTGTGATTTTTGTTTTATTCTCGGTTGACCACTGTCATTTTTGCAACAAATTCTAAAAAAAATGTTTTATAATGAACATCCTCTGATTGCCAAAATGATAAAGGGAGGATTCAGGGGGGGGGCTTTTACAAAGACTCCTTTTACCTTGAATGTGTAAGTTAAAAACACTTTCTCCATGCAGTCTTGAACCCACATTCTGTGATTTAAAGTCAGACATGCTAACCATTATACTATTGAGACTGCTGGTGATTTAGACTGGAACACCATATATTCATCATAGCTTTGTATCACAGCCAGTGTAGAAGATTCAAATCCTCTTCTAGGCATCTACAATTTATGTCAAAATATGCTAATATTGATTATTTTACTGTTACATAAACTTCAGTGGATGGAGTATAAGTCAGAAACCTCCAGCTCTGTGGAGGTTATCAATTACATAACATAGGCCAGCCAGTCAATCTGCACCAAAGTGACCCACAAAGGCTTTACCAAAATAGCCTTACCTGTAGGTTCTGTCACTTGGTGGCAGCAGTATCCACCATTTGTTATGAATATATATGCTCACAGTGCCACCTCAATCCAACAAAGTCCCTATTGGTAACATAGGTCTGCCTGCCTTTAGGTAAGTCCAGTGTTAAAATCTGACTGACCATGAAATGGCTTGGGAGAGATGTTTATTTACTTCTCTCGCTCTCATTGATGACACTTCACTGGGTTTGGAGACATTTTTGTCTTCATCAGGCATGCATGGATTGTATCCTGACTCACCTCACTGGTAGAGTACTATATAGCAGTGCCTATAATACTATACAATACAGTTCCTGTAGATTAACAGCACTTCTTGCTGTAATTCTACATTCTTAGTTTCTGTAAATTTACAGCAATAGTTGATGGAACCTCAGTTGCTAGCAAAAGTTTTTGTAAATATACAGTATATTCTTCTGTTCATTTACAGCAAAACTTGCTGTTCATTTACAGACAATATTGCTGTTACTTTACAAGACATATTTATGTAATTCTACAACATATTTTGCTGGTAATTTACAACATATGTTTCTGTAGATCTGAATGATCTTGCTGTATGGTTACAGTGGTTATTATTGTATGATTACTGTGGATTGTATTGTAGAATTACAGCAACTCACCTCCTGTAGATTTTACAGCAACATGTATTGGAACCAAAGTTGCCAAGGGTTTTTGCTGTAAAATTAAAATAACCCTGCCTACTACTAACAGTGCTGCTTTCTCTGCAAAGGCAACCTGTGTTCAAAACGATAGACAAAGCAACCATGTTGCTTTTGTCCTAAATCCTAGCAAAGCCTTCTTAAGCCCACCCAGTAGCATGGGGACTAGGAGGTCCTGTCTTTACATGATATGACTACTTGCCTTTAATTTGCAGTGCTATCCCTTAAATTAGTGACTATGACTATGACTTCCCTACCAAACCCTGTGTAATTGCTACATAAGTGCTCATCATACAGAGCAGTTGTAGGGCAGTTGTAGGGCATTACCTATGATCATCCTTTCTAATACTAAAGTTATCATGTCGTAGTACCTTAAGGAATGACCTCCATGGGCTTCTTGTTATAATGTGTGTTTATTCCTTTGAAACTCCGTTAGAACATAGGTAATGGCATTTTCAATTTTTTCAGCAAATCTACAACCATTATCTATGTCCCAAACATCGGGTGTCCCCATATCGGCGGTACTACAGTATAACACCATAAAAGACTTTCCAAGACATGATCTACTGGGACCTCCTTGGAGTTGTTCTAGGAAACATAAAAAGATACAAATATCTCACAATTTGTTTTGAATCCTTTAATTGGACCTCTCATTTCTTAGATGGCGGACATGCTTTGAAGTAAAAGACTGCCCACACCAATAGTCTCACATGGGCTTGATAGGTCTGCTGAAGGCACCCAGGTTTCAAAGAAACCCTAAAACAAAACGTCACACTTGGGTAACCCAACCTCAACACTCAAGACGGACAAACTGCCTTCAATCAACCACAACACATTGCCAACACAGGCATCTTTGAAACTCTGAAATGTCTGAATGACAACAAAATTAGGTTCCCTGCACTAGTGCACATCTTAATAGGGACAAATAATGCAGCAAAACCCATCTGCCTCCCTCTTGTTTGATCCTTTTTGAGAATTTCAGAGGGACTTGATTTCGATGCTTTTAATATATGGGTAAAAAAATGGGTGCTTTTACATCTGAGCTGGAGGGTGAAGGGGAGTGACAATTCGGAAAAAGGAATCTTATGCAAAGTGACTTGAACAAAGAGTCCATCTAAGACATTAATGTTCCTAGAAATGATAATGATTAAAGTAGATAAGGTGCCTCTCTTGTTTATGTTGTAAAATGTAGAGATTTTATTACACAATCTGTGTGCTACTTTATTTGTTTCGAATTACATGGATGCATTGGAGAGTTCAGACTAAAGACAGTTATATTATGATTATGGAGAAATGGATAATGCCAGTGTAAAACCCTCTCAAAATGTAGAAACTTTTATAAGGGATTCAGGTTATGGTAATAAATGAGTAATGAGGATTCCATGTTGCATTCTTTCACATGTTGTTAACTCTTATTTTCCTCTCTCCCATCATGCATCTGTAATGTTATCCACTTTTCAGAGACTGCATGGGAAAAGTAACTTTTAAAAGATTTGTAATTACAAAATTTACTTGCAGTCTTGATTTTGATAATTCTAAAATGTGGCACAGGCACCTGTGATCGAATGTAACCCATTTAAAACCAATGGTAACAGGAATCCAGTCTTCTACCTGATTACTTGGGCTGACATTTGAATGTGTATGGCAGTCGTTTTTTAATGTTACTCAATATGAGATAACTGCATGTTGGGAATTCAGAAAACAAAAGCAAAACAAAAGGATTTTACATTTAGATATACACTGTCCGGATCAAGTTATTTCTGGCATTTTAGTTGCATACCTTAATGATTCTTTAAAGCACAATAGGTCCAGAAATGGACTGGTATTTGTGAGATTAGCTCACAACCATGTGCATCACTGTATATATCTTATATATATTTTGTTTTTATTTTGTATAGAATCTACAGAAAAAAAGAGGTTCATATGATCTTCAGTGTAGTTTTGATGTTGTTTTTATCATGGCTTTTTGGGCCATGGAGAATGAATTCTAGATAGTTTTTGAAAAGTGGTCCTTCCTGTCCTTCATTATCTAAAACCTCTTTCTAAATTCAAAATCAGGACATGATTATAGCTACAGAAATCAAGTTGAGCAATAACAGGGCAATTATGAAGAAATATAGATAGAGACCCTGAATACTGATGCAATGGACTGGGCAGAACCGTTCAAGAATGATGCAATAGGAAAGCTGGTTGGTGCCAACGTGTCGAGGGACAGGCAGTCATCCAGTATGTGACAGTTTGACAGGCAGTTAAGCAGGCAGCCTGTGTTTTTCTGGACAAGAAAGACCATAAACATGGTCAGATGAGGCATGGTATGGTAGGGGAATCAGGATGATGGGTAGTCTAAGCTAAGCCTGGAGATCCCCCAGGGAGCATAAGGATTAACCCTTTAAAGTCTCCATGATGCCTCCCGGTTTAATTCTCTCTTTTTGCACCGATGCAGTGCTGGCAAGCACATCACCAGTGCTGCATTGATATTTCATTGTAATCCTTTGGGAGATCCTTTAGCGTTGGCATCATGCAGGTATGTAACTGGAGATGCTCATTAGAACAGAGCAAAATATAAACAGTAGGCGGGGACAAAGGGTAACAAAGAGAGAAAATTTGAAGAGAGAGGTATTCAAGAGATCGTGTGCACTTATTAGGGTTTGAACTTGAATACATAAGGTAGGACAATGTTATGGCAATTGTGCAACGAGCAAGTATTCATGACTTTGTTGTATGCCAAATTGCCCATTATTTCTGCAGTGGTCAACCTATATCTGTGTTGAGGTGTGGTCCGGACTGAATGTAGAATAGACCACAAAGGGTAAGTCCTACATAATTTATTGGTCAATGCCATTGGAGCACCTTTGCTTTGACCCTACCTACCATTCAGGACACTGGGGAATGCAACATAACACAAGCTGATTCAGCACCAATAGAAACATTCAGGCGACCCTCACTTTGGACCATTGTGTGAGAATCGATGTAACCTGTTTTAGATCCTGAGGGTTTTGTTCCCACTTTGACCCATGTTCAACGTTTGTTAGAGTTGCCTGCCTTTAGGAAATTTCACTTTACCATAGTCACAGCATGGGGAATGTTCCACAAAAAACCTTTTTTTTTTGTGTAGAATTTAGCTGAACTCAGGGTATGCCTTATATCTGTGAGGATTACAATACAAGAGTAACAAAGGTCAAAATGGGGCCATTTAAAGCACCACACACTAAACAGTAAACTTGAAGACAAGATCTGAGTTATGCAAATTCCAGTTGTGTTGAACCCCCTGATTGTTGCCTGGATAACAGTAACATAGAGGCCACAATGAGATTGTGGGGATGTCGGTGATTGGCTATTACCTTACATGATTGTAAGGAAACAATGGTGTTTTGACAGGGGGGCGGTCTAGACTCCTTTACCAAAAAGAGCATGTAACAAGAGGTGAATGCACCATAGGGCAACACCCACCTTCCATATTTCAGAATTCTCTGCAGTTTGGTCCATTTTTGGTGGGGTGATGATGAGGCTTCACCCTAAATCCAAATATATAGATAGAACTAAACGACCGTGGTGTACGAGGTGGCCGATCCACCACGAGGGAGTTGTCTCCCCCGAGGGCTAACGCCCTCGGGGGAGACAACTCCCAAGGGGTGGATCGGCCACCGAGGACACCAGGGGAGTTTAGTTCTATATTTATTTTATGTTTTTAGATGTTTTAATAAGGAAAAATTATCAAAATTTGGTACCGTAGTTCCCCGTAAAAGCGCCGATCCGCCATTTCGAATGTTTACATGCACCCAGAAGGAGGCTGCAGTGGTGGATCGGCCGCTGTGGTGGATCGGCACACGTTACGCCACTGGGGGTGTGCGGATCGGCTCCCTAATGCTATCTCTATGGGAAGAAGTTATTCACATAAAATAAACACCTGATATTATCTACCATTTTTAAATATCATATTCGCTGTCTCTGCTCCCAACACTTTAGTTCTACTTTCACCTTACCTGAACACACAGTGACGAGGAATGTGGACTGTGGAAACTCACCTGCATAAAATAAATAGTCACTCATTAGCATAGAAAATACAAGTGTTTATCACAATGCTTAATATCATTTAAAACAATGGTAATCTCTCAATATGTCTCTGCAATGGATCTCATGGAACAAAGTTAATATGGCACACTCTATTTGAGGACTTTTATCAAAGAGCTTAGAGAACATTATAGGGTACATTGCCAGGGCTACATTCATGTGTCATGTTGAACCTGCGGCAACATATTACCCCCTGAGGGTAGCCAATGGGCATGATGCACTCCTGCATTAGTGACCCTTAAAGGGTTCTCTGGACCACTACAGTAGCACCGTAAATTCCTTTGCTACCCTTCATGCCTGTAATGATTACATTTATATTGACTTGTAAACTCCTGTCATATATACCTGCCACAGGTGTTGTATAGAATACCACTTTGAGTCTGTCACTTTTATAGCCCAATACTGCCAATAAATACCATCAATACACAATGTTATAGCATGCCACACCCAGCTAATAATACATGATCTAACAGCCATAATATGCAGGCTGGAGGCTGCCTAGTTTGATAAAGACACTGCCAGTAGCATTTTCCTTGGGCAGTAAAGAACACCTCCAATAAAGTTGATGACCTAGCATATGTTACTAGAGTGAAAGAGACACAATGCCAAGAGACATTTTCTTGTCAGGGTTATATGCAATATGATAGAGAGCCTATGCTTTTTATTTCTTAATTTACTGCATATTTTCTTCGAACCTGTTTGGAGAAAAGAGAAGCATCAATGTACTATGTACACAGCCTTATGATTAAAAGATGATTATTATTATCATAGAGAAGCGTTAATGCAATTTTCATCATCAGAGACTTCACCATAAAATCCACACTCCATATTTTTGATTAAATAGGGATAGGGATCCTTGTCTGTTAGAATTTAGTTGTGAGATCAAATGTTTTATCTTTTTTTTCTTATAAGATATTTTTTATGGATGGCACCTTTCTAGATTCTAGAAGAAACCACCCATAAAGAATATGAATAATTTTTTTATAACTGATTTCTATCTAGATTCTAAAGAGAAACCATCCATAAAGAAAGAGACTTTGGATGAAAGGAGTAGTGCGTACATAGACTACTCACCTACCAGTGTCAAAGAAATTCCAATCCCTTTGAACACCAGATGAGATAGGAGATGTAGAATAGCATTCATGTAATAAGAGGGCAGTGCAATTGACGTCAGAGTGTTATGGGATCCTATATCTTCAGGCCATGAATCTCATTATATGGTATCGTTCAACCAACTGTAAAACCACAATGGGCCAGACAATACTTCATTGATTACCCTATATATAAAAAAGCATTAGTTCACCGCTGGTTCCCACCTCATTGAAATAAGCTTGACTGCTTGCCAGAAACAGATAAACCAAAAGAGGCTAAATGTAAGTATCTATTCTTCTCAAAGTTAACTCGAGTTTTCCATTTCTAACATCTATTATATTTTAAAGATCCATTTTATAATGTTGATTATTCCTGTGCGAGGTATCCCTAGAGTTAAATTGCATGAAGGAGAAAAATGCATCATAAACATAATCTCTAGCCTCAAGTGCCTAGCAACCAGGGCTTTTAAAATTTTAAAATTTCCGCCGTGTTGAAATGATTCAAAGTGCCATTAGAATAAGTATTATCAAAGTAGATTATGCATAAATACTGCATTCTTTATATATGTTATATATCCATACTAATTACCCTCGAAATAGGGTCTAAAACAGACAGATAATTATTGAGATTTGGTGCCCCGAACTTTTGAATTGAGCTTTTCCGAGACAATCTGCTTGGAGAGTGATGTTGTCATCACGTTTTTGGCGCAGCATCATGTCACTTAGCAACAGTGTTGGGGAGTTGATCATTGGCACTGGATTAATGTATGGCATGGTTATACTCAATTAACTTAACCCATTATGGGCCATACAATGCATCATTGGCATCCTCCTGAAGCATCGGCATGATGCACCAATGCATTGTAAGTGAAAAAAGCACCAGCACTGCATTGGCGCATCAAGATGGAACGTGGACCTCGGCACATCATTATGGTAAATGGGGCCAGCTGGAAAGGCAATTTGGTCTATTTCAGATCCGGCAATCACATGAGAAATGCCAAATAATACACATGCAAACAGTGTGAGATACAGATCCGCACAGTTTATAACTATGCAGGGCCATATTTGATTATAATGTATAAAGCATTCATAATGTGAACAAAAAAAAAATCTTGTCTAGCTCAATGAGACACATAAAATCATGAATGCCAATGCACACTTACACTTATATGGTTATGTACACTGTTAAATGTTAACTGTTGAATCTACCAGGGATCCTTATAGAACTAAACAAATAACCACAGTAATTATATAGCAGGGAGCTTATGTAGCTTTTACAGGATGACCCAGGTAGCAGTACGGTGTTACAAGGAATCTCTGTGAAAATAATGACATCTCTGTGAAAATAGTGACAGATCTCTGGCACCTTTGGGACAAGGATTCCGTCGTAATTTTAATGCCATTTTTTTACAGTGTACCCTGCACGTTTATATATATGCAACAATACAGTTTAGAATGAATAATTTCTGTCATTGAGGATTTGACCTAGAATTACCACTTGGGCCTAAGTGTCCGTGAAATGGGTACTTTACTCAAGTGTACAGACCACCTGACACTCCACTATCAACTGCACGCAGTCTATATAAATCAGTCTGCATGACATCTAGTACTCAAGCAAACCACACAAAATATACCAACAGATATTAAAATTTTAACCAATTAAAGACCAAACGTTGCTTGTATTTATTATGACCATTGATCATCATGATGTATCCAAGAATGTGCATTTATGCATCATGAAATCCCTGCTGGCATGATACCATCCTAAGGGTACTCTACTGAAGGATGTCAACTGCTGACCAGTGCAAATCAACACGGTATTGGTGTATCAGGATGACAGATCTGGGCAACAAAGGCACCTTGGCTTGCAGGCAGTATGCTCTCCTTAAAGTGTTAAACTGAATGCAGCTTACTGTTCCATGTAAAAAAGCTGCCTTAGAATGAGACACAAAGGACATGACATTGTAGGATGTCACTGAGTGCCTGACAGCATCTCTCTACATTTTAGTATAGAAGCCAAAGCTGTATGGAAGCTTACATGAATGTCTACTTGACATATTGTGTAAAGTGCATTGTGTAGTGTGAATGAAAGCAAGTCCTAAACTCCCAAAGTCAATTTCTCCTTCATTTTTTATCAGTATTCAACTTCTGTACCCTTGCTCTGCCAGCCTCAGTGATACAATGTAAGGACACTAAAAATGAACTTGTTTCTCAGCATGAGTGATGAAAGTTGTAATTGAGGGAAAATCTTTTTCTTATGGAAATATATAACAGATTATAGGATGACTAATAGTTAACACAAGTGCAACATTCCAATTTTCATGCATTATAGGTTGAGATTCATCTGGATCTGAGAGTAGTGAAAGTATTGGTGGCGTTGTAACATTCATTTTGATTTCATACCAAGATCCCTCCATTTTGTCATTCTTGCCATCTACCCTTTTCATTGTCCGTAGTACAAGGAAATCCTAAATTTCATGTGCATGTGAAAAGGGTATAAGAGAGGAACCAGGACACAGAGCGTGTGAACTTTGGTGCCCGTACTCGGGTTGAAATGTACATGCCAATTACCGTTTCCAGCCAAAGGGCTGCTAAAGTCTTGCTCCAGATAGTAGACGCCGCGGTCCCCTCAATGTCAACAAAGCTACTGTGTCCGGCTGGCCACATTTGTATGGGAATTTACAAGATAACAAGTGTCATGTCTGCCCGCACACATCCTCCCAAGCTACCACTATATGTCTAAGTTCTAACTTTACGAATGTTCAGTAGTTTGTTCTGATGGCACTTTGTGCCTGCCCACACAAGGCCACACTGTCTGGCATGCAGCAGGGGCACTAACAGGAACAGTGAGGACAGACCCTTGCCTTTAAGGTGCACTGATGTATCATGCCCATTGGCAGGCATGAATCATTAATGCAGCTCATGGTAATCTACTCACCAGGGCTGCGTCAAAGTATCCTGCTGATCCTAAAGGGCTACCTATAACAAGCGAATAGGGGAGCAGAATGCATTAATACAAAGCTCGTCAAGGCTGAATTAATGCATCATGCTGACCAATGGGCTTTAATGCACATCAAAAGACAGCAGCCTTTAAAAGGTCAATAGTCTCCTCTATAGGTAAAACAAGCAGCTCTTGGAGCAGATCACCACCTCCACTGCCCACTCAGACTACAAGCCTATCAGGTACTCAACCAGCTCAGACACCAGCTCAGACATAAAGACTACTGCCAGTTTATTATAGGGCCCATGGTACCCTGGTGGTCCTAATCTTAGATATATAAGCAAATGTCCACCACCATGGGATATTTTTGGATCGTATTCTCAGAGGTGAGTCAGCCCGTATTCAACGAGGCCTTATAGGGGAATGCAATCCAAAAATATCCCATGGGAGTGGACATTTGCATTTATGCCATGGCCCTATGGGATGAATTTGCTTTTAAATGAAGAAAAACAACAATATTTACTGGTTTTCAATGCGTTGAGTCGTCTCGGTTTGTTTTGATCCGCCATGACAGCTTGCTCCACGAAGTAGGTCACATGATATGGAGCTAGCCGCTGCTTTTAATTTCGAATTAAATGTTCCTTATGCAGGGCAATATTTTCTTTTTTAATATGGCACTAATACTTAGATATACCTTAAACAAGTCATAACATAATATTATTTAACAAGTTCAATCATTCTTTTTTCGTAAAACTTCTAATAACCATACCTAAATATGAAACTAATTAGCTCTGTATAAATTTCAAAATGGTGCCGTCGAATATGTGAGGATTGTATTCCGTCCCCCCCTTGAATATGGCGTAAGTAGTTCAAATCTATAGTGTCGTCAATATTAGCCATGGCATAAGAGCCTAGGGGTGTCTGGAAGCTATTTCTTAAGGCACTACGACTGCACACAGCCACTGCAATTTGAAACCCCAAAACTTTGTGTCAGCAATTGTAGTAGTGCCCTACAACTATGATCAGCACTTATATATATAGGTATTACATAGAATTTAGTAGGACAGTTGTAGCACTGCAGGCATGGCCAATACTATTGTGCTCTAAAGTCACTAAATTAGGGGCCCTAATAGGACTTTAAGGTGAGCAGTCGTAGTGGATTAAGAAATGTCCTCCAATACTGCAACCTTGCATGTGTAGCCTACTGCATGTCTATCCCATACATACTAGTGTCATACATCCACCCCTCCCAGTCACCTTGCCATAAATACAAGTACCACCCACTGGGCACATCAACATTGATTCAGCGTTGAAACAACGTTTGCAATGTTTGCATATCAACAGTTGATATATAGTTGAAATATAGTTGAATTTGAAAGTTGACGCAACATAATCAAAATCAACTGTGATTCAACATCTAACCATCAGCGCTGATTCAACGTTTGTATTTCTATGTTGAGACAACATTGATATGATGTTGAAACAACATTGATATTTGTTAGGGCATTCTTTGTTGACATGTCAATGTTGAATCAACATTGAATCAACATTGAAATCAATATTGTTGATTCAACATTGACAAATCAATGTTGAGTCAACATTGAATTGAGAACAATATTTCAACATTGATATGTCAACTGTTGATTGGATTTTGAAATGGTGTTGGTCGACAATATTGAAATAGAATCATTGAAAAGGTGTTAAAGACAGGTTGATCAACATCAGCAACACAATATCAGTGGGTTGTCAACGTTGATGCAACGTTCTGTGCCCACTGGGGCATGATACCCATGTATAAGGCGCATCCCATGTATAAGCTGGGATAGATTTTATTAAAAGTGAAATATCTTTGGTTCTAATAAGGCGATTGTCAAAGTTCAAAGACATAATGGCTGCCCCACCCCCTTTAAGCACTGTATATGTGCAGCAGAGGCTCATGCACAAGTATATGATGTGCCTTATACATGGGGAATAGCGGGCCTCCACAAATAAGGTACAGGCCCACTATGAACTATATTTATAAAGATTTCCCCCCTACATATTTTACTTGTGAGGGTTGCATTCTTGCATCATGATGACCAATGGGCATTAATTATCCATTGGCATTTGAAGGTCACAATTTGCTAGCACTGCTTTCATCGATAACAGAAATAAAGTAACATAATGTTGCGTCTAAAGTGTTTAGAGAATAGACAATGATCTTCTTCACATTGAGACTGTCTGTTGTCCTATATGGCATGAATGCATCTGAGTGTGTTAAAGGACACCAGTCAGTCAAGATGTGAAGAAGGAGATGTCTATTGTCTTCATAAGACATTGTACATTTCATTTCAATCACTTAAGTACCCAATCAAGCTTTGTCTAAACAAACTAATGGCCCTTAACCTGTTTACAGGTATGGTGACCTTGCTCAGGTGTGCACTACACTGCTATAATGCATTCAAGGTCACTTCTATCGTGCAGCAGAGCAGTATCAGCCATTTTATAATTAGCCTTTAGGCATATCCCAGACATATCCACAATGTGAGCGATAATTGGAGAAATATATATCATTGCAGTCTATACATAATGGGGAGAGTAGAGACAAAGTGGAGGAAAGCAGCTTATGTCGATATCTACTATCAGTGGAGAAAAGATAAAGGTGTAGGCTGGGGCAGAGGACAGTCTGAGCAACACACTACTGTTTTAACCTTATAGGGTCGCACAGCGCTTTAACCCTTCAGAGAATCAATTCATTCATGCAGCATGAGCGTTGGGCAGTTGGGCGAGTAACTCAACAGGGCTGCATACATGCATCTTACTACCATATGCTCATGATGCACTATTTAAGTGCTGGCTAGCAGACTCGAGCTCAGTACTTTATTGGTACACTACTTTAAAGGTTTGATATACTGCAAGACCAAGCATATAAGCAGGAGATGATGAGCCCTTTCGAGAGCTTATATTACAGATTCCGGAATAGGAATGCAGTTTATACCTGGGGTTATACTTATAGACTACACTATAGAATGACCACCTTTTAATGTCAACATTGCAGCTTATAGTAAAGTCAGGAACTGAGGTTGCTGCGTATATGCACATGTATCTTATGTACATATGGTTTTATAAATGGTAAAGCTGTCATATATAGATTCAACGCTGGTGAGTTTACTTGCAAGTTCTGTATAACAAACTGTCCTCACCCCTAGTGTGATGAAGTACCCCGAAAAGGTCGGCATAATGCATTGATATAATGCTTGTGACTAGACTCGCCACCACTGCATTGGTGCATCAGGTTGCATATAAAGGGTAAACTGTGAAGTCGATAGAAGCAGATGTGAGGATGTGTTGTGGAGGAATTGTAGTAAAAGAATGTGTAGCTCCAGGGGTGGGCAGACCAGGAGAACAACTTTTATCTATACTCAGAATGGCAGGATTTGGCAGAGCCTAATACTGGAAGGCCATAATCTCTTGTTATTATGTGGGTATTTCACTGTACCAATTGTTTGTAATAGGACCAACAGACACCATACTCTATTGCAAATCATCAGATCAGCATCAGTCGGCTGGATTTCAGGCCAGTGAGATATCTGCTTTAAGCACTTCTTCCACTACTGATGGTCAGGCGATTTGTCACTAATATGACATTATGATATTGCAAAAGTATAGAAAAAATCACCTGAAGGATAAAGTCTCACTTAAGAAATGGCCTCCTGACCACATTCATGGTGTTACCCACCATTTGTAAACCCCTAGGCTCCAACTAGATAGTCTCCTTTGTCAGCTTCGACAAATCCTCCCGTTCAGTATATGAACACTGTATAGGCCTTAAGGTCATCAGGAGCGTGTTGCTCCTATGGTAAAAACAGCTGTCAGTAGGTACCCTCTTTTCAAAAGAAGTCACACTCTGTTTCACTATTCAACTTGCACTCACCACATTAGTCTGAAAAGTCATCTGCCTTGTTTAAAATAGAGAGAGGTGCACTGTCAGGTACCTACTCATGTCACACACTCTATAGTATATTATACTGACTGATTTCTCCCAACTAGGTACCTACTCAAATCCACTTTTTGAGCACGGTACTTGAATGACCACTTGTGAGCAACAAAAGGGACAAGTTATAGCTACATGAAAAGAAAGGACTGGAAATGAGGGCATTTTTAGCCAGCTCTTCTTTTTACTATAGGAGCAACACCCTCCAGGTGTACCCATCGGCATGCACAGTACCAAAACACTGCCCTGATTCTAGATAAATGTGGCTTGCTATTTACAAGCAGTCCTAAGTGCTTATTGAATGTTCTTTTCAATTATTGGCAATGATTGCTGAGTTTTATCACAACCTTCTAACGTTTCAACTAACACACGTTTTTGCACACACTATTTCCCCTCTCTTGTCCTTGGACTAATTTGAGCCCAGTGCTGAGGGCGTACATGAGGTAAGTTGTCCCTGACTCAACCACAAAGCATGTTGGTACCTGAACTTGACCACTGCAGATTACCTTCTTTAAGATAACATAGGTACCAGTTAAATTTGCATTATTACCTACAATATGAAGTCACAATATGGTGGTCGAGGCCAATGTGATAATTATGGTATATTTCAAGGGATTGAATTCACAAGCAGATTAATTTTTACAGTTTCCCTTTTTCATACTATTTGCATGATTCTCACAATCTCTTTTTTCCCCAGCATAATTCACCCTTTAACTTCCTCATAGAAAAATGTGCTCAATCTTCACAATATCGTTTTTTTTTTGTTTTCAATGAATGCAGCCATATCATTCTTATACAAAAGATTCCCCACATAATCACTGCTCACTACAGTATCTATAGTTTTACTCACTTGCCTTACTCCAGACTCAGAGCTCCAAAATCCTCCACAACCAGTCACCATCACTATCAGCTACAGCCATACCATTGACATGACGATACCCATGCCATGCAGGGTGTTACTGCTGAAGCCAGTGGTGAAGCCTCCGTAGAAGCCACTGTATAGCCAGAGAAGGCAGGTTTTGGTGCAGTAATCCTGGGCAATTCTCATGGGTTTGGATAAAAGAATGGAATCATTCTACCTAACAGACCACCCAATTATTTGTTTGTTGGGGGGAGGCACAATAGAAGCAACAATAGAATCTATTATAAAATGGCTGGCAGTGCTCTCCTGTACAATAGAAGTGACCTTGAGTGCATTATAGGAATACAGTGCACGGCTGAGTAAGGTCACCATAGCTGTAAACCAGTCAGGTACCCTTAATTCCTCTAGATATACATTGATTGGGTACATGATTGATTGGAATGAAATGTAAAATGTTTTATAAAGACAATAGACAACTCCTTTTTCACATCTTGACTGTCTGTTGTCCTATAATGCACTCAGATGCATTCGTGCATTTTGGACAACAGACAGTCTCGATGTGAAGAAGATGGTTGTCTATTCTCTAACTGTAGAAGGTACAAATAAAGGTAATGTAGAAGCTGATATTTGAAGCTACGGTAGAGGGCACTGTATGTTGTGGTAATGGTAATCAGTTCTCACAATTTCTCGGAACATATTACATCAGTGCCATGTAGAATTGTGTCAAAGTTCAGGTGAGGTTATATCACAGAACTATGAAAATCAAGCCACAGATGGGCCTTGTATAGAAGGTCTGATATGATCTCAGATTGTGCCTTATCCCCCTAGATCCTGTCTACATGATGTACACAGAAGAGGCATTACACCATTCTCCAAACTTCTCTGTATTTCTAGTAAGATTTTAGCCGAATTCATGAGAACCATCTTTCTGCTTGTACATTGGTCAGACTCTAGTCACTGAATGAGGGTATAGGGAGTGATCTGTGAGCTCTGTGTCTGTAATCAGAGTAGTAGTCAGTGCTCTATCTGTCACCGTGTCCAGTTCCCTTCCCTAAGGTCTCCTCGCACTGAATTACAACATTAGTTCTCCCTGTCCTCCAGTGTCGGCCCTGGAGCAAATTGGACACGTCAGAGGTCATTGGGAGAAGACCTTCCAGTAGGGGTGATCTGTGCCAGGTTTACATCTCATGAGAGTGTTGGTGCTGCTGCCAAATCATTGGGAGGAGGGAGAGGGCGCTGGCCACTCCCAGTGATAAGTTAACTGATATTCCCTTCAACCCCTTAAAGCCAATATGAATCCATGAAAAGGAAGGACTGCAATAGCAATCAATGCCGAGCACTCATCTTGTGATAAGGGGCAGCATCAGAGTCTCCCCATTGCCCATAAACCTGTTCATACAGAATGCAGCATTGCACACTTAATGTGCTTCCATATTCCATGAATCAAAACCATATATACAAGTTACGAGCCTTTCTAAAAGGCATTTCTATATGTCACCAAGAGATCATGGACATGTATTTCCAAAGGTAAAGATCAGGTTAGACACTTCAAGCCATAAGTGGCTATGATGACACCATTATGGATTTTGCGGGCGTTGTTCTAGGAAACATATAAAGATACAAATAACTCAAATCCTAGGATGTATACTCATGTTAAATATCAGTTCTTACAATATGTAGGGGCAATACGAAGTAAATCGGATAACTGCTTTAAGGGAAAGGACTGCCCACACCAACAGTGTCATATGGACTTTTTCAAAGGAACCCTGAAAGCCCTTAACATCACACTTGAGTAACCCAACCTCAGTATGCAACAATACAGACAGAATGCTTCCAATCAGCCACGACCCATTTCCAGCACAGGCATCTTTGAAATTCTGAAATCTTTGACGGACAACAGGGTAAGGTTTCCCTCCACTAATGCATGCCTTAATATGGACAAACAAGCCAGTAAAACTCATGCTTCTATATCTTGGTTGATCCTTTTCACACATTTTTGAAGGACCTGATTTCAAGCCGTTCAATGTGTGAGTAAAAAAAATGGGTGCCTTGGCTGGTGGGAAAATGAAAACAAGAGAATGGCAGTGAGTAAAGAAAATACAAAGTGACTTGAATAAAGGATATATCTTAGCGGTTCATGCCCTTAGAAATTTAGTGGTTGCAGGAAAAAAGTGCCTCCCTTATATGTGGTAAGAACGTTCTGCAATGTATGAGTAAAGACCCTTTGAATATTGTATTGCCTATGTCTCATTTGACAATGTGTTTTCGATTACATAGATCCATTGGAAAGTTCAGATTAAAGACAAGCAGTTACTTTTGCAATTATGGAAAATGCTAGTGGGAAGACCTGTCAAATGTAGAAACTTTAATAAAGGAATAAAGTTATGGTAATTAAAGACTAACAGGGATTCCAATTTTCAATCTCCACTCCTGGTGTAAATATAAAAAAAATTATTTTACTCTCTCCCAGCACATGTCTGGAATGTTATCCACTTGTGTGAGACTGTGTGGGAAAAGGAACTTTCAAAAGATTTGTAATAACAAAACTTACTGACAGAGGTCAATTTTGATTATTCTAAAATGTGGCACAGGCTCCTGTGAACAAGTAATTCAAGTAAAATCCATGGAAACAGGAAGCCAGGCTTCTATCTGATTACTTTGGCTGACTTTTGAATGTTTATGGCTGCCATCTTTTAATATTACTTAATATTCGATTACTGCACTCTGGGAATTCACAAAAACAAAGCAAAATGAATGTTGAATGATGCATCTTAAGGTCAATTTCACATTTAGATGGACACTATTAAGATCAAAAATAAACAAAGCATGTAATGGACAAAGTAGAAATAGTGCTGGTTGGTGTGGACATGTAGAGGGACATGTAGTCATCCAGTGTGACAGTTTGACAGACAGTTAAACAGGAAGCCTGCATCATCCCGACAAGAAGGACCATAAATATGGTCAGATGAGGCATGGTATGGTAGGGGAATCAGGATGTTGGGTAGTCTAAGCCGAGCCTGGAAACCCCACACGGATCCTTATGATTGATGAGGACTAGACCTTCATGAATCTGTGACAAACGGTAAAATATGTGAAGAGAGAGGTATTCAATACATCTTGTGCAGAGTTGAGGACTTGAATAGACAGATTTAATTTGGATATGTTATGACAATTGTGCAAAGACCAAAGTATACATGGTTTCCTGTATGCCAAATTGCCTTTCTTTTTGCACTGCTCAGCCTACAGCTTGGTTGGGCTGTAGTGCAGACTGAATGCCAAAGCTTAACTCTGCCTCATAAATATAGAATAGACCACAAAGGGTAAGTCCTGTATACTTTATCGGTCAGTGCCATGGGAGCATCTATGCTTTGACCCTTACCTACAATTCAGGACGCCGGGGGATACAATAACACAAGCTGCTTTAGCGACTATAGTAGCCTTCAGGCAAATGCCCACTCTCACTTTGAACTATTGTATAAGAATCAACGAACCTGTTTTAGAGGCTAAGGTTTTCGCCCCTACTTTGACCCGTATCCAACATTTGTAAAAATTGACTGCCCTTAGAAAATATTCATTTAATATATTCACAGCAAGAGAGATATATGCTGCTTAGGAGGGTTCCACCAAGAAATCTTTAACAAAGATCTCAACATGAAGTCATCAGGGTCATAAGCAAAAGCTCATATACAAAATCTGTACTATGTAAATACCAGATCTTGTGAACCCTGGGTTAGAGTGATAGAAGCCACAGTGGGCATTGGGGATATGGGGATGTCAGTTGTTGGCTATTACCGATACCTTACATAATTATAGAGACACATTGGTGTTTTGGCTGGGCAGGTCTACACTACCAAAAGTAGCTCGTAACTGATTTCTTCCACAAGAGGTGAAAGCACCATTGGGCAACACCCACTTTCTACAGTTCTATGCTTCAGAATTCTCTGCAGTTTGGTCCATTTTGGGTGGGAAGTATGAGCTTCACCCTAAATCCAAATATACATCTGATACTTTCAAATCTTATATTTAGTAACTTGGTAGCTTTACTCCCAATTATTTGGTTCTAATTTCACCTTACCTGACCTTAAACAGATAATGAGGATGCGAAAAAATGAATAGTCACCTATAAGTACATAAAATACAAATCTTTCATTTTAATTATAAGGTTAGTGGTATCTAAAACAATGTTACTGGTAATCCATGTTGTGATGTTGTGCGCTCCATCAAAGAGCATGGAGAACGTTAGCAGGTAACTCGCCAGGCCTACATTGATGCATCATCTTGATCCTACGGGTCAATATACCATCCCCCGAGGCTTACCAATGGACATGATGCGCTCCTGCATTGGCGGCCATTAAAGGGTTAAATCAGACACTAATCTATCCCTGTAAATTCCTATGCTACCCTACATGGTTGTAATGCTTACATTTATATTGACTTGTAAATTCCCATCATACCTGCCACGGGTGTTGTATAGAATACCACTTTGAGTCTGTCACTTTTATAGGCCAATAAATACCATCAATATACACTGTTATAGCATGCCACACTCAGCTAATAAAACATGATTAAACGGCAGTTATGTGCAGGCGGGAGGCTGCCTAGTTTAATAAAAGACACTGCCAGTACCATTTCCCTTTGGTAGTAAAGAACACCTTCAATGAAATTAATGTTCTATATCATATCTATGATATCTATGTTTCTTCACTGTATTCTCTTTGAATCTGTTTAAAAAAAATGAAATACTGCATATATAGCATTATGATTAAAAGATACTATTATAATTGGTAAGCTTTAATGCAATTTTCATAATAATAGACTTCAGCATATATATATATATATATATATATATATATATATATATATATATATATATATATATTCACACTCCATATGTTTGAGTAGATATGGATAGGGATCCTTGTATGTTAGAATTTAGTTATGAGACCAAATTTTCTATTTCTCTTATATAGATGTTATGTCCATAAATTTTATTAAGAGAGCTTGGATGTGAGGAGTAGCGCATTCATACTCACCAATCCATCACACCATCACCCTATCTCTTTTAACACCATGTTAGACAGGAGATGTAGAATAGCATTTATATAATTAGAGAGCTGTGCAATTGATGACAGAGTAATATGGGACCCTATATCTGGAGGCCATGACTCTCATTGTATTGCATCGTTTTACCAACCTTAAACCATATCGGGCCAGACAATACATAATTCATATCCTCCTAAAGCATTGACATTATGCACCAATGCAGTGTTGGTGAGTTGATAACTGGCACTGGATTAATGCATCAGAATGACAAAGGAACTTGAAACTGGGCGTATTATTTTTTGACTGCTCCCAGATCCCTGTTTTATATCTACGGGTTCGTAGTGTATTGAGAAATGACCTCCATTTCCTGTCTGATTTTGGTTAACAATGCTGCATTGATAATGCCCTTTCAGGACTGGACCAGGTCCAGTTTTCAACATACATGTGCATGCTTACGTCAGCAACTTCTAGATCTGACCCCGCACCAAGCTTGTTTCTTAATTCAAGCCAGAGAATTTGGAAGTAGGGTGGGCCTCCCTTAATGAATATTTCAGGAGACTCAGACATCAGATTTATGATGGTTATGCACACTTGTAAATCATGCTGAATCCTCACAAAAGCAGGAGAAACATGCTATTACCTATGTCTATGGTGTTTTATATCAGGGTAATCTACTTCCAATTTCTATTGACATGGTTCAAAAGTGAAGCAGAAAAATGCCACAAAGCTGAATCCTTCATGCACCGACAGATTGGTACAGACAAAATGTATTTTGTCTCTCCACATCCAACTGATACAAGCACTACTATTGTTGATCTTTAGACACGAAATAGAGTAAATCCTCTGAAAGATGGACAACATCTATTTCAGTCAACCTGTAATCCCATGAGAAATGCCCAATTAATGGCATACATAGTATGAGATACGTCTCCTAGCTGCTATCTATCCAGATATGATTCCTTCAAGGAAATCTAGCTCTTGATATACTAATGCATTTATAGCCTTATAGGATAATGTAATTTATAAATCATAATTCAAACAAAGAAAACATGGGGGGGAATTCCAATTCAATGACACTTAAAAAAGTACCCAAATTAGATTCAAATTTAAATACAAAAAGTCAAGATGCTGCACGCGCTTATATTATGAAGCCAACTACACACATATATATATACACGGTTTGTACCTTGCACATGAACGTATGCATGCAACTATATAAAAGGCTAGCGCATATAATTTCTATCATTGAGCAATTGAGCTAGGATTACTACTAACTGTCCTGGAGGCCATTTCTTAACACACTACGACTGCTGTCCTTTAAATCGTAGTGAGAAACTAATAATTTTTGCCATAACAGTACCACGCACTAGTAGTCCCTAATGTCTGCACCAGTACAACTGTGCTACTGAAACTTATGTATTTACTGCATAGCTGCTAATCGTAGTGAGCAGTCGTAGGGCAGTTCCTAAGATAGCCTGGCTTATTCTTGGTATTTTAAAATCGTAGTGGCTATGTGTAGTTGTAGTACATTAAGAAATGGCCTCCAGCAATCAAGTGCTTTACTCACATGTACAGATCCCCTGACACTGTACTATCAACTGCATGCTGGCTAGATAAATCAGTCTGCATGACATCTTGCACTCACTCAAACCACACAAAATATATATCGATAGACATTTAACCATTCAAAGACCAAATAGTGTTTAAATGTATCATGAGGGTTGATCATCATGATGTATCCAAGAATGCACATTCATGCATCATGACACCCCTGCTGGCATGATACACTCCTTTACCCACTACACTACTGCATGGCTGGTGCATAAATTCATTAACAGTTTGATTAAAACTGCATTGATGCACAAAAGCAACAAGGGGGCCCTTGAAACAAATTCCCGTGAATTCACCAGTAAAATCACGTGTTGAACTGGTGTCGTTCCCGTGAATTCCCGTGAATTTTACACGTGAATTCACGGGATTCTGTGAGCAGAAATTCACGTGATATCACGGGATCACGTGAAATGACAGTAAATTCACGTGATATCACGGGAATATTGAAAATACTTTTGCAAATAACCCCCACTTCTAACCTCAATTTAAGATTTGAAATCGATAGTTTGTATTCCTATGATGAGACTTTCCTCATTGTATTTGTCTTTGATGTAGATCTAGCCTTGAAACGCCATCATTTCGATTGATAGATTCTGAGCAATATAGAGATTCACACAAAACTAGACACATTGACTTATATTTTGATTTGAGTCTTTATTTGGGTAATAAATACATCTAGAATGGGGGCAATAAATGGGGAAGGTGGATGGCGCCCATAGGCTAAAAGTAGCTAAATTTTCGCCAGATGTTTGTAATTACTTTCTCTTTCTAATAGTACAAAGAAAGCATTCTTATAAACTAGCATAGGGTCCCAGTAGTAGTTTATGAGATATTTATCTATGAATCTACCATAGGGTTATACAGTGTTTTGCCATAATTTGCATGGAATCTCATTAAAGAGTAGCTATTTTTTTGGCTTACTTTCCCAGAATATTTTCATCAACTTTCTGTACCCAGAAAATATATCCACCATGCACTTTTGAATTATTTTTCCACATTGAAAATCTCCTGAAAATAATAGAATTACATCATGCAGGCTAAATACTGCTCATAAACCCCCACACAGCCAGCTGGCTTTGTGGCCTAACTAGTTAGTGTGCCTGGTGTAGACACAGAAGATTGAGAGTTCACCTCAGCTTCATGGGCCTGCTATGATTTTGTATAGTCGTTCACTAGCCATAGAGAAGTACACATGTGCAGAAACCTGCACAGAGAACATGATTGGCATTAGAGCCATCTACCTTAAAAAAGCCAGCATCAGCATATTGAATAGAGTAAGCTCCACCGCAATGAAAATATTCAGGTTTTTCATCACACATATAGTCTCGAACAGTTAAACAGGATTGGTGCCTAGACCATGCTAGATTTATTTCCTAATTTTGCCACAACAGAGCACAAGGGAGCACAAAGGAGCAAAAGAAAATCAAGGAACCCATTTGTGGGAAAGTTCCATGGTTTACTATGGTGAAGGCAGAAAGAACATACCATTCTTACACCAGAAGTTATAATGAAATAAATGGATGTATTTCAAGGCCAAATAGAGCTAGAACATATTGAGATTGGGGATATGGTTATAAATACTTATGGGTTCATATCTAGCAAGCTATTTCTCTTAAACTATCAGGAGTATTTTCTTATGCAATATAACACTGAAAGGTGTGATGTCAATTTGATAATTGATTTTTAACATGGAAAACCATTTACCCTTACATCTACACTGCTATTACTACCATACATTCTTACATAGAGGGTTTGAAGTTCTAGTCTTGGCCACCAGGGGGCAGGAACATAGCATAAAATGCCTTTGCAATATTATACTGTAATACACCATGTATATGGCATGTCTTATATGCAAGAATTGCCTTTGGTGCATCTTCTAGATGCAGCAAAATTGGGAGTACATTTTCTCTCTGGGAGTAAATTTTCCCCCAAAGGTGGGTGAAGGAAGCACTGGGATGGCTATTGGTTCTTGAATTTTGAAGATCCATTGATTAGAATAAAATATACAACATTTACATATCCTTTTATCATATTAGAAAGGTCTGGGTGTGCCTTAAATGTGGGGTGCACCTTATAGACAGGGTATTGTAACTACATTTTCTTTTGTTTAGAATTCAAGACTGCATGTCTGAATCTTTTTATTTAAATCTACCAAAAAAGGCATGATGAATCCAGGAATCAACAATGCAAGCCTCTCAAAGTTTGGTTTCCCTAAATAGCCATACTTAATGTATCTTATTTCTAACAGAACATCTATGACAGCAATAAAAATATCATATGGGTGGCACCACTATGCTGTTTTTCAGCCAGCCCTCTTCTCTGGAGTACCTCTTTTAATATGTGCGATCTAGCAGATTTCATCAAGCTCCTGTGTTGCAATTGACTACCTGCATAAAGAAAACAAAAGTACATGCCCGTGAGTTAAAGTGAATGTGTGGGTAGTAGTTATTTCAAGTGGAACATGAATCAGGGGCATAGGAAAAGGGGCACCAGCCTCAATTATAAAGGAAGTTTATCTGGGCCCCTACACAAAGTATTCAAAATAAATTTAAATTAAACAAAAATTACTTTTCTACACAAATTCAAATGACCAATGCATGAGACCACTGATAAAAATTCCACTTATCTTAAAACAAGTCATCTAAATAATATTTTTGGGAAAATTTTAGTTTAAATCAGTTTTATTATGGAATGATAACAAATTAATCTACTACATGAATATCAATTTGTAAATGGGGTAGAATGACTTCTATATAATAAACCTCATTAGTGTATTAAAAATTATTGGATAATAGATTGTTTTTGTGTGTCTTTGATACTAACAGTGAATAACAGCATTTGCTTTTCATATTGATTTTCATCCATATGTCGTTACCTCAGTGCAACAAGGTTGTATCTGCATATTTCAAGTTTTGCAGGAGAGGGAAAAGAGGGGTTGCAATCTGTCTATATTTCAGACAAACACATTCTATGATAGTATAGCTTAATAACAGGGTTAGTAAAAACCGTTTGATAGAAAGGGGGTTTGTCCCAGAAACATCAATTGGATGATGAAAAAATGTTGACAAACATTAAAAAACATTTTATGGTAGCCAAATTAAAAAAAAAAGAAAATCAAACTGTTCCCAAAATATTTGTATAGATGTGTAGAGGCAAGGAGAAAGGGTGCTCCATGCTAGAAGTCAACTTTAAAATTCAGATCACTAGCTTTACAGTGATATATTGCATGAGAAGATACTCCTGTTAGTTTTGGAGGAATGGCTTGCTAAATATGGGTAGGTATGACCATTTTGTGAATGTCAATAAGCCATAAGTCCCATTGGTCATGAGATACATCTGTAATTAGCATAATTTATGCTAATTAGCTAAATAAGCATAAATTTATATTCTTTTGCCCATAACTTTCGATGTAGAAATGGTATTTTCATTCTGTTTACACCATAATGGACCTTATGAAATGTTCCTTCAAATGGGATCATCGATTTTCTTATTTAGAATGAAAATAATGTTTCCATGGCAACAGAAATCAACAAAAATGCCTATTTTGGCCCAAAAACATTCTTTTTTATGCCAAATATGGACCCTTTCCCCAAAAAATAGAATATTTTATAAAAAAAATCATTGGATTGTCCATAAAAAAGTAGCCTATAGCAGTTTTAGGCATATTTTTCCTATTCTAGCCCATAGTAGTTCCCCCTGGTGGCTTAAACAGGTACTAAATCCTGCAGGAACCCTCATTTCTGCTTGCTGGCTCACAGATGTTCTTACATTCCCTGGCATAAAATAGAACCCAAGATCTCTTGATATAGAGTCAAATGTGTTACCACTTTGACTATATGTTGATACTTCATTCATTACAAAGATATGCTTATAATCTAAGTGCTCAGGAAGTTATGAAAAAATCTGTCAACTTTTGGATATGAATATGGGGAATAATGTGACAAATTACTGCATAATCCTATATAATATTAAAGGTTCTGTATCACAAAAATATTAATGGGTCCCCCACCGTCAGTAAGCTACAAGCCTATCCATTCCTCCAGCACTAGCTGACCCCTCCTTCTGCCCATAGTCCAAGGGAAATGAATCTGTTTACATGTGTTAAGTATGGACTATATGTACAAGTGACAAGTAATCAGGGATGGACTATAGTTTGGCATCATATAAATTTTGATGGCCATGCATCAAATGGATCAACTCACCAACCTGAACCACTACATCCCAACTCACCAACCATTACATCCCTTGAAAGAACACTAATGCATTAATGCATCATGCCCATCGGTCATCATGATGCTACATTCATGCATCATGACGACCATATGAGGGTCGGCATAATGCTCCAATTAAGTGTTGGAGAGCATGCAGACTCTAATCCCACCTTACCAACCACTAAAATATAGAACCAGCCTGTACATAGCATTGTGCAATGCCTACCCCGGTACTGCTGACTGTCCAGGATCACCTTGTGCTAAAACTCTAACCCACATTAACAATTACTAAAATAAACATGTATACATATAAACCCAGCCTGTAAAATAGCAGTGTGTGACACCTACCAATGACTATCCAGGATAGCCTTGTGTTAAATAACTAAAACCCAAAACCACCAATCACTCTGTATGTACCTGAAGTGACCTGGGATGTGTAAAAATAGACACCAGTAAACAGAACAACGGCTGTGTAGGTATTACCAGTCTACAACATGTGTATTTGTAGCAGTAACTGCTCCAAATATAACAATACTATGTGACTGGGCTCCTAATATGGAAATGACTTGCTTGTTTTCCATTCTAGGACTCCAATTAACCAATGCCATGTCACTTTGTACACTTGTATGCAATTCTTACATTGGTGCATCATGATGTCAAATGGACATGATGCATTAATGCATCAGAGGCCCTTGAAGGGTTAAGAGGTGTGTGCGGCCCTACTGTGGAGGAGGGGGTATGAGAGCTGTCAAAGTCGTGACCATTAGGGTGTGTTACAGTTAGGCCTCTGTGATGTCACAGGGTGGTTAGCTGCAGGCAGACATTGGCAACACATGGTTAGGTGACTACACCATGAGTAGAAGCTCCTCAATATATTAGAATATATTAGATAGGATATTGTTAGATGACTATATGGAATGCTCCTATGATTGGTATGTAAATTACATGATTTAACATGTACAACAAGAGATTAAGATCTAATTGCAATGTGTGTATAGTTTTCAGGTAAGTGCATCCTAGTCATCTTACCCAAAGGTCAACTTAATGCATTGGTTTGTTTGCCCAAAAAGACCCATAAATATTAACAATCAGTAACTGTAACACATCCTATGAAGGGCCAAGTGGGGGGAGGGCAGGTCCTCTGTGTGTGTGTCAGTGCTATGGTCACATGACCAGTTCTGAAGGCCAGGTGTACGAGTCACGCTGACCTGTTCACAGTTTGTTAGATGTGCTTGATACTACGGATAGCATTATTACATAGCTGTAATGGTTAAAGGCTATGGGCCACAAAGACCAAAAAAAAATCTAGGACTTTGCCAAGCATGTTGTAGAAATTCATTGTTTCTCCATACTATCAACCATCCAGTGATCATGGTCACTGAAAAGCAATTATTCTTTACTGGGTTTTCACTGGTGGGTGTTAGAAATGTCCATTTCCTGCTTGGGATATCAGAAGAAATCATTGGCAAATATGTGCATACATGTCAAATAACAATTTTAGAGAACCTTTGAAAATTTTGAAAAAATCATATGGAGTAGAACGTGTTGACCTCTTGAACCACTTAGTAGGATGTTGCCTCCAGGTCTTCATTGGTCCAACTTCATGCACCTATAAAGACAAATGGTATATCCATTACTCACTAGGTTATGCCAAACCCAACAGAAGGAGGTAGGTGTGGACGTAGAGGGAGCTGGGTGTGGACATAGAGGGAGGTGAGAGTGGACACAGGGGGAGGTGGGTGTGGATACTGAGGGAGGTGGTTGTGGACATTATGGGGATGTGTAGGAAGATAGAGGGAGGTGGGTGTGGACACGGAGGGAGGTGGGTGTGGATAGAGAGGGATTTGGATGTGGACATAGAGGGATTTGGGTAGACCCAAAGGGAGGGCGGGTGTGGACATAGAGGGAGGTGGGTGTGGACCTAGAGGGAGGTGGGTGTAAACACAGAGGGAGGTGGGTGTGAACAAAGAGGGAATTGAGTGTTGACATAGAGGGAGGTGGGTGTGGATAATGAGGGAGGTGGCCGTGGACATAGGGGAGGTGGGTGTGAACACAGAGTGAGGTGGGTGCTGACATAGAGGAAGGTGGATGTGGACACAGAGGGAGGTGGGTGTGGACAAAGAGGCAAATGGATGTGGACATAGAGGGAGATGAGAGTGGACACAAAGGGATGTGAGTGTGAACACAGAGGGATGTGAGGTTGGGCATAGAGGGAGGTGAGAGTGGAGAAAGAGTGAGGTGGTGTGGACACAGAGGGAGGTGGTGTGGACACAGAGGGAGGTGGGTATGGAAATGGAGGGAGGTGGGTGTGGACATAGAGGTGAGTGGGTGTGGACTAAAAGGTAAGTGGGTGTGGACAAAGAGGTAAGTGGGTGTGGACATAGAAGGAGGTGGGTGTGGACATAGAGGGAGGTGGGTGTGAACATAGAGGGAGGTGGGTGTGAACATAGAGGGACATGAGAGTGGACACAGAGGGAGGTGGGTGTGGATACAGAGAGCTTTGGGTGTGGACATAGTGGGGATGGGTAGGAAGATAGAGGGAGGGCAGGTGTGGACACAGAGGGAGATGGGTGTGGATACAGAGGGAGGTGGGTGTAGACACAGAGGAAAATGGGTGTGGACATAGAGGGAGGTGGGTGTGGACACAGAAGGAGGTGGGTACAGTGGCCCACAAGGGTCAAATTGAAGTTGGAGCAAAGAGTTGACTTTCAAAAAAAAATTAAAGTTTAAAAGCAAAATCAATGTTCAAAGTCAATTTTATTTCATTGCTGTCAAGCTGTCAAGGTGTCAACTCATGAATGCAAACCCACTTGTGACAGGTATCTTTTGGCTTTGCATGGTACACTCTATGTCTTTCTATATGTCTATACCAGCAACTACTGGGTAGCTATTGGTTCCCTCACACAATAACTGATGGTTCCATACCAAGTAGCTGCTGGTTCCAGCATCCCATAACTGGTGGTTCCCACCCACTGTAACTGGTGTTTCCACACCAATCAGCTACTGATACTGGATCCCATACCAAGTAGCTGCTGGTTCCCACACCCAGCACTTGGTAGTCCCATACACATTAGTTGCTGTTTCCTGTACCCAGTACATGCTGGTTCCCACATACAGTAGGTACTGCTTCCCACATCAGGTAGCTGCTGGTTCCCATATAAACTGGTTCCTAACCCAAGTAGTTGCTGGATCCCACACCCTTGCTGGTTCTTGTACCCAATACCTGCTGGCTTTCACATAGAGTAACTGGTAGTGGTTCCCACATCCATTAGGTGCTGGTTCCTGCACTCACTACCTGCTGGTTCCCAAATAGAGTGCCTGCTGGTTCCCACATCAGGTAGCTGCTAGTTCTGAAAACAGTAGCTGTTGGTTCCCATACAGTAGCTACTTGTTCCCATATCCAGTAGCTGCTGGTTCCGATAAAGAGTAGCTACCGGTTCCCATACCTAGTAGCAAAAGAGTGATCTGGATAAATTCTGGATGAAAAACGTCATATAAGTCAAAAATGGGCAAATTGAGAAAGTTGCATGAAACTAGGTCATAAGCAGTCAAAATAGTTAAAATTTGTCGAAATAGGTCAAATTGGTTCCAAGAAGGTAAAATTGAATGAAATTAGGTCAGACTAGGATAAATTATGTCAAATTGGTTGAAAATGGGTCAATCAGGTCAAATTCTATCAAATTAGGTCAACGGTGGTAAGAATAGATCACATTGGTAAAAATTAGGTCCAAGTGGGTTCAAATTAGTTAAATTGGTCAAAAGTAGGTCAATTAAGGTCGAATTATGTCAGAGTAGGTAAGGATAGGTCAAATATAGCAAAAATAGGTCAAATTGGTAAAAGGTAGGCCGATGAGATAAAATCAGGTCAAATATGGTAAAAGTAGGTCAAATTGGTTAAAAGTAGGTCAATTAGGTCAAAGTAGGTAAAGATAGGTAACATAAGTTCAAATTTGGTTCAAACAGGTAAAATTGGTCAAAAGTAGGTCCAGTAGGTCAAAGTAGGCTAAGGTAGGTCAAATATGGCGAAAATAAGTCAATTTGGTTAAAGGTGGGTCAAGGAGGTTAAATCAGGTCAAATATGGTAAAAGTAGGTCAAATTGGTCAAAGGTAGGTCAGTAGGTCAAATCAGGCTAAGATAGGTCAAATTAGGTCAAATAATAGTGAAAATAGGTCAAATTGTTCAAAAGAAGGTCAATTAGGTAAGGATAGTTCAAATTAGGTCAAATATCTTAAAATAGGTCAAATCAGTCAAAAGTAGCATGATTAGGTCAAAGTAGGTTAGAATGGGTCATATTAGGTCAAATATAGTCAAAGTAGGTCAGATTGGTCAAAAATAGTCATAGTCGACCTTATTTTGACAAATTTCGACATAATTTGACCTAAATGATCTACTTTTACCTATTTCCAGCATATTTGACCTTACTTCACCTATCATACCCTACATTTTGACAAAATTGACCTACTTTTGACCAATTTGATCTATTTCAACCATATTTGATCTATCCTGACCTTATTGGACCTAATTGACCTACTTTTGATCAATATGACCTGTTTTCACTATATATGACCTTAATTGACCCATCCTGACCTAATTGACCTACTTTTGACCATTTCAACCTATTTTCACCATGTTTGACCTAATTTGATTTACTTTGACCTTATCGACCTATTTCTGACCTATTTGACTGGTTTTCACCATATTTGACCTAATTTGACCTATCCTACCCTTATTGACCTACTTTTTACCAATTAGACCTATTTTCACCCTATTTGACTTAATTTCAACTATCCTGACATTATTTATCTACTTTTGACCAATTTGACCTAATTTCACCATATTTATTCTAATTTGTCCTATCCTATCCTATTTGACCTGCTTTTCACCAATTTGACAAATTTTTTCAGCATATTTGACCTTATTTGACCTATCCTACCCTTATCGACCTACTTTTTATCAATTAGACCTAATTTCACCCTATTTGACTTAATTTCAACTATCCTGACATTATTTATCTACTTTTGACCAATATGACCTAATTTCGCCATATTTACTCTAATTTGTCCTATCCTACCCTATTTGACCTGTTTTTTACCACTTTGACATATTTTTCCAGCATATTTGACCTAATTTGACCTATTCTACCCTTATCGACCTACTTTTTATCAATTAGACCTAATTTCACCCTATTTGACTTATGTTCACCTATCCTGACCTTATTGACCTACTTTTGACCAATTTGACCTATTTTCACCATATTTACTCTAATTTGTCCTATCCTACCCTAATTGACCTGCTTTTGACCAATTTGGCCTATTTTCACCATATTTGACATAATTTGACCTATGCTACCCGAATAGACATACTTTTGACCAATATGACCTATTTTCAACATATTCCCACTGGGCACATCAACATTGATTCAGCGTTGATACAACGTTTGCAATGTTTGCATATCAACAGTTGATAAAGGCTTGAAATATAGTTGAATTTGAAAGTTGACACAACATGATCAAAATCAACTGAGATTCAACATCTACCCATCAGCGCTGATTCAACGTTTGTATTTCTATGTTGATTCAACATTGACACAACATTGATATGATGTTGAAACAACGTTGATATTTGTTAGCTCATTCTTTGTTGACATGTCCATGTTTAATCAACATTGAATTAACATTGAAATCAATATTGTTGATTCAACATTGACAAATCAATGTTGAGTCAACATTGAATTGAAAACAATATTTCAACATTGATATGTCAACTGTTGATTGGATGTTGAAATGGTGTTGGTTGACAACATTGAAATAGAATCATTGAAAAGGTGTTGAAGACAGGTTGATCAACATCATCAACATAATATTAGCAGGTTGTCAACGTTGATGCAATGTTCTGTGCCCACTGGGTTTGACCTAATTTGACCTATCCTGACCCAATTGACTTATTTTGACAGCTACTCTTTTAAGAACTCGCAGTTACCTGATGTAGGAACCAGCAGGCACTCTATTTGGGAACCAGCAGGAAGTGGGTGCAGGAACCAGCACCTAATGGATGTGGGAACCACTACCAGCTACTCTATGTGGAAGCCAGCAGGTACTGGGTGCAATAACCAGCAAAGGTGTGGGATCCAGCAGCTACTTGGGTTAGGAACCATTTTATATGGGAACCAGCAGCTACTGGATGTGGGAACCAGCATGTACTGGGTACAGGAAACAGCAACTAATGTGCATGGGAACCACCAAGTGCTGGGTGTGGGAACCAGCAGCTACTTGGTATGGGATCCAGGGCCAGTAGCGGATAGGTGTGGAACCGCAGTTACAGTGGGTGGGAACCACCATTTACAGGATGCTGGAACCACCAACTACTTGGTGTGGAACCATCAGTTATTGTGTGAGGGAACCAATAGCTACCCAGTAGTTGCTGGTATAAACTTTGTTCATATAGAAAGACATAGAGTGCACCATGCAATGCTAAAAGATACCTGTCAAAATTTGGTTTTCATGAGTTGACACCTTGACAGTTTGACAGCAATGAAATGAAATTGACTTTGAATATTAATATTGGTTTTGGACTCTAACTTTTTTTTGTGAAAGTCAACTCTTTACTTCAACTTCAATTTGACCCTTGTGGGCCACTGTAGGTGGGTGTAAACGCAGAGGGAAGTAGGTGTGACCACAGAGGGAACTGGGTGTTGACATAGAGAGAGGTGGGTGTGGACACAGAGGGAGGTGTGTGTGGACACAGAGGTAGATGGGTGTGGACATATAGGGAGTTAAGTGTGGACACAGAGAGAGGGGGGTGTGGACATAGAGGGAGGTGGGTGTGTATATAGAGGGAGGTGTGTGTGCACTTAGAGGGGATGTGGACATAGAGAGAATGTTGATGTGTGATGGCGTGCATGTGGACATGAGGCATGTGAGTGTATGTGGATAAAAGGGAATGTATGTACATAGATGGATGTGAGTGTGGACACATATACAGACATGTAAATATACTGGGACAGAAGGGGAATCTGACCATGAGTGTTGCAATCTACAACAACCCTGCATACAAGTAAAGTCACCTTCTGCTAGGTGCTTGTGTGAGTTACCCAAATTAGGCTGGCTGGGAATGGGTACACTGTATAAGAGGTAAGGTAATCAGTACACAAGGTGGGCCCACTATGACCTGGATTGGGAAAGGGTCTGACTGCCTCTCACACTTAGCTGTATAGTAGTAGTATGCAGCTGCAATAAGGAGGGCTATTTCTGAACACAGCCAGTGGCCACACAATTACATGTATAGGGTTGCAATCATGCCTTCAGATGTACAATATCACATATTATTGCAAATAAAGATACAGTCAAGTACTTAGGATTTCCTTTCTGGATTATTGCAAATGCTGGTAAAGTGCTTGAATTAGTATTCATGAATATTGCACACAACAAGGCACAATGCCATTGGTAATATTGAGATACTAGTGCCATATCCTATTTAGGATTGTAAGTGCCCTTATGAATAGAGCAGCAAGAAAATGGTGACCTTTGCATGTCATAATGAATAGAAAATGGTGAAAAATGGCAAATTTATGCTTACCCACTGTTACCCTCAGTTTTTGGAGACAGGTCTTGTGTGTAGGTGAGCCAGGTGGAAATGACAGCTGAGGTGGGGCAGTGCAGCCCAAACTGGTTGGTCCTGTTGGTGTTTGGGAGTGCTCAGTAGGTATCAGCAGGGGGTGAGGGGGCACAGGGGTGGTTCTATTTCCATCTGATATGTCATGTTCATTTTTCAAATCATACTCAAATATGTTCTCGACAGACACATGTCATAACATGGTATTTATGTGTTAATAGTCCATTAAATATCACATAGTTATAGTCCATTAAATATCACATAGTTCATAGTGAGTCTATACATGAGGTGTGATGGACCTAGGCATAAACCTGTTACAGTGTATTTTCAATGGATGGAACTATGGCATGCATCCCATATGAAGGAAGTCTGGTGTAAATTTGAGATTTCCCCAAATATTTTCCCCCAAAAATGACACAAAAGAGAGTCAGAAAAGTTTTCCATGTGAGTATCTTGATGCTCATTTTTGAGAAGATTAATTCTTGACACTCAGCAATGATTGCTGGTCTCATATAAGTACCAGTGGTTAGTGGGGGTGGGGAGGTGTTAAAATAACTCTTCAGCACTAAGATTTCATAAGTACCTGTCTTGGATATGGACCAGGGGTAAAGACCAAACCAAATGTCTGGGTATTTATTTAGTACAGTGAATAAGGCACAGTGAGATTTTGGGCGCTTTTACACGGTTAAGTAGACAGCACAGACAGTGTTAAATGATGCCAGTATATTTTTCATGGGAGGCTGAGTTTAGATATGCTTTTACATTCACCCATTTATGCCCCAGAAATCCCCCTCCCCATCTGACTAAAATGACCTGTTCTGTAAGTGTGTACCACAGGTGGTTTGCCTGCACCCTACAACCTTGACAGTCTAAATTTAGCTTACTCTTTACTTAGTGCCCATAAACAACTTAGCATGCCCTATAATCATTGAGTGCCTATTTGCCAGGCCTCTAAATGCTACCTAACTCTTTAAGGGCTGCTGATGCAGTAGTGTAACGTGCCCATTGGCTGGCATGTTTTACCGATGAAGACTCTGCTTGCCAGCACTTCATTGGGGCATCATGCTGATCTTCCCAAAGCGTAAGCATGATGCTTGAATGTAGCCCTGGCTGCATTAATGCATCATGACAACCAAAATGCATTAATGCATTAGGGTTAGCCCTTAAAGGGTTTAACTCTGTTCAAGACATGTCTAGCAAACATGCACATTTAGTGAGATATCAATAAGGGTCATAATTATTAGAACGGAGAGTGAGTGAGTAATAAATGTTTAACGCCATTTTGACAACTGAGGTCATATTCATGGTGAGAACTACATTACACATCTTCATAGATGAATGTGTCAGTGCCCATGCATATGAGCACCACACACATATTAGAATGGGACACATAATATTATAATTCAATCAACTTTATGTATCAATTTTGTCAGTAGCTTAAGTCAATCAATTTTCCTTTTTTTGGGGGGGGCAAGGCTCTCCCTCTTTTTTTTCTGCCTTGCTCTCTTTCTATTTTGCTCTCTTTCTCTCTCTTCCCTCCCTCTATTGCCTTCCTCTCTTTCTCCCGTTTCCCTCTCCCTTTCTCTCTCTCTCCTTTCCCTCTCCCTCTCTCTCTCTCTCTCTCTCTTTCTCTCTCTTTCTCTCTTTATATCTATCTCTCTTGCTCTCTCTGTGCCTCTCTTGCCCTCTCATTTCTTTCCATCTCACTCCCTCTCTCTGTTCTTTGGACCAAACCAGGATTCCATGCTCACACAGAGGCCCCTGGTGGACTCTGGCATCTTCACTTTATGCTGAAGAATCAGACTTATGTGTATAAATCTCACTAGAGGGCCCTGTTAAAAACTGGGGAATATCAGGGTAATTCACGGGATTGTAGGTACTATTCCCAGGATCTTCCCGAGAATATGTGCTCACATATTCACCAGTCGTTCACGGGATTTTCCCGTGTCTTGTTTCGAGGGGGGCAACAAAGGTGTGAGGGCCTGAAAGCATCATACTCTCCTTAAAGGGTAAAACTTAATGGCAGCTTACTGTTTCAGCTATAGAAGCTGCCTTAGAATCAAACACAAAGGACATGCTATTGTAGGATGTCACTGAGTGCCTTACAGTATTACCTCTCTCTACATTTTGTTATAGAAGCCAAAAGCTGTATGGACGCTTACATGAATGTCTACTTAGCATACCATGTAAAACATATTGTGTAGTGTGAATGAAAGGAACTCCTGACTTTTGAAAGTCAAACTTTCCCTCGTTTTGTATCAGTATTCAACTTCTGTATCCTTTCACTGCCAGCCTTAGTGATACCATGTTAGGACACTCAAACATGAAACCTATTTCTCATCACCGAGTCATGAAAATTGTATTGAGGGAATATCTTTTTCTTATGGAAATATATTATGGATTAGAGGATGACTAATAGCTAGCACAAGTTCAACCTGACCAATTTTCAAAATTTATAGCTTACGATTTAGTTGGATCTGAGAGTAGTGAAAATATTGGTGGAACTGTAACTTTTGATTTTATACCAATCTTGTTATTTTTGCGATTTAACCAAAATGCCTTTTTCTTTGTCCCTAGTAAAAGGAAATCCCAGATTTATGTTCATCTGAAAAGGCTATACATTCTAACTTTACACATGTCTAGTAGTTTGTTCAGATGGCACTGTGTGTGCCACTGTACTGGCTCCCCTACTCTGTCCCTGCCCACACAAGGCCACCCTGCCTGGCATGCAGCAGGGACACTAATAGGGGTAGTGAGGACATACTCTTGCCCTTCAAGTGCACTGATGTATAATGCCCATTGATAGACATGAATCAATAATGCAGCCCTGGCAATTTAAGTCTACCCGCCAGGGCTGCATTTATGCAACAGGTCGACCCTTTGGAGATGCTCATACCAAGGTTATTGGCTCAGTACAATGAATTACTGCAAGCAGAATCGACAGGGATGCATTTATGCATCATGCTGACCAATGGGTATGGATGCACATTAATGCAGAGTGACCCTACAGGGATTAATAGTCGGCTTTATAGGTAATATGAGCAGGTCTGGGAGCAGCTCACCGCCTCCACTGCCCCCTCAGACTACAAGCCTATCAGGTACTTAACCAGCTAAGACACCAGCTGAGACATGGAAACCACTGCCAGTATATAGTGTCATTGGTATCCTGGTGGTCCTAATGATGGATATGAGCCTAGGGCAACCAGTAAACCAACCATCCACCTTTAGCCTACTTCATGTCCATCACATACACACTTCCCTAATACCCCAAATATAAGGTTCACCTGGGATATACAGGCGCTCCAAGAAAAATGAAATAACTTCTATTTTAATCAAATCATGGAAACACCTCCATCAATGGCCTAAACCTTGTGGATTTATGGAGGACCTTGCGAAGATTTTAACCACAGCTTTTTCTCAACCTCAAATCGTACCATGGGCTTTTCCTCTTGTATAAGACGTGTCTCATGTGCAGGGTATTACGCTAGTATCATATACATCCACCCCTTTCAAGTCACCATGACATAAATACAATTATGGCGTATGGAGCCATCAAAAATGCGCTAACGAAGCAAGGAGGGAGGTGCAGGCCCACTATAAACTACATAGAAATGTTGCTTCATACATATTTTACTTGTGTGGGTTACATTCTTGCATCATGATACCCAATGGAAATGTATAATACAATAATGCACCATTAGCATTTGAAAGTCTCTATAGGTGGAAAGTCTCAATTTTGCCTATTTTACATCAAAAGGCAACAGACAATTGGTTCTGCCCAATGCACACCCCATGAACTGGATATTCAGAGGTTGCTCTTCTATATGTAGAATACTATTGGGAGGGACACCAAGGACGGTGTAGACATGCAGGTTCCCAATCCTAATGCTTCTACCCTTCTACCCCATACACTGCAAAAATGGTGTTTAGATCCTAAACACAATTCTAAACATATTCTTGCAACGTTTTTGTAATCACATTAATTTCCTAAACATGTTTAGCCAAACAATGTGCTTAGGTCAAGTGTTTAGAAATGTAGGTGTTTAGGTTAAAACTTTTGTGTTTAGGTGTTTAAGAATTTTTGTGTTTAGGTGTTTAAGAATTTTTGTGTTTAGATGTTTAAATGATTTGATGGAGAGTTAAGGTTTGCAGACATGTATGCATTAGAAAAAACAGAGATAATTTTTTTTCTTTCTCATTTACTTGGAGGGGGGCATCAGCAGGTATTTACTTGTCAAAGTCTCCAAACATGTCAGCCACACCTATATATGTGTACATATATTACACACTGCATCAGAATGAGAGACTTGAGAAAGTACAACAGCTTGCCAGGAAGGACATTGCCTTATCTATTCCAGAATAACATCAAATAGGTGTCAGTCATGGAGTTTATTGATTATTTTATGGTAATGATGGTGGCATGAGGTGAATCTAGTCAATTTTCTATTGCCCTTTCTATTCACATGACATTCTATGAAATGAAACAATGATAAACATGGGATTTGGGGACATTTGTCACAACAATTGATTATAACTGTGTGCAGATAGTCCAGTCAAAGGTAGTGCTGCTACCTGGTGTGGATTCAACATCCAAGTATTTAAACATATGTTTAAATCTAAACACCTATTATTCAACTGTCTCAACTCTAAACATCTAAACATGTTTAGCATAAATGTTTATGTAGTTAGAATAAAAGTGTTCATTTTCTAAATGTGTAGTCGATGAGACACCTAACTGACCTATATGTTTAGGTTTTAAACGTGTTTAGACCTAAACATGTTTAAAATCTAAAGACAATTTTTGCAGTGTACCTTACCCCAGGGGCGGCCATACTGGGTCCTAATTCCTTGTGTTGGATCATGGTAGTATTCAAGCAGGTTGAACAAAACTCAACATAGCTTTTGAGTCATTGTTCAACAGAGCTTCCCCTGACAATTAACACATTCAGATATCAAAGGATTCGGGTGAACAATTATAACAGGCAGCACATCTTGGAGGTGATGGAACTGACCACAGGACAAGAGTTCTGCTGTTTTCGTTTAAAAGTTTAGGCAGTTTTTTTTGTAAGCTCTGCCAAAGCCTACCATATAGAGTATAGACACTGCAAGCCTTAAGGTAATCAGGTATATACCCATCGGCAGGCACAGTAACAAACACTCAGTGATTCTAGATAAATGTGGCTTGCTATTTATACGCAGCCCAAGTGCTTATCGATTGCTTATTGGCAAAGATTACTGAGAGTGTCATCACAGCCTTTTAATGTTTCACCTAACATATGCCATTTGTGCATAGTATTTCTCCTTCTTCTCCTGTGACTGTGACTATTTTGAGACCAGTGTTATTGCAGACCCACTGTGTGTAGGGTAAGTCGGCCCTGACTCGATGACTAGGCATGTTAGTACCTGAAATCGACCACTGCAGGTTAACTTCTTTCAGGTAACATATAGCTACCAGTTGCATCATTACCTACAATAGGAAGTCACTGCTCTTGTCCCATTTTATTTATTGTGAAAATAACCTGTGATAAGGTGGGATAGTAGACTTAAAGTTACCCTAAACAGGCCAATATGGTTCTCATGTTATATTTCATGAAATTGATATCACCAGTAGAGTTTACACTTTCCATTTTTCATATCATATAAATGCATAATTCTTACAATCTCTTTTCTTTGTCAGCAGTTTTGATACTTTACCTTTCATTTCAATGTGCATAATTTACAGGATATTGTTATTCTTTTGAATGAATACAACCTAGCCATGTCCAAAAGAATCCCTATCTACAGTTTCACTCACTTGCCTAACTCTAGGCTTAGAGCTCCAAAACCCACCACAATCACTCACAATCACTGTCAGCTACAGCAAAACCATTGCCACAGCAACACCCATGTTGTGTAGGGTTTTACCACTGAAGCCACTGGTGAAGCCTCTGTAGAAGCCACTGTATAGCCACAGAGGCCAGGTTTTGGTCTGGTATTGCTGGTAATTCTCCGGGGCTCGGCCAAAGAAAAGAAGTCTAATGCATCATGCTATACTGTTGGTATCTAATTTCCCTTTTAGACATGCCTCTGTCCAAAGCAGCAAAATGCTCACTTTCTCTATCAGTCTGCACAATGCCCTTACACATGCATAGGAAGCAGGATTTTATTGGGGGAGGGGCAGGCGTTTCGGACTATTATTGGGGGGGGGCATTATAGAAGCACATATAAGCCACTTTAGAAGCTACAAAAAAACTCAATTTAGAGGCCACTATTTAGAAGCCATTTTTTAGAAGCCACTGTATAGAAGCCACTATAGATGCTACTTGTACAGGAGATCTAACATCAACTTAGGGTGTGCCTTATACCAAAGGTGTCCATTTCCAACGTTGTTCAGATGCTATATACATGATGTAACACAGCCAAAGGCATTACACCAGTCTCTCTATTTCTAGTAAGATTTTACCCAAATTTATGAGAACTGTCTTTCTGGTTGTACATTGGTCAGATTGTAGTGACTGAATGAGGGTATAGGGAGTGATCTGTGAGCTCTGTGTCTGTAATCAGAGTAGTAGTCAGTGCTCTATCTGTCACTGTGTCCAGTTCCCTTCCCTTAGGTCTCCTCACACTGAATTACAATATTAGTTCTCCCTGTCCTCTAGGGTCAGCCCTGGAACAAATTGGACATGTCAGAAGTCATTGGGAGAAGGGCTTCCAGTAGGGATGATCTGTGCCAGGTCTCCAGCTTCTGTGTGTGTAAGTGCTGATACCAGATCATGGGGGGGGGAGGGATAAGGGCTGAATCCACTGTGATGGATGAACCATCCGTCTCCCTTCATCCATTTTTTTCTCGACAGAAATCAATGATAAATGAAACGGGTGGAACGGACGGACAGTCCATCCGTCGGCAGTGGATGCACCCCTCCCACTGGCCACTCCCAGTGATATGTCAACTGATTCCTTTATTCTTTAAAGCAGGTGTTCCACAGGAGCTTATCGTTCCTGATTTTCACCTTTGGGACAATCGGGAACAATCCATTTGACTAGATATGGCAAAAAATGGTGAGGTCAGGGATGAAAGTCTCCAGGATTTCCCTGGTTTCAGGGATTTTGAAGTTCCAAGGCCCTATACATTCCTATAAAAACCCAGATTTTGGGCCCGATATTGGACCATTTCAGGGATTTCTGTGCTCTGTGACTTTCATCCCTTTGGGGTGCAACAGTAGGTAGTATTTCCAATTTTGCTTGAATTCTTTGCTTTTTCACCAAAATCATCAGTACAATACTCCAAGCTTTTACTTTCAGATCAAGTCTAGGAAAATCCATGAGATAACTTGATCACTGGCCTTTTGTCCGGTTCCAGGCACTGAGAAAGGTTGTAGGGAGTGATCTGTGAACCTCTGTGAGTAACCGGAGTTGTAGCCAGTGCTCTATCTGTCAACATGTCCAGTTCCCTTTCCCTAAGGTCTCCTCACACTAAATTACAATATTAGTTCTCCCTGTCCTCCAGGGTTGGCCCTGGAGCAAATTGAACACATCAGTAGTCATTTGGAGAAGGACCTCCAGTAGGATGATCTGTCCCAGGCCTCCATCCCCTTTGAGTGTCGGTACTGGTACCAGATCATGGAGAGGAGGATTAGGGTGCTCCCAGTGATAGGTCAACTTTCCTTTACCCCATGCCCTTAAGTCCTTTGGTATATCATAACGATCCTTTAGTAGGATACTAACTCAGGATGCAGACCATACAACAAAAGTAAGCACTGCTTCCATATTTTGCTAATCCGGCAGATTTTTTCTATGCTTGGCAATATCATAAATCGTCATATAAGTGAAAATTCATCGGACCAATGGCAGTGGAACCAATGTTTTAAGGGCCATTCAGTGCTATTATTGGCTTTGATTATGATATTGGATTTCATTACTCATTTTTTGTGGAGAAATGCAAACCACCAGTTATAAATAATATTCAATAGCCCGAGATTACTTTAGGTGTTCGAAATGAAATGTTTTACCAAATTACAGTAAGAAAACCTTTATAGGAAACATCAGAATGAACCAAGCTGGAACTTTTCTTCATAATTCTGTTTTTTGATGTTATCGTATTCCCTTTTTATAAGTCAATTTACCCACTGTACCTAAATCTAATATTACAACACATACAGACCAGCTGGTAGAATTCTGCAGTATAATTGCCATGAGCCCTGGAATCCCTCAATATACATCACCATCAAACCCTTCATACTGTGGGTCTTATCTCACTGTTTCAGCTTTGCTAATTCACTTCACACACCGCATGCCGTACCCTGCAGGAAGCAATCAAGGATGATAACTCTTTAACGGCTGCATGATAACTTGATACGCATTGGTCGGCATGATGCATCGATGCAGTGCTGGCGAGTCTCGCCAGCACTGCATCAGTGCATCATGCCGACCCTCCAGGATTGCATCGACCTTACAGGGTCAGTATGATGCATCAATGCAGCCCTTCTGGGTACCACACCAGAGCTGCATTCATGCATCATGATGACTAATACATAAATGTGCTGTACTTTCTATAAAGAGATAGATCAGAGAAGATAAAGAAGAGTGGCAACGACTGCTTTAATAGACTTTTGCAGAAAACAATGAGAATTGACAGGCTATCCATTAGACACTGCCGTAAGGACTGGAAGCTATGTTGTATCCTGTCAATACCATTAGGAAAAATGTCATTGGATTTTAATTGATTATTGCAGTGAGTGCTGCAAAGTGAACAGTATCAGGAGGCCATTTCTTTATATACTACGACTGGTCGCCCTAAAATCGTAGTGGAAACCCTTAACTTGGTGAAATTAGAACCCAATATTAGTACCAATACTGTGCCTAGAGTATCACAACTACTCTAGAAACCCCTATGTAATAACTACATAACAACTGATCGTACAGAACAGTAGTAGGGAAATTCTTATGATCAATGGCTCTAGTTTTTGGGCTTTCAAATTGTAGTGGCAGTATTCAGTCGTAGTACCTACAGTAATGTTTCAGTCATAAAGTCTCTTAACTCATCGTGAAATCAACTTGGTGTCTCACACGGTTATGACCAAAAAGGCACTGTAGAGGCCAGAATCGTGAGATAAAGATAGATAACACAGGGGTCTAAACCCTTTATAAGTTGTATACCAAGCCAGCACTGGATGATTCTGTTCTCATTTTTGTGATAGTTCAGTTCTTCCATATCGTGAAAATTAAGCCTTTATCTAGTCTGTAAATGGCTTCAAATTGAGGGGTGGACACTTATTAGGTATGATACATCAACCACTATGCGATAATGAAAGGCGTAAAGAGCAAGCAGTTGAACGTAGGCAGTATAGACTATTATAGGCAGTTTGAATAAGACAGTCGAACCAGTTCAGGTGGTAGCCCGTTTACACTGAGACAGGCGGAAAGGTCATTTACGCTAGTGAGAAGAAGGAAAAGAGGTGATCATGAGAATGAACTGCTCATTCTGTCAGCGTCATGGATGGGTCAATACTTCAGCCGTTTAGCCCCACTTGAGCCATCCCCCAGGGACTAGCCTTTAGAGGAGAGAGGGTATTAAGGTCCTTAGTTCTCTGACCAGGGAGCGCTTGGGGACTGCCCTTACAGCTTACTTTCCACTCTCATCTACATGACCTGCTTCCATGACAAGTGGTAGTTTTAGACTTGAAATAAAAGCTGAAAGACTGTCCTTGTTTAAAAGATACTCTTTAACCTTTTCAATACTGGCATAATCTTTTGTGAAAAGCCAGAATAGCAGGATACCCAAAAATGATATGACAGCAACGTCCTGATTTCAGGATATATTTGATGATGCCTGCAGGTTCCTCTTACCCAACATAACAGAAACAAACACACATGCCATATTTGATCACCATGAATATCGGGCTCCTAACGTAAAAACAGAATACCTTGAGTCGAATTATTCACAAATGCTTTTAATTTTGAAAATTTGCCTAGAAAGATTCCCATTTCTTTGACATTCTGTTTAAGCATCGATCTTGTAAACTATAGTTAACGTCAGTCATAAAATGTCCTTGAGGCACAATGCCCTTTACTCGTTATCAGAGGCAGCCCTGAAAGGGTGCACCATGAAAGCAATCTTGAGGCATCATGTAGCCCAACATGCTCAGAGGCAAAAAGAATAGATGCCTCATGCAATGTTCACAGATTAGCCTTTCTGCATGACAATTACCCAGAACACGGAAATTAGCAAACTGACCCTTTAATGCCACCACGGCTGACATATTATGTTCAGTAAAATCCAATGATATAGCATGTATATACTATTGATAAGATTATACTATTGAAAAGACTATTGCCGCCATAGATGGGTCAAATAGCCCAAAAAGCAATCCGCTAATATTTACTATTTCAGGGTCACTAAAACATGTATTTTTGTCAATGCTCTTATATTTGTATAAAAAGGTACTAAAACTGAAACTCAACTAATGCTTAGAATAATCAAACCATATTGTTCGGTTGTGTTAATTCTCTAGTTAAGACTTGTTCAAAATCCTCCTAAAGTGACGCCATCAACCGCGCCATTCATTGGAGGAGTATTGTACCTGTAAATGGCAGTGGAAAACCGTTCCCTTTGAACAAGTTTGCTGAATAAAGTCAATCAATCCAATCACTATATCAAATTACCCTCAGCTCCTGTTCACAGTATTGAGAGACCAATGAGAAACATACAGAGGCCAGCATTTACTTTGTAGATGTTTTCTGCACATTTGAGCAGAGCCTGCTTTCCCTCACAGACATCTGTGTTCAGCTTACATGCTTTACTCTATATCAATGACAGAAGCCATTAGAGATATCCTAACATCCAGAAGGCCAAGTGGCATATCAATTAAACACCCAGCACATCCCTCCCTGATGCCCCTGTCACTTCGTCAGCAAGAGGAGGATTCCTTCATGTGTTTGGGCCATGTCAGGGTGGGAGGCAGGAAGCACTAATTGTTAATGCTTTAACCTTTAAAGCCCACTAGAACATCAATTTGTTATGTCCATGTTCATCATAATACATGAATTGAGCCTTTGCAAGTGACTTGCGAGAACTGAACGCATGCATCATGTCGACCTAACAGGGTTGATGCACCCCAACAGGGTCGGCATGATGCTCCAATGAATTACTTGCAAGCAGACTTCCCAGTACTTCATTGGTGAATTATACTGACCAATGGGCATGATGCACTCCTGCTTTCCCAGCAGGCAATGATCTACAGGGTTTGTGTTCTGGTCTTGGTCATGATACATTATCGCAGTACTGACGGACCCGCTCGCCAGCACTGCATTGTTGCATCATACTGCCAATTCAGGAGTGTATCAAGTACTAGTAGTTAGACTCTCCTGCATCATAACAACCAATGAGTAGGATGTATTTAATGCATCATGTGACGTTCTAAGGGCTAGATGGCACTGCAGCAGTAATTCCTTGGGCTGGGTAATCGTATCTACGGCGGGTGACAATTCCCAGCCAAAATAGATCATATAAAGGCTCCCATTGTCTGCAGGTATTTGGCTGAGCCTGGCCCGAGGAAACGCAATTTGTCCCTGTTAAGTCTGCTGTCAGAGCAGTTACGAAGGTTCACAGGCATACACACCATTAGAACCAAATCTTGTGTGCAGGGAATTCCTGACACCTCTCTGCTATTATTGTATATTATTGATATAATGTGGTTTTATTACACCATTAATGCATGTCCTCAAATCAAGGACGGATCTGTGGCAATTCAAGGACTAGGAATTTGCTACTATTTTCACAGAGACATGCAGATGGAGACAGACAAAGAGGGAGAGAGAGAGCAGACCGATAGACAGGGGGCAAGGCACGAACAAGAACAGAAAAAACAGGCATGGACAAAAAAGGAAAAACAGACAGACAGAGAGAGTCAGACAGACAAAGCAATGCTACGCAGGTGACATTAAGAGTATAAAATGACTGACCCAATATGATATTTGGAACGGTAGTATTAATTAACCATAATGATTTGTGGCATCGCCCTCACAAAATCAGTTTGCCTGGTAATAATCAGTGTCCCTAAGGGACAAGAACACAGAGCTTTGTAAGCAAAAACATTTCTATCAACCTTGTGAATATATCATTCTCTGCTGAACTATCTGGACTAGGAAAGATCGGTAGGAAGGGAGAGATAACCACAACCTGTAAATTTGTAATAATTATAATATCTGCAGTTAGTAATTATGCAATATTATATAGAAAGCAAAAAGACTGCTTCTCTCTAGATAATACAATAGAGCGGTCTCAGCATGCCCATAGGTCGATGGCTAGATTGGCCTATTTAGACGCTAACATGTGATCATCGCACTGTGATACCCATGGATGTAACTGCCTCCAGCTCCAAATCAAGTCAGCAGCCTCGCAAATTTGATCCCAAACATAAATGTCTGTCAAAACTGACGCCTGAATTGATTGATTCGCATGGATTGACATATTATCGGAACCACCAATGGGACGCTACTATAACCATGGATGGCATTCTAGCAAACTGCAATTTCCGATTTAAATGACCTAGTTCAGTTCAATTATTCAGCTGTCTGTTCTCATTTTCTCCTACCAATAGTATAATGCCTTACTTATGAGTTGGTGGAAGTCCTCGGAGGCATAGCTAGGGGTTGACTTTCGGCATTTTAGTACTTTACTATGAAAGTTCTTCAGCTACAAAAAGGTGCATCCCTAACTTTTATTGATCCCATGGGACTTTGTCTCATAAAAGTAGTGCAAGTCAAAAAATGGCCAAAAACCATAACCATGAAGGTTTTTGACAGTCAGAAACTTCAATCGTCAGTAAACTCAACGATCTGACGCCAATGAGACACATACATAAGGCGCACTAGGTGTCCATCCTTGCGTACATATACCGCGCCTTATACACAGGGTATTTTGGTTTAAATTCTACATGAGCATGCTGTCCAGGAGGCTATTTCTTAACACACTACGACTGCTGTCCTTTAAATCGTAATGAGAACCTAATAATTTGGCCATAACAGTACCATGCACTAGTGAACAAGTAACCAAGGGATAACTCATGACGAGTGTGTGTTATTAGCCTTTGCTAACACACACGAGTCATGAGTTATCCATTGACTACTTATTTTATACCACGAAACCAATTAATAATCAATATAATACCAATAAATTCAAGTTGAAAACAAAAATTATTCCCCCTCCCCGGGACTCGATGCCAGCCATTGTGTTTACACGATCGGTACATACACCTCCTCGCCCGGCAGCGGACAGTGACAGCGGCCGTCTCGGCTAGCCTTGGCAGCGGCACACGGCGAAAAATAGTGTACATACACCTCGTCGCCCGGCAGCGGACAGCGACAGCACACACGGCAAAAAAAGACGCGTCTCGCTGTTATGTTTGTGTATAATACACCTCCTCGCCCGTCAGCAGACAGCGACAGCGCACACGGTGAAAAAAGATGCGCCCGGACCGTGTTACTAACTGTTAGACTAGATATACACCTCGTCGCCTGGCAGCAGACAGCGACAGTGCACACGGCGAAAAAAGACGCTTCCGGGCCGGGAATCGATCCGCGGACCCCTCACGGCTGAGCGTAACGTGCTAACCGCTAGGCCACCTCGTCTCCTCCATTCACTGCATCTCGCTGTTATGTTTGTGTAGAATACACCTCGTTGCCGGGCAGCGGACAGCGACAGCACACACGGCTTTGTATCATATCCAGACCAAGCGTTTCTCGTCAGTCCCAGTGGTGCAGTGCATAGGGAGTTGGATTTGGGATGTGAGACTGCAGGTTCGATCCCTACCCTGGCCTGGAGTATTTCATGGGTTTTAACATGTAACATATGACATGGAAGGACATGTAAGGTGTGCTGGTTATCCATGGATAACAGCACCGGGTGCCTGTTATCCATGAATAACCGCACACCTTACAAAATTGATGTTACAGCCTACAGGGTGTGCAATATCGACAGATATGTGGATGGGAATAGCCACCAAAAAGCACTGTGTAACCCAGAAATCGTGGTATAATAGTCCCCAATGTCTGCACCAGTACGACTGCCCTACTAAACCTTATGTAATTACTGCATAGCTGCTAATCGTAGTGAGCAGTCATAGGGCAGTTCCTACGATAGCCTGGCTTATTCTTGGCATTTTTAAATCGTAGTTGCTGTGCGCAGTCGTAGTAGATTGAGATATGGCCTCCTGTACCCTGCTCGTTTTATATGATCTATATCAGAAGTTATGCCTACATGATGTATGCACTCCCTATATCACCATTTACCACCGTTTGATTTTTATGTCGCACCTTCTAACCCACCACACTCTGATGATAATAGATGAGATTCTCAGCCCAAGTTATCCTCTCTAGTTCATTTCCAAACCCATATCTGGACCATTGGTATATTACCCTTCTCCCATCACGAAATCTTTGATGATCGTGCCAGCTGAGGGCTGTCATTCTCAGGAAGGGCTTGGTGGGAGATGGAAAGATTGATTTTTGCGTCAATTGTCACTTGATATGCCAGTCCTATTGATATTCATTTTGAAAAGAAGGAAGAGAGCTTATCCTCTAGTCTCTTCAACCTTTCACTGACACTTGGCATGTAGTATTGACTTCACCCATTTTCTAAATAACCCTTCAAGGGCCACTTATGCGTTAATGCATCAGGAAGGGATTTCTCATCATGGTACGACTGAACACAGCGACTCGGACTTGAAACCCACAAAGCTAGTGTGGGTGATCGTAATGCTCTGTACGATCAGCACCTAATGCAGTATTTATAGGGTTTGGTACAGTCGTACTAGTACAATCATTAGTCACCAGGAGATGCAGGGCTGCAATGGAATTATACTCAAATGATCTGAAGGGGTCTAGTCATGCCACCTTGAGAAATGCCTTCTATATCCTTTGACCGTCATGATGTATGACTGCCAATAAGATTCTGGGTACCGATTCATTCTCCAGATACTGATGCAATTTACATTGCGTTCTTTTAATCTACGACAGTTTTGGCACTACTGACATGCTTTAGCTATTTTGACAAAAACTGATCATCACTGATAATGATAACTGTGAAATTCAAAGTCAAATTTCATCTCAACCTTTGCAGCACTATCCAGGGCTGAGGCTGCAGCTATTTTATAGTCATGGCATTTTTTTTAGTAGTCTGGCTTTTTTTTTAATTCGCTCCTTGGGCCCTAAGCCTCTTCCATCAATCATCCAATACAGTTTGAGGCATATAGGAATATGTGATGAATACCAACTAATGTAGTGTGATTTGAAAGATTGTTATATATGACACGACCTATCGCTCCTGGAATCTTGAATGTCCTGTGCTGAGTGCTGTGGTAAAGGATTGTTGACAAAAAGGATTGTTGGCACAAACATTTTGACCTATCCAATTGATGAATTTCATGAAATAAGTGCAAGTGTGAGTATAAAGATAATCTCATGAATTTCAAATAGGCCAAAGGTTATGAAGGTTATAAATCGCTGAATTCCTCTTTGATTCCAGCTTTAGATTTGCTTAATATAATCAAATGTATGGTAACAACAAAATTTGATATAGACCTGACTCAGGGGACAAAGATGTATCAGCCTTTCATAAGCACAGTTCTTTAATAGGCATTGGGATAGGAGGAGCTTGAAATATCTCTTTAGCGCTAAAAGAATATTATATTGAATTAATGTCTTGTGTTGACGTTGGAGAAGTTCAGATTTATCAATTCTGTAAGTACCAGAGCGCTAAGTCACAACACACAGTAGCCCAACTATAACCATAATCTAACCCCCCTCTATACATATCCCACTACAGCAGTGCTTATCCATCTCTGACCAGCACTCCACTGTTAACACTCATCCATCAATGGAAGTGTGTGGTCGTTCAGGAATCACACAAACCAGAATTTCAATTTTGCCATCGGTTTCCAGCTGTGATCTGGAGTCAACAATCTTCAGTCTGTCAGCTGGTCTGATTGCCATGGGAACCATGACACCACCTATGGGCAGGGTAGAGAACTATAGATGAATTTAAGGATGGCTAACGTCATTATTGTAGTGCCAAGGTAATTTATTCTTTCAATTGTTCTGAGAGGATTTCAATTTATGCATTGGGGGAAATTATTTTTGGTTCTGCATTGATGGTTCCCTGTCCACTCAAGGGGCGAGCAATATAGGCCTAAACACGTACATAATTTCGGGATGGGTACCTGATACAGATATTCATATATATATATATATATATATATATATATATATATATATATATATATATATATATATATATATATATATATGTGTGTGTGTGTGTGTGTGTGTAATCACACATAATTATGCTGGAGGATTCTACTGATCTTCCCCCCTCAAACCGTTTGATTAGGTTATTTGTTCTCTGCCTTCAGTGCTATGAGTAAATTTTAAATAAGCCTGTCCAATATTTTCATTGTGATTCTGATTAAGCTGATCCTGTCTTCATAGACTTTTGTGCTATAATGGTTGGTGATAATGGACCTTTTAGAAACTCGGTCTTCAGCATTCAAAATAATAGAATGCAGATTCTAAGAGGTATTTTCAAAAAGAGGTGGCTTTGTTTTTATTTTAGAATTCAGGAGCATCAATCTACCCCAAAAGCCCAATTGAATAGAATTCTAATGAATTTAATTATGAGTGATTTAGTGGTGAATTTAATTATGAGTGCTTTTGCTGATCAAATAAAGATCTAGGGATTGACTTGGTGATGAATTTGCTGTGGTAAAGATTCAGAAAACCACGGAGTCTGTAGATGCTTCCCAGGCAAAAGGTGTGAAAATTAGCTTCAACTTAAAAGTCCACCTACTACCCCTGTAATTTCCATTTTTATTTCATGCGATGACTTTCATACTGACATTAACATTGTTGTAGGCTATGGATTTCAAGCTGGTTGTCGATGGCCAGACTCGTTTCAGCATTCATAGAAGAAGCCTGTAAGTGAATAGTTATTTTTTACACTGTTGTTTCCTTTTGCAATGTCTAAATGGAAAAGTATGTCTAGAATTCTTACCAAAGTTCAGATTTTACACCACCAAACTCTTCAATAGTCAAATGGGAATCTAACAAATAGCTCTCATATTAAACACTCGTCTAGCCACAATATCTCTCAAGTTATTGACCTACTGGGTAGTTGTTCTTTGATGTAAGAACTCTAGGTTTCACACCTCCGGATCCATCCTGATAGAATGGTATGTACATTATTATACCACAGACAGAGTCAATATGCCAGGGGAAAAGGCATTTCCTTTTCGCTGGAACATCAGCATACATAGAAAAGCATGGATTAAGAAACAAAATGAAAATAAAAATAAATGATGTATAAGGAGGAGATGTGAGAATGTGTATTCCCTACTTATTTGGCCTAGCAAACATAAATCTTTTTTTTTATCCTAATCAAATACACAGAAAACATGCCGCTGCCTAAATCTCGTCAATATAGACGAGTTTAGGGTAGTCAAGGTCAAATGACCACCTAAACTTGTCAAACTGACAATAGAAAGTCGTCATACTGACGACTAAGGTGGTCAGGATGACAACCTAAAGTCGTCACTTTGACAACCTATAGCTGTAGTTTTAGGTATCGTCAACCTGAGGACTTAAAGTCGTCTGCACTGACTAGTTTCGTGCCTCTCAGTTTTTCAGTGTAGCAGCTCTACCTTGAGACCTTAGGAGTGTTGTTAAATGGAAGCATCCCAATATGTGACCTTATGGCAAAGACACAGTTGTTGGCTGACTTTGATCTTTTGGACTTATGTTATACATTATTTTGATTATGTCTTTACTATTTAGGAATTGCTTCGATTATACATACAATTATGGTTGTAAATCATACAAAGAACATGAAAATGAGCATTTGATTAATAAAGATGAAGAAAATCCTTAAAGAAACGGGCAAAGGATTTGTTTCCTAAATTACTGTATGCTCTCCTCTGATGGCCAGATGAAATCTGTATTTCCATTAAAAGTCGATAGCAACAATTAGGTGCCTTTCAAAGTCCATGCATATGACACGGTGGGCAGTATAATCAAAAATAAGATCGAGTATAAGGTAAGGGTATATCTATAACAGACTGTACCCTCAGCACATAGAGGTACCAGACATTCTATCCCCCCAAGGAAAGATCCCACTTAGCCCCAGCCACATTGATATTCCTTAGACATATTTCCCCCTTATCATAACTCATACATTATTTATACTGTAGGGTACTTCCCAAATTACTACAACCACACACAACCACTGTGATTAAAAAACCTTGATACTACCCAGCAAATTGTCGTGAGTCCTCGTCAACCTGTGTGAAGAGACTCACACATGTCGCTAGATGGGACACGATGTCGTTATAGCACAAGATCACCAGGAATAGCAATTGCTATGCCATGTGAGTCTAACACACAGTGGCGAAAGATGACGGAATGAGTTATCACTCAAAAAGGAGTCACCATTGATGACCAATCATGGTGACAGATGACGACAATTTGCTGGGTAAAGTGGGTGATTGTAGGTAGCATGGTAAGATTGTTATGTATGATCAACGCTTATGTAGAAATCCCATAATGAGGCTTGGAAGGGTAGTCATACCGGTGCAATCAATAGTAAGCACTAGGTGTAGGCCTGTATTGGCATAAGCTTGAGGGCTCCTATTACAATTTGTATTCAATTTGTAGTTGCAGTATGTTGAGAAATGCCCTTCTGGTCTCGATATACCCTTAATGTGCAAGGGGATATTAGAGTGTGGGGAAATGTTGGGTGCTGCAAATATCCCTTGTTAGATTATGCCCAAATTGTTGATGCCTTTTAAATAATTATCCTTATTATCTACCACCATCCTCAGTTGAGAAGTGTGATATTAAAAACTATTTTGTTGAGGTGTTTTATCTGGTTGCCTACACAAGATTGGTTGATTTTAGAAATTTGAATAGAAGAATGTAGGTATTTGATTTGTTTCTCTGTTATTTTTTTATATGTGTTGTTTTGGGCACAGACCATCATAATAGAGAAAGGAAACATCAATTCATTTAAAAGCCTTGGATACTATTGTTAGGTTGTACAGGTTAACGACTATCCCCTGCTGAATCTGGAGGCCATTTCCTAACATACTACAACCTCCATAGGAATAGCATTGGCATTTGTAGTCGTAGGACTGTGAGTGATCGTAGTACCTTAAGAGATGACCTCCTGCTGAATCAAGGATAAAGACACCAAAATAGTACTTCAAAGAGTACATTGTCTGAAAATTCTGCCCTGTCTTACTCTGAATAGATTTGCACAAGTTTCTGTCCCCCTTTGTTGAGCCTTGGTTTTGTGAAAACATATCCACAAAAGGGGGAATCCCTTCATAGGGCTTTAATGAAATGTGACACAAAAAGCATTGTGAGAGCCTAAGAGAAATAGAAATCCTCAAACCATACTTGAGTTTCACAGGTACTTTTAACTTTCCAACCCCTCATGCCCAGCTTGATGCATTTAGGTTGATGAATGTTTTCCTTGCCATCCCAATGCACCGATACAGTGCAGTTGAAATTCGATGAATTCTTCTTTCTAACAAAAAACCCTCCAAAAGTGGTCTGCGGCGAGCGGCTAAAAAAAACTTTATGCCAGGTTTTTCATGGAACTCTATCTTTCACTGTCATGGGATATTCCTGCAATATGAATGGATGTTTGATGAAAAGAAAGGGTTTCCTATACATGTACCTTAATGAATTACTATGCGCCATACCAGTGCAATCATTAGTGACCATTAGATGCAGGACTGTAATGGCATTAGAGTGAGGGTTTCCATTATGATTGGAAATGGGTCTGGTCATCCTAAGAAATACCTTCCAGATCCTTTGATATTCATAATTTATGAATGCCGGGAAGATACAAGGAAGTAATTCATTCCCCAGATACTGATGCAATTTACATTGCTTTCTGAACTGGAATCAGGCTGAGGTGGTGCTGCAGTGAGAAAATGTTGTCTACAACGACCTTTTGCACTATATCCATGATCTTGTTCTTTTGACAAAAACAATGATGATCACAGTGACATAATTCAGACTGAAATTTCATCCCAACCTTGGAGGCACTATTCAGAGAGTCTACATCTACTTTATGATCTTTGCATTATTTTATCAGTAGTCAGGCCTTTTTTCTAATTCACTTCTTGGGACCTTTGATGTCAAAGTTAGGTTTAGCTAATTCAATCCAATGTATGGATGAAACAAATGTAGACTTAGGTTAGGGAATGAAAACATCCATTGAATAGGCACTGGATAGGAGGGGCTTGAAATATCTCTTCAGCACTAAAAGATATACATTGAATTAATGCATTGTTCTACCAAGGCCGAGCATTCAGATCTTTAAATCTGTAAGTATACCAGGGCACAAAGTCACAACAATAAGGTAGTCCAAATATAACTATAATCTAACCCCTCTCTATATCCCATACTACAGTGCTCATCCGTCTCTGACCAGCACTCTGCTGTTAACACTCGTCCATCAATGGTAGTGTGCAGTCGCTCAGGAATCGCACAAACTAGAATTTCAATTTTTTAATTGGTTTCCAGCTGTGATGTGGGGTTATCAATCTTCAGCCTGTCAGCTGGTCTGATTGCCATGGTAACTAGGACACCACCTATGGGCAGGGTAGAGAATTACAGACAGATTCAGGGATGGCTAAGGTCATTATTGAATTGCCAAGGTCATTTGTTCTTTCAGTGGTGTAAGGAGGATTTCACTTCATGCATTGGGAAAATTGTGTTTGCTTCTGCTTTTCTCAATACACTTCTATTTTCTTGAGTGAGTTAGAAATAGATGTTTAATGCCATTTCGACAGCTAAGGTCATATTCATGGCGAGAACTACTATTTCACACTTTCACAGAGGAATACATCAGTGCCACGCATATGTAATGGTTGGTCTTTCTAACCAGAGGGGTTCGAGTCTTGTAATTCGAAAGGAAAGACAAAGACAGTATTCCGAGTGTATGCCAACGGTTTTATTTTGTTTTACACCTTCCGGTTACCCTTGTGAGTATATGATCAGGATAACATGATATCTACATGTATTATGTACGGAGGCCTACATAACCTCTGACGTGGTAGGTGAGCGCGGAGCCTTTTATATAGATACTCCCGGTTCATCGCCAGGTGTCCCACGGACCCGGATAGATGCTGCCACCTACCCGGAACCTCAGGAACACCAGGCGACAGGTCTCACCCGCCAAGCCAGACGGCACCAGTTAATATTATACCTCTACACATATTATGTGCACCTCACACATCCAAGGGGATAGGAAAGAGGAGAACCATATATTTTTAAGTGGGTTAGGGAACATAGGTATTTGCATGTGTCATAAAGCTAAAAGGGGTGGGAACCTATTGACAGATATTTATTCATTGTTCAAATCAATTCAACTTCACCTATTTTGTGCTTGGAAATTGTATTCATTTGCCCCCAGCCCTCACACCGATTCCGTTTGGACTAGGTTCATTGTTTTCTGCTTTCAGGGTTGTAAGGAGAATTTTGAATAATCTTGGGCAATATTTTCATCACAATTCTGGTTAATCTCAACCTATCTTCATAACATAAGAATGCAAATTCAAGGGGGTCGCTTTGTTTTTATTTCAGCATGAAAAGCCCAATTGAATAGAATTCTAATGAATTTGATTATGAGGTGTTTTAGCGCTGATCAGATGATGATTTAAGGATTGACTTGGTGATAAATCTTTCTATTTGTTATGGCAAAGATTCAAGGAACTGCATGGAGTCTATGGTTCAAAGCCAAAAGCTGTGAATACTAGCTTTAAAATCACCCAGAAAAGCTCAAATAGTCAAATAACAAATAGGAACTAGCCACAATATCTCTGGAAAACATTTCTCGAGATGGTATGACTAGACCCCCTTCAATTTTTAGTGGGATCCCTCACGGCAATGCCATTACAGCCATGCATCAAGTGGCCTCTAATGATTGCACTGGTATGACTGCCCCACCAAACCCTATAAACACAGCATACAGAGCAGTCACAATACATTGCCTACCCAGCAAATTGTCGTGAGTCCTCGTCAACCTGTGTGAAGTGGCTCACACATGTCACACGACATCGTTATAGCACAAGATCACCAGGAATAGCAATTGATATGCCATGTGAGTCTAACATGCAGTGGGGAAAGATGACGGAATGAGTTATCACTCAAAAAGGAGTCACCATTTATGACCAATCATGGTGACAGATGACGACAATTTGCTGGGTACGATCACCCACTCTAGTTTTGAGTACTTCAAACCATAGTGGACGTGTGCAGTCATACCATCTTGAGAAATGCCTTCATGGAGATATTGACATAGTTCGTAGTAGTTCTCTGATGTTAGAAGTCTAGGATTCACACCTTCATCTTAGAAAAATGATATTTACATTATCATATCTCAGACAGAGCCAATATGACAGGGGAGAACAGTTCACTCTCCCTGAAATTGCATGTATAGAGAGGCATGGGGGATATAATATAGAAACCAGAAACGTTGTCACAACCAGGCAATATGATAATATACACAATATCAGTGAATAAAAATGCACAAAATAAAATATATCAAGGGGCAAAGGATTTGTTTCCTAAATTACTTTGTCTCAGTCCCTGATCATAACCGATAATCTGTATTCCAAATAAAAATGTCCATGTCCTGACTTTCATAGTCCATACAAGTAGTCTGATATGATCGAATATAGGATGGAGTATAACCCACAGCTTGCGGAAGGGCACACCAAACTCTCAGCACGTAGAGTTACCAGACATTCTACCCCCCTGAGGGAAAAGGTCCCACTTAGTCCTATCCACATTGATATTCCTTAGACATACCTCCACTTAACATACCTCATACACTATTCATACTGTAGGGTATTTCCTAAGATACTACGACTGTACAGAACCACTACAATTTAAAATCCTCAGAATTAGAGTAGGTGATTGTAGGAATGTTCTGTATGATCAGCACTTATGTAGTAATTTTATAATGTTTGGATTGGCAGTCATACCAGTGCAATCATTAGTGATCACTAGGTGTAGGGCTATAATGGTATTAGAGTGAGGGTTTCTATTATGATTTCCATTTTGGCAGTTGTAGTATTTTGAGAAATGCCCTCCTGGTGTCAATATGCCCTTAATGTGCATGGGGAGACAATGGAGTGAGAAGTCTTGAGAGCTAGCTGCCAATCTCTTGTCATATTATGCCTAAATTGTTGATGCCTTTCAAGTAATTATCCTTATAATCTACCATCACACTTTAGACTGGTGACGGTTGAGAAGTGACTTGTTTGAAATACCTTCTGATAGGTTTGTAAACTTTATTTAGTTGAGGCTTTTTATCTGCTTGCTCATGAGCATGAATGTTTTAATACCAAAAAAAATGAAATATTTGAGTGAAAGTATCTGATTTGGTCCTTCGTCAGTGTTTGTTCTTATTGACACAATCACGTTTTGGACAAAAAAGAGATTAATATGCTATTAAGATAATGTTATCTGAATACCTGAAGCAGCAGCAGTTTATGACATCTTGGATCTTATTTTATATCACCATCTCCCTGATATTTCCAGCTCAAAAGAAAAGAAACATACCCTCATAAGAAAGAAAAAAAGAAAAAGCCATTCATTAAAAAACATTTCATTGTGCAAGTCCGAGACTGTTCCCTGCTGAATCTTCTGAATCAAGATGAAAGACACCAAAAAGTATTTCAAAGAGTATATTTTCTGAAAGATCTGCACTGTCTTACTCTCCTTGGATTTGCACAAGTTCCTGTCTTCCTTTGTTGCGCTTGGGTTCTGTGAAAACCGGCCGTCTTGGGGCATTGAAATGTGACACTAAAAGCATTGTGAGAGGCTGAGAGAAATAGAAACCCACAAACCATACTTCAATTTCACAGGTACTTTTACTGTTTTAAGTTTAGGGTCTAGACCCATAGTAATGGTGATTTCCGTCAGAAGTCGAACCAGAAATAATGATATGAGAACTCTAATGTTAACATTGCATTACAATAGAAATATATGCCACAAACCAAATGCCCACTGGTGCCAAGTGAATAGGGGACCACAGGACCCACCTTGTGTCAACCAGTATAAATAAAAGATTAAAAAAAAACATGTTCAGCTAATCCTGTTACCATACTGAACTTATTCCTGACATTCCTATTCTGGACTTTAATCTGTTTTGTAAAGCAATGATCATATCACATGATACTTTATGATCCCAGGTACAAGACATAGCCAGGATGACCTGTATAGGAGAATGCTTGTAGGCCTAGGTGCATGGACTAGGAACTCAATGGGCCTGGGAGCAATCTTACTAAAGCTGGGGTGAGAGCCTGCAGCTGGTCAATGATAATGTTCACCTGAGGAAAAATGGTCAATAGAAAGAGGAGGAAGAGAAATAACCCCACGTTTTTATCATTACTTAGATTACAGGAATTCAGAGCCGAAGCTTCAAAATTGTGTCCAGCCAAGGCAAAAGGGTCCCCCAAGGGGAAAAGTCAATTTCTAAATTCAAGTCATGAGCTTTTCAATGATATTTTACATTAGAAAATATCTCTGCTAGTTTTTGAGTTATGGCTCTATGAATCTGGGTGGTCAGTAACATATCGATATACCAAATAAGCTCTAATTTGCATATTTCCCGAGATATCTTGAGATAAGTATAAGCTTGCATAATTATGCAAATAAGAAAAATTATCATATTCTTTAAAATCATTTTCTTATAGAATTTGACCTAAAAATTGGATTTTTATCATTTTTTTGAGTATATTCATCCCTGTGAGTGGGGCTATCAATGGGCTTTTTGTATTCCTCTATTTTGAGTAGAAATCTTGTTTCCATGGCAACACATATCAACAAATACACTGATTTATGCCCTGAAATGCACTAAAAATGTTCTATTTGCATTCCAAATTGGAAGGTTTGGACCAAAAATGGAAATTTCCCTGTAGTACTGTTGAAATCCCCATGAAAAACTAGTATAATACAATTTTCAGTCTAGTTTCCCCTTTTTAACCATTAGTGGTGTCCCCCTGGTGGCCAGAATTGGTACCAATCCCCCTTGGACGGTCCTTTTAGCTTGCTGGCTCAAAAGCGCTCAGTGGCGAGAGGCTTAAAAAAAGAGAAAAAATGTTGAATAGGAATCTGGGCTATTAAGAGAGTCTTTGTTAATCAGGACAATTGGATGCCAGAAAAATAGAAGTAGAATTCATATTTTGTGTCTGGCCCGAATCCGAGGTATGAATCTGTGATCCAAGTTATTAGAAGTTGATGCCCTGAGGAAAGAGCATGAAATGGTGTTCCCTGAGCATGATCTCATTGCCATAGCAGTGGAGTAGACCAGTTGGGTCTCTGATTAGGTAGGAGTAGTGGATGACAAGAATTCCTACTCGATACATAATCGATGATCTTGCTTTTAGAGCCCGAGCTTGGATGGTGATTGGAGCCCTTCCCCTGGCAATCATGGGTGCCTCTCTAGTTCCGTCTCTCTGCGCATGTAACTTATCGATCCTGTTCAGGTACCGCCTGTGACACCGTATTGACAGATGTTTATTGACTGCTTGAATTTGGTCATGCTGGATGTGATAAACCCTTCTGTTTGTCAAAGATCATACCCTCGCCCAGACACCCTACCAAAAACACATTAACCTACCTTTCCATACTTCTTTACCATCGAGCACCCTTATCATTGGTCAATTATCTGTGAAGGGTAAATTTCTGTTTCGTTGGAATACTGAATCGATAAGATTCCTCTTGTTGGGGTCAGAACATCTGACCCTTTCACATACCTTTTATCCCTAAACATCTGCACGCGTAGACTTGCATATATGGTCCTGATTTAAGGTTATGCTCCATGAGGGATTTGAAGCATACTATTTCTGAAAGGTATATATTATCTTCAATCAAAAAGAAACCCATATCAATAAACTGTATATCACTACCTGAAATGTACTCATTAGTAACATTTTATCAAGGCCATCTTATAAGTATAGGTGCATTTGACCCCAGGTTTTAATTAACACTCTGTTTCTCATTGAGATATTCCTGCAATATAAATGGATAGGTAATGTATTTCCTATACAATACCTTAATTACCTTCTATGTGATTAAGTGGTAATGGAGTGGCAATTGATACCATGGCTAATCATTGCAATTAACATTGCCTAGCATGAATAGACCTAGATGGTGGAGTGAAATTGTATTACATCATGAAGCTGACACAAAAATGACTGCTCAAGTTTAAAAAGTGATTCTAATAGAAAGCTACATACAAGAGGGGGCTGCATGTAAAATCGTACTTACACAACTCACTCAGTTGCTTACTGTATTTTTGGGATCCTAATTAGATTTTCAGAGCTTCGGTGTAGAAATGCCTGTAGTCTAGTCTACCAGAAGTCGACCAAATTCCACATGCCCCTTGGGAAATATGATTAAAATAGGAAAGGTAAAATTAGAGGTATGCTGAAAGACATTTTAGTACAACTGGGTTTTGATTGTTAAGTCACACAATCCCAGGAATAAATTTTCTTTGAAAAAAAATACCAGGACTGATGATTATCGATTACTTCCTCTAAGTAAATATTGTATTGCTGTTTCAATGAAGGTCTCACTTTAAGCATGGAATGTTCATGTAGATTTGATCATTTCAATAAACAAATATTCTGAAGTTATGAATAAACCCCTGGAGGGTGTTGCTCCTATAGTAAAAGAAAGAGCTGGCTAAAAATGCCCTCGTTTCCAGTCCTTTCTTTTCATGTCGCTATAACTTGTCCCTTTTGTTGCTCACAAGTGGTCATTCAAGTATGGTGCTAAAAAAGGGGGATTTGAGTAGGTACCTAGTCGAGAGAAGTCAGTCAGTATAATATACTATTGAGTGTGTAGGTACCTGATAGTGCAGCTCTCTCTCTGTTTTAAACAAGGCAGGTGACTTTTCAGACTAATGTGGTAAGTACAAGTTTAATGGTGAAGCAGAGCATGACTTCTTTTGAAAAAAGGGTACCTAATGACAGCTCTTTTTACCATAGGAGCAACACGCCCCAGTGCCTATCCATCTCAGCCCTCCTATTATGATTACCCATTAATCCAGAATACCTGCAGTCTCCCAAGACTGCACTGAGCAGAATTAATATCATCATCAATTTTTAGTTGTGGTGTGGGACAATCAATCTTCACTCTGTCTTTTGGTGTCATTGCCATGGTAACCTCGACAACATCGCTGGGCTGGGCACCTTGCACATAAGTCACACCCTGAATTCATAAACTGCATTTTGACTGGTATTCAGGCATTCTAGTTCTCATCTAGAATAAAGATGATCTTCACCCACAAGGCAGACCTCCCCCCCTGAACTTTTGACCTTATTGGTTTGTTACAGTTCCATATATATATATATATATATATATATATATATATATATATATATATATATATATATATATATATATAAACCACCACGCCTTATATGGAGGTTATAAAGGTGCATTTACATGTTATCCTTCTGCTCTGGTATGCCCTATATTATAACATTACATGGCTTGTAACTGAAATGAAGTTATTCTTTATCCATTTAGAACTCTGCTTTTAATTTCTGAGGTATCATACAAACTACAATTTGGTAAGATAAAACACCAAATTCTCAGACTATTGTTGTGAAGGACCTTGATCTGTCCTTAATGTGTAGCCAGGACATATAGGTAAGCTATATCAATTTTTCAGTTTTTAGAATGTTAAGAGTAATCCTTAGTATGGTTGGTACCCAAAACACCACATACTTGTAATTACCCAGCAAATTGTCGTTATCTGTCGCCATGATTGGTCATCAATGGTGACTCCTTTTTGAGTGATAACTCACTGCGTCATCTTTCGCCACTGTGTGTCAGTCTCACATGGCATGGCAATTTATCACAACAGTCACCAACATGATCTCACTCACTGCGTGAGTATGTGCCACCCCTTGTCATCCCTCACAAAGCATGGTGACTTATCACCACCATCGCCAACATGGATCTAACTCACTGCGTGAGTATGTGCCACTGCCTGTCAACTCTCACTCAGAATGGCAGCTTATCACAAGCATCGCCAACATGGATCTGACTCACTGTGTGATTATGTACCACTCCCGGTCAGCTCTCAATCAGAATGGCAGGTTATCACCACCATCGCCAACATAGATCTCACTCACTCCGTCAATATGTGCCACTGCCTGTCAACTCTCACTCAGAATGGCGGCTTATCACAAGCATTGCCAACATGGATCTGACTCACTGTGTGATTATGTACCACTCCCGTGCCACTGGCATCAACTCTCACACAAAATGGCAACTTATCACTACCATTGCCAACATTGGTCTCACTCAATACGTGAACTTGTGTCACTCCATGTCAATGCTCTCTGAGGATTGCATCATCTGTCACTCACTCTCACTCAGATTGGCAACTTATCACCACCATTGCCAGCCTTTGTCTCACTCAATACGTGAATTTCTGTCACTCCAAGTCAATGCTCTCTGAGGATTGCATCATCTGTCACTCACTCTCACTCAGAATGGCAACTTATCACCACCATTGCCAAAGTTGTTGAGACAGCACCACTGTTCAACATGTAGCCTATCTAGGAAGTGTGGGCATGAAGTATAAGTCCCATACTTATCAAATGTGCTTTGTTGCACACTGATTTCCATGTAATACTTCAGGGTTGAATCAAACAAGATTATATAGAGAAAATATCAATTGAATTTAGATAGAGGTATCTCTAAAATAAAAGCAGCTATCCATAAACACCTTTTCTCTGGTTACAGGAAAAATACATAAGGAAGTATCTACATGAACACCTTGTCTGTGGTTAGAGGGAAGATACATATGGCAATACCTTCTGTGGCAAAACATACATTGATCTAGCAGATGTGAGGCTGCATGATTACCAATGTCGATGATCATGAGCTTTTCATCTAACAAGATGAGTGATCACCAGCATCGCCATCACTGGTGAGTCTGAGTGATCACCACTCTCGCCATCCATGGTGAACCTACGCTATGACGTGGTGCGCATTTCATCTAGCGAGGTGAGTTATTAACCGCCTTGCCATTCCTGGTGAGTGTGAGTCATCACGATCCTCGCCAACCGTGGTGAACGTGCATTATGGCATGGTGTGCGTTTCATCTAGCGAGATGAATGATCACCTGAGTGACCATCCCCCGTGAGTGTGAGTGATCACGATCCTTTACATCTGTGGTGAACGTGCGTTATGACGTGGTGTGTCTCATCTAGCGAAGTGAGTGATCACTCATGTCGCCATCCCTGGTGAGGATGAGTGATCACTCATGTTGCCATCCCTGGTGAACACGCACTATGACGAGGTGCGTGTTTCATCTAGCGAGGGGAGTGATCACCTGCGTCGCCATCCCTGGTGAGTCTGAGTGATCACCATCCTCGCCATCTGAGGTGAGGCCATGTGATCACCACCATTGCTATTCCTGGTGATCTTGTGCTATAGCGACGTCGTGTTCCATCTAGCGACATGTGTTAGCCACTTCACACAGGTTGACGAGGAATCACGACAATTTGCTGGGTAAGTATCGATATCAATATTTCCTACTATCCTGTTATAGCATGAAGCAATATTGCAGTGACCTTCAAATGTGCATTACACACATTTCCCAGAGGCTAGGAATAGATGTTAAAACAGCTCACTTACGCTGACAATTTTAATCACAATTGAGTTAAGCTGAATTTGCTATAATGCAGAATTTTATCCCTAAATGTTTGCATAATTGGCTTGAAACGACCCTTTGAAATCCCCTCCACACAGCATCAAACAGAATAGAAATCCTTCTCCACAAGCAATTGTCACATAGAGACATGTTTTTAGCATTTCAATGGGAAGCATCAATCTAGCTTGAAAGCCCCGTTGAATAGAATTATAACGAATCTAATTGTGAAATGCCTTTCTGCTGATTAGACCCAGATTCAGGTGATTTACTTGGTGATGAAGCTTTCAATTTGCTCCTCCACACCTATAGCAACAGTCACTAGGTGAAAGTCAGTAAACATTAGCAGCAGCTGCGACATATAACATATGTTGGCTCAGTTCACCTCTGCAATATTTTCCCTTTAGTCGCAATATACCCGGTAGGCCTCTATGTAATATCAAAGAATAGATTAAATGTTCATTCTAATGATTATAAGATTAATTTCCAGGGATTAAATGACCTCAGGCTGACAGTTTCCTAAATTTGGCATTTTTTTCTCACTGCAGGACTTTAGTGTATAAAAAAAGAATGTGATATGCCACCTTTGGCTTTGGAGCTGCATGAAATGAACTCAACCATGCATCAAATGTCCATTGTTTTTTACTTCATGTCTTTGAACATACTGCAATATATATTCTATGTATATAAATGGCTTACCATGAAATCTTGAACAGTTGAAATTATTAAAAGACGAGGACACCCATGACGTGGCTTTCAGATTAACAGGACTGTAGTTATTATCAAGACTTAATATTTGTGTAATATGTTTTCCAAAGATTTCATAGATGATGTATTCTAACTTTGAAATCAATAGCGAAGAAGTTGCTGACAAATAGTGAGTAATTTCTAGCATATATTGACAAACTGCTGGAAAATAAATAGTGAGTAATTACTAATATTGACTAATTGCTGACAAATAGTGCATAGGTACTGACATATCTTGACAAATCCAGTCAAGGCATGATGCATAATTGAATCAATGGCTATTTCTCTGCTGTTTATTAAAGGGGCTCAACATGTATATTATATCAATTTCAAAGTTCTCCACTGTGCCAATTCTTTTTTTTAAAACTTTCAGACCCATTCCTGATGATTGCTGAAATAGAGAGCATCATACCAGTCAAGGCATGATGCACCGATGAATCATACTGTGTACTATGCTGACATAGTATGACATATATGTTGACTTATTGCTGACAAATAGTGCATAATTACTGACATATTTTGATTGATTGCTGACAAATAGTGACAAAGTACTGACATATATTGACTTATTGCTGTCAAATTGTGAGTAGAAATTGACATATATTGACTAATTGCTAACAAAATGTGAGTACACACTGACATGTGTTGACCAATTTCTGATATATAGTGACTAAGTACTGACATATACTGACTAATTGCTGTCAAATAGTGAGTAACTACTAATATATATTGACTAATTGCTGACAAATAGTGAATTATTACTGATATATTTGACTAATTACTGACAAAAAGTGAGTAATTACTAACATTATTGACTAACTGCTGACAAATAGTGAGTTATTACTGACAAATAGTGCATAGATTCTGACATATTTTGACAAATACCAGTCAAGGCAAGATGCACAATTGAGTCAATGGCTATTCCATTGTCATATATTGATAATTGCTGACAGATTGTGAGTAAATACTAACATGTATTAATAATTGCTAATATATAGTGACTAAGTACTGTTGTATATTGACTAATTGCTGACAAATTGTGAGTAAAAACTAACCTATATTGACTAATTGCTAACAAATAGTGAGTAATTACTAACATATTGACTAATTGCTGACAAATAGTGAGAAATTACTAACATATATTGACTAATTGCTGACAAACATTGAGCAATTACTAAGATAATTATATTGACTAATTGTTGACAAATTGTGAGTAAATACTGACATATTTTGACAAACTGCTAACAGATAGTGAGTAATTACTAACATATATTGATTAACTGCTGACAAATAGTGAGTAACTACTATCATACCATAGTACTAGCACTCACCTGTTATAGCCCTAAACTCAATACATGTACCATAAAAACACAGATTAACACACACATTAAAACACAGAATGACGTCAACATTTTCAATCAAACACCAGAGAATTGAGAAATGGAAAGGCATCCATACAGTGCAAACAGGGCTTGTCCCCCTGTTGGCTGCAGGTATTGATGTGTAAAGCTTATCAACAGTGATAATGCACTGGTAACTAGTATTTGGATCTAAAAACCATATGCCTGTATGATGATGTTCAGGAATTCATAGCGGCAAGCATGGTCCTATTGTATATAGTATAGCTACCCCTGTCTTAAATGCAGCCCTGAAGGGATTATACCAACTTAGCGATGTTTAACGATATTTTAAGGACATATAATTTATTTCCTGGCCAAATACAATACTCTACCTGTGTCTGGAGTGACCTTATGAGTTGATACATAAACCACAAGAGGTTCGTCATGATGCTTTAATGAAGTGCTAGCAAGACTGCTCACCAGCACTACATTGGTGCATCATGACTAAGACAGTGTAGAAACAATTGTAGACTTAGAGAACTAACAAACAACTATTACAAGGTGAGCTACATTCATGCATCATGACGATCATTGGACAACTATATATATATATATATATATATATATATATATATATATATATATATATATATATATATATATATATACATGTACCACCAATACCCACCCCTATTAGGAGGTGATTGGGAGGGAGAAGGGGTGGAGACAGTACTATTGACCACATGTGCCCTGGGAGAGGGAAAACAAATACACTAGGCTCTTTAGCTCACTGCACACGGTATTGGCGTCCAACCTTTCGCAGATCCTGTCAGATATAAAGCTGTGTACTGTGTGCTGGAGTGTTGTGAGGGTCAGGGAATGGCATGAGATGGCCCAGGGGGGCGAATGACATCGGTAGAGCTAATGCATGTTGATTTCATGAAGCTATGAAACAGGCCCACATGCAGCCCTCTGTGTCATAGACATGCATAGGTCTTATATAGACAGACCAGATTTGTTATTGACTATTTACTTATGACGACTTAGTACTATTGCTATACAGTCGGTATACAACCTATGAAAAACAAAATAGAAAACTGACTGCTCTAAGTCTACCCTGCACGATTTCTGTACCTGATCTATAGTAGATAGAATTTTGGCGGTTTTTGGATGGCGACCTCCTGTCCTGTCATGCACGATGTAATAATTGGCCGTTGAGAACGTGTTCTCACGGCCCAATAATAATGTGTTAATTGCCAAGAAATGAAATACAATATCACATGAAAAGTACATTTTGATACATCAGAATTCCTATATGTCATCCCTTTGTATTAACACAAAGAAGACTGAAGTGCTGTCCTGCTGGACACTGAGGTTTTCAGTTAGATTACTCCTAAAAACCTGTATGAGGAAGCAACAGTCAGATACTCTCTCTTCAATTAGAGTCAAATGTACCCTTGTTATACCCGCTCCAAATGCAAGGAAAGCAAAAACCTAAAATTAGGTAAACATAAGGAAGATGCTCCTTTGTCCCTGGTTTTAATTAAGTCATGATTTCATCAAACATTTGTTACACACCTAAATGATTTAAACTACAATAATTTCAGTTCCTTGATGATACATAGATGGAGTAGCTGTAGAACACCTTACCCTCATCACATAGATGTAACAGACACGAGATCCTCCCATGGGAAAGGTCCGATTTAGCCCTAGCCACATTGATATTCCTTAGACATACCTCCCCCTTATCTCATACACTATAATTATTCATACTGCTGCAATTTACTGCAACACCCTTAATGTGCTAAGAGACATCAGGGACTTGGGCTTTGTTAAGGACCGCCAGTCTGTTGTCATATGATGGCTAAATATTTGATGCACTTATAGAATTATTTTGAAAATATTTTGGCATACCCACTTTGATGACTAATGGCTGGGTTCGAAAATGTTGACCGAAAGATTTTGAAAGGTCAGATGGATTTGTTTCTTTTCATTTTTTGCTTGCCTTTTCTTCTTTAATCAACAATTCTCATTTTCATTTGAATTCAAAAATATCATATTCTCTCTCTCTCTCTCTCTCTCTCTCTCTCTCCCTCTCTCTCTCTCTCTCTCTCTCTCTCTCTCTCTCTCTCTCTCCTTATTAATTTCCATTTCTAGATTTAGAAAAAAAATTGGACACCTTTTATAAGCCTTAACATTTTACTGAATCCTTCATCAAGACCAATATGGATTATGAAGGAACCCGTGAGTATTCCTCTGTCATTTTGCAATGGCATACTTCTGAAATCAATCCAAAAGTTCCATCCTGAAATGTTTACTGTAACAAAATACTCTCTCAAAAGAGCTCAGTGAAAAAATGTCCACAAAGGAATGGCACTTGATGTACCCTTAATTAAATGTGAAATCACTGAACAGAGTATTGTATGTGACTGAGAAAAAGATAAAACCATCAGACCATAATTATTTCCGTTTCCCATAATCCGCTACTGGAGCGCATTGTTGGTCAGCACAGCTAGTTCTTTGCATTGATGCTCACAGAAAAGGCTTTACATAATGTCTGCATCTTTCACTTTATTTTTTGTCAAGATGCTTTGATGTAATGCAGGTCAGAGATTAAACACGTTTGCATTACAGCTTTGACTCAAATGTGTGAATAATTATCTCTTGCTGCTTTATGGAAGTCTTTGGTAAATTCTCCAGCTGACATAAATAATGAGCTTATATAAAATCATGAGTTCAAGGTAGTTGTTAGGCACACAAGAAATGAGCAAAGTGAAATCGGCAGATAAAAGTGTTTCTAAATATTAACTTTCAAAATGTCTTCCAAAAAATGATTCAGACCCAAAAACCAGACTGTAGACTGGTGAGTCATTGGTGTTGACACGGTGGGGAAATGTGCTGTACGTCTACTGGAAAGAAATGAATGGGCCTGGGAAAGGTGCTACTTGGTATCACCTAATATGGGCTCCCTTGGTAGCGGACAGGCTATAAACAAAAATGAAAGACCCATGTAAGGAAAAGAGAGGTAGAGAGGTCTAAGCATCTTCATGGTAGAGTAAACTCGAGGGCCACAGGTGGTGGAGCACTGGATGGTGAAGTCTGGGAGGAGGTACAAGACACATAGTTGTTGAAAAGATGGAACAGTTAATCTCCAGTTTTCCTTCTAGCCTACCATGGAAAGGCAGTCGACAAGAAGATAGACACACCTGGTTTGAGAGGGATTATGGTAAGATTTGAATCTTAAAATCCCCTAAAATGTATCACAGAAGACATTCCATCTCTTGTCATAAGTACTTCTAGATATATCGTTTGTAATTGCTTCTTTGCCTCCCCCCCCCCATTATATGTGTAAATACCAATTGTAATTGCCTACCTGCAATTTTGATTGCTGATGTTAAGGTTGGTCAATGGTCAACAATTTTAGTAAGGTATGGTAAAGTCCAAGGTCATTGCGTGACAGACAGGATTTCCTCAAGGCCAACTCCCAGCTGCCACTAAACATCTGTCAATATAGCACATCAGACACAGTGATATGGCACATTCAGGGTACAGAGGCAATCATCCCTCGAACATGTCCTATGAAAGCAAGATCATCGATTATGTATTGAGACGGAATACTTGTTATCCACTGCTCCTTACTATTCTACGACCTACCTACTTCTACACTACAGTAATAGCAATCAACTCCTTTTCAGTTTATACCATCTCTGCAGCGCTACAACGTTATATAAGCAAGAAAACACCATCCTCATTTAAGCTTTAATGCTGAGCCCATTTTCTTTGAGATTTTGGGTGATACCCCTTTTCTATGAGATACATTGACAACCCTTTCTCCTGGACATATCTGCAAGCTATCCCTGATCTTTATCTATAAGGAAACTGCTTTTGACAATAGCAGTTGTTTCAGGATAAGATTAACCCCTGTTTGCCACTTTAAGATTTTTATTGTTTTCCCTTGAATTTTCCAAATATTGAAACACATGCTCACATAAGACCATCTGGAATTCTGCCCAAGGAATCCTGTGAATTCAGGAAATTGAGTTTGACACATGATTTCACTGGTCAATTCGCATGGAATTGTTTCAAAGGCTGTAATTTATGATAATCTGTAGTCTCCAAAACAACAAGACTTAATTGCAGTTTCATCATTCTTTTTTAATATTGTTCTAGAACAATCAGGCATCACTATGTCAGCTGGTGTCATTGCCTTGACAACCAATAAAACACCTATATGAAATGTGGCCAATGTAACTGCAGAATGCATGGTTTCCTAATGACCATTCTGCCCTCCTATATCCAATAGTCATTTGTATATTAGCCCAAATATATCACAATGTTGCCTGTGTAGCCAGTTGAGAACCAAAGATAAGGTCCATCTTGGTAAGTGCTCTGACAAACATGGTCAAGTCTAATGATGATTATGTTATCAATCACTACAATATTTGCATTTTATAATAGACAGTGACATTATATTCTCAAATATTTCTTATCATTCCATGGTAATTTAAAACATTGACCCGCCCCATGTACCAAGTGTGTAACTCCTGGAGCTATGAATAGATTTTTAGAATAGCCTATTTACTTTGGATATTTTGATACCAATTTTTTTATGTTAAGCTCGTTTTGCTATAATTAGCAATTCTGTCTCTTAACCCTTTAAAGGCCGCTGATGCATTAATGTATCATGCCCACACTGCAAAAATGGTGTTTAGATCCTAAACACAATTCTAAACATATTCTTGCAACGTTTTTGTAACCACATTAATTTCCTAAACATGTTTAGCCAAACAATGTGCTTAGCTCAAGTGTTTCGAAATGTAGGTGTTTAGGTTAAAACTTTTGTGTTTAGATATATGAATTTTTGTGTTTAGGTGTTTAAGAATTTTTGTGTTTAGATGTTTAAATGATTTGATGGAGAGTTAAGGTTTGCAGACATGTATGCATTAAAAAACAGAGATGTATTTTTTTTCTCATTTACTTGGGGGAGCATCAGCAGGTATTTACTTGTCAAAGTCTCGAAAGATGTCAGCCACACCTATATATATGTGTACATATATTACACACTGCATCAGAATGAGAGACTTGAGAAAGTACAACAGCTTGGCAGGAAGGACATTGCCTTATCTATTCCAGAATAACATCAAATAGGTGTCAGTCATGGAGTTTATTGATTATTTTATGGTAATGATGGTGGCATGAAGTGAATCTAGTTAATTTTCTATTGCCCTTTCTATTCACATGACATTCTATGAAATGAAACCATGATAAACATGGGATTTGGGGACATTTGTCACAACAATTGATTATAACTGTGTGCAGATAGTCCATGGCCAGTAAAAGGTAGTGCTGCTACCTGGTGTGGATTCAACATCCAAGTATCTAAACATATTGATGTTTAATTCTAAACACCTATTATTCAACTGTCTCAAATCTAAACATCTAAACATGTTTAGCATAAATGTTTATGTAGTTAGAATAAAAGTGTTCATTTCCTAAATGTGTAGTCGATGAGACACCTAACTGACCTATATGTTTAGGTTTTAAACATGTTTAGACCTAAACATGTTTAAAATCTAAACACAATTTTTGCAGTGCATTGGTTTAGATAATTGGCTTAAATCGACCCTTTGAAATCCCCTCCATACAGCATCAAACCCAAGAGAATTCCCCTCCAGAAGCAATGTTCACCTATCCACCTGCTTCACTGTCTCAAGGGGAAGCACCAATTTACCTCAAAATCCCCATTGAATTGAGCATAATGAATTTAATAATACAAGAATGCTTTTGTGAAGATTAGATCCCGATTCACAAAACACATACTAGAGCTTCCTTGTGCAGGGCAATATCTTCTTTTTTAACATGGCGCTAACACTTAGATATACCTTAAACAATTCATAACATATTATGTAACTAGTTCAATTATTCTTTTTTTGCGTAAAACTTCTAATAACCATACCTAAATACGAAACTAATTAGCTCTGTATAAATTTCAAAATGGCACCGCTGAATATGCGAGGATCGTATTCAACCCCCCCATTGAATACGGCGTAAGTAGTACTAATCTATAGTGTCGTCGGTATTAGCCATATAATAAAGAATAGTGGAAAGAAGCTAAAGACACTGCTCAAGAAGACATTGTCGACCAAAATTCAGCCAAGTATGTGATGAAATACAGGGAATGATAAATACACCTTGTCATTGCATTTAAGCAACGGCCTTTTCTAATAAGGATTGATCTCAAATAAGCACTTGGGCTAGATGGTGTTCAAATATTTCTTATGCACTTAAAATAGACCTTGTAAAAATACCAGGGGTCTTGATGCCTCCAAATCCATTGTAAACTTGGACAGTTATTACCAACAATCTGGTACTAGCGCAGGAATTTGAAGGGAGTGGAGTGTTTGACGTATTGGTGAAAGGGCTGGTCGGGTACCTGACATACCCCGATGATACCATTGGGTATCCGGTGTGCCCTCTCTCTGTCAGTTTGAATGCCTCCACAGTTGGGCCAGGAATTGATGTCAATAGAAAGTCTCCCACATATATGCATACCCAGGGGCTTTTCAAAGGCTATTGGACCATCGTTCAACAAGAGATCTGAAGTTTCCTCCATATCCTTCCTGGTCCCATGGAAGCTTTCCCAAATGTCAAAATCAATAAAATTTGCACAAAGCACGTTTAAAGTGTATACAGAAATATTCATAAACCTCTGACATGGTTGTCTTATTTATTCTGATGTACTTAATCAATAGTATTGATTCCTCATCTGAGAAAAAAAGTCTTTTGTAAATTTAATAGTCAATGTGTGATTTTCTTTGAGCATGAATATCTCATTCATGACAGACTTTCATGTTTGAAGAAAGCTTTAAGGTTAATACATTATACCATATGAGCATAAATTTGGGTGGGGCAGATGGAAACAAGGTTTTTGGTTGCATTTTAAAATAATGTTGATTAGCGTTCATTGTCATTTCACGTTGATATTATTGGTATTCTAAAATAACCCATAGTCGATTTCAAGTCACTTAATAATTAAATCTCTGTAAAGTTCAATCCTTTATCAAAGATATTATTAGATATGTGTACATCCTGTGCATTCATAGAGATAAAGGAATCCTCATGCCACAAATGGAAGGCTTTGTTCTGATTAAAGGCATCACTTAATAACAACTTTTGTACACTGCAAAAATGGTGTTTAGATCCTAAACACAATTCTAAACATATTCTTGCAACGTTTTTGTAATCACATTACTTTCCTAAACATGTTTAACCAAACAATGTGCTTAGCTCAAGTGTTTAGAAATCTAAGTGTTTAGGTTCAAAATTTGTGTTTAGATATCGATAAAATTTTGCGTTTAGATGTTTATGAATTTTTGTGTTTAGATGTCTAAGTGATTTGGCGCGAAGTAAGGGTTTGCAGACATGTATTCATTAAAAACATAAAGGAATATCTTTTGTTTGTTTTCTCATTTACTGGAGGACATCAGCAGGTATTTACACTGCAAAGTCTCCCAAGATGTCAGCCACAGGTATATACACTTATATGTACACACTGCATTAGAATAGGAGACTTGAGAAAGTACAACAGGTTGGCAGGAAGGACATTGCTTTATACTTTACAAAATAACACGACCTAGGTGTAAGTCATGGAGCTCATTGATTATTTCATGGTGATGATGGTGGTGTAAGTTGAATTTAATTAATTTTATATTGTTATGTCTATTTTCATAACATTTAATGAAATGACACTATGATAAACAAGGAGTTTGGGGATGTTTGTCACAACAATTGATTATAACTGTGTGCAGACAGTCCATTCAGAGGTAGTGCTGCTACCTGGTGTGGATTTGACATCCAAGTATCTAAACATATTGATGTTTAAATCTAAACACCTAATATTCAACTGTTTATACTCTAAACATCTGAACATGTTTAGCAAAAATGTTTATGTATTTAGAATAAAAGTGTTATTTTCCTAAATGTGTAGATGATGATACACCTAACTGAGGTTTATGTTTAGGTTTTAAACATGTTTAGGTCTAAACATGTTTAAAATCTAAACACCATTTTTGCAGTGTAGTCACTGTATGCCCTTGGGATTTCCACCCCCACACATTTCTATTTCCAGCACACCTATGCACTGCATAAAGACCAAAGAGAAGGTACCCATGCTGACCTTGATTCCATGTTCAATGGCATGGGCTATTATGATTTCTCATTTTTCAAGGAGTTCCTCTGTAATCCTATCAACATGTCATATCAACTAGAATACTTTCCATGCAGATGTTGAGTTGGTGTGCAGTGTAAAGCAGCTACTTCAGTCTAAGGTCATGCCTGGTAGGGGGAGAGAAAAGTAGAGGAACGATTCATTTCAGCCAGGCTCAGATGGGTCTTAGCATGCCTTTTTCAAATCACTATTAGATTTGCATACATATGTAAAGAATATTCCGATTGGCTATAGTAAGCTGGTTTCTTGTGTTTTTTGTGTTTTAGCTGTAATTAAGGAAAGGACTGTATTAGTATATTCCTGTATGTTTCAGTCGCTGGGGATTCCCTGCTAGTGATCTATACAAGACATAAAACAACTCATTGCCATGTCCATTCTTCTGAACAATACTGGTACGTCTGCAAACTATCCATATTTCGTACAAGGAAACTGCTTTCAGATTTTCATGTATGCATCATTTTCCCCCAAACTTACCAAACATTGGTGTCAGTAGAAACACAAGGACGTACATGTAAAATGTGTGCATGTGCTCTGCATGTAAAGTTCAAGGAATTGACATGTAATTTTACCGGTCAATTCACATGCAATTGTTTCAATTATAGTTATCTATGAGAAATTACAGAAAGCGTCACGCCATATGAACATTCTGCCATCCTATAAATTTGTAATCGTCATTCATATTATTGTTTGTCCAAACTGTTTGATGTCACTCTTAACTGTACAACCTTTCAAGGATCAAAGCTAGGGTTTATTTCGGTATGACATATATAATGTCTTCAGGTTATACATGGTTTACAAGTGTAATTATTAATTATCGCCAACCTAGTCAGAGTATTTCCAGCACATTATCATTGGCACTGAATAAACTGTATCTCTGACATTAGATCATCAAATAATTTCATGTTATATATGACAGTATGAAAAATATTGACTTGCCCTCCACGAGTGAATTAAGTGTGTTACCCATAGAGCTATAAATAGATTTCTGAAACAGCCAATTTACACTGGCAATTTTGATAACAATTGTTCTTGGGTTAAGTACATTTTGCTAATACATTAATTCTGTCCCTGAATGTTTAGATATTGTCCTAAATCAACTCCTTGAAACCCCCTCCATACAGCAGAATATAAATCTCGCTCCACAAGCAATTCCTACCTAGCCAGCTGCATCTGGTTTTCCAAGGAAAGCATCAGTCTACCTCAAAGTGCCATTGAATAGAACTATGATGAATTTATCTATCAAGTGCTTTTGTGTTGATTAGATCTCAGTTGAGGGGATTGACTTGGTGACGAAACCTTCAGCCTTCCCGAAACAGAACTTACCAGTCAGTAACTATTAGCTTAGACCATGTCTGCATTATTACTTCTTTTGCCATAACTGTTCCACTCTTTTTTTTTAATTTAGCAGAATAAAGGTACCTAATGTACAAATTTCTTTAATTCCTCCTAGCCTTCCTGTGAAGATTTCCCAATTTCACTGTATATTATCAGATTATGTAGAGGAAAATATAGCAGTTGTGGCTTTAAAGCTTTTATGTGTCTTGCTTCAAGCAAAGGGGTAAATAGTGCATTAATCACTCGTTCACCCCCTCCTCTTATAAACATAGCTGGTGATACATAAAAAGGCAAATGTTTAATTGATTTATAACCATGTGTATAGGAAGAGAAGGTACTAGTGAAATGTTTGGAATGAATAAGTAAACAGTTAAACCTTTGAGACATCAGTCTTTTAGATAAGGATTTGTCCTCTCATTTAAGTCACATGTTAATCCAATAATGTGTGACATATCCAAATAATGGAGCAAATATTATTTAGTAACTGTAGAGCACCTTACCCTCATCACATAGATATAGCATGCACTACATCCTCCCAAGAGAAACGCCCCACTTAGTCCTACCCGCACTGATATTCCTTAGACATACCTCCCCCCCTTACCATATCTCATACACTATTCATATTGTCACTCCTTACTGCAACACCCTCATTGTGCTAAGGGACATCAGGGACTTTGTCAAGGTGTGCCAATCTGTTGTCATATTATGGCTTAATCTTTGATGCACCTTTGATCCTTGGTGTTGACACGGCGGGAAAATGTGATGTTAGTCTACTAGAAAGCAGTGACTGAGCCTTGGAAAGGCTCAACTAAAGCAGTGATGAAAGCTTGGTGCTGTTTGGTATCACCTGATATAGGCCCCCTAGAGAGTGGATAGGCTATTGAAGAAAATGAAAGTCACATGTAAGGAAAGATAAGAGGAGAGGTCTTAGCATCTTCATTGTAGAGTAAATAGTCCAGGCAACTGGTAAATGAGGGTCGACCCATAGAAATTGCATAAGTTTCGTACCATCGTTTGTCTGAGTCCTTAGGCATATAGCAACGGCATCATAAAAAGCTACATGAATCTACCAAGAGGCAGACTGTTTTTTGGGGGTATTACATATCACCCATTAAAAATGGTCGAAAATGACAAAAGACATAATGACAATGATTATGCAAGACTTATTTCCTTGTCAAAATGGCCTTAATATCTCTGTATTCAGTCAGAAATATATGTGTTACATCCTTTCAGGTACTACCATAGAAAAGGTTGTCATTGACTACCATAATTATGTGACCTGGTTTTACAAAAAGAGTTGGAATCTGAATGCTGCATGTGGAAGCCATATGTAGCCTACAGTATTCATAGAGACAGTATAGTCTTTTAAGTCTGTTACTCTTGCAATAAGCTGGAGGGTAATCTCTACAAGACACAAAATCAGATCAATCTAGAGGGAGATGAATTCGGATTGGATTCAGGTTGGTCAAAGAACTGTTTTGGTAAGTTATAGTAAAGTTCAAGGTCATTGCTTGACAGACAGTATTACATAAAGGCCAACCCTTGCATTGAGATGGAATACTTCTTATCCATTGCTCCTAAATAGTCTATGACCTACCTGTCTACTCTACTGTAATGGCAATCAATTTATTGTGAGTTTATACCATCTCTGCAGAGCTCCCATGTTCTATAAGCTATAAGCAAGAGAGAGACCATCCTCATTTAAGCTTTTAAAGATGAGCCCCTTTTCCTTGAGACTTTGAGTGATACCCCTTTTCTATGAAAATCATTGACAACCCTTTTTCCTTGACATATCTGCTAACTATCCCTACTCTATATTTTATAGGTAACCACTTTTGGCAATAGGCATTGCTTCAGGATTGAAAACCATATAACATTCTGCCCACTTAATCCTGTGAATTCAGGAAATCCAGTTGGACACATGATTTTACTTTTCAATTCACATTCATGAAATTGTTGAAAGATGTTCAAAGGGCTGTTAACTATGAGGATATACATAGGATATATGAGGATAGTCCCCACAACAACAAGACTTAATTATAGTTTCATTATTCTTTTCTAATATTGTTATAGAACAATAAAGCATCACTATGACAGCTGGTGTCATTGCCATGACAGCCAATGAAACGCCTATTTGCAATGTGGTCTATGTAACTACGGAACATGTAGTTTCCATGTGAACATTCTGCGCTCCTATTTGCAATAAGCATTTGTATATATGCCAAATATATGACAATAATGCCTGTACAACAAGTTAAGGATGAAATATTTAATGTCTAGGTAAGTGGTCATGTTGTTCACAAACATAGTAAATTGTAATGATATGTTATCGAACACTACAGTATTTGCATTTTATAATAGGCACTGACATTAGATCCCCAAATATTTCTTATCATTTCATGATGACTTGAAAAAAAAACCCATTGACCTGCCCTTCAAGATGGTACTAAGTGACTCCTGGAGCTATGAATAGATTTTTAGAATTGCCTATTTACTTTGGAGATTTTGATACTCATTTATTTATGTTAAGCTCATTTTGCGATAATCAGTAATTCTGTCCATGAATGTGTAGATAATTGGCCTAAGTCAACCCTTTGAAATCCCCTCCATACAACATCAAACCCGAGAGAAATCCCACTCCGGAAGCAATTTCCACCTAGCCACCTGCTTCACTGTCTGAAAGGGAAGCACCAATTTACCTCAAAAGCCCCATTGAATTAATGAATCTAATCATTGAATGCTTTTGTGAAGATTAGATCACGATTCAGGGGATTTGACTAGGTGACAAAACCTTCAATTTGCTGTTAACATAACTCTATATAGAAGCTCTAGTCTGTGTTTTGCGATTGGAAAGTCAGCAAATTCTATCAACAGCCGCGACATATACTGCAATGTTGACTTAGACCATGTCTGCGTTATTAGCTTTTTAGCCATAACTTTATGTTCTGCCCTTTTTGGAGAAAAAAAAAAGCAGAAAGCTAAATACAGTTCTAATCTGATGTAAATAAGATGACATCTATATCTCCTATATTCCTTGCTATCCGACATGACATGTAGGTTAAAACATAGTAGTTATAGCTCAGTGAGTAGCTTTATGAAATGAACTGAATAGTGCATCAATCACTCATCATATCCCACCTCTTCTCAGAGGACAAAACTATAAAGGAGTCCACACAACCATATGTATAAAATAGGGGCAAAGTATCATTACAGTCAAATTAAAATCTGTGACAACAGTACATTTGATGAAGAGATCATGTGTACATCTAATCAACCACTACATATATATTCAAGTAATGTACAGCATTCATTTCATATTGAAGACATAGATGGAGTACATATAGAATACCTCCTGCTCACGTAGACGTAGCAGACACTACATCCTCCTGCAGGAATGCTCCATCTAGTCCTACCCGCATTGATATTCCTTAGACATACCTCCCCCCTTACCATATCTCATACACTATTCATATTGCCACTACTTGCTGCAACACCCTCAATGTGCTAAGAGACATCAGGGGCTCAGGCTTCGTTCACGACTGCCAGTCTGTTGTCATATTAGGCCTTAATCTTTCATGCACTTTAACAATTATCTTGACAATATGGACAGATAATTAGCGAGTGCTGGAAAATGTTGCCTTACAGAAAGGTCTGATGGATCTATTTAGTTCCATACTAAAATGGCAACCATAATGAAATATCATCTCAAAAGGGCATGTTTCGCAAGAGCTCCAATGCACCTTACTTTAAATGGATCTATGATGGGCGGCACTTTTATACCTTTGGTTCTGTGAAAACATATCCACAAAGAAGTAGCAGTTCCTGCACTCTTGATTAAATGTGGCATCACTGAAAGGAGCATTGTATGTGTTTGTAAGGAATATAAAATGCTGTAATCAGACTTCAGTTCCCAGGTGTGTTTAGGGAAGTCTTTTGTTGGTCAGCACCATACTGGTTTGCTCCCAATAACTCGTAACTGTTGCATGATGCCCCATACATTTAATTGATTCTGATGCAGAAATGCAGGTAAGTAATTCAGCACTACTACCACAAAACACAAAATACAAACTGCAGGTGCAAATAAGTCACATTTCCAACTGCACAAGGCACTTTCGAGTCTAAAAAAGTTGCCAAAACCGACAGAGGAACCATGCACTAAATTTATGGAGACCCAATAAGCCAAACTAAACCTGTGAACTGGTCTATAAGCAATGACTTCAACGCAATGTTTTACAGTTTATTGAAACTCTAAAATAGTTGTATGAAATAGCTCATATCCACCAAGAAGTACACAAAAAAATACTTGGAGAAATAACATGAATAAGACTGAATTGAGTAACACTGACTCGGCAGGTAAATGTATTTAGTCAACTTTCAACTGGTGGTTCATTGGTGTTGACAAAGTGGGGAACCGGTTTGTAAGTCTACTGGAAAGTAGTAAATGGGCCTGGAACAGATTCCACTAAAGCTACAATGAGAGCCTGCTACCAGCTGATATGGACCCCTTGGGGAGTGGATAGGCTATACACAGAAGGGAAGGGATGCATAAGGAAAGAGCAGAAGATGCTGTATCCTGAGCATGGCCCAATCTCCTTCATGCTAGAGTACACTGGCAGGCTATGGACACCTGGAGGTAGGTGCTGGAAGGCTGGAGGGGGGGTTTGGGGATGGGGATCAGCATTGCAGATTCCAGGGAGAGGGCCAACATTACAACAGCATGTCAGGACTATCAACACTTTCCAGGCTTCTCTACCTGGCCCACCTCTAACTGACTCTTTCTGTGACAGTTCCTATAGAAAATTTACCTTTCTGGCTCATTTTCTTTTTTCAATCCCTCCCAGTATATCATCCTATATCTTTTTACCCTCTGCCCATTACTACAGATACCTCACTTTCATGTTTTAATGTAACCATTGTTAAAGGAGGCTAAAGGATTTCAGGAAGAAGCAAAAGGCACAGAGAAGACATCGTTGGCCAAAATGTGTATGGTAAATGTGTACTGTATCAGTGCATTTGTGAGTCAGGTCTTTGAACGAGTGTCATCCTCAAATAGATGGGGTGGATAAGGGGGTGATAAAATATTTTGTAAGCACTAAGAATACACATTGAATAAACTTATTGTGCAAAGGCCAAATCTGGTAGCATTGGGGTGGCTATTCACAAGAATGCTACACAAGTGCAGGGATTGAAGGAAGTGGAATGTTTGGTGCATTAGTGAAAGGACTGGGAGGGCACCTGACAGACCCCAATATACCCTTGGATATCCAGTGTCTGGTGTGTCCTCTTTCTGTGATTTTGAATGCATCCACGGTCAGGGCAGGGATTGACGTCACCAATTGAAATACAAGTCACCCGCATATATGCATACCCAGGGGTTTTATGAAGGTCACCTTTGAACAAGAGATCTTAGGCGTCCTCCCCTTTCTTCCTGGTCTCAGAGAGGCTTTCTTAAATGTCAAAATCCATGCTTAATGAAGGTATTGTGTGACTTCAAGTACAGTTCATGGACATTTCACATTAACATGCAATGACCCGTTGTTAAGTCTACGTCACAATTAAATCTTGTTCAAAATACAAAATTCATATTCAATAGATGTGTGTACATTCAAGGACATGTGTGCACATTCAAGGACAGAATTGCTTGATCACAAACAGAGGGCTTTGTCTTAATTATAGGCATCCTTAGGTAACATATGTCCTTATGTAACATATGTCTGCCACTGTAAGCCTAAGAGAATCCAACATGTCCACTCCTGCAAGTTTCTATTTCCAGCACTTCTGTGCATTATGTGTCAGGTCAGGTGGTCCTATGAGAAGCTACACCCTTAATGTCTTAAGTGAGTGTTACATTGGAGCTGCAGACTGCTCCTGATTTTCACACTGGGGATGATTGGCAACAATTTAGCAAGTTAAAAATCTGTATATAGTATCCGGTGCAACACCCACTTCATCACTGGTCTTGGATCTTTAATCGTGTGATATCAGTATGTGTACCTTGTGTAATGCATGGATGCATTGGTACTCAGCAGGCTTCCACACATTCTGAGACTTTAGATGTTTACCAAAACTCCCAGGGCTCACAAAAGGCTAAGGAGATAGATACTTGAACTAGACCCGATAATTTCCAGCCTTACAGTGGCTTCTTTATTCATGCAAGGACACACTATATCAGTACATATCGGAGTAGAAACATTAGTTGGCAATTCTTTAATAAACAAAACTTTTGCAATTAAGAACCTAGGATATATTGGGCATATATTTCTATCAATAATATCCCCATTCACATTTTCTTATAGAGTAGTGAGGATACTGTTACTGACTCTAGTATGAAATACTGGCAGGTTTACATCCAAATACTCAATATTGAATTTGATACCTTATATTGCCTTTCGTCAATAGAATGATAGGTGCTCGGCGCTCATTCACCTATTTATTGCGATGGCAATAACCGTGAAGACAATTGTGTTTATATGCCATATGAATGTTGAGGTTGGATAATATTGCTCTATTGCCAGGTACATAGTACATGCTGGGCTCAAGGATGCTACTATTACCCAAATAAGGGATGTATTACTGTATATTCCCTCTACCATCCATGTGTTGGCCAGAAACCCTTCCTTAGCTTTACTTACCCAAACAGAAAGGTTAATTCCAGGTTTTGGTGTAAAAGTCTATAACTCAAACCCTTCCCACTAAATACACATCCTGACCTCATCTTTAGTCTGGTCTCTTTTCCTGCTGTCTTGAGAAGCCCAATACTCTATAACTATGTTCAGAATTGAAGGTGTCACATTTACTCATGCTTAAAGGGATTTTTCTCCTTTTTTTATTTCTTTTATCAACACTCCTCTCTGACATAAATGGCTTTCCATGTATGTGCCTGCGGTGTTAGCAGTGTTAAGGGGCCACTTCAGTCAGTGGCTGCCACTACTGACCTTTGGATGAGTTGAGTTGAGTTTGAGTTTTGAAATATTTATTCATAACATTTCAACGATACATTATTTGTTTGATTCAATCCAATGAGAATGTCCACATTGCATTAAGGTGTACTATACACTTGACAATATACTTATTAGTCCATTATGAAATATTATGAAAAGGCTGCCGCTTAGAATAAATCTAGTTTGTGCTGGCCACCATACAATGTATGTGAATTTAGGTTTTGTAATTTCAGTTATAGTCTGTATATAATTGATTTGAAATTAGAATATAATATGAATATGAAGTCAGTTGTTTATAATTAGTATGATAATAGATTCAGTATATATGACCGGAATTGCATTTTATATACAGTATACAAAGCATTATAGAAAGACTTTGTAATTATAAACATGAACACACACTGGTGTAGTAATTCATATAAAGCATTATTAAAACACTTACAATGGTCATACAATGTCTCCAGTACTCTGGTTCCCTTAGGTACAAACCCTCAGGGAAACTGAGGGTCTGTACCTATTATGCCCCTCTTCAAGTCAATGGAACAGGAAATGGCATATGGAATAGTGGTCAATCTTCAAGCATAGGTTGCATTTTTGTAGTATGAAGCGAGTGAGTGAGTGAGTAATAATGTTTAACGCTATTTCGACAGCTATGGTCATATTCATGGCAAGAACTATATTACACAATTTCACAGAGGAATGTGTTGGTGCCCACACATGTGCACCACACACATCCGAGGGGATAGGAAAGAGGAGATATAGACCCATTTAAGTGGGCTAGGGAAGCCCGTGTAGTATGAAGCATAAACGTGTCAGGTTCGGGTCATGCTAGTGGTTGCTAGAGACATAATATGGCGCTAGGTATGAGTGTATGTCTCCATAGACATTTGCTAAAGATGGTCACTTTGAGAAATGTGACATGACGTTCAAAAATGAATCTAACCACAGCTTATGTACATATTTGAACCTAAACCGGAGGTGGCTTCCAGCATCAGTGTAAAGAAGGGTGCAGCTAATAGGCCGGAATCTTTCACAATGGAACAGTGTTAAAACTGCAAAGTGGCTTGCATTTCCTCCAAAAGTCAGGATTGTGGCTTGTATGCAGGTGTGACTTATACACAGGGGTTTAAAAGATATTAATAACGCCTTCCCTGTATGGATGACAGCAAAGAAGTGTTTGTATTACCTCTTTGATGTAGGTAAGAGGCTGTGTAAACCAGGATGTGTATCACCCACTGCACACACTGTAAAAAAATAACTGTTGATTCTACCAGGGATACATGTAAAACTAAACAGTTGAACAGCTTTATTAAAAGCATTGAACCAGTGTAGTTTTTACAATAACCCCCAGGTGGCAGTACATTGGTACTCTTATGTACAAGGAATCTCCGTGAAAATAACGACGGATGTCTGGCAACTTTGGAATGAGGAATGCGCCATAACTTCAAAGACTTTTTTTATAGTGCATCTCTGCCACCAGTGTGGTGAAACCCAGTTTCAGCTAAATACAAGCTCTGTTCCTAGTCCATATTACGCAGGCCTGGTGTTGAGAACTGATATTGGATGGTAGAGACTAGGGTGGGTGCCATTTTAACTTCCGGTCGATCACTTCCTGTGTGCTGGTTCCTGCAGACAACTCTTTTTTTATACCAGAGAGTGCTCAGGCAGGAGACCAGTGGAAACCGGTCCCACAGTCAAAACGAGGCTGGTAATGGTGAAGGCGGATCGAGTGTCATTTACTTCACATCAATTCTTGGAATCTACAGAGGAAATGGCTGGATTCTGTTACCGGAAATTACTCAATTCTGATTCAGGAACAACAAATGGTAACAGAAACCAACAATCACTCCGATGGGACGTCCTGTAGATTTCCTGAGAGTGAAATATCAAATGGATGCCATAGATTTAACGGATTACCAGATGACAATAATTTTAAGACAATGGTCAGTTTTTCAAGTCTAAGGTTAGACCAGAAATGAAGTGGCAACCTTACCAGAAGACAGCTTTTGCAATGAAGAAGGCGGAAGGCCCCTTGGACATAACGGTGTAGTAAAACACATACCTGCAAAAATAAAAGGGAAATAATGGTGCGATTAGATGTATATATATATATATATATATATATATATATATATATATATATATCTGGCCCTCAAAATACACATTAACAATTCTTTTATTTCACTTCAAACAGATACTAGTGGCCATAGAATCAGAATATAGGAATTAGCTAATAGGGCGGACAAAATTAGCTATCATATTTCTCGGTAACTCTTCAGAACCGTAATAGGGCCTTCTCAAATTATATGGGATTTTCAAGCCTTTTAGCTCTCAGAGCTTTTGCCTTTACCAATTTGTCTAAAAGATAACTTGATGTTTGTATTATCTGATGCTCTGTAAACAGCAGAATGGTAAAGCCATTCTAAGATGTTAACTTAATAATCATTCCCAACTTAGGTTCAGATCCCACAAGTTTGAAACTTGACACACTTTTAATGGAGAAAGTTCCTCTATAGAGTCAGTTGAACAGTATTTAGCGATGTTGTTCAAAGTACACATAACTAAGAGAGGTAGCAAGTACTTTGACTGCACAAAGTGCTTCCTTTCCAATTATTCTAACCATGAGCGACTATGAATTGCAAAACAGATACGTTTACGTGTGGGTTAATGGATTGTGGAAGAGCTCATTAGACATTTATTTTAGATGGCTGCATCCCCTACTTCTGAAAGAATGTAAGGATTGGCAGTGAATAAGGAGGAAGAAAGACATAATACCCCTGTATGATAGAGGATCAAAGACAGACATTGTGATTGCCTGGATATAATGCGAGGATATTGGTGTAAGGTGTCAGCTGCTTTTATCAACTTTGACTTGAGTTTCCTCTTGGGTCCCTTTGGGTATTGTGAATTTAATACTAATTCTGTCATTATATCTACTTCCCATTGATCATTCTAAATATCGGATTTCTCATCTTCTCACTACACCTGCTAAGACAGTGGAGTAGATAAATCGAATCATTAATTAAATTTGATAATTGAAGTACAAATTGAAAGTCTAAATAGGGAGATATGGTAAAATGGTATTTCTATGATATAACAAACGAATAGGATTCCCCTTTGTGATCAACATTGGTGATAGCTGTACCTCAGGTTGCATCAAGTCCATTGGTCGTCATGATGTATGAATGCAGACCAGGAGGGCATTTGTTAACAGTGCTAATTACCATTATTAAGAAATGCACCCCTGGTGAGCCCTACTTGCCAGGGTTATACTATATTCATCATGATGGAATCATTGGAGCATCAAGTAAGATAGTGGACAAAACGAACTCCTGCATCAGTGGTCGCGATCGTTGGTGTATCAGTGCATCATGCCCATATCGTCATGATGCACAAATGAAGTGCTGCCAAGTTCACCAGTGTCCATCTTTGTGTACAGGCAGAGTCTTATTATAAAGTGTTATACTGGGTATTGCAGTTATATTTATAAATTGAAACAATACTCAAATGTGCTCATCGAATCTTTTTCCCAAGTTTAAACTGGTTGTAAGGGCAGTGGTCGGCATTAAGTACTAGACAGTTTCAGGTGGCTTGGCTGGGGCTGGTTCACCTCACTAACTGCCAATTGATGTGCCACCCTCGTGGTCTGGACGCTGCAGGTGTTGGGGCCATTCAGCCCTTTAGTGAGAGCATAATGCTTTTATGAACTATTGGCAGTAATATGATTGCGTGATTGCATCTTTGGTGGGTAATTCCCCAATGCTGCATTCATGTATCATGCCAACACGATTTCTGCATGATGCATCAATGCAGCAATAGCGAGTAGACTTGCCAGCACAGCTTTGGTGCATCATGGCGATAAAGATGCATCAAGCCTGGAGGTGTCATGCCACACCTGAAGAACTAATTGTTCAACCTTTGCTGTGTTGACTTTGTTTTTGTGGAGATTATGTACAAGTTAAGTAAACATAAATAAAATGGGTTTGAAATGTCAACACCTGCAGGTGATTTCAGGGAACGCTTCACTGTCCAACCCAATTGGACATCAATATATATATATATATATATATATATATATATATATATATATATATATATATATATATATATATATATATATATATATATATGGATGGCCTGAACTTGCACATGTGTGAAGCATAATTCTACTTCTCGTAGGTTTTATGAATATACCACGGAACCTTATGTAAAAGCAGCACCTTCAGGTGAGCGAAGGAGGGATCTATAAGCCAGACTATATAAGTCTGGCTTATAGATCCCTCCTTTGCTCATTCAGGGTTCTAAAGTAGTTGAATATTTTGGCATCATTTGTTCAGGGAGAAGTGAGTAATTTAGTGGATGGAAGAATTAGAAGACAACACCGCTGTAGCCTTGGTACCTACTGGAGACCCTGGCACGTATAGTTATAGAACCCATTAAACACATGAGCCTTGAGGTATAAATCATAATGTGTATGATCATATCACTTTTATTGGGTCATGTGTGAATGGAGATGTCCCAACAAACCCTCGTATCTTATTTTACCCCATATTCATCACGTATTTCCTGGCTATTGACCCAGATACTTGAGAGAACGCAGTTCCGCATTTGCCACAAAAAAGGCAGTCAGGTGTAGAGAATATAAGCTATCAGACAATTAGTAAGGGAAGAGGAAGGTCTGGAGCTTAATTCAAAACATCCTGGGATCCCAACCCCAGCGATCTTAGTATAGGCACATATCATAAGACCATGAGCTTAATTCAAAACATCCTGGGATCCCAACCCCAGCGATCTTAGTGTTGGCACATATCATAAGACCTGGCTGGTCTACCCTATGTAATGCAGTGGTTGCAGGCCTGTCCAGAATAGCTAGTCCTGGGATCACTTCACTATTCCATTTCCACCACTAAGATCACTGCGATCTTAGTGAAAGAAATGCATAGTGGTTTCACCCGAGTACAAGAGCACTTACAGGGAACACTTCTGATCGAAAGAGTGAATAGCCTGCTGCATACATAAAGAGGGGAGGGAGGACGTTTGCTGAGTGTCCTTGAGGGCTCTTAGGGCTACTCATGAATTAAGTGCACTGTAAGGTAATTCTTCCCTTCTCTCTCTTTGTCCTGGGGGAAAGGCACAATGCTTCTAATAGGCAAGCATAAATCATACATTCATGGCAACAACTCTTAAATACTGTACGGGGGTCAACTGCACCCTGTGCTCTTTTGTTAGCCCATATGGGGACAGAGAACGATGGTATAAGCACTCTTGTGAAGAAGAGTGACTCCACAGCTATTCCTTTATTTTGGGACTCTTACCCCTGTGCCTAGTCAGTTCTTCTTGGAATAGTGTAGGAGGGCTGAGGCTAAGATCGATGCGATCTTAGTGCTGGCTAGGATATGTGAACCCAGTCAACTCTTAAGATCGCTTAATAGGATAAGGCTGATTTATTCCTAAGATCGCTGGGGTCGTGATCCCATGATGTTTTGAATTAAGCTCCAGGTACCAAAGTACTCAGTGTGTGGGACAATAGGTAGCTATCCAAGAACATACATTTGTAGTTAAATATCATAGAGTAGGCCAAGATTTAGCCGTTACAGTATTAGCCACTCTAAGGGAGTAACATGTATTCAGACCCCTCTTAGAGGGGACAAAAAAATGCCCCACCTTTTTACTGATCAAAAAAAGCCTATGCACTACCATAGAATAATAAGGGGGACCATCGGATAGGGGTAGCTATGCAAGTGCAATGATCCACCAACTCCCCCTGTTGTTAAACGATGACAACTCCCTACAATGTGAAAGGAAACTTTTGAATTTACCAGGGACCCTCGTAAAACTAAACAGTGAACCACTATGATTGTATAGCAGGAAACCAGTGAAGTCTTTACAAGACACCCCAGGTGGCAGCATGGCTATAATTATACAAATGTACAAGGAATCTCTGTGGAAAATAATGACAGATCTCTGGCAAACTTTGGGACGAGGATATTTTGATGACATTTCTTTTTTACAGTGTAAGATAGAAACGAACCAGTACTCTAAATTTCACCCAGAGGCTGTTGTGAATGTAAACTTTAAATTGCTAGAGTATGGTCGTTCTTATTTTATCCTTTATGGGTCTTGCTGCACCAAAGTAGTTCTGGCGAGTAACTCGCCTCCACTGCATTGATGCATCATGTGTACCTTGGTGGACCGTATCAGCCCCCACATTGACAACATCATGTACTGAGAGGTCAATGGTGAGTTATCAGAGTTAAGTGCTGAATGCTTGCGATATGGCAATGATTGGGTATGATGAATTTATGTAATAGGATGCACCTCTATAATTATTTTGTAAAAGCCTTTTCTGCCCAAATTTGCCTAAACTCATGAGAATAGACCGTGTTGGAGGAGGTTCAGGTTATTGCCGCTTGGGGGCTGGGGGAAGTTAGGCTAGGTGGTTAGAGTGCCGGAAGTCCCACAGGAAGTGGTCGGCAAATGCTGGAGAAGTTGCTGATTGTGGGAGAAGTAAAAGAGACCTGTGCCCTGGTCAGCGCCGGAAATGAAGTGTACGGTAATGGCTGTGGACACTTTCTGTAGGTTGGTGAGGGAGGTGGGGTGGGATGCCCTGTTTTAGACACAGACTATAAAGTAACCACAGGATTGGCTAGGGAACGTCTAATAATTTTTTCACTGATTTTGTATGGAACATATATAGTCTGTCACCAGAATCCAAAGACCCACCCTCTTTGCAGTGCTTAGCTCAAGTGTTTAGAAATCTAGGTGTTTAGGTTTAAACTTTGCATTTAGATATCTATGATTTTTTGTGTTAAGAGGTTTATGATTTTTTGTGTTTAGATGTCTAAATGATTTGACGGAGAGTAAGGGTGTGCAGACATGTATACATTAAAAAAAAGATGTCTTTTGTTTGTTTTCTCATTTACTAGGGGGGGGCTATTTACATGTCAAAGTCTACAAAGATGTCATCCACACCTATTTGCGTATGCATGTATGTACACACTGCATCAGAATGAGAGACTTGAGAAAGTACAACAGCTTCGCAGGAAGAAAATTGCTTTGTCTATTCCAGAATAACATGAAATAGGTGTCAGTCATTGAGCTTATTGATTATTTCATGCTAATGATGGTGGTGTAAGGTGAATCTATTGAACTTTCTATTGCCCTTTCTATATTTCCATGACATTCAATGAATAGAAACTATAATAAACATGGTGTTTGGGTACATTTGTCACAAAAATTGATTATAATTGTGTAAGGCTAGTCCACTCAACGTGCTGCTACCTGGTGTGGATTCAACATCCAAGTATCTAAACATATTGATGTTTAAATCTAAACACTTATTATTCAACTGTTTAAGCTCTAAACATCTAAACATGTTCAGCAAAAATGTTTATGTAGTTAGAATAAAAGTGTTCATTTTCTAAATGTGAAGTGGATCAGACACCTAACTGACCTATATATGTTTAGGTTTTAAATGTGTTTAGACCTAAACATGTTTAAAGTCTAAACACCATTTCTGCAGTGTACAGGCTACTACGGTAACATAATTTATAGTGTATTATGCAATTTCTATACCACTCTAAGTGTTGATGGTCGCTGTGCAAAGAATGCAGTTTGTAGTTTAGATTTGTAATGCGTTGACAAAAATCATCTGTAAGATGAGATTAAGGGCAGAATATCAACTTTGTGTTGGGGAATTTGTGCCATTAGGGTGGTATACATGCAATTGCTTTCTAAGACCAGGCCTTACATACACTAGAAAATGAATGTGGTAAAAATAACAATGGGTCTCTGGCAACTTTGGGGCAGGGACTTCACGTATTTTCATGGCGATTCCTTGCATTACGGTGTTTTATTGTACTGCATTCACAGGCTTCATTGTTATAACTGCACTACTACACTGCATTACAACTGTAAAGTGGTTCACTGTTTTACGAGGATACCTGGTAAATTAAACAACTATCCAGTAGGAATATTAGGGATATGTCATTTAAGGGGCGCAGTTACAAATCTTATAATGCAGATGATTTTAAGGACCATTTGTCATACTGTTCATGGGAGGACCTTTATATCAGTAATAACCCGAATGTCAAATGGAATATTATTAGGTCAAACATGCATGTTAGAATATCTGGATGTATACTGCCCCATAAAGGACATCACATGCAAAGACCACGCCAACGACTGGATGACCAATGAGATTAGAGAGCTAATGAGGGATAGGGATGAAGCTGTTAGGTTTTATTTAGCAAATAAAAATAAGGTCAATTTTGAAGAAGCCAAGCGACAAAGACGTACCGTTGCCAAGAATTGTAAAAAAGCTAAGGGTTTTCAAGTTAAGGGTGATCTCAGGGAGCACAGACATGACCCTAAAGCCTTCTGGAGGGTAATAAATGGGTTCCTAAACCCAAAAGAGAAGTGTACAATGGCCACCTTTGTTGACCAACAGGGCAAAAGGCATGTAGAAGCTGATGCATCCAGTTACTGCAACAGCTACTTCGCTGGAATTGGTCAAAAGCTGTTTGAAGCTAATGAGTCTAGCTATACCAGACCGGCAGATGAAGAGCTGAACCTAGATAAGCTACTAGAGCAACTTGAAAAGGCCGCACTAGACAGGGGGGAGAATGGCTGGCCCCAGGGTAAGCCAGTCTTCTCTCATGAAGAGGTGGCCAAAGTTGTTAATAACATCTGCATTGATAAATCATCAGGACTGGAGTTCATATCAGCCAGGGTCTGTAAAGATGCTTTCACTGTTATCACCCCTCAACTGAGAAATCTATTCAATTGTAGTATAAGTACGGGAATTTTCCCAGACGAATGGTCAAAAGCCATGGTCATCCCGATACCCAAATCTGGCTCCCTCTCGGAGGTCTCTAATTGGCGCCCAGTCAGCCTGCTGCCTATACCGGGCAAGCTGTTAGAAAAACTGGTCCATAGCTTCGTTACAAACAGCCTTGATAATAGAGGCTTGCTATCTGACAGGCAATATGGTTTCAGAAAAGGGAGGGGCACCGCAGAGGCGGTTCTTAATCTCACTGAAGAATTATACACTACACGTGACGAAGGGAAAGTAGCAGGTGTGTGCTATGTCGATTTCAGCAAGGCGTTTGATTCCATCCACCAGACGTTATTGGTTCGTAAAATTCACTCATACGGTTTTGGCACTGGCTTTGCCAGATGGCTAGGTGGTTATCTCCAGGGCCGATGCCAGGTCACACTGCTTAACAATCATAAGTCAAAAGCCAAAACAGTCAAATTTGGGGTGCCCCAAGGATCAATCCTGGGGCCCCTACTTTTTATAATGTTTATAAATGACATTAAGGAATGTATAGATGAATGCTCTATTCAACTGTACGCTGATGATATTGCACTGGTTGCAAAAGATGAAGACCCCAGGAGAACAGCTTTAAAGCTGCAATCCGATGTGTCTAAAGTTGCTAACTGGTGTAAGGTAAACGGGTTAACCATTAATGCTAGTAAAACAAAAGTAGTGTGGCATGGCAACAAGTCCCAGATACAGAAATGCCAGGAGCATGAAATTATAGTCAATAATACAGCATTGGGTAACCCCGACAATTACAAATACCTAGGAGTGATAGTCGATAGCAAGTTAAGCATGGAACCACATGTTAAGAACACCATTAAAACGGTCAGTCACAAGTTGTATACCTTAGGTAGAATAAGATACCTAGTTGACAAGCATACAGCACTGCAGATTTATAAACAAACCGTGTTGCCATTCTTTGATTATTGTAGTTTTCTCACAAATAGTGCAAACCTTGCCTCTATACAAAAGCTGCAGAGACTGCAAAATAGGGGGCTTAAAATCTGTAAAGGGGATTATTCCAAGATTGAAACCATTACTTTACATAAGGATGCAAAGGTGCCACTGCTCCAGGATAGGAGGGATGAGCAATTATTATTAGTAATGTATAAATATGTCAATAAATTAGGGTTAAGACCAGCGGAAAACCCTAGAACTAGGGCTGATCATAAGATACAGATCAGGCTGCGACGGCCCAGGTTGGAAAAATACAAGAGAAGCCCGCTGTATCGAGGTAAAAAGCTATGGGACAGGATCCCAGCACGGGTACAACTTGCTGAGTCCAAAAACATATTCCAGAGGCACCTCAGGAAAACACAATTGGAGCCAGAGACGGACTCTGACTTTGACTCTGAAGGAGAGGGGGGGCAGGAATAAATAGTAAATGGGTGTGCTATTTACTGGTATGTAGTCATACAACTGTTATACCTTTTGTCACTTTAATACTTGATGCCGTTTACTACATATTCCTCTGCAGTTATATCTTGGTATAGATGTTATCAAGCGAATACTATTTATATTCATTCTTCATTACACTGCTCATTATTATATGTAAATATGTGCGGGTGGAGGGAATTGTTGCTGGTGGATGGAATCAAAGTCAAATCTAAGTCAAACCGGCCACAAAAGAAAAAAAAAAAAAAAAAAAAAAAAACTCTTCTTTACTATGCCCACACCTATATGTCCCAATGTTCTGCAGCCATAAGCATTTCCTTGATAGGTAAAACCGAGGCAAGCCGGGGAGGGGTTCCACAACTGCACAAAATAAAATGATATTGGTAATGGTACATATGTATTACTATATGTTATAGCTCTATTGATTGTAATGATTGTTGCCACATGGCTAATGAGCTACTTTCCTAGTTTTAAGCTGTATCTCACATTTATATGAAACACATATCAATAAGTGACTCTCATGCACACACAATGTGCCAAACCAATAGACACGGCATAGAATGCCTGGACAAAACTGAACTGTAAAGGACCCTTCAGAGAGTGATACACATGTTATCATTGATGAAAAGTAGTTAATACCATATGACTAAAGTCAATGGATTGCAATCCACCAATTTCGATTCGATTCAATGTAAGAATTACCTTACGACCATCTTCCACGTGAGATTACATTGAATAAAAGAAGTCGCCTGACTTCATTGAAACGAAAGTAAGCAGTAATTTGTGGGGCCATCATTGTAGTGTAGACATTTCCAACCACTATATGTGGATCAACACGGTAAAAGGTAAGCCCGCGAGGGGTGCGCAGGAATACCTTTTACCGTGTTTATCCACATATACTTAACTACACATAAGGGCTACTGAAAGGTCAAACAGCTCTGTTATGGATTATAACTTTGTAATACTAGCCTCAAGGGTCACCCTTCATCTCTTTTTCATGAGAGAGTTGTATTAGTTGAAAATTTAAAGGTGCATTGCTCTGTTATTGTACATTTCTATCTAATTTTGGTACCATCGTATCTCCTTCATTGAAGGACTATAGATAAGTACTTCAGAATAGACCAACAGGGGACCAGCATTAAATACAACATACAATGTGAGCTGTAGATTTTAAATGAATAATGAGACAATTTCCCCCTGCTTCTGTTTCAATTTTTATGGTCGCTTGTTTTAATGTCTTGATAATAGCTCTACAATGGCTAGGGTTCCCCTTAACAAGCCCATCGTCCAATGCCGTGACCACCTGGGTGGGTCCCACCACAGCTTATCACTTCTGAATGGCCTGGGCTGCTCCATCAATATATAAGCTGATCCTGGTTATTTTAAACCTAGCAGAAAGAGCAGCGGTTTATGTGAGACGTTTCCATTTAGGGCACTTTAGTGCAAGTGTGCTTCTCCATGATAAGCAGGACATTTTGAACACAGCAATAGGAAAATAAAAAAGTGAATTGGGAAAGTTCTGGATGTCATTCTTTTGCCTACTTCTCTGTATCGTATGTATTGCATTATGTGAAAAAGGAGAAAACAGAGTGAGAGTTGCGACAGTGATGCAAATTATCCCATAAGCTCTATTCTAAAATAAGATGTACCTTGGAATAGTATACATGAATGAATAAACACCCCATATAGATGCTGTAGAAACCTGTAGGAACTTTTAGAAAATTCAAAATGACCTTTTCATAGCCTATGATGAATTGTGTATTAGCAGGCCTGTGTACACTACCATGCTCTCACAGCAGGATCTAGTGTTAGCTTTAAGTGCTGTAGACAATATAAAAATCATTGCTGATACTGCTAGTAAAAATATCACTAGAAAGACCCTGCACTGTCTGGCTTTTCCATTTCTGATGCCCATTTGTCATGTATATCTACAGGGGCGTAGGAAAAGGGGGGCCAGGGGGGCCTCAATCATAAAGGAGGGGGGCCTGAGTATGTCTTCCCCCAAAAAAAAATTGCCAAGAATTCATAAAAAAGTGGACAAGATGCTATAACTTTGCATCTCAAGTTAGGTTAATATAGTAATAGAATAGGGAAAATGGGGACATGAGCCTCAAATCAGATCTAAAATTCAACAAAATGTACTTTCCTATTCAAATTCTATATAGATATCATGTATACCTGTAGGCGTTATCGCGCTTTAGCCAACAGTGTATGGTGGTTGTGGTGGGGCCCATGCTAGCCCCCCCCCCCCAATGAAGATTTGCTTCCTACACCTCTGAATCTATAGCTTCTATCATGATGTTGTCTTTCTTCCATTGCTTTAAATCTATCAATATTCTCCCCAATTGAGATTGACTTATGGTCTGGGAGTGGGCGTTTTGATCAGGATTAATGGCAAGGTAAGCCCCTTCCTGCATATCTAACCCTGTGGGTATTGTCTGCAAACTGAGCAGGGTCCATCGTGCCTGGTCATTATTCTCGGCAGAATGCATCATCAATCCTATAGGCACTATAGGCTTGACAATACTAATTTCGATGATAATAAGCACTTTCAGATCGATTTGAAATGAAATGATTACATTAACTACAATCAATCTTTCTGCATCCCGTCCCTTTGCCCACTTGGGCGACAGGCTCGCTTGCAGTTTATTGATGAAATGTCGTTCAACCCTTTCTATGTATATTTTATATCAAAATTAATGGTTAGGAAAGTTGCATTAACGAGGATAGTGAAGGTGATGTAAATGATGCCAGTAAATTCTATGACAACATAATTTGTACCATGGCACATTCTATGAAGCAAACATCCCTAGTAATACGTCTTCTTATTGCTCCAGACAACCACAAAAACATTGCTCTAGCACTAAGCCTTCACCACCTGGCTATTACGTTTCTTATTCCCATTCCCGTGAGTATATAATATAGTAGTTATTATATATTATTTTCTTCTACTGGTTTGCACAGCTGATGTTTGTATGGTAAACGTGTCTTTTTTTTATCTTATTAATCCCATCCATGCTGTAATATGATAGCGTATTTCTGATATAAACTTTCGAGCATTAAACATATAATCGCCACTGTTAGGGATATTCACACCTGAGCCTATAGTCGGCCAAACCTTCCCAGCAAATTGTCGTGAGTCCTCGTCAACCTGTGTGAAGTGGCTCACACATGTCGCTAGATGGAACATGATGTCGTTATAGCACAAGATCACCAGGAATAGCAATTGCTATGCCACGTGAGTCTAACACACAGTGGTGAAAGATGACGGAATAAGTTATCACTCAAAAAGGAGTCACCATTGATGACCAATCATGGCAACAGATGACGACAATTTGCTGGGTTTGGTGTTGCATCTTGGAAAATGGTCAAAAATATGAAACATATCTAAGTCTTGAATAACCAGAGAGATTGAAGTAGGACAGTTTGTAACTAGTAGCCATTTTCCTTCTGTCTCAATTTTCTAGTTGTCTTGGTGTTGCCTTGCTCAAGCACATGGTTTGGCCACCCTATTGACCACCTTGGCTACAGCCTATCGCTTCTAAATGACCTGGTCCTCTCCATCACTGTATGTGCCACTCCTGGCTATTTTATGCTTAAACCAAGCAGAAAGATCAGCAGTTTATGTGGAGCATTTCCTAAATGGGGCACTTTAGTACTGGGATGGTCCTCCCTGATAAGAAGGACTTACTGAACATAACAACAGGGAAATAGTAGTAAATTGGAAAGAACAGCACAGAGAGAAGAACACTGATCACTTTGACGCATACTGCACAGGTCACAATTTGTCTCCCACATGACATGCATGAAGGCATGTCGAATCAGGTTGACCCTCTTATATTTGGTTCGTCAACTCCACTTGACATGCGTAATGAAGACACATCACATATTTCTGATCCATTCACCTGAGTGCTAGGTAATACTGTGAGACAATTATGTAAGGGTCAAGAGCAGTCAATAACTATGTACCAATGGTTCAATCAAGGCAGGCCTATAATAGAAGGCAGGGGATATCATAGTCCCACAGGCCTGCAACACTAAGGCACCTTTTCCTATCTACAGAACTTCTACTTGACTGAGGACCTCTATGCACTCCATAAGACAAGGCATGGAGGTGCATCTCAATGCCATATGTTTCCCTGTACTGTAGATACTGAGAATATAGATTGTTGGTTAGAATACAGTCCTTTGGTATTTTCACCGACCCACACATATGGTGTCTAACCTCTCCAGTTGAAGTATTCAGGATGGTGGGTGTCTATTTTTATATTCAATAACAAATGCAAATTTAACAATGACATAGAATTCACTACCATTCATTGATAGTATTTACAGACCTTAGTGATCTACTTTTCATGAAAACAAAATGACACAGATACATCAAATGTCTCAAGTGTTGGTAGTACTTCTTGGTACTGATTAATCATGGTACCAAAATGGTTGTTTGCCCCATCTGGTGGAATATCCTAGAACAATTATGTATGTCAAACCATCACATGTCAAGTGCCTTTGACATGGCTGTGACCCTAGTCAACTCACAGATGACATGGCATTTTAAGGCATGTCAAATCATATGAGGATTACTGTGTGCTACAGTTGTCATGGTGACATATGTGCACATGTCCCAATGACGTGTGCTATCTGTGTCAAATCAAGTTGATATGGGTATACATGTCACTTTGTCAGGAAGACTTTTTTCAGTGAGGTTCTGTATATTTTGCATCATATATTATGGTAGCCTCTTATTTCCTTTATGGCCAGCCAAGACAATACATTTATACCTGCAAAATAGACTCACAGGGAACAGGCATCAATTGACGAAGAAAGATGGGAGCAGCAGACCTAAGGTAATATCTCACCTATAATGTGTTCTGTCACCTGTTTTAATGTCTTGATATAGCTCTACAATGGGAAGAGTTTCCTTTAACAAGCTCACTGTCCAACATCGTGACCAACTGGATGGGTTCCATTAGAGCCTATCACTTTTGAATGGCTTGGAGTTTCCCATCCCAATATATAAGGTGTTCCTGGCTGGCTATTTTATGCCTAAACCAAGCATGAAGAGTAGCAGTTTATGTAGGACTTCAAGACTATCTCGGTCCTCTTTGATATATGCAGGACTTTCTAAGCTTTTCGAATTCCTTCATTGTACGAATGAACAGACAAGACTTCTGTCTTAATGTCCTAGTCGCTTGTTTTAATGTCTTGATAATAGCCAATAGTGCAAAATCTACAGCCTACTGTTTTGTCATCAATAACCAATAATTATAATGAACGGGTATAACAGGGTACACTTATGTGGGTATTTATTGTATGCTGTATTATGTGTAAATTTATTGTATGCTATACGAGAGAGTGCTATAGGAGTCCTGTGTAGGGTTTATGGTAACTAGAGTTTATGGTAAGCTGTGGAATGCTGCAGACGGAGATGGGGTAGGCGAGATTTGGTCAGGTAGATTCTGTAGAGAGAAAGAATACCTGTGAGCCAAATACATGGCGTCTGGAAGGAGTAATGGGTTAGTGAGAGATAGTTGAGGACTTAGTATTGTGGGAGCAGTTGAGGAGGCAACACATACTCCTGGAGTAGACTAGGATGAAGCTGTTTAGTATCTAGTATTACACTTAGCCAATGTAAGAACGGATTAGGCAGGATCTCTATGGCACTTATACCTCTCTAGAAGCACTGGATTGTTAAAACATGAACTGCTTGTGTGGATAGACTGGTGTCATTGAAGCTGTACCAACCTGAGTGGAATTACCGGACAACTGTAACTGTGAATAACGAGTGAACAATAAATGGTGACTTGTATCGGCGTCTTGGTGTTGGTTAAAAGAATGGGCTAGGCCAGCATCATACCACTAGAGTTAGTCTTCCCAATACGTGAGTTCAGTGGTGCGAGCTGATAAGAACTACACAAGTGAGACTACACTAATATACATATAAACACAACCCACACAGCCCACTACCACTTCTGAATGGCCTTGGCTGCTCGATCACTCTATCAGTTCCTCCTGGTTATTTTATGCTTAAACCAAGCAGAAAAAGCAGCAGTTTATTTGAGACATTTCCCAAATGGGGCACTTCAGTACTAAGGTGGTGCTCCTTGATATGCAATACGTTTGGAACACAGAAATGGGGTAAGAGAAGCATGTTTCAGTGGCAGATTTAGAAGGGAGTGCTCAGGGGCTTGCATTCCCCCCTTTTTGCTAGTATACTTTAGAGACTATTTGCTTATTTTCGACCCGAAAAGTTGCCCCAAAAATAAAGGGTGTACCCCTTTCTTTTGGAGCATGCCCCCTCCTTTTTCAAATCCTGGATGCACCACTGGATGTGAAGCAGATATATCCATGGGCCTGAAATCCGACCTGAGAGCCTACACTGATCCAACGACTTTTAATGTATTACAGGTATGATGTCGGAGAGTCACATAACCAATGCAGTAGAATACCCACTTGAGAAAAACGAGTCTATTTTTAAAGTTCTGCTGATTGATCAGCATCCTGTATACGCAAAGGGTGAAAAATATCAAAATGCATTGATCATTCATGATGGTAATGCAAATAGTATGAGGCAAAAAGTTTATTTGAAAATTATATATGTTCATCTGGACTTTTCCCAAATAAAACTTCCCTGCCTGGAAACCTGTACATATCTGCAGGTGCTATGGGAAAAGAAAAAAAAAACAAACGTTTTACTGTCCATAATAACTGCTGTTGTATTCTCTTCCTCTCTTTTAATAAATCTTTTCATTCCATCTGTTGTTTTAATGCACTTATACAATAGACAGTCTGTGCACACTGCTATCTTCTCACGGTAGAATATTGCTTTCATTGCTCCAGACAATAACAAAAACATTTCTGAAATCATAAAACATCTCTTGGACGCACCATACATCACTAGCCTTTCCCATTTCTGATTCCCACGACATATTGCATTTAAAGATTTTCTTCCATAGGTTTACCTTTTATATATCAATATTTTATCCTGTTGAGGTTGACTTATGGTCTAGGCTGTTGGCCTCTAGTAGGCCATATGATCGGCATCGATGGTATCATTTGCCCCTTCCTGCATCCCTTACCCTCACTGTAAAAACTAGCGGTTGAATCTACCAGGGATCCTCCTAAAACTTAAAAGTTAACCACTGTAATCCTATTGCATTGAAGCATTGTAGTTTCTACAATGAAGCCCAGGTGGCAGTACAGTAGTACATCGAATCTCCTTGAAAATAACAAGGGATCTCTGGCAACTTCGGGGCAAATATTTTGCCATTATTTCGAGGCTGTGTATATCATTACAAACAGCTCTAGCATGGTCCTTCAGGCAAGGTTGTGACCCTGGGCAGAATGGACTTTGGACGATCTGTCCAGTTGTATACTAGGGGCTGCCTTTACTGCTATGATATTAACTGCCTTTTATTGGAATGGATTCTTATAAGACTCATTGGCATTTTACAAATTTACAAACTTTCATATCTTAGGAAATCGATAAAGTACTGTGAGGATTATTCTAGAGTATTTTATCTCATAGTGAATAGGTAACCCTAAAAGGATTAAGAGTAGACTTATCCATTGTATCATAATGGTGGTGGTTGATGTGTGATATTAAGCCATGGATATTATCACATGTTGCATGGCCATGTTGACCAGTGAGGTAAACAAGCCATGTGTGTACCTGGCGTGAAAGTAAAGTTTCTTCTGTTTAAGTTTCATTTTAAATAATGCAATATTGTGTCTAGACTATAACAGTCGATGTTATAACCATGACATAATTACAAAGGCCCACTCACAACATAATTCTGCATCTCCTGCCTCATTCTCTGTCCCTCTGTGTGTGTGTGTGTGTGTGTGTCTCTCTCTCTCTCTCTCTCTCTCTCTCTCTCTCTCTCTCTCTCTCTCTCTCTGCTTTCACCATTGTAGGAATGTATGATATAGCCTTTGGGTTCCGATGGAAAACATACATGTGTGACTGCCCTAGGCCTTTATCTGGTTTTCAACTGTGCACTTATGCAATTTTGCATCATGGGCATCTTATGTGAAAGTATCAACCATGTAGGTTCAGCATGATGCACAAGGACTACATGGATGAGTCAGTTTACCAGGACGTTTAGTAGATTCGATATCTATCATTTAGAGAGTAACCTGTACATACCAGGCTGTTGGCACAGGTGCAGTGATAGACCTCTACATTGTGGTTAATCCAGCTGCCAAGACAGACTATCTAACCTAATCACCCAGATCACGCATAATGCTTGTCTGACCCAGAAAGTATAATAGATATCACGTCCGCCATTGGAATCCCTTCCCAGCAAATTGTTGTGACTCCTCGTCAACCTGTGTGAAGTGGCTCACACATGTCGCTAGATGGAACACGACATCGCTATAGCACAAGATCACCAGGAATAGCATTGGTGGTGATCACATGGCCTCACCTCAGATGGTGAGGATGGTGATCACTCAGACTCACCAGGGATGGCGACGCGGGTGATCACTCACCTCGCTAGATGAAACACGCACCTCGTCATAGCACATGTTCACCAGGGATGGCGAGGATCGTGATCACTCATCCTTACCAGGGATAGCGACATGAGTGATCACTCATCCTCACCAGGGATTGCGACATGAGTGATCACTCACTTCGCTAGATGAGACGCACACCACGTCATAATGCACATTCACCACGGATGGCAAGGATTGTAATCGTACCTCGTGATAGCACAGGTTCACCACAGATGGTGAGGATCTTGATCACCCACACTCACCGAGTGATCACTCAACTCGCTAGATGAAACGCACACCATGCCATAGCGCATGTTCACCATGGTTGGCGAGGATCGTGATGACTCACACTCACCAGGGATGGCAAGGCGGTTGATCACTCACCTCGCTAGATGAAACGCGCACCACGTCATAGCGCAGGTTCACCATGGATGGCGAGAGTGGTGATCACTCAGACTCACCA